>OY740719.1:111595266-112795266 GCA_963513945.1 Hydrotaea diabolus
ATGAGGCGTGTAGGTGGGTGCGAGAAATTGCTTAGTAGCAGTTGGTAAACTCTGTACCATTGAAGAGTGAATTGGAGGTTGTTAATCCAAAGGCAACTCTTGGACTTCTTAACGGTTTTAATATTTTCGGTTAATTGTGAATTGCGTTTCTTAAAAAACAAAATCTGTTAAATGTATGGGAAATGTAAGCAAAATAATTAAGAGTTCTTCTTACCACGATGCTTTACTTACTAAGACTGGCTCCACAACCTTTTGTTGCTCTGGGCCCTGCTCAATAAATGATTAAAAAGCTCTTTGGTGTTGGTCATGCTTCCTCCAGTTTCCTATCCCAAGGATTTTCGCATCATCCTCTACTTTGTCTCTTGACCGGAGTTTCGGTCCTCCCTGTGCGTATTCCGTGGTTATTATCGCCGAACGCCTTTCTGGCTGGAGCGTTTGTTTCCATTCGACCAACATATCAAAGTCAGCGCAATCGTTATATTTTGGTGCGCTTAACTACTTTCATGTAACTACTTTCATGTAAATCCCCGCCCACGCAGCTGGGGCCGTAGATTCATTATTCTTCGAAGAAGTAGGGCCCGACAATGCAGCGTGTTGAAACTGCACACCACACTGGGACACGAAGTGGATGCAGATCTGTCTCATGGAGTATCTGTGGGTTGGAAGCAGTCCATCTTCGACAATGTTGTTTGTTTATGTTGCCGTTTAAATCGGAATGGGCCTTGTCAGACATGAAAAGACAGTTTAATGTTTCCGTCCTCTTCCACTATTTAAAGCATCTTTTGGCAAAGTTCTAAGCGAATCGGGAAATCAGTTTGTTAGCCATTTGAATTTTATATGGGAATAAGTCCAAATCTTTGTTCATAATTGACTGCAATGACTGTCTGCTTATACCCATTTGAGCAGATAAGCTTCTTGTCGAAACTCTACAGCAGCGATTGTGTTCTCCGTCCGAACTAAAGGGTTTCGATGGTAAGGTGTTTTGTTGACTGTTCGGCATGAATTTTGCTCGGCAAAATTGTTACCAAGTCTCATTATGGTCCATTTGCTCGGAGGATTGCCGCCTCTACTATCTTTGAACTGAAAATACGGATAAAGGCTCACAATTCAAATTCTGGTTTCAGTGTCCCAGTTATCAATTTTTTTTAATCTAAAAATCAATCTGCAAAAATAACCAGATTCATTAAATAGAAAAAGTTCTTTTTGAAGCGGCTTTTATCAGCCACACTGTATTATCAGTGGATTGTAAAGTGTTATCTTGGTTTTTCGAAAGAGGGCTCTGTTCGTAAGTCGTTTACCGAGCCCAAAATAGCATCTATTTTCCAACATGATCCTTCATTTTATTTCAGTGCTGACATAGCACTTTTGGTATATGGCATATTCGAGGTATACAAATGTCCCTACTACTTTGATGTTCCAACTGTCGCTGTTCGGAACGTTCGTACGTCCAACAGGATGGATCCCTGACGACCATCAATCACAACATGATCGATTTGGTTTTCTCGTGTGTTCATTAGCTGACAGTCCACGTAGTATTTTGGATATCGCTTTATTTGAATCTGGTGTTACTTATTACCATATGTATTGCAGCGGCGAAAGCGATCAGCCGCATTCCATTGTAGAAGCTGTTACCATGGAGGCTCAAGAGACCTTCCCTACCAACTCTGGCATAAAAGATCCCTAGAATTTCGGTAGAAAATAAATAGTGTCCAAACTTCCAGAAAAGAATTTTTGGACTTTAAAATCAGCATGCCGCACTTGTTTAACGAAAAAAGTTTAAATTCTCAGTAGAGGCAAAAACTGTTTCTTTATATACACTGAGAAGAAAAATAACCTTATATAAGGATAATTGTGGAGTATACGTTATATACGGTTAATTTGAACATTTTGTTGTTGACTGGTATTTAACAATAATAATAGTTAATTTAACTATTTTCTGGTTGTATTTTTTATTTATAATTGTTGTTGTTCTAACAATGCATTGTAAAGTTTTTTAATTGTTATTATTAAAATAATTATTGTTTTTAACCATGAATATTGTTAATATTAAAATTTATTAGTTAATTTATTGAAACAATACATGTTCAATTTAACAATGAAATTGTTAAATTGAATCATTAAATATTGCCATTTCTTGGCACTATTCTGACCATTGACGACGTTTGGAATTGTCAAGATGCTTTAGTTCTTAAGTCAATTGGAACTTGTAAGCGTGTAAACTCACATTTGGAAGATTAAATTGACAGAAAACATCAAGGAGTGTATTTTGATTTGAACGCCCTTTTTCATAATCAACCTGAATAACTTAAACGCGTTGCTCCCTTGTGTATCTTTCCATGGTACCAATTGAGCTAGTCTGAAAGTGAGAAATATCAAATGGAATGCAGTAAAAAACTTGACGTTTAGGTGTGGTTCACATTCAACATCGGCCCTTAAAATTTAACCACCTTTTAATTGGTGAAATGTATTGGCTATTGTTGCAAGGCAAGCTGTACAGCATCTCCTAAGCCTGACAAGGTTGACTTTTCATACAAAATAAGAAACTTTTATAAAAAATATAAAGCAGAAATTAGAACACGAAAGTTATGAAGCTTTTTTAAGAACCCGGTTCGTTTATTTGTAAAAACAACTTCACGAAATATACTACATATTCGTTAAGCTTTGTCAATTATATGAAGAATGTACAAAGAACATAATAAAAAAGAATGTTTCGTAAATAGTACGAACATTCCTTGCCTTTTTTTCTTTTTACAAATGTGCACCAAGTTCAGTTTCCAAACACTGTGCCCCGGAGTACCAATTAACTCCTCTGACAAACATACAGTTTTGTTCTGATACTGTTGTTGAGTATGAGGCTGTTGCTGCTGTTGATGGCGGTGGTGGTGGTGGTGGTGTTGATGTGCTGCATAAATAGACGATGACTCTATTTTATGATACAATTCACAATAGTTTATAGTACTGCATTGTGTGTTGTCTGTCGTCTGGGCCGGCTAGAGTCTCTCGGAGTCACACTCATTCGCAGTCAGTCATACGGACTCGTCATAGCCAGCCATAGGCGCACATACTCGTACATACGTAATAAACACCCACAATTTGCCATCATCGTTGGTGCTGCAACAACAGCCGAAATGTAAAAATCCCCACAATTTACTCGCAGCGTCTGCTCAAAAAGCGATGTGAAGCTGTTGTTTGTAGAGCAGCAGACCGACCGGGTTGACTGCTTTTGGTCTGGCTGTCCCTGCATCTATCCATCCGTCTGTCTGCGTTCGTTTGTTTGTGTGACATGTTCAAATTTGCATAATTTGTGCCAAAGTCAAAGTCATAGTAATCATCCTAACACCAACACTTTGTGCGATTTTTTTCATGTTGTCGTTTTTCAATATAACCCATTATGAGAGAGAACTCATTGCAACCGATTGTTAAGAAATTTTGGAAATTGCGTAAGTTTAGGTCGAGGGGGAACTATCTCGACATTGGTTTTTTATCGGTCCATGTTTCGATATCAGAGATGGTCCTTCGGAAACTGTGGCATATATGAGCTTCATTTGCGACTTACACAGTACAACATTTTTCAGGTGATTGATTCGGGACTCAATTCTGATAATTGTTTGTGAAAGTAGCCCCAAAAAAAAAGAACTTCTACATCATTCGTTTGGCCAAGGTACATCAAATAATAATCTTATAATTAATTTAAAGTTAGTAAGTATCGTATAGGATAATTTGTCACGTTTTGGGCTCTTTTGTTTGTCATAACTCGATAACCATTAGTCCGAATAATCTGAAACAAATTTAAAAAATCATAAAAAAGTTATCAACGTTTTTTTCAAAGAATTTTGTACATATCTCGAACAAATTTTTGAATTTCAAACCTTCACTTAATTGTGCATAAAAGCGAAACGCGTTAATCGATTTTCATGATCTATGTCTCATTTTGTTCATGATCTATGTCTCATTTTGTTAAAAGTAATAGGACTTGACACTTTTTACCGTTTTGCATTTTTTATGAATTAAAAAATAAAACTTTAAATTTTTAGGCAAAAATATTTTTTTCTTCATACATTTATTATGCGAAACTGTCGCTTATGTAGCGAATGAACAGATTAAAGCAATTGTAATTTTTATTTTTTTAAATTTGCTTTAGCTTATTCGGACTAGTGGTTCTCGAGTTATGACAAACAAAAGAGCCTACAACGTGACAAATTACCCTATACCATACTTACTAACTTCATATTAATTGACCAAACGAATTATGCAGAAGTTCTTCTTCTTGGGGCTACTTTCACAAACAATTATCAGAATTGAGTCCCGAAATCATGTGTTGTACTTTGTTATTTTCGGGTCCGATAATAAAAACACAATAATTTATCATTGGAAATGGTTTTATTGTTTTTCAAAATATTCTCCTTTAAGATCAATACACTTTTGCATGCGCACAAACCAATATTCGAGCACTTTTTCCACTCCGATTGAGACACCTCCAAAACATGATGACTCAGAACTGACCGTCCTACGTCCCACTAAAGACATTGTGGCAACATGGCCGGTTATGCCGAAAAAAAAACGCAATCATTTTCTTCGATGTACTTCTTCCGCAGACAACTTTTGTTCGATTTGGCTCGTCTTGAAAGACAGACCCATGCGGTCGATTGCTGTTTTGTTTCGGGTTCGTATGCATAGATCCACGATTCGTCACCTGTGACAATGTTATACACTACCTTTGAGCTACCGCAGTTGTACTTTTTCAACATCTCTTTGCACCAATCCATACGAGCCGTTTTTTGAGCATTCGTCAAATGATGTGGGATCCAACGAGAACAAATTTTTGTCACGGCCAAATGAACATGCATTATCTTATTGATGCTTGTCATACTAATGCCCAAGGATGCCTCAATCTCACGGTATGTCACATGTTGGTCTTGCTTACTGAGTTCACGCACAGCATCGATGGTTTCTGGCAAAGTGACCGAGGTTGTGACCTTCACGAAATTCATCCTGGAGCAAGCGGCGTCCGTGACTGAACTCTTGGTTCCAGCGATTAACAGTGGTTTTTGATGGTGCTTCATCGCCAAAAGTCGAAACAAGTTGATTTAAACACTCTTGCCGAAAATCGTAAAAAATTATCTCACGAAAACGTTCACGGTATAATTCCATTTTTTGACTGAGGTGAATTTTTCAACACACTGTAAATTCGCGCTCAAATGACAAAACGTTCTGAATGAAGTTATGCTAAAAAATGTCAAAGTTTCCAATAGAAGTTCCAGTTTGCATCTGGGAACACTAGATGACAAAACGTTCTGAATGAAGTTATGCTAAAAAAATGTCAAAGTTTCCAATGGAAGTTCCAGTTTACATCTGGACCCAAAATATAAACAGCAAGTCTCGTATCTGCTCAACAAATCATAATTTAATTAAAATGGGCATTTTAGTTGGTATGCATTAAGTACGTCAAGAAAGAGCATACTCGTAGTTACTTGACTTTTTGGCCCTTGTGGCCCAGAAAACGTCCCGCATCGTCAAAACGGTCTATTTATTGTCAATAGGGGTATTCATATTAAAGCAAATTGTGCTACCAATCCAAACATAAAGTAATTTTTTGATGAGATTAGTGATGGACGAAATGGGCCGAAAGTGCCCAAAAAAAGTACCATTTATATTTTACCGCCTTATTGGTGTAGGCAGGATATATCGTGTGATAAATCTAGAAGTATTTATTTCAATAGGGTGTTTTTTATAGATTATGCGTGAGTTGTTTTAAACTTTTTTTCTTTTCAGTATTGTTTGCCATTTCATCATGGAAAGACTTACACCGCGAAAACCGCGGTTAAGTGCGGTTTATGGGGTGGTGGAATCATCGGTCCATATATTTTAATATTTGTAACGGGTGATCGATCTAGAAGTAGTTTTTTCAACAGGGGTTTTTTGTCACATATTACGCGTAAGTTGTATTAAACTTTACTGTTTCCATTTTGGTATTGTTTGCCATTTCATCATGGAAAGACTTAGACCGCGAAAAACAGCGTTTTCGAGCATCTTGCCATACCGATAGAATGACAACCTGAGGCGTAGTTTCGGCCAACATTTGAAAGAAATTATATATAAAAAATAAATGGCAAAAAATGTCCTTTGGAATTAACAATAAAGATTCCACACTTGATTTGAATTTTTGTATTTTTTTTAAATGCCTCTTGATTGATGACCCGATATAAGGTTCGGCCTGGCCGCACTTAACGATGTTTTTACTTATTTCTTGTTTTTTTTTTGTCGGTTTGGCGTGACCGAACATTCCGACGGTTTTCCTGTATCCGGTTGTATTTTGTTCTCACGGGAAACCAACAACTCCGATTACCTATGTTTTCCGAGGTACACTTATTTAAGCGGGCCTTCTTAATTAAAAAGGCCTTGACGTGCTTTGTTCAGTTTCAAGTGGCAAGAATTTCTTAACCCCGATCCCAATGGACTTCTTAGAAAACATGCGAAGAACAAAAATATGGTTGGGATGACGAAAGTCAAAAAGCAACATACTTTTGTTGTTGGAACCATTTAAGATGTTATTATTATTATTATAGTATGGTTCTAGTGACCATAATATTGTCTATATATATACAAAAATCATGAGAATATTTTGGCCAAACACCATTGCCAACGCGGGCGCGCCCCAGATGCTAATATCCTTTAAAATACGACGCCACAGTGGATGTGGATTGACCACTCACTAAGAAAGCCCCAAGATGATATTGCGCCCTCAGCTCTCGAGTGGAATTCGCAGGGAAGTCGTAGAAGAGAAAGATTGGCCAAAGTTCGAGGCGAAGGGTAAAGGCAGAAACAGGCTTTAAATGGCGAGAACTCAATAACTTAGCTGTAGGTAAAATAAAATTGAAAAGATTTGTTACGGCTGTACGAGCATGTTCCTCCTTGGAACAATGGAAAAATGTACATGCTACAGGGTGGAGCGCAGTATTTTGCTTATTTGGAAATGAAATAAAAAAATTATGAACCTTAGAAAAATTTATTTTACATTTTCATTATATAAAACAGTGAGGGAGTTTTTAGATTACTTAGTTTTAAATAGTGTATCTGGTAAATGTCCACACACTGCTGCATTCGTTTTCTGAGATTTTCATGAACTCTAACAAGCATGTCGACTGGTATTCTGCCAATTTCAGCCTCAATATTGGTAACTAGGTCTTCCAAGGTGTTGGTAGGGTTGATATAGACCTTTGACTTCAGGTAACCCCAAAGGAAAAAATCGCATGGAGCTAAGTGTGCTGAGCGTGTCGGCCAGTTCACATCACCCCTCAAAGAGATAAGCCGTCCAGAAAACATTTGCCTCAAACAATTCATGCAGTGGTACCATCCATGTATCCTCTTATAGAATTGCCTCAAGAGCCGGCTGAAAAAATCCTGTATCATAGCCAAGTACCGTTCGGAGTTCATAGTTACGGCATGACAGTTATCCTGGAAAAAGTAATGGCCAATGATGCCTACTGGTGATATGGCGCACCACACAGTGACACGGTCCGAATGCAGAGGTCACTGGTGAAGTTCTCTGCGAATTTTTTCACTCCAGTACCGTATATTTTGTTTGTTTAAACACCCACTGAGCTGAAAATGTGCCTCATCAGAGAAGAACACAATTGCGTCACGGGGTGTAGTGTCGCAAATTGACCTCTCCTCAGGTGTCCAATGCATGATGGCAACTGAAAGGCAGACGAATAAAAATCTCCCGTCAGCCACTATAAGCCACGCACACGCTCTTCGACCAACAGTGCCGCCTAAGCCTTTAGTGCAAAAAAGCAAATAAGCGCGCTCCACCCTCTTTATCCTTCCTCACAACGATATGATGTTTGCCATAACCATATTATCACACACAATCATAGTATGATTCTTACAACCATTGTATGGTTCTCACAACAGTAGTATTCTTTCTTCACTTGTATTTTGATTATACCACATTCATTTCAGGGCACAGATGACGGTTCTCTCGACGCAGCTAGGTCCTTTCGAAAATTCCCAATACAATTACAGTTGCAATTTATAGCACCGCTTGCCGAACCGCAAAGGGTTAAACGGCAAACATTTATCTTAAAATAAACAGCCAAAAACAAAATTGTTGTACTCCGCATTGTCAACTATTTTTCTTGCCACCTTCGCCATTTTGGTCGCAACTTCATCCTCTGCTACGCCAAAAGGCCTCCCACTCTCGGTTTTTGTAGAGATTTTGTTTTCTTATTCTCAAGCAGCATGACTTGTGTCGCGTGTTAGCGTTCATCTTTTGCCAAACTGGCTGGAGCTGAGAAAGAACAAACAAAAAAACGGAGGAAAATATAACATTTCAGAGTTCTTAACAATCGTTTTAAGCACAAATTAACTTTCTTAAGTGTTTTGTTTTTGTTGCTGCAGTTCGTATTTGGAAAATGAATTTGTCGTCTGCTCTTGAAGACACTTCAAGTTTGCTTCGTTTTTCTCCTTGGCCATGTTGTGGTGCTTGCTCCAAGACGACCATGCTGCTGTGTTGTGGGTTGTATGATGCACATTTCGCTTTTTTGTTGTTGTTGCTGTTGCTTATGACTCTTGTTGCTGATGCTAATGCCACTTTTGCTGTCCTGCCTCTGTGCCCGCCCTGTGTACTCGCTGCCAACGAATTTGCCTGGAGCATATCATCACTTCTTTGTTTGCTCTGGCTTTAAGTAGAGTCGCTCGACTCGTCGTCTGGAGCAGGGTTTTCTTCACAACTAAAGTGTTTTTCTTTTTTTTTTTGGTTTCTTCAAAATTTGTGGGTGAAGTGGGTGTGATTGTGAGTGTGTTTTTGTTTATTTTAAAAATTTGCCAAATGGAATTAAGAGGTCTTACGTTTTTTTTGTTGTTTGGTTACTTTTTGCCGGGAGATTTTTTTGTTGGCTTATGTAAGTGTTGTTTTAGTTTTAATTGTTGCTTAAGCTGTTGTAAATCATCGGTTTGTGGTGTTTGGTTTTTTGTTAAGAGGTCTTAACAATTTGTAAGGATTATTCGTAATTGTTTTGAATATGTTTGCCCAACACTCATGGAAACTTGTTGAAAGTCGGTGGAGTTATTTACAGGTTTTCGAGGAAGGAGGCCGCGATTTGGAATGTAATTAATTTGAAATGTTTACAACAAAAGACTTTTGGAGACAGGTTGTATTTTTCTTTTAATGACGATTGATTATTTTATATGTGGCTTTAACCGCTGAACTCATCGTTTTGGTATTTGTGGTACAAGGCATTATGACTTAGTGTTAAGGTTTGTGACATCTTAGACGAAACGAGATACCACGTGTGTATTGTGCACAGAAAAAAAGACAAGCCTTTATTGTCAACCAAATATTTGGTATGTGAATTTTGTCACCACTCAATTAAAAGCTATTTGTTCATCTTTATTTCATAATATAGAAGTATGTTGTACAGATGAAAATTGTCTTAAGTACTAAGAGTTTAGATAGTTTATATATTTTCAGCTTTTCATTATATTTAAGATTTTTATAATCAGTTTAGAAGCATAAAATTTACGTTTGAAGTTTAAAAAACAAAAACCTTCGTTAATACTCAATTAAAAATTTCGTAGATAAGCTAACTATTTATCAGATATTGCAAAGATATTCAGTGTATGAAAACAACAACAAAATTCATTAAATTTGTGCATCGCATGTGTGTGGGTGTATAAGTATGTGTTTTAGCATGTATGCAGTGCTAGCGATTTTTAGTGTGTTCGTTGGAAAACTCTACTGTTAGCAGTTCTCGTTAAATGAGAAACTGCCTGCCCTTAATTGTATAGCCGCAAAACATAGTTACAGCACATTTGTTGCTTGAGGCAATTCCTATGAATTGTTTCTCGTAGTGTGAAGTTGGCTGCTGATTATTTTGTATTGTTTGTATGTATATATTCCCAAAAAATCAGAACGAATAAATCACAGAATGTCACAAACGGCAATTATGAAAACAAAAATTTCTAAAACCGAATTGCCTTGTGTGAACACAAGAGACACGTTGAAAAGAAAATCATAAAAAAATTGCCGCATGGAAAATTGCCTAGTGAGAATCGGGACTTTGCCCTCCATTATTTTTTAGTATTTCAGTGAATGCTTCTAAAATTCCAAACTCTTCTGTTGTGTCTGAGGATTTACTGTTGCTATTAAAAACAGCACAATTTACATACAGTAAACGAATTTTACTTTATTTGCTTTTCGAAACGTTTGGAGCAGTTAACAGGTGCTGAATTTATGGTCATTGATTCAATTGTAACTTTTAAATTACCTTCTTTGATATTGAACTCTATTAACGCCTAAAACCTCTATTAAATAACTTTTTCATTTGATGCCAGTTATTAGCCACATATAGAAATACTGCCGGCAGTTCTCGTTAAATGCAAAACTGTCTGCCCTTAAGTAAGTGTATTCCCGCTTAAAATAGTTACAGTACATTCGTTGTTTGGGGTCTTATGATGGTGAAGTGGCGCTCACCGAAACTGCACACACCCCTGCTTGTAAATAAAGGTCTTTTTGACTGCTTCTTGAAACAATTTTACAACTTTTTTGTAAATATGAATTGATTTTTTTATCGCCTTATAAAGGAAAAATACTGTTAATAAACGGCTTAAACCTTATTTTTGTAAATATGCAATGGGTGATCCATCTAGAGGTTTTTTTTTCAGGACAAAAAAATAATATAAAAATTCAAATCAAGTGTGGAATCTTTATTGGTAATTTGGAAGGAAATTTTATGGCATTGATTTTGTTTATTGACTTTTCCGTTGAGCCAGAAATGGTCCTCATCAATGAACAAATTTTAGTCGAAAACGGCGGATCTTCCCGTTTTTCACCGAATGCTCATTTCCATAATACAGTTGCCAACATTTGAAGGTAATTATTTTCAAAAAACAAATGCCATAAAATGTCCTTTCAAATTACCAATAAAGATTCCACACTTGATTTGAATTTTTATATATTTTTGTTCTGTAAAAATACCTCTAGATGGATCACCCTATATTAGATACTTTTGGAACATATGACATTACAATGCGTTGAAACACAGTCCAGAGGAAGTGGGGGCGGTGCAACGCCCCTTTAAAAAATCGCATTTATGGCCGATCAATGACTAGGAAATAATTCTAGACTATATTAGGGTAAATTGGACTAGGAGGCGTGGCACCGCCTAAACAACCCTATACTTTGAAATCCTATATCTCGTTAACTTATATAATAATATCAAACTGACGATAGTAAATTTTAAGGGCCGATGTTGAATGTGAACCACACCTAAACGTCAAGTTTTTTTTTGCATTTCATTTGATATTTCTCAATTTTAGACTAACTCAATTTGAACCGTGGAAAGATACACAAGCGGGCAACGCGTTAAAGTTATTCAGGATTATTATGAAAATAAAAATCAATTTTCGAAGAAAATTATCTTCAGTGATGGCTTTATGCATCAGAAATCTTTTGATTTGAAATTTATTAATTTGTAGAAAAAAAGGTTGTTCGAGAAATATTATAAGAGAGTAATTACCGAGCCTGCTTAAACTTGCTAAAGGTTACTCGTAAATAACTTTCTTGCCCAAATTTTGAATAATTAAAACAAACAAGTTCGACAAATTGTCTATACTTAGTAGGGACATAAATACTGTTACACACGTTTTATGCTGTAAAATAAAAAGTACTAAATGTTTTTGGATCAAATATTTTTTAATATATTTATTGATGTATATTGTATCCAAAAAGAATCTGGAAATGTCCGCCTTTTACCTTTACACACGCCTTAAGTCGCACTGGCCAATCGTCAATAGCTGCACGAACCTCGTCTATTGGAAAATTGGCCACAGCTCGAACCAAAGCAGTCTTAAGAGATCCAATGTTGGGGTATCTTTTGTGACAAACCTTGACCTCTAAAACCGTCCACAATTTTTAATCTAAAGGGTTCAAATCTGGACTACCTGAGGGCCATTCTTCAGAGGAAATGAACGCTGGCAAATTGTTTCGAAGCCAGGCCTGGGACGTTTTAGCCTTATGGGCCGGCGCAGAATCCTGCTGGAAAGTCCATGGCTGGTTTTGGAACAGGGAATTATTAAGAGGCTTCCAAAACGGTTTCTTGGTAAACTTTGGTCGATGTTTTGACTCCTTGTTCGCAGAAATGTTAGCAGGTCAGTGACCCCATCTTAAGAGACACCCTACCAAACCATGACTGATACTGGGTGATGACCCTTTTCCACCCTTGGGATCAGTTCACTTGCTTCCTTAGGTGACCGCACATAAACTCTATCATTTTGCTTGTTAAATTTATCATGAACGGTAAAAATGTTTTTATCGGTGAACAAACTTTTTCTGTGCAAGTTATCAGTGTGCTTCACCAAATGATGTTTGCATTTTTCTATCCTATTTTTTTTAAAGCTGCAGTCAATAAATGTCCGTTACGTCGTTTGAAAGCCCCAAGTCCCAAGTCTTTTTTATTGATTCGACTCATGGATTTTTGCGTGATATTTATCTCACGGGCCATGATTTTGTGTTTTCGGAGCGGATTTCTTTGATGACATGCGGTGTTCGAACAGAGCGTGGGCGGCCTGACCGGTGGCGGTCTTTTACATCTCCAGTCTCCTCAAACAGTTTTATGCATCAGTAGGCGAACATGCGGCTAATCCCTAGTGGCGGGAGCGATTTGAAAATAACGCTTTTTTTATTTCACACTTGAAAAGCGCTATTACAGCGATACGGTTCTCATTATCTGACCACTCCATGATGAATGTTGAAACAAATTTAAAATCCCGTTACAGACTAACGCTATTGAGGTTAGCTTTCAAAACCCATATGCCATTAGCGGAGTATCTTCAGTTCTACTATTGGAATGGGTGTGTTCAATGTTGTAACAGTATTTTGGCTGGTTTTTGGGGTTCGATTAATTGAGCCAAGAGGCCCACAGCTATATTATGGTTGACTTGAAGCAACTTTTCCTACGAAAAAAAATTTCCTACAGATTTGTTTTGAGGTTTTATGTGCGATTAGGGCCGGCCACAGGAAACGGCCCATGTGGTCAAAAGAAGAGACTTCGGGTAAATTTGATCATATGCTTACTAAAATCGAAGCCAGTTTTACTGTGAATCCAAATATAAAATTATTTTGAAGATTTTGCTGAAATTGGCTTCGAACTCATAGGAAGGGTAGCGAATTCATGGTGGAGGGTATGAAACACCACCTGTCCAAACTAGACGTTATTTGTTTGCTTCCATTGACATACTTATCACAGATTTTGTCCTCTACTGGTCCATATTTGCCTCGATCATTTTTGGCGATATCCAATTTAATTAATTAAGGAAAATTTCCGCTTTCAAATTTTGGAAACTTCCTTAAAAACCAAACTGCACTTGGTCAAATTTGAAATCACCAAAATTAAGCATGCATTGTTCTGCTTTGGCATAATCAATTGTGTCGTTTTTGAAAAGTGCAATTTTCCTTATTGAATGTTACAGTTTTTTATGGCCAAGCGGCTGCGGACAGACAAACGACCAGACACAGACTCATTTCAGATTTCATTCAATCCGGACGAATTTGATGATGGCGTATGAGTTGGTCAGCACATGAATGACTCAATGAGCGATTGCATCAATGGATGAATGAATGGAAGTCCGACTGACTGAATGGCTGACTGTAAGACGAGGTGAGCGAATGAATGAATGAAAGAACGTCGTTTGTGAATGAGCC
The DNA here is from genome assembly GCA_963513945.1 of Hydrotaea diabolus. NCBI lineage: Eukaryota > Metazoa > Arthropoda > Insecta > Diptera > Muscidae > Hydrotaea > Hydrotaea diabolus. The sequence continues at coordinate 111,608,969 of OY740719.1, forward strand.
GCAGTGATATGTTGCTGCTGCTGTTGTTACTGGCTGTTGCTGGCTAATGTTGTATGACTCTCAATGGTGGTGTGTTGCTGCTGCTGCCAAATGCTCTGTTTGTGGTGGTTTGCGCACACTTTCATAAATAATGCATGAGTACTCGTATCATTTCGTTGCTTTGCTCTGTTTTGTAGGCGGCAGAGGAAGCGGAAGCTTAAGGGGAGGAAAACAAGAAATATGAACATTTGAGCATTTGCAACACACACACGCACACATAGTGGGATATAGCCAGAAACCTGCTAAAAACGAAACTGTTCCAATGTATCGGTACACACTGACCACCAGAGCAACTGCTGCTTGGTATGTGCCTTGGAAGATTGTTGGTGCTGCTGCCTTCGCCGCTTGATTGGTATGCAGACCCATTGTTTTTTGTGTTATAAATTTAATGAAATGGTATCAAATGCCACAGCAGCTCCGCAACAGCAACAGCTCCCAGCTCCATCAACGACATGAACCAGAAACAAAAAAAAAACACAGGCACAAATCCAAATCAATCCATCCACCTTCATTAAACTTCCTGTGTCGAAGATGTCGATAGCTGGCCATAGTACAGGCTTAGAGTTGTTGCTGCTGCCACTCTTGTTGCTCTGTCCGGCTGTCCGTCTGTCTGTCTCCTCGGCTACGAAATGTGTTTTGTTTTCATTCATGAAAATTTGTTTGGCGATCAATCGCCAAACCGTGTTTATCATACAGAATACAGGCCAGAAAACAAACTGCTCATCATGTTCCTCCTTCATCCCATGCCAATGGGCTTGTTGTCGACGACGTCGTTGTATTCAAACCGAACATGGCAGTAGGAATTCCAAATGAATGGACACCAGATATGTTTGGACAGTAGAGCGGAATAGGATTTGAATGGACGTCTCATAAGGAAAATCCTACTTTTCCATATTATTTAAGTTCCAGCTGAGGACTAAACAATTTAAAGCTGTCGAATTCAATGCCTAGTTTAGTAAAGTAGAGGTTGTCTGAGAGTAATGAAGAGTTTTCCAAATGTTATATTTCAGAAGTTGACAAAGTTGCTACTGCCAGCCTGCTATCAGAATATTTAGCAGAGTTTGCCATTTCATCCTGTCAAACATGTGGACATTTTTTTAAAAATAAACATGTTAGCAAGTTTCAGTCGGTTGATCTGCACTTCAATTATCATTACCTATACATATATGGAATTTTAATCTAAAAATAACTTAATGGACGTGTTCGAATGACACTTGCTTATTATCTTAAAGGAGTAAGTGGTTGCTAAGCCGATAACTTCAAATTGTACGACAAATTTTTGTAATTTCTTTAAGCCGTTACAGCCTGCCCATAGATCGGCTCGTACGATTTTTGTGAAATTTAGAAATTTAGTTGAAAAAAACCTCAATTTTTACCTGAGATATGACATGGGTATTTAAATACCCGTGGAACGTGTTTGTTTGAAGTGCAACGTGAATTGGCATCCCGCTACTTGCTTCCTGAATTATCACAACGGTGTTGCATCAGATCAGAAGAAAATTGCTAAGGCTAAGTGATTTATTTCTTTTAAGTACCATGTTTTCTTAATAAAATTAACCATTTGCATTTGACCTCATCTGGAGGCCAGGTGTGTTGATGTATCGTTGCCTGATTTTTTTCATTACATAGTAGACAACTTAAGCTATTCGGTAAAATTAGAAACATTTCATTTGTACCATTTTCCTATGTTTGACCGGAGCATTTTCAAAAAAAAATCTTCGATTTTTGCCTGCAAAAAACAACAAATTTAAAAAAAAAACAAAAAAAAATCCTGCTAAAGCTTTAATTTAGCACAATCTTTCCTCTTTTCCTCGCTCACCTGGCCCACGCTAAAATTATTTAGTTATCAACACTTTCTTGGGTATATACTTATACTTATAAATACCCATCATAGACCGTACGATCAAAAAAATTAATTTTCAGAACATAAGTTATTTAGAAGTACCATAAGCTAGTAATAACTGAGAACGCTTAAACTTGCTATAGGTTATTCTTTCCCAAAATTTTTATTTATTTAAAATAAAAGGGGCTGGAAGCTAATTGTCTCTAGATTTCTGTAGAAAAAATCAGTTCTATATTTTTGTACAATGATGTGAAGCTCTCTTATATTCCTCTTTTATTCCGAACTTTTTTATTTCCCAAAACACCTGGAATAATTTTTGCATTTCCATGGATTCCCGGGAATTTCCGCATATCACAAAAATTAAACTAACGGGTTTTACTAAATAAGTATTAAGGAAAACTGTCTTTTTTAAAGGATTTCATATTTTTATGTCAACGCACTCTCTAACATTTTTACTGATCCGTAAGTGTCAAAACGTTAATCGAAGTCAACATTTTCATCATGGTAAAATTCACTTACGAGCATCGTTTGGAAATCATTAAAAATTACTGCCGAAATTCTGAGCCGGTGGTCGCAACTTTAAAAGAACTTACTCCAGTTTTCAGCCGTAATAATCATCCCACCCGACAGGCTGTGCGTGACATAGTGGACAAATTTGAATGCCCTTTTTTTACTGGATATTCCGGTGCAAAAGAGATGCCGTTCCGCTCGAAGTGACGGAAATAACGCAGCCATAGGTGTATCCTTTAAAAATATGTTAAATCAGTCGTTTTCATGAATTGGGCATCTCTTAAACCACTCTGTGCCGATTTTTGCGATAAGATCTTGGCCTTCATCCTTATAAGATCAAACTGACTCTAGAACTAAAGTCCCTTGATTATGATTTGAAACGCTGAAGTTTCAAATTGAATTTCATTGAAAAATCATCTTCAGCGATGAAGCTCATTTCTGGCTAAGTGGTTTTGTCAATAAACAAAATATGCGTTATTGGACAGCTACAAAGCCACATGTGCCTCAAGAGACACAATTGCTTACGCAAAAAATTAGTTTTTCATGCCGGAGGTGTGATTGGGCCGTTTTTCTTCGTCGATGAAAAAAATCATCATGTTACCGTCAATGGAGAGCGCTATCGTGCCATGTTAAAAAATATTTTTTGGCCAGAATTGGATGAGCGTGACGTCGACGATATGTGGTTTCATCAAGACGGTGCCGGAGAAAACATCAAACCCGAAATTGCCAATGTTCCGGTCGAAATGTGTGCAAAAGTTGTGGAAAATTGGATCCAAAGAAAAGATCGCTGTACACGAGCTTCAGGTGGTCATATGTACGAAATCGAATTTCATTCTTAAAATATATAAAAGGTTATCAATCTAAAGGTATTTTAATAAAACAAAAAAAAATCAAAAAAATAAAATAAAATGTGGAATATTTGTGGTTCTTTCGAAAGCACGTTTTATGCCATTTATATTTTTAAATATAATTTCCTTTAAATGTTGGCCGCAACTACGCTTCAGGGTGTCCATTCTGGGGGTCCAATTTTGGATGACTTTTTCCAGCATTTCGACCGGCATGGCTTTAATGACACGCGTAATGTTGGCTTCCAAAGCCTGAATCGAAGCTGGTTTGTCAGCATAGAATTTGGACTTTGCGTAGCCCCAAAGAATGAAGTCTATAGCTGTGATATTACACGATCTAGGCGGTTAATTCACCGGTCCAAACGTCCTTTCCAATTACCAATAAAGATTCCACACTTGATTTGAATTTTTATATATTTTTTTGTTCTGAAAAAAATACCTCTAGATGGATCACCTTATACAACTGTACTTAAAACGTTCAAACGTTCAAATTTTGGAACCTTCTTTTTTATTTCAGCACCTTTTTTGTGCCAAAAAATATACTAAAACTTCCAAAAATTTCAAAAAAAATATAAAAAATACAGAAATATATTTTTTTAGGTGTATGTATCTCCTTTTTTAAATTCGCGCCTTTTTTTGAGTATTTGGCACTTTTTTTGTAGGCTTAGTGCAACACTGACCGTCCTGTAGGTATTTCTTAGCGAGGGTACAGTCTTTTCAAGAGTACGCTTATATGGGCAGAACCATGTCCCTTTCTCCAGTTTTAACCCAAAACAAGCTATAACAATTTCCTTGCCATTAATTTTATTCTGTAACAATATTTAAACGATCTACTTTGGCCGTAAATGTTTTTTAGGGGGAGTGGCACCGCCTTCTCTTGGACGAGCAGGCCGATTTCAGTCCATCAACACATGTTTCACGATCATGGCTAGATCATCTTAAAATTTTGCGACGATTCAGAATATGTGTTCTCTATGGGATCTCTGAACAGTATTTCGAGGTCTCATCCGATTATGGTATATTCACTTGTTTTCTTTGGTAGCACTCCACCGTGCTGCAGCTCCGTTGGTGGAAATCTAGCGAATTGAACGTTAAAAGCAAGTGCTGCATAATTTGGCATAAAACATGTTTAACCATCATTTGGTCAATTGTTAAATGTCAACTGGAAATAAGCATAAACGTTTGCGAATATTTCTTCTTATCCGTTCCTCTCCGCGTTAGCGTTGGTCTCTTTTTTTTGTTCGTTTGTCAATTCTGCTCCAATTCTAAACTGTACCCCAATAAAACCACATGTACGATTACATGCAAACACACGGACGCGGTTTGAGCCCCCTCCATTCGCATTGCGAAGAGCAGCAGACATCATCACCATTAACATCACGGACCGAGATCTCAGATATAACAGAAACAACAACAACGACAGCAGTCGTCGTCGTCATCGTCTTCCTCCAAAACAATTTGATCGATGCGTTTGTTTTATATAATGCCGTTGTTTTTTATGGCTGAATATTTACGTTTTCATGAAGACGACAAAAAAAATAAAGAATCGACTTCAATACAGCGACCCTCAGTCAGTCATTCGGTCTGAGTTTTGGACTAAAGGAAGCCATTTTTGGTGTGACATGGTCTACTCTTCGCTATTAATTGAAATTCGGAAATTTGGAAATACGAATGGCTAATCGTAGCGAAACAATTAAAAAAATACAAAACCAGAGCTGCTGACAATCGTAGCGTAACACATTCGAGGAAAAACAAGTCAAGTTTGTCCAGGCCGAACCTCAATACCATCCAGCGTGACTTCGATTTTTCAGTTTAGCAAAAAAAAATACAAATTAACTCAATACTTGAATTTGTCACGAATTAATTTCATTAGCTTTAAATTAACCCACCGGTCGTCTTTCTTTTAAACATCCGCCCGATCCTTACACTGAGCGAAAACTTAAAAATAAATCCTTTTGTTGAAACACCAAATTACTCCAGAAGCCTAATAGATTAGGATATGTTGTTGTTTGTCATATGATGAAGAAAAAGTAAGCCAGCAAAGTTAAAGCAAACACATCACCGACTGGTAGACGCACGTTTCGCCGTCGGTGTGGGACGGCTCTTCGGTACCATGTATGAGAGCTGCCGACAAGGTCTGTACTCATTTTACGATCTTTATGTACGAAACATTGCTAGATTTTGCATATGCGAATTATTAAGTCAAAGAATACTCAGTGGAACAATTCCCACCATATTGACAAACTGTCCGATTTATGTATTCGTAGCAAATACTCACAACTGATTATCCGTTTCGACCATACGGCACGTTTTTTGAGGCGCATGAGTTTTAACGTCCAGCCAAAAAGTGCGTCCCAACTAAAAGGACCCACTGAAACCATTCTTCGTCCACAAACAGAAACTAGTCAGTCCTCAGAGCCTAATTATACCCTACACTTTCTTCAATTTCAATAGCGTCTATCCTTAGTCCAAAAAACTTACTTCTACCAAATTTCATAAAGGTCGGACAATAATAGGGACCTGTAGGTTGATTTTATGCATTTAATGGACAGCAGACAGACGGACATTGGAAACTGAATCCAGCAGGATCGATCGGCCCACTTAAAGATGAGTCTAGCTAAAAAGTTTTCGGTAGCTACTAACATTCTCAGTAAAACTAACATACCGCGCCCTCACCGCAAAAAAGACGTAAGCGCCACTCGCTTTTTAATGAAATTCGGTAGAAAATTTTTCAACTAAGATTAAATATCAAAAATGGAATACTTACTCGTATATTTACAAAGATATAGCAAATTCAAATGCATCGGATTTCTCCAGATGAATTAGACAAAAAACCAAAAAAAACCTCTCCTGTTAAATTTTCTTTTTCGCGCTTACGTCTTTTTGGCGGTTAGGGCTCGAGATAATACCCTGTTCCACAGAGTGATTCAAGGATTTGATAAGCAAATTCTAAAACAAATGAACAAAATTAAAGTTGGGCGTGGCAGATCACTCTGTTCGTTAGAGCATTAAGCATCTTTGTCTAAAGCTTGAGCAAGGGCGGACTCAATATTATTAATTACACTGGGCAACAAAATTTAAAAAAAAAATCTATGGCAGAAGGACTGATAGTCAACTACAGTTGATTTAGTGCTGCTGATCACAAATCTTGCCTCCGATTGTCATTTCCAATTTCACTAGATTACATGATCCAATTTCACCAGATATATGTGTTAGAAATTCGATCGGTATCGGTTGTAATATTAAGCTTTAAGAATTGTAGGTTCTGAACCCTTTGCGACCTGTACTTTGATTACAACAATACACTAAGAAGAAGAATAACCTTATATAAGGTTAGCTTAACCATAAATAGACATGATTAAGAGTCTACGTTATATAAGTTTAACTTGAACATTTTGTTGTTGACTGGTATTAAACAATAATACTAGTTAATTTAACTATTCAATGGTTGTATTTTTTAACCATGAAAATTGTTAATTTTAAAATAATAATTGTTGTTTTAACAATACAGTGTTGAGTTTTTAACTATTAAAATTGTTACTATTAAAATTATTATTGTTGTTTTAACAATACATTGTTTTAAACCATGAAAATTGCTAATTTTAAAATTTCATAGTGATTTAATTGAAACAATACATGTTCAATTAACCAATGAAATTGTTAATATTATTAATTATGAATATTTTTATAGAAATCTTTTTTATTGTTAAGTTAACTAATTAATGGTTACCTCCTTTAACCTGATATAGCTACTGTAACAATTTTTAATATTAAATTAACCTACTAATTATTTTCGTTATAATGTTTTGAACATTTTCTTGTTCGAAAAATTTTGAGAACTACCATTTGCGTATAGTCTTCAAACTATGCGAAAAGCAATCTTAGAAATATATCAGCTAGCATTTGCATTTGGTGGTGGTTTTTTAAAAGAGCGAGATCTTTCTCACAATTACAAACGTTCAGAGCAGAGGAAGAAAGAAAAAAAAGTGGGGGATACGACATTCGCAGTCGTTGCATCTTCGTGTAACTTAATTCTGAACTTCGTATAAAACAAAGCAGATCAAAAACTTCGATACAACAGAGCCGAATAATCTTTAAATTTTTGTTTATGCCGCACAATTTTCTGTCTCTCTTAAAAAAACCAACCTTATAGGTTGCTATATATATTTCTGGCCTAGGCAAAACTAAGTGTTGCCTGGCGCCATCTGACATTTTTATTGGAAAGTTTGACATTTATTTAGCATGAACGTGCTCAGAACGTTTTGACGTACGACCATCATTTGTGTTGTTTACAGCGACTTAAAAAAATTTGGCAAAATAATGGAATTAACTCGTGAACATTTTCGCGCGATCATTTTTCACACTTTCGACGTGGATTATCACGACAAGAGTGCATCGATGAACTTAAATCTTTGTATGGCGATGCAGCACCATCCTATAGCACTGTTAATAACTGGCTTAATGAATTCAATCTTGGCGACGCTCGCTCAAAGACGAAGGTCCTGAAGGTCGCCCAAAAACGGCCTTTGTGCCAGAAAACATTGATGCCGTGCCTGAACTGATAATCCAATATCGTCATGTGACATACCGAGAGATAGAGGCATCCTTGGGCGTAAAAAAGGATTGTTCTCGTTGGATCCTGCACAATGTGACAATCGCTCAAAAAAAGGCTCGTGTCGATTGGTGCAAAGAAATTTTGAAAAAATACGATCGCGGTGCTTCAAAAGACGTTTATAAGATCGTCACAGGTGACGAATCATGGATCTATGCGTATTAGCCCGAAACAAAACAGCAGTCGACCGTGTGGGTCTTCGCAGACGAGCCAAATCCAACGAAAGTTGTTCGTGGAAGAAGCATTTCGTAGCAAATGGTCGCCTGTTTCTTCGGCAAAACTGTTCACATGGCGACTGTTCCGCTTGAGCAACGTAGGACGGTCAATTTTGAGTGGTACACCCCAATTTGTTTGCCTAAAGTCTTCGGAGAAATTAAAAAAAAACGAACAAGAGAAGACGAACCATTGTGCACCATGACAATGCGAGTTCTCACACATCGGCTCAAACTAGCGCCTTTTTGACCGACCATAACTTCGAATTGATGGGTCATCCGCCGTATAGCCCTGACTTGGCACCCAATGACTTCTTTTTATTCCCGCACATCAAGAAAAAATTCGTGGTCAACGATTTTCGTCGCCAGAAGATGCTGTTGAAGCGTTTAAAAACCATGTTTTGGAAGTGTCTCAATCGGAGTGGAAAAGGTGCTCTGATAATTGGTTTGAGCGCATGCGAAAGTGTATAAATCATGCTGGAGAATACTTTGAAAAATAATAAAACCATTTTCGATGATGAATATTCGTGGTGAATGGTGGCCGTCAGACTATAATTTCGAATGTTGTCAATACCCAAGGAGTGTTCAAATATCCAATTTAGTTAGCGATCCCTGCTTAATTTATTGCTCATCAATGATAGCAGATTCCTGCTTTGTTATCTAAAAAGCATTTGCGAACTGCGAGAAGTTTGCCACAAGCACTGGATGTTCCGTCGCCCTAAGTGTTGACTGTTATCGAAAGGGTCCCTTTAATTATAAACTCAATGCTGCCTCTTCGCCTTACCAGATGGGGCCTTCTTCACCTTGTGGCTTGTGCGGTCTATTGCCGTATTTCTGAATAAGTCATAATATCCGTTGTGGGAACCTTGCGGTGGTCCCAGCGAACCTTGTTTGCTACCTAATTGTGGACCATGCGGTATGACGATGCCATCTGGACTATATGTTCCAGCTCCCTGTGGAACGTGCGGCCCTTGTGAGCCCCGCAGAACTTGTCGTCCCAGTTTTCCATGATGTCCTTATGTGCTCTATGAAATAAAGCCCCAAGAAATAAGGCCCAAACTGAAAATGAGATAAAACCCCAAAATGGGCCATATTTCGTTATGAAACTAAGCCCAAATTCCTACAATCAAATAAAACGCTTAAATGATGAAAAGAGACCCAAAATGAAACAACATCCCATTTAATTTTTTTTTATAATGAACTAAGGCCCCATGTTTTGAAACGAAATATAGCTTTATAGTTTCTTTATTGAAAAATTAATCAAATATTAAACAAACACACCTGCATTGTATCTTCAACAATTTGTCGGGAATATGGACATTTATACTCGTAGTGCTCTAATCCCTTGGAAATCGCATCTGCTTGCAATTTTTGGGGCTTTATTTCATTTTTAGCTTGGGACCTTATTTCTCGGGGCTTTATTTCATAGAGCCGTCCTTATGAAGCACCTGAATGTGGACCATGCTGTCCATTTGCGCCCACACCATCGAATACTCAGTTTGGACACTGTGGGCCTTGCGGGCCTCTGATACCCTTTGTATCTTCCTGTTAACGAACGTTTGTATTCAAACAAACATCTTTCTAAGCCGATAACTGGTCAAGTATTTTCAAGACTAAATCATGCGTTAGTCACTAAATCATGTGTTGCATAGTGGCATCATGTACAAAACATATGAAAGCATCAAACGAAATGGTCTCCAGGACAAATGTCCCCGTTCTATGTGTCAAGGTCGCTGGGCTTGTATGTGCCTACGCATGCCTATTTACTGTGCGGCTTCGTTTCTTTTCGTTATGTCAATATAACCATAGGTGTCTCGAAAAGTCGTAGTGGTAATAAATGGTGCCTGCAAGCCTCATATCCGGCCTATTGCGAACCACAGAATCCAATGTGCCAAGCATCTTCACCCGTGCCCTGCTCATCGTCTCTAATGTGTTGTCCAACACTGTCGAAGGGCGGTATACCAGATCCAAGAAACCCCATTTTGATGCAAACAATTCTTTCCAGTTTTTAATTAACTATTCAATGATGATGAGGAATTTTCGAATGAATGATGAGGAATTTTCGACGGTAGGCAATCAAACAGCTGACTGCCTACCGTCAACCGTCAAGACTAATTGGACCTTTATGGAATATTGTCATAACGGCGAGTGCCGCTTAATGAACATTAAAAAAAACGTTAAATTGTACTACCCTGTACCACAGGTATACAAATTCCTTCACTAGAAGGGTCATTTCTGGAAAACAAGTTGAATTGGCGGATATGGCACCATACCAATCCACACGAGGTCCAATTGGGGAAAATTAAATTTGTTTTTTTATACCCTCTACCAAAGGAAATCAAGTGGACGCAACATGCTCAATCTAGTGATAACTTTTGGTCCTTCGACTATTCTCTTGACTTCCATCACTCCAAATGTCTCGCACCATTTATGCTGTTGTTGTTGTTTTAGTAACGAATTTATTTCGTGTCTTGAGATTTTCGTTACTCTTGCTCATTTTTTTGAGAATTGGATTTTATATTCGTATGTGCTCCAAGGAGAGGGGGACAGAGGGAGATTTACTCCTCTTCATTCTTCAAATGTGTTGGTTGTTGCTGCTGCAGTTTTTATCTTCAAATAATTTAATGTAATTTAAATGACAGTACGTTACGTTACGTACATACGTCTGCATGTGAATTCATTCGTGTGTCCGTCCGCACTGATATCGAAAGCCCAAAAGACAACGACAACCAACAAACAGCCAATGCAGCCGAAAAACTTGATCTTCCATTTCATTGTGATGATGATGAGGACGACGACGACGAGGTTGTCGTTGCTGATGATGACCGGTGCTATGGTTCTGGTTGCTATTGTTGTTGCTGTTGTCGTCGTCGTTGTTGATAGGCTGTGGTATGCACACCTGTCCTGTTTAATATCTGTGGGAGTACGAGAAAAGGAAACACGATTCTTGCATGTGGTCACTCACTTCAGATGGGCTTGTGACAGTCGTCCAGTGCGACGGAAGAGATGGTGATGCTGATGCCGATGCCGATGACAATGACGACGTTGATGATGCTGGCGATCATTTCTTTGGCTCTTTTGGCAAAGATCGTCATGTACACGTACGTATGTATATTGAGCTGTTTTGCCTCATCCCAAAAGTTGAATGGCATCTTCATCTGCTGGTCTTCACTTGAAGATCATTACTTTGCGATGTCGGTTGTCAGTGCGGTCTTTTGTCTCAGGAGATTTGGGCTTTTTTCCTACATACATGAGTTTCTTCGCATAATTTCCAAGTTGTAGGTATTTAATAAACAAAAAAAAATCCATTCGATTTTAATGATGGTTGTTTAAGGAAAATGCTAATTTGCCTTTTGGCTTTTTAACTAAATATTTTCTCATAATTTAATAACCTGTAGGTATGTATGGGTCATGGGATTTTGTCATTTTTGCTGGGGGAGAAGGCTGAGTGCCCGAAACCGAAGCCCATATTCTGGTTTTTATGCCAAAACCCTACAGTCGGTTTCTGCAAAAAAAAATAGCTTAAACCCGACATGTTGGTTTACCGGGTTGTTTTGCTATCGGGTTCTCTGGTTTTTTCTCAAACCAATTGTCGAAGCACTTTTTCCACTCCGATTGAGACACCTCCAAAACATGGTTTTTGAACGCTTCCACAGCATCTTCTGGTGACGAAAATCGTTGACCACGCCTTTCTTGATGTGCGGGAGTAAAAAGAAGTCATTGGGTGCCAAGTCAGGGCTGTACGGCGGATGACCCATCAATTCGATGTTTGGGCCGCTGGTTTGAGCCGATGTGTGAGAGCTCGCATTGTCAAGGTGCACAAAGATTCGTCTTCTCTTGTTCGTTTTTCGAATTTCTCCGAAGTCTTCAGGCAAACAAATTGTGGTGTACCACTGCGAATTGACCGTCCTACGTTGATCAAGCGGAACAGTCGCCACATGACCAGTTTTGCCGAAAAAACAGGCGACCATTTGCTGCAAAGTGCTTCTTCCACGAACAACTTTTGTTGGATTTGGCTCGTCTTCAAAAACCCACACGGTCGATTGCTGTTTTGTTTCGGGCTCATACGCATATATCCATAATTCGTCGCCTGTGACGATCTTATGAACGTCTTTTAAAGCACCGCGATCGTATTTTTTTCAAAATTTCTTTGCACCAATCGACACGAGCCTTTTATTGAGCGATTGTCAAATTGTGCGGGATCCAACGAGAACAAACCCTTTTTACGGCCAGGTGTTCATACACTATCAAATGTATGCAAATGGAAGAAATGTCCAAGGATGCCTCTATCTCACGGTATGTCACATGAAGATCTTGCATTATCAGTTCACACACGTTATTAATGTTCTTTGGCACAACGGCCGTTTTTGGGCGACCTTCACGAGGACGACCTTCATTTTTAACGAGCGTCGGGCACGATTAAACCAGTATTTTACAGTGCTATAGGATGGTCGAAAGTTGTGAGAAATGATCGCACCAAAATGTTCGCGAGTTAATTCCATTTTTTTGCCAAATTGATTTTTTCAAGTCACTGTAAACAACACAAATGATGGTCGTACGTCAAAACGTTCTGAGTATGTTTATGCTAAAAAAAATGTCGAACTTTCCAATGGAAATGTCAGATGGCGCCAGGGAACACTTAGTGTTGCCTAGGCCAGAAATAAATATATAGCAACCCTCGTAGTTAAAACCATTTGCCTGGAAACGAATTTATAATATTCTGTTTCACAGTACTCCGTTCGGGCAAATTATGTATTTTCTTTCCTTTTAAATACACCAACCAAAAACCGGAAAACCCGACAGCAATAATTCGTCCTGTCGGGATTTTGCTATTTTGAGAAAGTGGCTTTTGGGTTTGGACAAAAATACCGGAATGTCGGTTTTGGACAGTCTACTCTTGTGGCCCAAATAACGGACGTTATGGTCCTAAGAAAAGTCTACGTAAAAACAAGGACAATTATAGTCTTTTGAAGCGAATGTAATTTCCATTCCTTTTGTATTTCCAAAATCAAATCAAGCGATTATTTTTTAAAATTGGTACTAAAATTGTAGAAAATTTCACTGCGAATCCAAATATGGTTTTTAAAAAGATTTTGCAACGATTGGTCCATTTGTCGGTCCATTAAACCAATGGGGCCCAAAAAACGGCCATTAAGGTCAAGAGAAATAACCACTGGTAAATATGAACTCTTATTGTTACTCAAATTAAAAGAAGTTTTATAATGAATCCAAAAATGGAATTATTCTTAAGATTTGGTCAAAAGTGTGGGTAGTAAACATAAACTCTTGGGAGCCAAAAATACGATCCTGTTCAAAACACTTGGCTAGCGGAACTGGATTTATGATAATTGTTATTTCTGGGTTTTCAGAAAACCCCGTGTTTTCAAAAACCGGCATTCCCTGATTCCGTTTTTAGCCTTTTGGCATCCGTTTTTAGCCTTTTGGCTCAGCATAGAAATTATTTTCCGAATCAGAAGTAAAGTAATCGTTCAGTGGATCAGATCTAAATTTACCCTTATTTTAAAAAAATGATCATATTTGAATATGTGTATTTGGTATCCAGATGTTGTTGCTAAAATTGGTTAGATTTAAAAAAATTCGCCCTAGCCGAACGTAACGCTGTTTTTACTTGATAAAACATGTGACTTGTAAATTCAGCCACTCAAATCGATCCATCCCTTATCGCACTTTCCTATCCATTTGTCTTGAAGTTTTCCCATTAAAAGAGTTGTCAAATAAACCGAAACTGACCATAAAATGGGTTTGTAATTTGAATAAAGCACCCATCCCCCAACCAACCGACAATAGTTCAAATAAAAGCACACTTCACTTAAAACTAAACAGATGAACTAATTTCATATTTCAAGCCAATATTTGTGTTGACCAAAAATCAACATTCACACCTGAAACGGGACAGCCAAGCAAGAAGTGTGCTCGAACAGGTGCGGTATGGTGGCGGTCATTAATTGGTTTTCGTAAAGCAACCCGATTTGCTGGTCAAATTTTCGAAACAAACTCCAGAATGAGCTGCAGCCAGTGTTTTTTTTGTGAGTTTTTCTTTATTTTATTTTTGGCTTTTGCCAAAAAGAAAACGAAAAATGTTTTAGAATTGGTCATGGTGACTACATACACATATACATAATGAATCCCAAAATATTAGTTATTAAAACTAGATTTCATCCACTCCATTTTGGAGTCCATTGAGATTTTACGAAAATATCCAACTGCAACGAGAGGCAAAAATGTCTCAATGATGACGCTGATGGCCAGCGGTGCTGTAATACGACACGCCACGGAGTCTCAAGGAAAAATGAGCTGTGCTGTGAACGCCTCTGCCAAGCGGGAATCGTATAATCAGTGATTTCATAATCTGGAGACCATAAATTTCATAAAATGTTAAATGAAATTGTCAAAAGATCTGCTTAATTTTCTGACAGTTTTTGTCTCGTGGCAATAAATTAAAAGCTGTAATCATATTTGCTCATTCATACGTTCACGTACGTGTATGGGATGCTGGCCTCTCGCTGGCAGTCTGTCCGCCCGTTAGAGGATTGTTGTCTTTAATAGTTGCCACACATACGTACATCTGTACGAGTGCATAATTCGCCATGTGTTCTTATATAAAACAATGTGACAACAACATATCATTGGCGTTAAATGTCGTGCAACATGCAACACTGAAGACGCTGGCGAAGAAAACGGAAATTGGTATCTTAATTTTACGAGGCTCGTGAAGGAAGAAAATCTCTATGGCAATGGCAAAGGCAATGACAATGACAATGACAATAACAATGGCAATGGCAATGGCAATGGCAATGGCAATGGCAATGACAATGACAATGACAATGGCAATGACAATGCCCATGGCAATGACAATGGCAATGACAATGGCAAAGGCAATGACAATGGCAATTGCTATGGCAATGGCAACGGCAATGGCAATGGCAATGGCAATGGCAATGGCAATGGCAATGGCAATGGCAATGGCAATGACAATGACAATGGTAATTGCTATGGCAATGGCAACGGCAACGGCAATGGCAATGGCAATGGCAATGGCAATGGCAATGGCAATGGCAATGGCAATGACAATGACAATGACAATGACAATGACAATGACAATGACAATGACAATGGCAATGACAATGACAATGACAATGGCAATAACAATGACAATGACAATGGCAATGACAATGGCAAAGGCAATGACAATGGCAATTGCTATGTCAATGGCAACGGCAACGGCAATTACAATGACAGTGACGATGGCAATGACAGTGGCAATGGCTATGGTTACGGCTGTGGCTGTGGCAATGACAATGGCAATGACAATAACAACGACAGTGACAATATAATTGTCATGAGAAATCACAATGGCAATGCCAACAATGGCAATGCCAACAGTGGCAATGACAATGCTAAGCATTGGCTGTGCTTATGACAATTACAATAAAGATCGTATTTAAACGGTGACATCTCAATAACAATTGGAATGGCAGAGGTATTGTAAATGGCAATGACAGTGTCAGTGGCAATGACAATGCAGTGGCAATATAATTGCCATGGCAAATAACAATGGCAACAGTGGCAATGACAATGCTAAGCATTGACTGTGTTAATGACAATTACAATAAAGATCGTAGTTCAACAGTGACCAGATAGTAACGATACTTTTCCAATTGCTATATTCCACTAGCAGTCAAAGGTACCATTGTCAGTCAGCTGTCAAAATATTTAGCGAGGTTTGCCATTTCAACATGCATAGTTTTGCCATTTCACAGGCATTTCGTCGATTGGTTGAACATTTTGGTATCTTAATCCATCAACCCACATACTGTAGTGGAAAATGATGAAGAGCTTGAAATAACGATTCGGTTGAATTTCGAACTACTTGTGAATAACTGGAAAATACGAGCGAAAATGCTAGACAACGCAAAGTGCTATCAAACTGACCAACTGCAAAAAAAATATCAGCATAGCCGAGGTGGCTCTTTAAATGGTACGAGTATTTATTATACCCTCACCCACCCTGCTTAAAGGGTATATATAATTTATATATACAAAGTGCAACTTGTCGAACAAAACATTTTTGACCCTACTTATGTGTTGACCAAATACCTCTCAAATGACTTTCTAAGTCATTTGAGCCACGTCCATCTATGGGCCTGTTTCAAACGATTACTCTCGAAATCAGCTACCCATTATTTTAAATTTTGCACACAAAAGACCATTTTTTCTCAGTGCAGATTAAAACCCACATAACGTGTCATCTCGTGCATGAAATTCAATTAAATTGTGAACAGCGTAAAGTTTTATGACCGTGGATTGAAACCCACATAACTGATATATCATCTTTGAATTCATATAAGACAAAAGTACACTCAGAGAATAAATATGGTGACGGCCACCATTAATATGTGACGCCAACAATAATATGTTCTTTGCAATAAAAGCTTGTTCGTCGAAACAATAGTATTTGTTTTTGAATAGCATGTTGTCTATACGTAGTATGATTGCGGCAATATTAATATTGTTTATACGGGGGTAGCAACTGAATAAATATGGTTGGTGCGACAAAAGTATTGTCTTTTGAGGTTTATTTATTTATTGTCTTTGGGGTTTAACAATAATATGATTACGGCAATCATACAGTAGGATTGTGACTAAACTAAAAAAAAAATTTTAAAGACCAAAAATAGAATCCAAAAAAAAAAAAAATTAGGCACACACAAAGCAGTGTGTGGTAGTTCTCCATTACCAAAAAACAACAGCATACGGCTAGCGAGCGAGTTATTTTTGATGTTTTTACTTTGTTCGCTGGAAAACTCTACTGCCGGCTGATCCTCGTTTATTAAGAATCTTCCAGCTCTTAAATGTATAGACATTGATCATGGTTTAATCACATTCGTTGCTTGGGGTCTGAGGGTGGTGAATAAGCGTTCCCCGAGACTGCAGTCAACCCCGCTTGCAACTAAAAGTCGTTTCGGATACCTCCTACTATTTTGAACTCATTGCAGTTTTAAATATTTTACTAAATAAAAAAACTCTTGCTGAATGACAACAAAACCCAAACCTAATAAATAACTTTGAGGGTCATAGTATGTTTAATGGGGATTACAATATGGTTGTAGTCATCACATCATGGTTGCATGTGAATCGTACTACTGTTGTGAGGATCATACTATGTTTGAATGTGACACATACTATGGTTGTGAGGATCATAATATGGTTGTGGGGATTATAGTATGTTTGTGTGTGAATCAAAATTTGGTTTTCGGGGTCATATTATGGTTGTGAGCGAATCAAAATATTGTTGCGAGGATCATAAAATTGTTGTGCCACAACCATATTCCCAACAATATTGGAATACGGTACTTCTTTTCTTCGTTTCTAGTAACTTCTTCATAATTTATCTTTTACGATATTGCAATTAAATAGGTACGTTTCAGGCAATGCAGGACGAAACAAATGAAAGTTTAAAATCCGTACATAGGTGAGATAGGCATTCATATGTAATTTGAGCTTGAATCATATTTTTGTTCATAACACTTTTACATGAAAGAGTTATGCCTGCTCGAATGACTTTCCGAACGACCCTCGTTCATTCAACAATGTAATGTTTAAATCATATTCCTTTATGTGCTCGTTTATTTGTACGTAGATGATTTAAATAATAAAGAAATAAATTAAAAGCAAATCAGTAATTTTATTGCACTCTTTGGCCGTTTGTCATGCATGCCTTACCATACACCACGCCGCCATGACAATGTGATAAAGGTGTTGGCTTTAAATCTTTGATTGCAAACAATTTTGTGGCTCCTCAAGGCAGTGCCGGTCCCAACGAAGTTGCAGTCTTCGCGCTTTTCGTGTGTGGGTGGACATTAAGATTGGCATCTGCTCCGCTCTGCTCGCTTGACTCTTTGCATATCGAGTGTTGGTTTTTTCTTTGTGGTACATTTTGTTATCGCATAACACTCGAGTCTTGTTATGTGCCAAAATTATATCAGACTTTGTGTTTTTTTTTGTTGTTTTTCTTACCCCGTCTTTTTGCCTTCTTCTTTAACGCAATACGTTTTTGGACGTTGTCGTTAAGTTTTTTTTTATTTCTTTGTCGTGATTTTGGTTTTTTATTCTCGGTTTTTTTACTTCTTCTGAAAAGTTGTCACGTGTTTTGAGCTCATAAAACACTTTGATAACCAATAAAACTGTCATAGTGCCAGACGCAGAGTAACTCACTCGTTTGGTTATGGGCGTGAATGTAAGGAATTTGTCAATGGGAAATTGTTGGTGGATAACGTGGCTTAAATAAGTCCAAATATGAAAAATGTATGGGAAAATTCAATTGACACGAATAGAAGAGTGTGCGGCCATGTTCAGTTCTATATCCCCTTGTGCTTAAGAGCTCAATAAATTGGGCCATCAATAAGTGAAAAAATATTGAAATTTTAAATCATACGACGGCAGTTCCATGTGTCGTCAATCTGAATATGAAAAGTCCTGTTTTTATATCCTGCACCTCCTGTTTGTAGCACCTTAAGTGCAGGGTGGCGCAGGGAGTGCTACAATAAGAAACTCAAATAACTTTTTTTAATCAATGTATTTCATTTATTTTTTTTATTATATATTCTTTTTTAATTCAATAAATTTTTTTTTGTGACAGCGCATAGAGAAAAGGGCCTAAGGGTAAAAAAATAAATCAATTTTCACTTTTTTTTTGATGTGGACAACATCTGAGCATCGACTGAGACCGATCCCATGCCCAAAAGTGTTCCCTCCCAGAGATATGCGCGTTTTATGAAAGTGGTGGTACACCAAAGATACACGTATTTAAATCTTTAAATGGCTCTCCTGAACAAAACTGGTTTTTACCCTTAGGTCCCTTTCTATTTTGCGCGTCACATATGACTAATTGTGTTTGAAGATGATAGACAGTAAATGACTTCCAGCTTATCCAAGCATATGCGACACATGATCAAAAATTATTTTTGGCAACCTGAAGGTTTGAAGTGGGATCACTTCAATTATTGATTTTATAGACTGCTTTAGTTTAGCCAAATTTCTTGGTTTCGTTTTTTATACCTCTAGCTTGACATAACCCAAAGGTTATGTCAAGCAGTCGGGTCCGGTGACCTTGGGGGCGAGCGGAAAGTGGAATTTCTGAATATCAATTTGTTTGGGAATTTTTGTTGGATTTTTTTTGGGAATTTTGTTGGAGCTTTGCCATAACCGGTCTGGCTATATTTGCAGTTGCTACATCTATCTGGAACCAACTGCTGTTAAATCGCAGTTCAGGGTAAAAAACTCCATTAACATATATAGGGTCATCCATCTAGAGGTATTTTTTCAAAACAAAAAAAAATATTAAAATTCAAATCAAGTGTGGAATCTTTATTGATAATTTGAAAGGACATTATATGGCATTTATCTTTTGAATATAATTTCCTTCAAATGTTGGCCGCAACTACGCCTCAGGGTTTTCATTTTGAGGGTCCAATTTTGGATGACTTGTTCGAGCATTTTGACCGGTTTGGCTTTAATGACCCGCGTAATGTTGGCTTTCAAAACCTGAATCGGAGCTGGTTTGTCAGCATAGACTTTGGACTTTACGTAACCCCAAAGAAAAATGTCTAAAGGTGTGATATCACTCGATCTAGGCGGCTAACTCACCTGTCCAAAGCGTGAAATTGGCTGTTCTTCGTAATGACCTCTCAATAAATCCATTCTTTGAGCAGCTGTATGGCAAGTGGCTCTGTCCTGTTGAAACCAAGTGTCGTCAAGATTACGGGCTTCAATTTCAGGTATTATAAATATCGATATCATGGCGCGATAGCGAGCACCATTCACGGTTACGTTCCGGCCATCATCATTTTTGAAAAAGTATGCACCGATAATTCCACCAGCTTATAAACCACACCAAACCGTGGTATTCTCTGGGTATAATGGCACCTCTTGAGCCTCTTTTTGTTGCTCTTTAGCCCAAATGCGGCAATTTTGTTCATTGACTTTGCCGTTAAGCCAGAAATGGACCTCATCACTGAACAAAATTTTGGTCTTAAACAGAGGATCTTCCCGTTTCTCACCGAATGCTCATTTTCATAATACAGTTGCCAACATTTGAAGGTAATTATTTTCTAATAATAAATGCCGTAAAATGTCCTTTCCAATAATGACTTCACACTTGATTTGAACTTTTATATATTTTTTGCTCTAAAAAGTACCTCTAGATGGATCACCCTATACAAAGACATTCGGTTGCAATTACCAACATTGTACACGCAGAAAAAAAAGTATGGTTTGGGGTGACAATATTCGAACAGGATCATACTATTGTTAGGTATATGGTTGAGGCACAACAATATTATGATCCTCACAACAATATTATAATTCACACATAACCATACTATGATCCCCAAAACCATAGTATGATTCACACTCAACCATACTATTATCTCCACAACCATACTATGATCCTCACAACAATAGTATGATTCACACTCAACCATACTATTATCTACACAACCATATTATGATCCTCACAACCATAGTATGTTTCTCATACAACCATAGTATGATCCTCACAACCATAGTATGATCCTCACAACCATAATATGATTCGCACTCAACCATAGTATGATTCACACTCAACCATACTATTTTTCTTACAACCATAGTATGATTCACTCAACCATACTATGATACCCAAAATTATTTATTAGGATTGGGTTGCTATTCAAAAATAAGATTTTTGTCAAGCACGTTATTTTAAATCTTATTACACTTAGTTCATAGCCAGATTTGAGGCCATGTTTTTATTGAACATTTCATTCAAAAAACAAAAATATATTTTGCAACGGAAGTCGAAGATACTTTTAGTTGCCAGCAGTGGTGAATGCTACTTCACCATCCGTAGACCCCTAATAACGAATGTGATTAAACCATTATCAATGGATATATACTTAAGTGCAGACAGATTTTAAATAAACGAGAACCAGTTGGAAGTACAGTATTTCACCGAACAAAGTAAACACAATAAAAATCCCTCGAACTACCTTCCGATTGTTGTTGTTTTTTATAATGGACAACAACCACGCACTGTATCGTGTGTATGTGTTTGTTTGGTAGTTAAAAAAAAACATACGCTTACACATGCATGTATGCTCTATAAAATCTGTTTTGTTATGTTCATAGTCGCAACCATACGGTATGATTGCCGTAATCATATTATTGTTAACGTAAATTTTTAACAACAATACATTTGTAACACCAACCATGTTTATATGGTTGCTATAACTGTATTTTCATTTCCAAATTTGACAATAATACTATTGCCAAAATAAAATTCAAAAAACTATACTATGGTTGCGACGAACATGATTTTATTGTAGGAACATATTATTGTTGCGGTGACCATATAGTAACCATATCTTTTCTCTGCGTGTAACATGGTTCTGGATATCAGATGGTGGTAGGTAAGATAAAAGCAAGATAATTCACAGCCAATAAAACGGTTGGCCCAACAATTTGTCATAATTCTTTTATCTTGGATGGGTACGTAATTTCTAATTCCTGATGTGGCAATTATAAAATCCTTATTTAGATGAATATCCTGTTTAATGATTGATTATACATGTAGTTCTTGAAATCCGTATGTATAAGACTTTCGAATATTTTCATTTTCATAAATGTAAATATATATATTTACATTTATGCCCGAGTACGTCTCAGTTTAACTCCACATCCACCTCACGTACCCCACCTCCTGTTTACCAAAAGGAAAAACTGCGCAGGCGTACTGCCATACAAAAAGACAGCATAAACCAAACCTAAGCTTCTAATCTCCAGCATTATGTTATGCATACGATAAAGGCATAAATTTAACCGTCTAGGCACCGTTCGCACAAAAAATATAAATAAATTATTTTGGATTTCTTATATGAAGAAAACAAAACAACAAATTAAGTAGTTTTCCTTACTAGAAATACCTCCAAACCACAAAAAAACTTCGACAGCAGCGGTAGACATGTCTGGCGTTATTGTTAATACGAGACATGTGGAAGAGAAAAAAAATCGGTTAGCGATTTTTTTCCCTCAGATTTTTTTTTAATTTTTTCCTATTTGCATAGGCGAGCGTCGAGTCATATGACGCGAATGCCATAAATCAAATTGGCCAAAAAGGCAGCAGCAGCAACAACAGCTACAGCACAGTAAATAACCGAAAAATCTTGTCCAAATAATACATAAAAACAGCGCCAAAACAACAACTTGTAATTACCTGTAAGAAAAAAAAACGGACACAAACACCAGCCATACACAAAATCCGTAACTTCAGTTTCAAGTGTAAACTAATTTTCCAGTCAATTCCCAATAACAAACTGTATCAGTTTTTAACATTATATGTAGCCCAAACATAGACTTGTGGAGACGCTGTATTGGGTCCACGCTTGCACCTTATAAGCCGAGAGTGACGATGCCAGCGGACTTCGCCGCTGCCGCCGATGGATGCAAAGTAGCTTAAGTTGCACTCGCACTTAATTTAGCATCTGTTGTGTATTTTATTTTTTTGGGGGGATTTTTCTTTTTTCTGTTTTTTTTTTATTCGAATGCAAAGTGTTGGGGAAAATGTTGAGAGGTTGTCAGTAATGGCGCCACTATATGTGATTATTTATCGAAATAATTGAGTTGAAAAATGGTTAATAAATTACACTTAGCTTAGCTGGCGGAATAAATTATAAGCTATCTAATTCGTTTGGACAGGTGAAGGTAGTGGGAGCATAATATACTTCATATTATGTAATGTGTAATTTTGTTGTTGTTGCTTTTAATTAGGGAATAATGCGAATGAACTACAGTAGACCAAACCTGGAGGAGGTAACCTTCAGCGTGATAGCCTATTTCAAGCTGTTTAATAAAAGTCTTCAACAAAAATATGGTAAAAAGTTACATCGGTAGGGCTGCATGGAGTGCATTTACCACACAAGTCCCACCCCACAATTTTCAATAATTTAACATCGAATCATTTTTTGTTTTTTGCAGTTACGAAGGCATATCAGTAATTCCGTGACTTCAAATAAAACACTTGTTTTTGCAAAAAAAAAAAAATATTTTTCAGCATAATCTAATTAAGCTCAATACACTTAGTCCAACCCAGTCCTAAAAATAGGGGCTCTATGAAATAAATCCCCAAGAAATAAGGCCCCAAACTGAAAATTAAATAAAGCCCCAAAAATAGGGCCTTATTTCGTTATGATGAAAAGAGACCCCAAACGTAAAATGAAACAACACCCCATTTCATATGATGAACTTTCATTTATAATGAACTGAGGCCCCATTTTTTGAAAAGAATGTACTTAGTAGGGACATAAATACTGTTACACACGTTTTATGCTGTAAAATAAAAAGTACTGAATGTTTTTGGACCAAATATTTTTTAATATATTTATTGATGTATATTGTATCCAAAAAGAATCTACTTACTCGAAATGTCCGCCTTTTGCCTTTACACACGCGTTAAGTCGCACTGGCCAATCGTCAATAGCTGCACGAACCTCGTCCTCGAACCAAAGCAGTCTTAAAAGATCCAATGTTGGGGTATCTTTTGTTACAAACCTTGTTCCCTACAACCGTCCACAAATTGTAATCCAATGCGTTCAAATCTGGACTGCCTGAGAGCCATTCTTCAGAGGAAATAAACGCTGGCAAATTGTTTCGAAGCCAGGCCTGGGACGTTTTAGCCTTATGGGCCGGCGCAGAATCCTGCTGGAAAGTGCATGGCTGGTTTTGGAACAGGGAATTGTTGAGAGGCTTCACAACAGCTTCCAAAACGGTTTCTTGGTAAACTTTGGCCGATGTTTTGACCCCTTGTTCGCAGAAATGCAGGTCAGTTACCCCATCGTAAGAGACACCCCACCAAACCATGGCTGAAGCTGGCTAATTGAACCTGTCGGCAGCTACGGAAGTCCCATTATTTTATGATAAGCCGCAATGAGCAATAATTTTCGGCTACGCTTATTTCGCCTTATAGCTTGGCAATAATTAAACCAACAAAAAATCATTTGTTTTAACAATCAATTTTTACTTTCATTAAACTGAATATAATTGGAATTTCAATTTTAAGAAGGTGTTAATTGGTGGTGTTGGGATAAAAGCTTTAGTTTTGTCAAAGTGTAAAAGGTGTAGAAATTAAAAAGTCGCGCGAATTTTTAATTTCTACACCTCTTACACATCGACAAAATTAAAGCTTTTTTTCCAACACCACCAATTTACACTTACAGAAAGACGTGTGTAAATACATGGTGCAGAAAGACAATTCGAATTTCAGTTTTAGGTATACGTAAATTGATGGTGTGGAAAAAAATTTGCACGTAAATTTGTCGAAGTGTAAGAGGGTGGGAGATTCAAAATTCGCGCGAATTTTGGAGTGTTAGCTATGCATAACTGTTATTCAGCTGTGTTAGCGATGCATAACCGATATTCAGCTTGTGTTTTGCAGAATCTCGCTTTTTAATAAAACGAAATAACGCCCCAAAAATAATATTTATGGCTTTATTTTATTTAAGATGTTAGGACTTTAATTTATTATGAAATAGGGCCCTAGTTACCAAAATGAAATAAAGCCATAAAAAAGATGAAACAACACCCCAAATGTCGTTGTTGTTGCTTTCTGTACAAATTTTTGGGGCTTTATTTCATTTTCAGTTTGGGGCTTTATTTCCTGGGGCTTTATTTCATAGAGCCAAAGTAGGTCCATAAAACAGGCATTGGTCTGATCAATTATTTCATTGTTGGAGCTGGATCTCTCTCCACCAAGCCATCATTTTTTTAGGTTTGGAAATAGGAAATAGTCACTGGGAGCTAAATCCGGAGAATATGGCGGATGAGGTACCAATTCGTAACCCAGTTCTTGCACTTTTTCCATTGAGACTGCACACGTGTGCACCCGAAAAATAACTTTTTTCTTGGCTATATGGGGTCGTTTTTAAATCCTCGTTAAATCGGTGCAATAAGTTGGCATAATATTCGCCGTTTATTGGTTTTCCCGTTTGATGGTACTTGATGCGGATTATCCCGCGTGCATCCCAAAAACTGTCGCCATCACCTTATTGGCCGACAAAGTCACCTTGGCCTTGCTTCATTCACAAACGCAAAACGCCGCAAAAACTAATTTGAATTGCGGTTAAACTTCAAATAATCCTTTAAAGTTGTCACACGATTGTGTTTATGGTCAGTTGAGAGCAAACGCGGCAACCAACTTGCAGACAGCTTTCTTAAACTCAACTGATCATGTAAAATCGAAACCACACTGCCATATGAAAGACGTATGGCATCAAGAATCTCACAACTTGTTTACTCTTCGATCGGCCAACACCATATCGTGGATTTTTTTCGACAGTAACGGTTGTACTGACCTCGATTGTACTGGCCTAAACGTTTAGCGTTATTTGTACTTTTGCGATCACAACGAAAGACTTACTGTCTTTTTTACCATTGAAATCGATGGTGCAGAGATGGTGCTGGCGGCATCATCGGGCCCTTTTTTCCAATAAAAGGCCGTTCAGGTCATGCAGTTACTGTGAATGGTGTTCGCTATCGTGAGATGATAACGAACTTTTTATGGCCCGAATTCGAAAATATGGATGTGGACGATATGTGGTTTCAACAGGTCGGTGCCATTTGCCACACAGCTAACGAAACAATGGCTCTTTTGCGCAACAAATTCAATGGCCGTGTTATCTCACGTCGTGGTGATGTTAATTGGCCAAAAGGATCATGTGATTTGACACCGATGTACTTTTTTCTTTGAGATTATGTGAAAGCAAAGGTGTACGTAATAAGCCAGCAACAATTCAAGAGCTAAAGGATGAAATATTACGGCACATTAACGGCATAGAACCTCAATTATGCCTCAGCGTCATCGAAAATTTGGAACATCGAATGGAGGTGTGCCATACATAATTGAACCATACCAATTTTATCATAACAAAAAGATAGACAATTATTTCCTAAATAATTTGTGTTTTATCGGCCCTTAAAATTTAACCACACTTTATTTAATAAGCTTCTCCTTGGTATGATTGAAAGGATTTTTCCTCAAAAAAAAAATTGTTTAATGAGCAGTCGAAATTCACTTTTTTCATTTTTAATAAAATCCACGAGGTTGTATGTTTTGAACAGCTGTTAAACGCAAACTAAATAGCGGAACTCTCAAAAATTGACATTAGTCTATTCACAGATGATACTTGATGGAAGCAGTGTTGCATTTCATATAAGTACAAGGGAAGTTGAAAAAGTCATGAAAATATTGATATGCCCTCGTTTAATACATTTGTGCCAGCGTTTTTTCCAACCCTCGCAGCAGTCCTAATATGCACTTTAGTAGAATGGCCTACAGCTCTTTAAGTCATTCAGGTTTTATCTATACAATCGTCGCAAAACGTCGTCCTTGCTTGGGTCTCTTCAATTTTGGGAACTGAAAAAAGTCGCAGGGGGCCAAATCTGGTGTATACGGTGCCTGGCATGATTACGGTGTTCCCATGGGACAAAAAAATACATTGCCATGAATGGAGGTAATTGTGGCTGTTTTATTAACATTTGCGTTTTTAAGGATTTTCTCCATTAAGAGGTTCAACAAGTTACACCATAAGATGTCTTAGACCTCTTGTCGTAATGATTAGATCGCAGAGCCACTTTCAATTTTAACTGAGGATTTGCTTCCACTCAATGTTGTTCTGTTGTTCATACGCAGAAATGATTTCAAATAATTCAGAGGTGGTACGCTTATATTGCTGCTCATATGTCTTTTCCAGGATTTGTCGCAGTGTAGAGATTGGGTCGTTTGTTGACTTATTCTGCCTGTAGCCGCACTGATACGAATGGATCAGGGCGGCGAGTTTGGGCTTCAATATTTCACATGGTATAGTTAATAGTATTTTATACCCATGTATAGGAGACTTATTCCGCGGTAGTTGGAGCAAACTGTTTGTTCTTCCTTTTGATGAAGCACGCTTAGGTTTCAATCATCAGGCTAGCGTTCGGTCTTCCAGGTAGTGCAAACTACTTATAGCTTATACATGTACCTCATCAGCTCGTCTCCTTTGGACTTATTCCGCCTGAATTCCGCTTTCTTCTGCGGCTTTGTTGTTCTTGATTCTAGTTATTGCTTGACCTCTTTCTGGGTCGGAAATTGAATCTTTACAATCTTCTGTAAATTTGTATTCTTTTGTTATTGAGCTAATGAAAAAAGAACAAAATTTAATTAAAATGGCAAATGGAATATAATTTTCTGAAAAAACGAAGAGTAAAATACGAGTATCCATGTGAACGAAGCCAGTATTTTTAAAAACTGTAAAAAAATTCTCAAAAATAATACAATTAATTTAAAGTTTGCCACCATAAATAAAAAAATCGTAAAATAAGCTCTCAGCATTATATATGTATAGGATAAACCATTAAGAGCTATTTTTTCAGAACAAAAAAATATAAAAATTCAAATCAAGTGCGGAATTGTTATTGGTAATTTAAAAGGACATTGTATGACATTTATTTTCTGGAAATAATTGCCTTCAAGTGTTGGGAACTGTATTATGCTAATGAGCATTCGGTATGAAACGGGAAGGTCCGCTGTTTTCGACCCAAATTTTGTTCAGTGATGAGGCCCATTTCTGGCTCAACGGCAAAGACAATAAACAAAAGAAGAGCAACAAGAAGAGGTTCAAGAGGTGCCATTATACCCAGAGAAAACCACGATTTGGTGCGGTTTATAAGCTGGTGAAATCATCGGTGCATATTTTTTTTCATAAATGATGATGGCCGGAACGTAATCGTGAATGGTGCTCGCTATCGCTACCTGAAATTGAAGCCCGTAATCTTTAAGACACTTGGTTTCAACAGGACGGTGCCACTTGCCATTCAGCTGCTCAAACAATGGATCTACTGAGGTCATTTCGAAAAGCAACTTATTTCACTGTTTCGACAGGTTAGTTGGCCGCCTTCATCAAGTGATATCACACCTTTACACATTTTTCTTTGGGGTTACGTTAAGTCCAAAGTCTATGCTGACAAACCAGCTACGGTTCAGGTTTTGGAAGTCATCATTACGCGTGTCATTAAAGCCATTCCGGTCGAAATGCTCGAACGAGTCATACAAAATTGGACCATCAGAATGGAAACCCTGAGGCGTTGTTGCGGCCAACATTTGAAGGAAATTATATTCAAAACGTAAATGCAAAAAAATGTCCTTTCAAATTACCAATTCTACAAGATTCCACATTTGATTTGAATTTTTATATTTTTTTTTGTTCTGAAAAAATACCTCTATATGGATCACCCATTACATAGTCTAACAGTTTTCTATCATATTTTCTGTCAATCTTGTCTTTTTTGGTTACCATTTGTTGGCAACACTAGTGGTAAATCCATGAATAGGATAGATCTTAGCATCTTAAATATAAAGCCTTACGAAACATAAGCTAAAATGCGAATGTTCGACATTGCCGAATATAAGCAATATTTGCCACGAATAAGTTAAGGTTCCAAAGAACTATATCTACTTTACATACAGAGAAAATATCAGTCGGCAATCGGTCCGAATTACTAAAAGTCGGTGGTATAAATACACTTTTTGCTGCAATTAACAGCATTCCATGGTTTTGATGGTTACATGGTTCACAAGATTGTTGCTTTGAAAATATTACTTTCATCTTAGCCAAAAAATCAGTGATACTAACTGAATTTATTAAAAATATTAGTTGTCACTATTAGTGGTTATGTCAACCAAATCGCTATGAAGTGCAAGCTGCTTTGGTACCAGTATTTGGTGATGACAACAGATACGTTTTTTTTAAGTAACCAAACACCGTTTAGTTCAATGTTGTAACATATCATGGGTAATCCCAACATTCGGATGTAATCCTATGGTCAAGCTAAATTTTTTAAAGGTATTAAATATATGAGCGAAGACTTAACCATCAGTTGGTCCAGTTGACAAATATCTGTGGTAATGACTACAACCAACTCATTAACAAATTCAGTATTCTAACTGATAACTCATGTTATTTAGTACCGATACTTTGTCTGTTCAACCGATAGTGTCAGTTCTACTTACTGAAAATTGGCTTGTGCCCAATCAACATTCGGCTGTAACCATGGAGTACAGGCATTCTACGTGGAACCACCAATAATTGGCAAAAAAAATTCTGTTGTGACCACTAATCTGTTTTCTGTGGTTACTAAATCATTACTAAGCTGTAATTTTTAAACTGATTGTCTAGCACAATAAAAAAATATTTTTTTTAAAAGAGTTTATAGTTTTTTATGTGATTGTTTGGCTCCCCCTAAATTTGTGCATTAGTTATGGTATTTTGCAGTAACTTCGATTCCGTTTAATATTTTGAATATTATTGCAGCCAAAAGTGATAATAATGACAAAGACTACGATGATGGTGACTACCGCCACTCATGCCTGTCTGCTGTGGACATGCTTGCCCCGTCGGTTGGTCACCGGATCACCGCTAGCTGGGGCGGCGAGTGAGATGTGAAGAGATGGAGACGAGCGATTATGAGTGCCACTTAACGATTTTCATAAACTGCCACCATTATGCCAAAAGCATATTGCAATAAAATCTACAAACAAATTGCTTTCAAATTGGCAGTCACTTCATCGATTCGTGTGGCACGGCACGCGCTCACCATATTGTGATGGTCAGTAGTCATAGTACGTATCAGTGATGGGGCATCACAAAATATGGAATTGTATCGAAATGGCGATAAAATTGTACCAAAAGGAGTTTTTGCTTTAAATAAGGAGTACGGCCTCAATTGAAATACAGTTAAAAAAGTTTATTAGTTTTTTTTTATCAAAGGATGGATTGCATAACATAAAATAATGCTACTGATTCGTTTAACTTGGCGAATTCAGTAATTGTGTATTGAAGCATCTCGCAGACTGCTGAAACAGACGAAGAGACTTAAAATAGTTGAGTTGTTTTAAACATTATTTTTTTTTTCAGTATTGTTTGCCATTTCATCATGGAAAGACTTACACCGCAACTAGAAATAATATTTCACAAAAAAAATGGCATCCTTTCGATTAAACTATAAAAATTCCAAACTTAGTTTGAATTTTTGTATATTTTTTTATTTTGATAATAATTCCTCTAGATTGATCAGCCGATATATGCGCCTGTAAAAGACATACCAGTTATCGGAACCACAATCAGCTGCTCGAATCTAGAGATTAAATTTATAATACCTACAAAGAAATAAAATGTTTAGTTCAATTAAAAAATTCAAATATTAAAATCGTGTGAAAAAAATTTCGCATATTAACTAAAATATTCGTACCTTGTTTATCGAAAATATTTTCAGTTTCAAGCAATGAACAAGTGCATATTTACAAAAAAAAATGTGTGTGTCGTTTATCGCAAATAATTTCATATCAGGCGATGTAAAACATAAATTATTTCGAAAACAAAAACTGTAAACCGATTATAAAAAATATTTTCTTTATGGGGATATGAAGAAATGTGTGTGCCGTTTATCACAAATAATTTCGTATCAGGCGATTTAAAACAAATTATTTCGAAAAAAAACTGTAAACCGATTATAAAAAATATTTTCTTTATGAGGTTTCGAAAAAAATCCACACATTTTCAAAAAAAAAATTTGTACAATTTTTTCAAAAAGCAGTTGGAAAGACCGTTCTGTCTGCAACGAATGTGCTGTTACTACGATAGACTGCTATACACTTAAGGACAGGCCTACATCTTTAGCAATTCTTTCCGAATCACTTAAAAATAAGTAATATTAATTTGGAAAAAAATACATCTTTCATGTAAATTACATTTTATAAAAATCAAATAAAAATTGTGGATGTTACAGCCGAAAGAAGTTGAAAACTTCTGGTTTCCACTGCCAATTGTACCCCAATTCTGGAGCTCCCCCATTAATTATAAAAACGCACTGTAGCGATTCCAACGTGTTATATTTTTTGATAGTCCGACAGAAATTGCCTGAGCTACGAGGGCGGTTCGGAAAGTTCTTAGCCTATCAATGAAAGAGAATAGTTAGTTTTTCAAAAATATTTTTATTTTTCAATATAATCTCCTGAAACTTCAATACACTTAGTCCAATGCTTATCTAGCAATTCTATCCCTTGGTTAAAATAGTTTTCCTCAAGGTCTTCAAATTCACTGTAATTGCATCTTCATTTGAGGTAAAACGCTTGCTAGCAAGGAATTGTTTTAGATTTGGGAGCAGGTAAAAGTCACTGGGAGCTAAATCAGGAGAATAAGGTGGGCGGTCAAGCAACTCGTACTTTAATTCGTTGATTTTAGCCATTGTTAAAACACTCTTGTGCGCTGGTGCGTTGTCTTGATGAAAAATTATTTTTTTGTGTTGTAAGCCAGGACGTTTTTCTCGAATTTGTACATTTAATTGATCTAAAAGGTTGCAATAGTACTCTGAATGTATTGTTTTACCATTTTGCAGATAATCAATCAATAAAAAAAAAGTCCCAAAAAACCGTTGCCATAACCTTACCAGCCGATTGAATTGTTTTTGCTTTCTTTGGGGCACTTCCTCCATTTTCAGTTCATTGTTTTAATTGTTCTTTTGTCTCTAGAGTATAGTGGTGGATCCATGTCTCATCAACAGTTATGAAACGAAGCTTAAAATCCAATTATTTCGCTGAAAACGATCCAAACAAGCTTGAGAAATGTTCATTCTTATGCGTTTTTGGTCGACTGTTAACAAGTGCGGAAACCATCTTGCAGAAAGCTTTTTCATCTGTAGTTCTTCATGCAAAATTAAATGGACTCGATCATTTGAGATGCCCATGATACTAGCTATTTCACGCACTTTTATTCGTCGATCATTTAATACCATATCATGCACTTTGGCTACAATTTCTGTTGTTGTTGCTGTTTTTGGACGTCCACTACGTGGTTCATCTGCAATGCTTGTACGACCACGTTTAAATTCAGCAACCCAATTTTTTTCTGTTGCATATGAAGGAGCACTTTCACCTACCACATTCACCATATCATTATGAATTTCTTGTCCCGATAAACCTTTTTTATGTAAATATTTAATGACCCACACATTTCTAATTTTTCCATTGTAAAAAAATCGCGGATGCGTCTTTTGTGAACACCTGTTTCTATATGAAAGAGTTGCCAGATCGAAACAAAATTTAACATGTGTTCATAGCAGAGATGGAAGTTTCCAAAACACTTAAATGTTTTCTGTTTATACCGCGCTTTTTGTGCTAGGCTAGTATAGCCGAACCGCCCTCGTATAGCAGATTTTGTAAAAAATCATAGGATAACGATACCACGAAAACTATACGTGAAGGGCCAAAACGGATTGAGGATTTTACATAAGGATCAGTTGGTTTCGTCCAAAGGAGGATACTGTTGCAGGACATTGTAATCGGAACTAAGTTAATACATGGTTGTTGGTTGTTGTTATAGATGGTTGGTTTTAAGTTCGGTAGTCCTTACCATGAACATCTTTTAACTAGACCAACTGATGGTTAAATTGAATTAAGCCAGTTCATCTGAGGTCTCAATAGAATTCGTAAACGATTTTTAGCAAAATTCCACATTTAACGAGAACTGCCGGCATTAGAGTTACCGAACACACTTAAAATCCCTCGCACTGCTTACATACTCAAACAGATTCTCCGACACACACACACACACACGATACAGTGCATGCATTTAATGAATTTTGTCGTTGTTTCCATTCATTAAATATCATGCAATATATGATTAATAGTTTAGCTTATTTATGCAACTTTTAATTGAGTGGCGATAAAATTCACATACCTAAGATTTGGTTGAAGTTTCTGGGTTGTCCTTTCATCTGTGTACCTTATACATGTGGCTAAATTTGAGTGATGACCTAAAGTAACTTAGGTTTTTGTGGCTTTCGGTCTGTTGGCATATACGAGCAACATCCAAAAAATTCGTACTCCATAAATCGTGAGATGAGCATATTTTCAAATCATGCTACTCCATTTTGGCGCTTACTGGGTAATCTGTAGCTCCGAACTGCTTCAACCGCTTTTCGCCTTGACCCTTTCTTTCAATTGAAGCCGAAAGTAATTGGTGTTCATTAATCTGTAGCGATCTTCATTAATGATCATAGCTGATTTAAACAGATTTCGAAGATTGGCTTTGATTTAAGGGTTGCAGTAACTAGCACTCATTATACGCTGCAACAAACGGTGGTATAATGCTTTAAACACATAGACGACAGCAAGCAGCACGACGACTGACTTCAAATGTCGTTGGCGACATTTGTCGTTGTGCTGCCACCTTTTAAAATATTTTGAGAACGGCAGCAGCAGCGTAAACAGCTGATATTGTTTTTTTGCCGGAATTTTAATAAGTTTTACGAAAACATGAGTGGAAATAAATTAAATTTTATAAAATATATTGCTAAAGTAGTAGATATTGCGGCTTTAGTATACAAAGCCCATAAATTACGTCACAGAAGCAATCGAAGATGGTGGGTGCGTCCAGTAAATTTGTCACGTGAAGAGGAAGACTTTTATAAAACCTGTGTACTGCAACTAAAGGAGATGGCGTAGTCTTTTTTTTTAAGTTTTTGTAGTCTGGGTGGCCCAAATCATAAAGATGTGTGCGGCTGCGTACTTCTTCTATAAGTTTTTCATCTACGGCGTCCATATTTCTTATCTAAAATACATTAATACACATAAATAAAACAAATTAAACAAATATAATCAAAAACTTACCAAATTCAGCAAATGACAACCAACACAATAAAAAAATTTTAGTATGCACAGCTGTTTATTGGAGCAATGTATTTTTCAGTGATGCCAATATGACGTTTATGAGGCACACAAACAAACGATTTATGTTCTACATAATAATTTATTGTAATCGTGTGCACCCTTCATAGGAAATAGACCGTACATCAGATTGACAGTTTCGTTGCAAAATACATAGTCTGGTTTTACACGGACAATTATAATTGTCGCCATTGTTCCCCGTTCCATACTTCTTAACTCTCTCTCTCCAACCAACTCAACAATCGTGACAATTATAATTGTCCGTGTAAAACCAGACATAGCTCACTCACTATGCAGCAATCGGATGTTTCGTGTATTTTCCCCAGTAGTGAAGCCGAAGTATCAGATAAGAAGCACATTGAAAAAAAGATTCCGGAACAGAGTATTTTATATATTATTTATATATTATATGTTTTATTTTCATTATAGTTTGTTTATTAATGAGTGGATTGAATAGATTGCAAAGAGGCAGGAAATATTTAAAAGGCGAAGCCATATTTTGGCATACCCCCGGACGAAGACCGGCTTCACAAGAAATCTTTATATAGCGAAATTATATTTTAGCATACCAAGAAGATATATAAAAACACCTTGACACCTTGAACATTTAATAAATCCCAAAATGTTTGACGCAAATTTTCAGTTTTTAGTTAAACGCCTTTAATCCCTAAATTATTACAACTACTTTAGTGCATTACCAACACTGTATCTGATATTGTCGCCTTTCAAAATAGAAATTAGTTTATATTGGCGACAACAGCAACGGCTGCTGTGCCGTCGTGCTGCTGTGACGCCGTCAAAGTAATCATTTTCATATAAACGTGTGTGTTTTAATTTTGACAGGTTGTCGCTCGCTGCTTGCTGTCGTCTATGTGTTTAATGCATAAGTTTTTAACGACCAGTGCTGACGTTTGATTCTCTAAAAATGAGAGGAGATAGACGCCATGATTGTTGTTCTGAGGCGCAACTACTCCTCAGGGTTTCCATTCTGAGCGTCCAATTTTGTATGACTCCTTCGGGCATTTCGACAGTTAGCGAGCACCATTCACGGTTATGTTCTGACCATGATCATTTTTTGAAAAAAAATATAGACCGGTGATTCCATCAGCCCATACACATCACCAAACCGCGGTTTTCGCCTCTTGAACCTCTTCTGTTTGCTCTCTTCAGCCCAAATGCGGCAATTTTTTTATTTACGTTGCCGTTGAGCCTGAAGTGGCCTCATCACTGAACAAAATTTTGTTCGAAAACAGCGAATCTTCTCGTTTCGCACCGAACGCTCATTTCCATAATTTTGTTGCCAACATTTTAAGGATTTTATATTTAAAAAAATGGCATAAAATGTCCTTTCGAACGAACAATAAAGGCGTCAAACTTGATTTGAAACTTTGTATTTTTTATTTTTAAAAAAAAATACCTCTAGATTTATCAGCCGATATTGTAATATTATGGCAGAGATAACTACATATTCTGTTGTAATAATGAAATGGATTGAAAATAAGTGGTTGTCGGAACAGCCTCTTGTGGCAACTACTAGTTGTCTATATAATTAAATACAGGGCGCTCGAATCGTGTTACAATAACTATAACTTTTTTTCTGTGTGAGCAATCGGCTTGTTATTTGGAAGTTTAGTATTAAGATTTATTAAAATGGATGCTTGGAATACCGCATCTGATCATCTTCAAACACAATTATTTATATAGAGTTGAATTGAATTTTTTATAAAAAAAATACGTTGATTAAAAAAACGTTATAAGAATTTCTTTTTGTACCACAATTGGTGCTCCACTATGTACTTACTCCAACATTAAAACCAGAACTATGAATACGAGGGTTGCCATTTATATTTCAGGTCTGGCAATAAAAACTCAATAATTTATCATTGGAAATGGTTTAATTGTTTTTCAAAATATTCGCCTTTAAGATCAATACACTTTTGCATGCGCACAAACCAATTTTCGAAGCACTTTTTCCACTCCAATTGAGACATCTCCAAACATGATTTTTGAACGCTTCCACAGCTGCTTTGGGCGATGAAAAACATTGATCACGCATTTTTTTCTTGATGCTAGGGAATAAGAAGAAGTCATTGGGTGCCAAATCATGGCTGCACTCTAATTCGACATCTTAAGTGGTCAAATAACTCATCGTTTCAGCTGATGTGTAAGAGCTCGCATTGTCGTGATGCAAAATGATCCGTCTCCTCTTATATCTTTCCTCATTTCTTCGAACACTGTTGGCTAACAGATGGTTGTATACCACTCAAAATTGACCGTCCTATGTTCCATTAAAGGAACTGCGGCAACATGTCCAGTTATACCGAAAAAAACGCAATCATTTGCTTCGATGTACTTCTTCGACGAACAACTTTTGTTGGATTTGGCTCGTCTTGAAAGACCCATACGGTCGATTGCTGTTTTGTTTCGGGTTCATATGCATAGATCCATGATTCGTCACCTGTGACAATGTTGTACACTGCCTTTAAGCTACCGCAGTTATACTTTTTCAACAACTCTTTACACCAATCCATACGAGCCTTTTTTGAGCATTCGTCAAATTATGTGGGATCCGACGAGAAAAAAAAATTTTCACGGCCAAATGAACATGCAATATCTTATTGATGCTTGTCATACTAATGCCCAAGGATGCCTCAAACTCACGGTCGGTCTTGCTTAATCAGTTCACTTACAGCATCGGCGGTTTCTGGCAAAGTGACCAAAGTTGGACGTCCTTTACGAAATTCATCCTGGAGCGACTGGCGTCCGAGACTGAACTCTTGCTAGCAGCGACTAACAGTGGTTTTTGATGGTGCTTCATCGCCAAAAGTCGAAACAAGTTGATTTAAACGCTCTTATTTCTATAACTCACGCCGAAAATCGTAAAAAATCATTGCGCGGAAATGTTCACGGGATAATTCTATTTTTTGACTGAGAAGAATTTTTTAACACACTGGAAACAAAACAATTCGACCTCAAATGACAAAAAGTTCTGAGTGAAGTTATGCTAAAAAGTGTCAAAGATACCAATGAAAGTTCCAGTTTGCATCTGGGAACACTACTATTGTCAGGACCCCGGATATAAATCGCAGCCCTCGTAACATTTTAACTTATTATCTATTTAAAAAATATCTGTCGCAAAGTCTTTTAGATGGGAATCTTACAAAAATGCAAGGCACAGTGAGCTTCTTATACGAGTAATAACTGCGTTTTTACAAAAACTTGAAACGAGTTATACGCAAAGAGAACGATTTTGACTCTTTTGATTTCGAGCAGCAACCGTTTGTTAAAATCAGAACAGAATAGAAGGTAACTACACCATAGATTTTTTTCGTTTAAGGCGTTGACAAAGCAACTTAACAGTCCGAGATGGTCAACATCGAAAACTCTTAAGAAAGTTCCACAGCAAATTAAATATTGTGTGTACCGAAAATCGCACATATAGTACCACATTTCCCATCACTGACATCGACAAACAAATACTCGTACATACGAATATATGTTGTGTCCACATGAATCGTTTGTGGCGTTTGTTTTCGGTTAAATCATATTACACCAGTACCAACCCCAACATCGACACCGACAACACCACCATCAGCCATCATAACCGAATTGCAATATAATGCAGGGCACTGCAATGCCATGCAGCTCAAGTCTGTGTGTGTGTGTGGTTGTAGCTGCTGTTGCTGCTGCTTGTGCTGTAAAATATGACATGACCTTAAGGCGTAAAATATCATGTAATGGAATATAATTACAATTACCATCCACCGATGTAAGGCACACCGACCACGCCAATATAGCCACACTCACACTCAGGCACACTCGAAAAATACACCAGGCTATTCTCTGGCGCGCGCGCGCACACACACACAGACATCATCACATTTCCCAACCTACATATTGCTCAAGCGTGGGATGTATAGTAATTTCAGTAAAAGTCATTAACGTGAAATTGACATTTGTCTCTTGGGTTTGCGATTCGGGTGCCCTGGGGGTTTCATGTGAGTTTTAAGTTTAGACAAATATTGGTTCAATAACTAATAATCAAAAAATTTAGACACGTTGCTATATACAGGGTGGGTCATAACTAAATTTCTTTGTAACAATTAAAAAAAAAGTAAAACCAAACGTTTCAGGTCGGACGGGGCCAGATACCGCGCGTCTGTCTGGTGTTTCAGCAAGGTCGGAGCCGAAGGGACATACGTTGTTGGAGCTACAGGGTGTCCGCCGGGAAGGTATAGCACTTTGTTTTGCCGCCATTTTGGTAAACATTAGGCTTGGCAGTTCATATTTGGCAGCCGTGAAGTAGAGACGTGGCAAATTTATTATGGGAAAAATATTCGATAAACCAACGTGTTTTAATCGTTAAAACATTTTATCCAAATCAATCAACGATTGAACGATCGTCATCGACAAAGTAAGGTGAAATTTTTGGGAGAAACAACGTGCCAACAAAACGCACTATTTATCGCGTAGTGAACGATTTCGAACAAAGGGGGTCTGTAGCTGATAGGCCCAAGCATGGACCAAAACGTACTGCAAGATTGACTGAAAACATTACTGCTGCTCAAGAAAGTGTTCAAAACAATCCATCAACCTCAATACGATGTCGTGCTCAGGAGCTTGGTCTTCAAAGAACAACTTTGGCAACAATTTTGCATTTGTTTCCATTTAAGATTCAGTTGACACAAAGGCTTCTTCCACAAGACCATTTACGCCGCCGTACATACGAGTATGCCAATAGGAAGTTACTGCTCGCCCATGACAACCCCGATTTTCATGAAAAAATCATAATGAGTGACGAGGCAAGCATGCTTTGGGCTTGGTTAACATGTGGTATCAACAAGACGGTGCCACATCGCATGCAGCCAGGATTACAATAGAGTTACTGCGAGACCTCTTTCCACAGCAAGTTATTTCAAAAAACGGTGATGTTGATTGGCCTCCACGGTCGCCTGATGTGACTGATCCGGACTTCTTTTTGTGGGAATATCTGAAAAGCTAGGCTTATGCACACAAACCAGATACTCAAACAAAATATTCGTGATGAAATTAATGAAATACCGCGTGAAATCTGCGAGAATGTAATGAAAAATGTGCTCAAAAGGGCTTGCATTTGTGAGGCTAACAGATGCGGTCATTTATCTGATATTGTGTTCCATACATAATTGCCGACATTGAATAAAACATTTATCAATATAAGATCCATTCTCTTTCATTTCAGCAAAAATTATAAACAAACAAAGTAGTGTACCTTCCCGACGGACACCCTGTATATGAAAACATACACCGAGATGGCTTACTCTCACCAGGGATAAGTATATGTGACAGCGCATAGAGAAAGGGAGAGTCATTTTAAAGATTAGGTCCCTTTCTATTTGCGCTTAGAATCGTAGACTTCACTTTCATAAAACGCACTTATCTCTGGGAGGGAACACTTTTGGGGCATGGGATCGGTCTCATTCGATGCTCAGATGTTGTCCACGTCAAAAAAAAAGTGAAAATTAATTTTTTACCCTATGTCCATTTTTCTATGCGATGTCACATATGCAGGTCACACTTAATTTGAGCTAGTTTAAAAATATAGCCTATGCAGTGACAAGTTTCCAAAACGGGGTTTCTCCGTATATGGGCTTTATGTGGTCGAGCTTCATTAGGAATGGCTAGAAGTCATGAATTTGAGTACAATCGGATTTAATTTGTGGCTTCTAAAGCAACTCAACTCGAAAGGGACCTCAAAAGCATAGACCGATGTTGACCAATTTCAATAGTGTTCTTCCTTGGCTCTGTAGGAAGTGTAATACTTGCGTTGGGAGTAAGTTTTATTTTGCAATGCAATACCGTATGAAAAATACTGAAGCAAGTCAGGAAGTTTTAGACGGTTGATCTGACTTACATATGGGTAATTCCTAAAATTTTCGACCCAGGCCGGACTTTGACCATTACCCATTTGAATGAAACTCGGCACATATTTTCTTCTAGTTGCTGCCTGTCACATGACAGCTAAATTGGTTCAGGTTCGACTTGTTCAAATTTTACAGCATCTCAAAGTGGGCCTAGCTTTTTATGGAAGCATTAGCCGTGTTAGATGTTAAATACATTCGGACATCAGAAATTAACAAACGAGGTGTCGCCTGAAAGGTATTTTCGTCCTCATTGAGAAAGTATAAAAAACTATATTATCCTTGTTTCTTTTGTTTTAATTTTGAGTTAGATCGTATAAATAGCATTGCCTGAGGCGTACTAATTTACGTAAAATTTAGTACTTAGTAGGGACATAAATACTGTTACACACGATTTATGCTGTAAAATAAAAACTACTGCATGTTTTGGACCAAATATTTTTTATTATTATTTATTGATGTATATTGTATCCAAAAAGAATCTACTTATTCGAAATGTCCGCTCTTTGCTTTTACACACGCCTTAAGCTGCACGAACCTCGTCCATTGGAAAATTGGCCACAGCTCACTAAGCAGTCTTAAGAGATCCAATGTTGGGGTATCTTTTGGCGGCCTTTTACATCTCCAGTCTCCCCAAACAGTTTTATGCATCGGTAGACGAACATGCGGCTAATCCCTAGTGGCCGGAGCGTTTTGAAAATATCGCTTTTTTTCATTTCACACTTGAAAAGCGCTATTACAGCGATATGGTTCTCATTATCTGACCACTCTATGATGAAAGTTGAAACAATTTTTAAATCCCGTTACAGACTAACGCTATTGAGGTTAACTTTCAAAACCCATATGACATTAACGTGGTATGTTCAGTTCTACTATTGAAATGGGCGTGTTCAATGTTGTAACAGTATTTGTGTCCCTACTAAGTATAATGGGGCTGGGCATCCACTTTTTCTTGCGTGCATAAAAATATAAAATTAACGTATTGCAAAAACAAAGTTCAGCAGAAATTTATGCATTAGGAATTAAGTTTTGTGCGCTTTAATATACACTAGGATAGTGTAGTTGTAGGGCAAGGCTAATCCTTTTTCGTCAGTTTGTCTTACTTATAATCAATTTTGTAGTTACTATAAGTATTTTTTAGCCGAATAGTACTTATTAAACATAATACACGAACTCCAAAATTGGGCGGAATGGTGGATTTCTATGGAAGGTACCAGAATGGGCGTGTCAACGACGTTTTTATATTAGTGTTTGATATTTTAACGAATTTTACGTACTCCAAAATTGGGCGAAATGGTGGATTTCCAGGGAAGGTACCAGAATGCGTTGGCGTGTCAACGATGTTTTTATTTTACGGTGTTCGATATTTTAACGAATTTTACGTACTGGATGACAAGTTATGCGGATTCTTATCTCCATTAAAACAAAATTATTTGTTTGCGACTTATCAGCAGGGGTGTGGCAACGAGTCCAAATATTGTCATTACCAAGTTTGCTCTATGACTTCATTCTTAAGTATTAATTTTTTAGTGTGATGGTGCAAATAGTTGCGATATTAAAAGATAGAATACCTATAGTTGGCACAATGGTTCTTTTGTGTGTGAGGTACTAGAGTGGTGCTATGCCGGGGGCGTCCCTTTAAAAATCGAATTTAATGCCAAAGTAATAAACCGATTGTTATAAAATGTTAACAGAATCAAATCAATGATAAGCATATTATTATAGACCATATTCTGTTGAATTGGACAAAAGGGCGTGGCCTCGCCCACACAACCCTTAACTTTAAATGTCGATATCTCCTAAACCATATCGATATGACGATGATTATTGGTATACTTATATAAGAGACGCGCAAAATGGAAAGGGACCTAAGGGTAAAAACCAGTGTTGTTCAGGAGGGTCATTTTTGATTTTTAAATACGTGTATCTTTGGTGTACTTCACTTTCATAAAACGCGCATATCTCTGTGAGGGAACACTTTTGGGGCATGGGATCAGTCTCATTCGATGCTCAGATGTTGTCCACATCAAAAAAAAATTGAAAATTGATTTTTTTACCCTTAGGTCTCTTTCTCTATGCGATGTCACATATGATGTTGGTATCGAAAAAAGCACACCCTTGTAATCAATTGGCCGGTGCCAAGCCCTTTGACAAAACGTTAGTGAAAGATTTCTTCTAGAAAAGAAAGACTGATTACAGTTAATTCCAGGTCCCAGTTATATATTATGGGCAGAAAAAAAGTTTTATTTTGCAAATCTATACTGTATGAAATAAGTTTAAAGTAGTACGTATTACTTTGTTTTAGCGAGTTGGCGTTTCCTTCTGGCGATTGCAGTTTCCCTTCTGTCCTTTCTTCGAAGAAGTGAAAAAATTATTCTTTACCCGGAGATTGAACATTTTTATTTGAACATTTTTTTTTACAAAAATGTTTAATTAATTTGATTTGCGGTGCGTACTGTTTTAATGAAATTCTGTTAATGTTTTAAAGTTGGTCGGTTTGTGTTAAAATATTCTACTAAACTTCTACTATTATCATTTAAGTACAATTTGTCTAGAAAAAATTCAGAATATCTTCAAACTTGTCCTTTTTATCATTTTTCAAGAAAAAAAATTTAATGAAAGTTAATGAATAGGTTAGGTTCGAAATATAAACCAAAAGCGACACAGAGGGGCGATGTGAATATTAAATTTTTTTCCGCCCATTTTTTTAAGTAATCTTCAAAATTTGACCGATTTAGGGTATTTATTTTAACACATCAAGACAAGAGTTCTAGCTTTCATTTGAGGTATTTTGTGTCACATTAACCCTTAAGTAGTCAAATATTTAGGTTTAACTTCCACTTTACTTAAACAATTTATCAAAATCAGGTTTATTTTAAAATTTTTTTACACTTTAGATCCAAAATTCATTTTTTGTCCTACTTTACCGAAGTGATGCATAAACTCGTCCCACTTGTGCATAAAAACTTTATGAGAATCGAAAGCAAAAACCAAGTTTTAACAAATCCTGCTGTACAAATTAAATAAAAAACTTTTTTATTTCGGTCAGATAAGCGAATACTTAAAATGCAATTAACAGTTGGACCAGTTAACCAATGCTGGTGGGAGCAACAAGTCAAAGGGTACTTATTGCCAATAATCTATAATACATGTAGAAATCCAGTTCCAAAAATCATCTTAATTTGTTAGGGTTACCGATACTCTGTCTCTTTAACCGATGCTGTCAGTTCCCACTACTGAGAATTGTCGTGTACCCAATCAACATTCTGTTGTAGCGATGTAATACATGGATAGTACGTTCAACCACTAGCATTCGTTTAGGAAAAAAATCGATTGTGGCAACTAATCCGTTCTCTATGTGCATATATAGGGTGATGCATCTAGAGGTATTTTTTCAGAACAAAACAAATATAAAAATTCACAACAAGTGTGTAATCTTTATGGGTAATTTGAAAGAACATTTAATGGCATTTATTTTTTATAATTTCCTTCAAATTTTGGCCGCAACTACGCCTCAGGGTTTCCATTCTGAGGGTCCAATTTGGGATGACGCGTTCGAGCATTTCGACCGGTATGAAGTTAATGGCACACGTAAAGTTGTCTTTCAAAACCTGTATCGTAGCTGGTTTGTCAGCATAGACTTTGGGCTTTACGTAACGCCAAAGAAAGATGTCTAAAGGTGTGATATCACTCGATCTAGGCGACCAACTCACCTGCCCAAAACGTGAAATTAGCTGCTTTTCCAAATGACCTCTCAATAGATCCTTTGTTTGAGCAGCTGTATGGCAAGTAGCACCGCCCTGTTGAAACCAAGTGTCGTCGAGATTACGGGCTTCAATTTCAGGTAGCATAAAGATCGATATCATAGCGCGATAGCGGGCACCATTTACGGTAAAGTTCAGGCCATTATGATTTTTGAAAAAATATGCGCCGATGATTCCACCAGCTTATAAACCGCACCAAACCGTGGTTTTCTCTGGGTATAATGGCACCTCCTGAACCTCTTTTTATTGCTCTCTAGCCCAAATGCAGCAATTTTGTTT
Organism: Hydrotaea diabolus; assembly: GCA_963513945.1. NCBI lineage: Eukaryota > Metazoa > Arthropoda > Insecta > Diptera > Muscidae > Hydrotaea > Hydrotaea diabolus. The sequence goes on from OY740719.1 coordinate 111,652,786, forward strand.
ATTGACTTTGCCATTGAGCCAGAAATGGGCCTTATCACTGAACAAGATTTTGGTCGAAAATAGCGGGTCTTTCCGTTTCTCACTGAACGCTCATTTCCATAATACAGTTGCCAACATTTCAAGGAAATTACTTTCAAAAAATAAATGTCATAAAATGTCCTTTCAAAGTACCAATAAAGATTCCACACTTGATTTGAATTTGTATATATTTTTTGTTTTGAAAAAATGCCTCTTGATGGATCACCCAACATACGAGGGCGACCGCAAAAGTAACTGGCCTAACATAAATAGAACTGTTTTTTTGGAATTATTATTATTTATTTTTCAACATAATCTCCTTCCATCAAACGTTTTTCAAGTTTTTTAATTCCATCCGAAAAATAAGACTTTTCAAGGCCTTTAAAATATGCCTCAGTTTCAGCAATAACCTCGCTATTGGACGAAAATTTTTTGCCACCGAGAATTTTTTTAAATTTGGAAACAAGAAATAATCAGAAGGAGCTAAATCTGGACTATATGGTGAATGCGGAGCAATTTCAAATCGTAATTCGGCCAGTTTTTGAAGGAGCATTATATTGATAAAAAAGAACTTTTTTTTTCTAAATGCGGTCGTTTTACCTTCACTCAACCGATCCAATAATGCACAGCAATATTCACTATTTATAGTTTTTCCTTTGTCAAGATAATCAATAAATATTATACCCCTTGCATCCCAAAATACCATTACTTTTGCTGCTGATTAACAGTTTTCGCCTTCTTGGGACCACTTTTACCAGCTGCTATCCATTGTTTTGACTGTTCTTTGCATTCTGGGATGTAGTGATGGATCCATGTTTCATCAACAGTTATGAATCGGCGCAAGAACTCTATTGGATTACGCTGATAAATCGCTAAAAGCTCCTCGGAATTGGTCCAACGGACGATTTTTTGGGGCAAAGTCAACAAACGCGGCACCCATCTTGCGGATAGCTTTATCATGTGGAGTTCATCATGTAAAATACTCCAAACATGTTTTTGGTGTATTTTAACAATATCAGCAAGTTCTCTGAGCTTTATTCGTCTATCTTAGGTCACTTCATTAAATATTTTTCTAATGTTTTCAATAGTAGTAGCAGTTTTCGGTCTTCCAGTGCGTTGTTCATCTTCCGTACTTGAACGACCCAGTTTAAATTGTTGAACCCAGGATTTCACGGTGGAGTATGATGGTGCATTATCACCATGAACAGAATCCAATTCATCTTTGATTAATTGTGGCGTATAACCTTTCATATAAAAGTGTTTAATTACCGCACGAAACTCTTTATTTTCCATTTTTCAAAAATTATAAAACTTGTTTACTTCAATCTCCTGTAACAAAGAAAATAATCATTAAATATTTCGGAAATTTTGACAGATGGCTTATAAAAGATTGCTTTTAAAAAACAAAAAACAAAAAGTTGCTAGTAAAACAGAAAATGTGCCAGGCCAGTTAGTTTTGCGGTCGCCCTCGTATTAGTGGGTCAAAATTGCCCAAACCAATTTTACTGGCGTATATTTTTTGATCGGTTCGTAATTTCTTCTTAAAACTTCTTGACTCTTTTTTATCTTACAAAAATTTTATTTCCGAGTGCTAGCTATTTTTGTAGGTCTCCTTGGTTGTTTTCTATAAAAAACTTCCGACTTCTGCATTTATGGTTCAATTTTGCCCAATACATTTAAAATCAACAGGTTCTTTAAAAACATCGTTACACTTATACACAAGCATATTTGCAAATTTGGTAGTATGTACGTATTTCAGATATGTATAAATATGCATGGTCATTGCCAGTATGTACAAGGTAGATCGCGGAACTTTGCTTTTTTGCACTGCAGGCTGTGGCGGCACTGTTGGTCGAAGAGAGTGAAGAGTGTGCATGGCTTATAGTGGCCATATAACATCGATATTATATACCCCTCCGAAAGCACGTACATACCGTCAAGTGTTAACAGACAAAGTTCAACTCTAGATCTATTTCTGACAAACATCATAGAGAACACATCTTCGGCCGTGGTCATCAATGATTTGGGGTCCGACCATCTTCCGGTTAAAATAACAATTAATGGAAGTTTTAACTCAACCGAATTTCTTTGTCATGATTTTAAAAAAGCTAATTGGATTGCATTCAAAACATACTTAAATAACAATCTCCTTCTTCCGGTTGGGAACACATTATCTACCAAAGAAGATATTGATCATAACCTATTATATTTCATTAATAATTTAAATGCCGCAGTCAATGTGAGTGTACCACTTGAACGAAGACGTAGCTCACGAAAGCCTTTCCCCGGGTCTATTCAAGATATGATTCGCATTAGAAATTATCACCGCCGAAACTGGCAACGTTACAAATATATTAGTGACTATAATGCATTTAAAAGGTTTAACTCTTCTATTAAAGAGGAAGTTGAAAGGTTCAGGAATTCATCGTGGAATAATATGTTATCTTCATTAGATAAGGGCTCTTCCCCTTTTTGGAAAATTACAAAAATGTTAAGAAAAAAGTCCTCAAACATTCCCGTATTAATAAGAAATAATTCAAGATTCACCACAAACTTGGAAAAATGTGAAGTACTAGCAGAGACATTCGCCCTCAATCATTCCCTCTCATCTACTCTTGGAGATCAGGAAACGAATGACATGGTGAGGGATACTATTGGTGCATTCAATTCTCGGAGTAATATTTTATTCAATGAACCATCAGTCTCAACCTCCTCTATTCATACCATAATCTCTGGTCTTAAAACTAAAAAATCCCCTGGAGTTGATGGGATTAACAATAGCTGTCTAAAAGCTTTACCAAAGAAAGGCATTAAATTTCTAACGATGTTGGTAAATTCCTGTCTTAAACTAGGATACTTTCCAAATAACTTCAAGGAATCCAAAACCGTTCCTATAAAAACCAAATAAAGCGGCAAACAATCCATGTTCTTATCGCCCCATAAGTTTGTTATCTTCCATTAGCAAAGTACTAGAGAAAGTAATTAAAGACAGAATAACGGATTTTATTTTTGTGAATAATATTTTACCACCGCAACAATTTGGATTCCGAAAGGAGCATAACACCGTCCACCCATTAATAAGGATCAGAAATTTAGTCCAAACTAACTTTAATGTTCAAAAATCAACCGGTATGGTCTTACTTAACGTAAAAGCGGCTTTTGATTCGGTATGGCATGATGGATTAATATTCAAATTAATACAACTTAACTTTCCACCGGAAATAATCCGTATAATTCAATGTTTTTTATCTAATAGAACATTTAGTGTTCATATCGGTCTGAAATGTTCTGAGGTGTACCCCATTTCTGCTGGTTGTCCGCAAGGCTCCTGCCTATCCCCGGTGCTTTACAACATATTTACTTCTGACATCCCCCAACTCGATCGCTGTAAACTATCTATGTTTGCCGACGATACCGCTGTTCTTTGCTCTGGCAATTTATCTTCCGAAATAACTACTAACCTGCAGATAGGTATAAATAAGTTATTCTGTTATTTTATGAAATGGAAAATAATGATTAACAGTGATAAAAGCCAAGCTATTTACTTTACACGAAAACGAAAATCATGTTTCATACCGCAATGTAACATAACTGTTAATGGCAGCCCAATACAATGGCATGATAATGTTAAGTATTTAGGCGTAATTCTAGATCCAAAAATGAAATTCAAAGATCATATACCATATATTGTAAATAAATGCAATATCTTAATTAGATCCTTATACCCATTTATAAATAGAAACTCCTATCTTAACATCAGCAACAAAAAATTAATTCTTAAATCTATATTTCACGCCGTTATTTACTATGCCGCTCCAGTTTGGGCAACTAGTGCCAAATGCCACGTGGGAAAATTACAGGTTGTTCAAAATAAGCTGCTAAAATTAATATATAATCTTCCCAGATTATATTCAACATCAAGGCTACACCAATTAGCTGAAGTAGATTTAGTTGCAGATAGAATAAGCAAGCTTACGTCCAAATTTAACTCTAGATGCTTATATTCAGATTATTCTCATATTATGGAGCTAATGTCCATTTAAATAGGCTAAGTAGCTGTAAGTTTTATCTAAAAATAGAAATATTCATAAAGGTTTTTGCAAATTTTTCCCTCCAAAGTTATGTTAGAAACATTATAATGTTCATATATTATAATCAGTAAATAACAACTTTGTATTATATTTAAGCAGAAAAAGGAAATATCCTTGAACTCTTTACAACTGTTATATCTACTGAAATTGTAAAATTTTTGTAATACCATGAAATAAATTAAATTGAAAAATTGAAAAGAAATTATAAAACTTGTTTACTTCAATCACCTGTAACAAAGAAAATAATCATTAAATATTTCGGAAATTTTGACAGATGGCTTATAAAAGATTGCTTTTAAAAAACAAACACAAAAAAGTTGCTAGTAAAACAGAAAATGTGCCAGGCCAGTGAGTTTTGCGGTCGCCCTCGTATATGATTCGGCACAGCTTAACTTAAATTGTGCTAATAATCTTTAGTTTAAGGCTTTACCGAACCTTATATATCTTATTCTTTATGCCGGGGACCCCTTCAGATCGCTTATTAAATGTTTGTCTGTTCTAAAATATTTATTTTTTGTGTTTATTGTTCCATTTACTGCACTTATTAAACCTCACCACTTCCATAAATATATTTATGACAAAAATATAAGTACATATTTTGGACATATTTGGACAAGCATACATACATAGTCAGTCACACCAATACACCGCCACATACCTATTGATGGCGATTTACTCAAATCACAAAAAATAATATCGAAATTTCCAATACAAATCGCCAGCCAGGCAAAATAGCCAACGCACGTTCCCATTCATTTGGGTTTTAGAGCCAAAGGCGAACACAAATTACACATAAACTATTTTAAAGTAGATTCAAAATCGCTTATTTACCAAATAAAACACAAACACACGCACACTCATGCGAGTATGTATGGAAGTTATTTCACTCGTGTCCCGGCAGAGAGACCACCAACTTAGTAACTCCTCACATGCATAAGTATGTGGAGGCAGTGGAATAGTCTCCTGGTATTGTGTTGCTCTACGCCGAGCGAGTGCATTTGGAACGTTATGGCGTTTAAGTGTTGCAAAGGTGGTCTTAAATGTGCTTTACAATTTTAGTACCCACTACAATTAAACCTTGAGAAATTTAGACCTATCTGTCTATATTTAGACCTATATCTCCTACAGCAACCTCGGGCTTATTTAATGAAATAGGTACAAGGCTGCCTTTTATATCTGTAATGACATTTTATTCATGTCTGTATGGCCAAAGGAATATAATTAAGAGTTCCATTTTAGCCAAAACTTCAAAGTAAAATAAACATTAATTTGAATACCCATGTGTCCATTCTGGCAATCTCCATATAAATACTACAAATAATGGGTGATCCAAGTAGAGATACTTTTTTTCAATAACTTTTTTTTGACAGATCACATGTGAGTCGTGTCATGCTGTCATGTTATTTTTGTTTAGTATTGTTTGGCATTTTATCATTGAAAGGAGTACGCCTGAACAACGTTTACAAATCGTTCAACTTTATTAGGAAAATTCACGTTCCGTGAGGAGTGTGTTTCGTGCACTTCGTTCATCTTATGGTCAACATAATCGGCCTACTGAGCGTTCTATTCGCAACACCATCACCCATCTTGAGACCCAGCATTCGTTATTGGATAATATTCGACCGAGTAGACCACGCCCAGCACGCAGTGAAGAAAATGTAGCGGCCGTAGCTGAGAGTGTACACTAAGACCGTGGAGAGTCGATTCGGCAACTCGGACTGACGTATGGAACGACTTGCCGCATTTTTCGTCGAGATCTTAAATTGAAAGCGTGCAAAATACAGCTTGTGCAAGAACTGAAGCCTCCCGACGTTGCCAGGCGACATCGCTTCGCTCTATGTGCTCTTGAAAAGTTCAAAGAAGATCTGACGTTTTCGAGCCAAATTTTGTTCAGCGATGAGGCCCATTTCTGGCTCAATGGGTATGTAAACAAGCAAAATTGCCCATTTGGGACGAAGAGCAACCAGTAGAGGTTCAATAGCTGCCACTTAATCCAGAAAAAACAACGGTTTGGTGAGGTTTGTGGGTCGGCGGAACCATCGGTCCATACTTCTTCAAAAATGATGCCTTTGAGAACGTAACCGTCAATGGCGACCGTTATTGTGCCATGATAACCAACTATTTGACGCCTGAAATTGAAGCTCGTGATCTCGGCGACATTTGGTTTCAACAAGAAGGCGCCACTTCCCACACATCGCAGCAATCAATGGATTTATTGATTTTGATTATTTTGGGCCGGTCAATTGGCTACTAAGATCGTGTGATATCACACCGTTATACTTTTTCCTGTAGGGATATGTAAAGTCTAAAGTTTATGCGGACAAACCCGCTTCGATTCAGGCCTTGGAACAAAACATCACGCGTGTCATTTGCCAGATACCAGTCGAAATGCTCGAACGAGTCATCGAAACTTGGACAAAACGAATGGGCCATCTGAGACGTAGCCGCGGCCAACATTTGATAGACATAATCTTCAAAAAATAAATGGCAAAAAATTTTCTTTCAAATGGTAACAAACGTTCTCCATTCAATTTGAATTTTCTGTGTTGTTTTTTTTCTTTAAAAAAATAGCGAACCTCGAAATGGATCACGCGGTACTTAAAAAGAGTACTTTTTCTGAGGTACCTTTAGGAAACATATGAGGCACCTTAGGAAACATGACGCAATTCTGCCTTTTACAACCCCAAGCAACTTATAATATCCATTATTTCAGGATCCTAGCTTAATTCGTTTGCAGACCCTCTTTTTCCTTATTTTAATAGCTATCAAAAATCTATGGCACAATATCGACACATGTTCGTCCTAACAAAACGGCTTGCCCTAATGTACACGTATGGAAATAACATAACACCTAAATTATAAATTCTGATGGGGGCACTTACAGGATGTTGCAGAGCTAAGAATTCTGCAAATTAAACTGAAGCATTGATACGAGGGTTGCTATTTATATTTCGGTTCCTGACAATACTAGTGTTCCCAGATGCAAACTGGAACTGCCATTGGAAACTTTGACATTTTTTTATCATAACTTCAGGGCGAATTGTTTTGTTTACAGTCTGTTGAAAAATTCATATCAGTCAAAAAATGGAATTAGCCCGTGAACATTTTCATGCGATGAATTTTTACGATTTTCGGCGTGGGTTATCGAGACAAGAGTGTTTAAATCAACTTGTTAAGACTTTTGTCGATGAAGCAACATCAAAAACCACTGTTAATCGCTGGTACCAAGAGTTCAGACTCAGACGCCGTTCGCTCCAGGATGAATTTCGTGAAGGACGTCCAACTTCGGTCACATTGCCAGAAACCGTCGATGCTGTAAGTAAACTGATTAAGCAAGACCGACATGTGACATACCGTGAGATTAAGGCATCCTTAGGAATTAGTATGACAAGCATCAATAAGATTTTGCATGATCATTTGGCCGTGAAAAAAATTTGTTCTCGTTGGATCCCACATAATTTGACGAAGGCTCAAAAAAAGGCTCGTATGGATTGGTGCAAAGAGATGTTGAAAAAGTATAACTGCGGTAGGTCAAAGGCAGTGTATAACATTGTCACAGGTGACGAATCATGGATCTATGCATATTAACCAGAAACAAAACAGCAATGACCGTTTTGGTCTGTCTTTCAAAACGTGCCAAATCCAACAGAAGTTGTTCGTTGCAGAAGTACATCGAAGCAAATGATTGCGTTTTTTTTCGGTATAACCGACAATGTTGGCACATTGCCTTTAGTGGAACGTACGACGCACAGTGTTGCGAAAGCGGAATTTTTTGGAAATCATATTGCCTAAACTGTATTTTTAATTGTATCGATGAGAAACTTCTACAGATTGGTCAGAATGAAATCCCAAACAGAATGAGTGAAAAAAAAATTTACACCGAAAAAAATTGTTGGGTCAAATTTTCAACAAAAGTCAAAAAAAAAAAATTGTTCGAAAAATTTACAAAAAAAATTTATTTTAATTCTTCTTTTATTTCTGATAAATACCCTATGATTAGTTTTTTAAATAAATTATAGGGTGGTTCGAACAAGAATTATAAACGTCGAATTTTCATGATTTTTCGATATTTGTTGAAAAACTCTGAAATTTTATAAAAAACCAAAATCTATTTTATTTCTTATTTGAAAGGTGGCAATCAAAGCTTTAATTTGATACCGGTTTGAAGTCAATAGCTTCAGTTTTAAGAGAGTTATGCTCATTTTTGTGGAGTGCTAGAATAGATGTAGAATAAAAAATAAGTGATTCCGAGAATTTCCGTTCTATTTCTATGGAATAAATACTGAGAGGGATATACTAAAATCGCTATAACTCCCAGGAGGGCAGGTATGGGCAGCTGATTTTTTCACAGTTCGTTGAAAACAAATTATGTAACATTTCTGTAGTGGTTTGGAACTGGGACTCTCTGGGACTTTTTAGATATTGCTTACCTAACCCAAATTTAAAGAAAAAATGGACCTTTAGTCGGGTTTTCGTTCTAAAAAAGGTGCATATGAAAATGTCTCAAACAACATTCCTTTTTTTACAGAAGATACTTGTCCGAAGGCAGATTTTTTTTCGAATCAAAATATCTGTCACCAAAATCAAATGAGATAATTTTGAATACAGCCCTGAAATCCCCTCTTTTCGTGAAAATTTTGTATATTTGACTTCTAAAATCAATTAAAAATCGACGGGCCAACATAAAAATAAGCTTTATGTGTTTTTTGTTTACTTGGAATGTCTGTGACAAAATTGCATCATTAAAAACACTGAAAAAATAATCGGAAAAAAAGTTACTTTTCCACTAGCCGCAACACAGTGCGACGGTCAATTTGTAACTCTGTTTGCCAACAGTGTTCAAAGAAATGAGGAAAGATAATAAGAGAAGACGGCTCATTTTGCATCACTACAATGAGAGCTCTCATACATCAGCTGAAACGATGATCAGCTATTGGATCACTCAAGATGTAGGATTGATGGGCCATCCACCGTACAGCGCTAATTTGGCACAAAATGACTTCTTGTTAATCCCTATCATCAAGAAAAAAATGCGTGGTCAAAATGACTTCTTCTTAATCCCTAGCATCAAGAAAAAAATGATAAATTATTGTGTTTTAATTGCCGGGCCCGAAATATAAATAGCAATAATCGTATGGACCATACTGCCTAGATCAGCGCAGAAGACTTGGTTGTTTTAAGACACATGATCTGCTTACTCGGTTTAGCGATAAGCGCGGCAGGAACTATTGCGGTTTGAACTCCCTATGTTCAAAAAACCGGTTTGGTCATGAGAGAATGTTGTTCAGGATTTAATCGACTGTGAATCATTCTTCAGATGCTTTTTACCCCCTTATTAATCGTTTCTTTCTTGCCCATTCTGCACCTAAAATAGGTGACAAAGTATTCGTTGTTTGCCTACTTTTATAAATAATTTCATAAAAATATGCTCTGTTAATATTTTAGCGCGCATCGTAGTGTTGTTACCCAAAAAAGCCGAGATAAAAAAACTAAAAGTACGGACAAGTTAACACATACTCTCGCACGCAGCGGGCTGGCAGCAGGCAGGCAGGTACAATTTGTGGTAAATTGTAAATTGTATGTTTATGATCGGTTTAACTGCCAAAAAGACAAACAAACGGCGCGACGATATGGGCCACAATTCAATTGGCAGCAAATAAACAAACAAATAAAGCACCATGCGACCGGCCAACACTCTACAGACTCCATACGCCGTCCATGTTGTCGTAGCCGTTCTCATCATCGTGGTCTGGCGGCGGTGGCGTTGCCGCAGATGCCGATCCAGTCTGGTGGCCAACGGTAACGGGTGACTCTTGTTGTGTGCTATCTGGAGATGAAGCAATTCTGATTTGCAAACAAACGTGGGAGTCAAAATCAATTGAGATTCGGTATGGGTTGGATTTCGTTTGCAACAAACATATCTGTCTGAGTTAGGGGACAGTTTTCCGATATTTCATTGCTCTTGTTATTTTTGCGCTTGGGCTTCGTCGCTATTCACAGTAACCATAAGTCGCAGTCGCAGTTGAGAAAAATATTGTTGAATGCATGGCTTAAGGGTTTATTGAAATTGTAATCGTTCTTTAATGGTTGTAAAATTTATTAAATTGACATTTGCATGTGGTTGTAAAGACAACGAGATAATAAAGGAATGCCTGGATATTTTTGTGCATTTTGTATTTTTTTTTAAATTCAGCATAGCACAATTTCCATGCCAAGGTAAATATGGGATTTACAATAGTTTCATAAAAAAAACCCAGACTGTTGACTTTAATTTTATAAAAAAAGAACTAGTAAAAAAGCTTAAGTCGAGCGTGGTCGATTATATTATATCCTGAACTTCTGGATGTTTAGAAAAGCCAACCAAAAATAGGTTTTTGGACTACCTTAATTAACCCAGATTTTAAAACTATCGTCATATTTAAATATGTGAGAATTTTTTTTTTGTTTTTGAAAAATCGGCTGAACTTGCATAACGGGAAATCAATCTAGAGGTATTTTTTCCATAGGGTTTTATTCACAGACTACTCGTGAGTTGTATCAAAACTTATTTTTTTTTGTACCTTCTGTATTGTTTGTCATTTCATCGTGGAAAGGCCTACACCGCAATAACGTCTCCAAATTAGGCAACTGTCTTATGGAAATGAGCGTTCGTTGAGAAACGTTTTTCTTGCGCTTAGACCTTTTAATGGTCGACATAATCGGCCTACGGAACGCGCTATTCGGATTACCGTCGCCAACAATGAAACCCAATTTTTTATGTTGAATAACACTTGACCTAATAGACCACATTTAGCACGAAGTGTTAGCTGTATTAGCTGAGAGTGTACATAAAACCCCCATGAATCGCTTTGACAACGGCACAACTTGGCTTGTCGTATGGAACAACTGGGAGCACTTTACATAAGGTTCATGGTTTAAAAGCGTACAAAATACAATTCCTGCAGGAATTGAAGTCTAACGATCTTCCAGTGCGTCGTCGTTTCGGTGTTTGGGCTCTTTAAAGCCTCGAGGAATATGCGCTGTTCTTGGCCAAAATTTTGTTCAGTGATGACGCCCATTTCAGGCTCAACGGCAACGTCAACGAACAAAATTGCTACATTTGGACCGACGAGCAACCAGAAGAGGTGCCATTATACCCAGAGAAAATGACGGTTTGGTTCAATTTATGGGCTGATGCAATTATCAGTCCCTCTTTTTTCAATAATAGTGATGGCCGGAACGTAACGATGAATAATGCTCGCTATCGCGCCATGATATCGGACTTTCTGATACCTGATGTTGAAGCCCGTAATCTTGACAACATTTTGTTTCAACAGAACGGTGCCACTTGTCATACAGCTGCTCAAACAATGGATCTATTGAGAGGTGCAGCTAATTTTGGGCCGGTGAGTTGGTCGCCTAGATCGTGTGATATCACACCTTTAGACATTTTTCTTTGAGGCTACGTAAAGGTCAAAGTCTGTGCTGGCAAACCAGCTACGATCTGCGTTTTGGAAGCCAACATTGCACGTGTCTTTGACGTCATACCGGTCGAAATACTTGAGCTAGTCATCCGAAATTCGACCCTCATAATGGACACCCTGAGGCTTAGTTGCGACCTGCATCTGAATGAAAATTATTTTCAAAAAACAAATGTCCTTTCGAATGAACAACAAAGATTCCACACGTGAATTTTTGGATTTTTTTTAATTTGAAAGAAAAATACCTGTAAATTGATCACCCGATATAACAGCCCGCGGCACTTTGAGATAGACGACTTGTGACCTTCCCTTGTTTGACAAACTTCAGCATTAAGTTAGAAACTCCCTGTATCACAGTATGATGTAGGGAATTAAAAACTGGGTTAATACCAAAACTGTTAATACGGTTCATATTTTTGTTAATAATTTGTTATCTCATTTTAATTTCTAAACTTTAAGTTGGGTAAGAAGTGCTTGTATCCGGGTCAAGTTTGAAATTTTACTCGTGATACCTCCACTGGGTGACCCATACTGTGTTCATTGTCCTTTTACTATTATGATTTCGCTACAAGTTAAGTAAACGGCCCTTGAGCCACATTAAAACTTTCAAAAAACTCTGCAGATCTACCATTATAAAGGGTGCCCCAGGAAGAACGCAATTTTTAAATCTGGCAACATTCGAGTGTCATTGCTTGACATTTGAACAATTGTTATAGTTTGTTAGTAGAAGGTACGAGGTTAGTAAAAATGGAGCGCTACACGAAAGGGAGTTCGTTAATTGGGTATTGGAGAGACAACATGAAAATGCTGATTTTGCCGATAAAATCATCTTCAGTGACGAGGCCCATTTTCATCTTGATGGCTTCGTCAATAGGCAGAATTGTCGCATTTGGGGTGCGGAAAATCCTCGAGTGATTCACGAGAAGCAAATGCATCCTCAACGTGTCACTGTGTGGTGTGGTTTTTGGGCTGGAGGAATCATTGGACCTTTTTTTATGAAAATGAGGCAGGTCAAGCGCAAACAGTCAATGGTGTTTGGTATCGTGAAATGATAACCAGTTTTTTCTTGCCTAGAATTGAAGAAATGAATGTGGAGGGCATGTGGTTCCAACAAGACGGCGTCACATATCATACAGCCAGAGAAACAATTCAATTGCTGCATCAGTCATTTCCCGGTCGTGTTATTTCGCGTTTTGGAGATCAGAATTGGCCGTCTAGATCGTGCACCATTAGATTTTTTTCTTCGGGGTTTTTTGAAGTCGATGGTTTACGCGAATAAGCCGACGACGACTCAAGCCTTAAAAGACGAAATTGGACGCTGCTTTAATGAAATACCGCAGCATTCATGCAAAACGGTCATTGAAAATTTCATTAAAAGATCGCGTACATGCCAGCAAAGCCGCGGCGGCCATCTGCACGATATATTGTTCAATACATAACCCCATTCTGTCTACTTTACGATATAATAAAGTTTCACGATTTTTTCTTAAATATCTGTGTTTTATTTAAAATTTAAAAATTGCGCTCTTCTTAGGACACCCTTATAAGAAGAAAAGTCCTCTAGATTTAGATGGAGATATACAGGGTGTGTAAATTTGATTCGGCTGTAAAAAAAAAGTTTTGATAAGTTTTTCAAATTTCTGATTTTATTGGAAAGGTTGAACTTATAGTGGAACACCAAATCATTTATATGACTACCACAGTCCGATCAAAGCATTCTTTCAGTACATTTTCGATTGTTTCGGTCGAATCTCTTAAGTGACAACTTTGATTTCATGTTACAACGCTTCAATTGTCTCTGGATGTTTTGTCCTTAAGGGCTCTCTACAGCTAATATTGCAATGGGTTCAAAGCACAGCTCCGAGGCGGCTAATTGACATCACAATTTCGGCTGATTATTCAATTTTCAAAAACAGTGCGTAAAATATCGACGATTGCGTTGACTGTGTGACATGTGGCCACGTCTTTGTGAAACCAAATTTAGTTAATGAGACAAAAAGTTTTGAAACAAAAATTTGCTGACCATGGCGCGGTAACGCTCACCGTTGACGGTAACGGCATCTGCTGGCTCATTTTCAAAGAGAAATGGCCCGATTGACACCAAACAGTGACTTGTTGCGGATGCTTTGGCTTCCCAATAGTCACGTGTGGATTCTTTGAACCCCATATGCGACAACTTATTTTTTTGACATAGCCACCGAGATGAATATGAGCTTCATAAGAAATCACGATTTTACGGTCAAATTTTGCATCTCCTGCCAGACAATCTTCAGTCTATTGGGCGTAGCGAAAACGCATCGGATGGTGTTCCATTATTAAATGACAAAGTTCAATCTTTCCAATAAAACCAGAAATTTAAAAAAATTATCTGTATTTTTATACAGCTGGCTCAAATTTAAAATGTTAAATCTTCCACCCTGTATATCGTTTGGAGCTATATCTTAATTTTGAATTGTTTTTTTTCAATTTCGATAGCGACGGTCCAAAAAACTTACTTCTGCCAATTTTCATAAAAATGGCACAACAATTGCGACCTGTAGTTTGTTTACAAGCTTAAGGTGAACGGACGGACATACAGACATCAGTAAATGAAATCAGCAGTTGATTATTCATCGATCGGTATACTTAAACTAGCTTAAATATTTTTGGTAGTTATAAACATTTGCCATGAAACTAACTTAAAATATCCTGTTTCACAGATTAGTATAGAGTATAACAATTAAATTCCATTTAAACAGTTTATTAATTGAACAGGGATTAACCGGCTCGAGAACTGGTGCACCTATACTTAAATAGAAGACTTTTTTTTATTAAAATATGCAAACTGACATTGATTTTTGTTGCTGTACATGGCTTTTATTGCGATTTCGGATCCGTGATGGCCTTCATCAGAAAGCTTTGCAGCAATTGTTGATAGGAAACCTCAACTTGTTTACACCAGGTTCTTACCAAACGTATGAGAATTACTGTTGTAAATCTCACTTTTCAAGGTTGCGTCACACAAATCACTCTTACCACCTCTACTGAAACTCCACACTGAGAGCCATAAATAGATTTCTTTTTTGTACCCTCCACCATACAATGGTGGGTATATTAGTTTTGTCATTCTGTCTGTAACACCTTGAAATAATCATCGGAGACCCAACAAAGTATATATATTCTTGATCCTCGTAAAATTCTAAGACGATTTAGCCATGTTGTCCGTCTGTTGAAAACAAGATAGAGCCTGCATGAAAACAGCTAAGGAGCTGAAATTTGAAAATAGGCTATATAGCTCTACGGGAAGTTGGTGTTGGAGACCCTCAACCGACACTACCTCATAAAAATTAGTTTTTTATTTGGAAATATCCGTCCAGTTTCTTGAGCAAAATCACTGAAATTTTTCAAATAATAATCTCTATATAGGCGCAATCATCTATGTAAAAATAGATTGGGCCACCATTTCTTGTACCTCCCATACAAACGGCCTTCTGGGCCTTGAGAAATAATATGACTATAACTCACCACAAACTTGACCTATCGAAATAAAATTTTACACATCAAGATTTTTATATACAGCACACTTCTACGCTGAATTCGGTTGAGACCGGAAAAGTCCTACTGGTACCTCCCACACTAACGGTCTCATGGGCCTTGAAAAATAATATGACAATAACTCACCACACACTTGACCTATCGAGATGAAATTTTCGGCATAAAGATTAATATACAGAACAGACTTTTGCGCTAAATTTGGCTAAGATCGGAAAGGCCCTACTGGTACCTCCCACACAAACGGTCTCATGGGCCTTGAAAAATAATATGACAATAACTCATCACAAGCTTGACCTACCGAAATGAAATTTTTTGAAATTGAACATAAAGATTTCTATATAGAACACACTTCCGCACCAAATTTGGTTGAGATTAGTTAGTCCCTTCTGGTACCTCCCACACAAACGGTCTCATGGGCCTTGAAAAATAATATGACAATAACTCACTACAAACTTGACCTATCGAGATGAAATTTTCTACATAAAGATTTTTGTATAGAATACACCTTTGCGCCAAATTGAGTTGATATTGTGTGTAAATAATAATAAAAGACAAAAAAAAGAAAATATTTATGTTAATTTTAATTTATAATAACTTATATTAGTTATGTTGCTTTACATAAATTACAATAAATAAATTACAACAATTAAAAAAATAGTTTTTTTAATTGGAAATCTGGTGGAGGGTATCCAAAGTTCGGCACAGCCAAACTTAACATTTTTTACTTGTTATTTAAAAGTTCTGTAATCACGGAAATGATAATATCAATCAATTAAGTACGTATTTAAAAGTAAATTGAAAATAATTTCTCTAGAAACAATTTCACTTACCCTTTTTTCAAATCCTTCGATTATTTATTCACAACCCCAATATGTGTGTTTTTCTTTTTTTCAGAAATATAAATATGGCAGTGGCCAGTCTGAAATCCAATAAATCCCCACTGTGGCAGGTTTCGATTTTCATGGCGCACGACATTTAAGTAACATCACGCGCTCCGAGAATACTGATGAAGGCAGCAAAAGATGCCGGATTCTTTGCAGTGATGCTCTATTCACTATCACATCAGAAGAACTTCGGACATCAATGGGGGTGAGTCACTGTTTGATTACATTGTTTATACTAACCTAATGATCCAATGAGGAAATAATAAGGTAACAAGCCTTCACTTTCAACCATTATAACCAGAAACGGACGAGTGGCGAGTGGTGCTCTTGATGTAATCCTTGTCTCCGAGAAACTTAATGATAGGGTTATCATAGCTTCCTCAATCATCGCTTTATTTGTTTTTATATCCTACACCACACTGTAATAAAGGGTATTATGTCTTAGTTCTGATGTTTGTAATGCCTTAAAGGAATGAAGGTTTACCCCAAGCTTATTATCCCTTTTAGACCTAGCGCTTTCCACAGAAAATATTTTGATACTTATTTAAGTACAGTCTTCACATAATATATATACTACAATATACTCGTATCCACTATCAAAACTATGATGTTTTCATAGTCTTCTAGTATTATCAAGGATCGCACATTTGATGCATCTCGGTCTTATTTTATAAAATGGAGTAGGTCGCATTTGCTGTCCGATCTTCATACAATTTTTAAAAGTACGATTTTTGGATAAAAACTCTTGACTTTTATCAAAAGCGGTTAAAATTTATTTATAACTCCCATACATATTTTTAACCGATTTTTGTCTGTTGCACTAGAAGCCACAAAGTCATACCGCTCCATGTTTATATATAGACCCAGTGCAATATCTCTTCCGATAAAATACACAACCGCTCTAGAACATTCCTATTTATTCCGATTTCATTAACATTTGGTATGGTAAAGGGTGGTCTAACAACGATGCTAATTATGAGCCAAACCCTTATGTCAAGTTTTTTGCCCAACCTATTTTGACATTTCTTTGTTGCAGAGTTTGCCAAATTCAAGCAAGCTTAGGTATTGAGCAGCGCTTTAAGATTGTTGAAGTCTTTTTCGAAAATGACCATTCAAATTAAAATGCATTTCGTGCACTTCGTGATTTTTTTGGTCAGCATAACCATGACCAAATGTATCCACAGTGGATTCGTTAAAAAGCACAACTGTCGCATTTGGGAATCCACGAGTGATTGTTGAAAAGCCGATGCATTCACAAAAAGTGACTGTTTCGTGCGGTTTATGGCATGGCAACGTCATCGGGCCGTGTCTAATCGAAAATGAGGTCGGCCAAGCACCAAGTACCGCGAATAGTGTCGATTATAGCGGGATGGTAGCTCTTGTAGCCAGAAATTGAGAATATGGAACTGGACGATGTGTGGTTCCAACCGGATGGTGTCACTTGCCTCACAACAAACGAAACAATGGTTCGTTTGCGTGAGAAATTCAATGACCTTGTTATCTACGAGTGTCTTACGTCGTGGTGATGTTATTTTGCTGCCACGATCATGTGATTTGACACCGTTGTACTTCTGTCTTCATGGATGTTTAAAAAAAGTCTACATCAATACACCAAGAGCTAATGGATGCGATAATTCGGCATATTACCGACATTGAGCTTTCATTATGCCTCAGAGTCATTGCAAATACTTATAGGGACCATCGAATAGAGGTGTGCTAGCGAAGGCGTGGCGAACATTTGGACCATATTTTGTTTCACACATAATTGTCATTGTCTTATATCCTGCTATCATAATATAAGATATGAAGATAATTCTCCAAAAACGAAATTGGTGGAAATGATATTGCGCGTTGAAGATTGCTCTACGCACAGTTCGAAGACTATACACAAAGGGTAATTCTCATTAATAAAAATGAGTCTCCCGTATAAGTCATTTGATTTGTGGCCGAAGTAATCGTTGCCAAAGACTGCTGAAGAAAAACCTTGGCGGGTTTAGAAACAGCTGTACAGTCTGCCTGGCAACCGTAGCAAATACATTTCACCAATTTCTTCTTTTTAAGTTGATTCTGAAAAAGAAACAACATAAAGGTCTCGAACCAGAATAAAAAACTGCTCAAGTCATAATAATGATAAAAGACCGAATAAATAACAAAAAAACGAAAAAACTATTAAAAAGGATTGGTACGCCCTAATGTGCAACGCATGTATGAGTATATGTACGCACAAAAAACATGCACACTTTGATTGTGCTTTTTGCATTTGTGGTTTTCAACGAAGACCCATGCGAAACGAAATTGGTGGAAATGATATTGCGCGTTGAAGATTGCTCTACGCACAGTTCGAAGACTATACACAAAGGGTAATTCTCATTAATAAAAATGAGTCTCCCGTATAAGTCATTTGATTTGTGGCCGAAGTAATCGTTGCCAAAGACTGCTGAAGAAAAACCTTGGCGGGTTTAGAAACAGCTGTACAGTCTGCCTGGCAACCGTAGCAAATACATTTCACCAATTTCTTCTTTTTAAGTTGATTCTGAAAAAGAAACAACATAAAGGTCTCGAACCAGAATAAAAAACTGCTCAAGTCACTTTTTGTTTTAGTTACAGTTAACATCGTGCGTTTTAGATGGATCACTCTTTATATTACGATTGATAAACAACAAGACTTGAACCGATTTTAGTCATAAGTTTTTCACATTCCACATTCTGCTAACTCGTTTTTGGTTAAAGTTTTTAATTTTTGTATCGAAAACTCGTACTTCCCGAAAGGATTTAAAAAGGCTAAAGTAATACCAATAGGCAAAATTGGCAAAGACCTAAAGCAACCCTCAAGTTATCGTCCAATCAGTTTGTTGAGTTCCCTTGACAAGGTTTTGGAAAAAATTATTTTTGAAAGATTAAAAACGTTAACGGAAAACAATGATCTAATCCATAGTTGTCAATATGGTTTTAGGGCGCACCACTCGACGACACATCAGATAAAAAGAGTTGTAAATTTTATTACGTCAAATAAAAATAGACGGTACTCCACAGGGGTACTGTTTTTAGATATTGAGAAGGCTTTTGATTCCATTTGGCACAATGGAATCGTTAACAAGCTTCACAAAATGAATTGTCCAATATATTTAATAAAGCTGATCAAAAGTTTTCTTAAGGACAGATCATTTGTTGTCGAGGTCAACGGGGAACAATCCTCCATAAAGAGTATCCCAGCTGGAGTGCCCCAGGGATCTGTATTGTCCCCACTGTTGTACACATTGTATACTTCGGACTTCACAATCTCTGCAGGGAACGATGTGGCTTTCTATGCAGATGACAGTGCATTTATTTGTCACGGCAAGGTTTCAAACGCCATTGTTCGGCGTATGCAAAAGGCACTCTCTTCTGCAAGCAACTATTTTTCCAAGTGGAAGATTAAGATTAACGAACAGAAATCGCAGGCCATACTGTTCCCGTACAATAAGTCTCCAAAGAGAGTTCCATCACGAAGTCTTACTACACAGGGAAGAGAAAAAGCATTGTCGGGGTCATTAAAATACTTGGGAATTACCCTTGATCAGAAACTAACGTTTAAACAGCATGTGGACGATGTGTGTCTTAGAGCTGTAAGGTGCGGTCGAGCATTGTACCCACTTTTGAATAGAAAGTCTAAATTAAACATTAAAAACAAATTGCTTTTATACAAAATGTGTATAAGACCGATTCTTACCTATGGATGTCAGGTGTAGATGGACTGCGCTAAGTCTCACAAAGACAAGCTACAAGTGATTCAAAACAAAAATTTGAAAATTATATACAACTTGCCTAGAAGATTCTCCACCGCCGAATTACACAGGATGTCTGGACAAAAAACGACTCTGGAATTAATCACTGACATGAGTCTGACATTTAATGATAAATGCAGAAGATCAACCTACGCACATCTAAGGAGCTTGATATAACAAGGGCTAATTCACGCTATGTTCTTAAACATAGACTTAATTAGCTATTGTTTGTAAAGCTACTTAAAATTTTCATTCTTGTGATATTAGTATTAGGTTTTTTACTATATTTTTCCTATCATCTGTAATATTTTTATTGTATTGATTTCTTAATTTATGACTTATAAACTGCTGCAGTTTATGCATTTTGCATTTCCGAAAAAACCGACGTATAATCTTCCAGCCCAGGCTTAATAACATCTCTCGCTCAAAAATAATATCAGCTCTGTGCGACCGGAGCAACACCACCACCACCACTATTACCACCGACAACATCGAAACCGATTGAACCCGATTAAACCTTTAACGTAATGAACGAACACCGGTTCAGGCTGGGCTAATCAAAATGGTTAAAATGCACCTCTGCCAGCGTGGTCATCATAAGCATCAGCGTCATCGTCGTCATCATCATCGGAAGCATCAGCAGCGTCATCATGGCCATCAGATGAGGAAGTATATGAGCCATTTTACTCTAATATAATCTGTAATATCTGTGCGTGTGTGTGTGCGTGTGTGTGATACATACTACCACCATATAATGATGACTATAATCCTTATGAATAATGCCGCCACCGCTTTTTAAGACTACAACAAACACCGCCATTCATTTACATCCAATGCCAGTCGGCCTACTGCCGCTGCTGCATTAAAGGAGAGCCGTAAACCCAGCATACTCATTTCAATTAGTTTTAGTTTCTTGATATGCTCGTAAAGTAAATAATATCGCATAAGACATACATTCGGTCCTCGACCCTAACGCATTTTGCCTTTATTTCGCTAACATCTCTTTTGTCCGATCAGCACGAAAACCAAATATTGGTCAAAGCCAAAAACCGGATTGCTTCCTACCAAAGAGGCATCACACATGAGTTGATTGTCCAACCCCGGTTGATTGTCCAAACCGGCACCAAGGGGTTTTTTCGAAAATCCGACTAGGGTTTTTTTTTATAATTAAAAAAAAACTGGAATCAACCGACAATTCGGTTTTAGATGTAAAGGATGCATAGAAGCAAATTGATCCAGAGTAAGGTCGATCTTTATATCCGACTTCTAGAGCGGGATGAGACATAGGCTGCTATATATATTAATGGCCTAATAATGAAAATGCGAATATTTATCATCAAAAATGGTTTTATTGTTTTTAAAAGTATTCTCCAGCATGAATTATACACTTTTTCGCTCAAACCAATTGTCGAAGCACTTTTGCCACTCCGATTGAGAAACCTCCAAAACATGGTTTTTCAACGCTTCAACAGCATCTTCTGGCGACGAAAATCGTTGACCACGCATTTTTTTCTTGTTGAGCGGGAATAAAAAGAAGTCATTGGGTGCCAAGTCAGGCCTGTACGGCGGATGACCCATCAATTCCACGTTTTGGCCGGTCAAAAAATCGCTGGTTTGAGCCGATGTGTGAGAGCTTGCATTGTCATGGTGTACAAAGATTCGTCTTCTCTGGTTTGTTTTTCGAATTTCTCCGAAGACTTCAGGCAAACAAATTGGGGTGTACCACTCAGAATTGACCTCCTACGATGCTCAAGCGGAACAGTCGCCACATGACCAGTTTTGCAGAAGAAACAGGCGACCATTTGCTTCGAAGTGCTTCTTCCACGAACAATTTTCGTTGGATTCGGCTCGTCTTCGAAGACCCACACGGTTGATTGCTGTTTTGTTTCGGGCTCATACGCATAGATCCATGATTCGTCACCTGTGACGATCTTTTAAACGTCTTTTGAAGCATCGCGATCGTATTTTTTCAAAATTTCTTTGCACCAAATGACAAAAGCATTTTTTTGAGCGATTGTTAAATTGTGCGGGATACAACGAGAATAGGTGTTCTTGCAATCTCGAATGTATGCTGGTGACAGAAATGCCCAAGGATGCCTCTATCTCACGGTATGTCACATGACGATCTTGCATTATCAGTTCACGCACGGCATTAATGTTCTCTGGCACAATGGCCGTTTTTGGACGACCTTCGTCGTTGAGCGTGCGTCGGCCGCGATTGAATTCATTAAACCAGTTTTTCACAGTGCTATAGGATGGTGCTACATCGCCATACAAAGATTTAAGTTCATCGATGCACTCTTGTCGTGATAGTCCACGTCGAAAGTTGTGAAAAATGATCGCACGAAAATGTTCACGAGTTAATTCCATTTTTTTTTGCCAAATTGATTTTTTCAAGTCACTGTAAACAACACAAATGATGGTCGTACGTCAAAACGTTATGAGTACCTTTATGCCAAAAAATTCCAAACTTACCAATGCACATGTCAGATGGCGCCAGGCAACACTTAGTGTTGCCTATGACAGAAATATATAGCAACCCTCGTACAGTAAGGTAATTTTTAAATTACATTGTTTTAAATAGTGTATCTGGCAAATGTCGACCTTCGCTATCCACATACGTTTTCTAAAGTTTTCATGAACTCTAACAAGCATGTCAACTGGTATTCTGCCAATTTCAACCTCAATATTGGTAACTAGGTCTTCCAAGGTGCTGGGACGGTTGATATACACCTTCGACTTCAGGTAATCCCAAAGGAAAAAATCACATGGGACAAAGTCTGGTGAGCGTACCAGACAGTTTACATCACCCCTCAAAGAGCTAAACCGTCCAGAAAACATTTGCCTCAAACAATTCATGGTAACCCTCGATGTGTGTATGCAGTGGCACCATCCTGTTGGAACCATGAACTCGTATCCTGTAATTGCACGCACATTTTATACGATTGCAATTCAGTTTATCATGAAGAATGCGTGGAGAGGACGTCTGGAAGTGCCAAGAGCAAGTGATTGCTTCCGAGCAGAGCGTTTTGGAGATTGCACTACCCCTGCTCTAACCCTTTCAAATTCTCTCAGGCCCCCTTCGTACACATGACACATTTCCTGCTGTTCTAAATGAAGTTACCCAATTTACAATTGATTGCTGTCCAGGAACACGTCTGCGTGGGGGGAATATCGAATCGTAAAAGGATTCTTTATCTCAGGTCCCCTTCGCACACATGACACGTTCCCTGCTGTTCTCAATGAAGTTACCCAATTTACAATTGATTGCTGTCCGGATACAGCGACGAAAAGCACGCTGCACTGCAATAAGCAAGTGCGCATTTGAAAAAAACGTTTCAACACAAAATGACCTCTCCTCATGTGTCCAATGCATGATGGCAACTGAATGATAGACGAATACAAATTTCCCTTCAGCCACTATAAGCCACGCCCACTCTGCATTCTCTTCGACCAACAGTGCCGCCACAGCCTGCAGTGCAAATTCAATTCAATTAAATTTTAAAATTGTTATGCTTATTGAAAAGTTTCGCTGGGCTGCCCTAGCATGTACGTAAAGAGTACAGTAATAACATCGTATGCGACATAACTGAGTTTATGGCATTTTAATGGTCACTTAATTTTGTTTATGCCACGGCAGGCAGCTCTCTGCTATGGCTGAACTTCACCTGAATCTCCGCCACCAATGGACTGGTGGTCGGTCGAAAGGACGGACGAACGGGCGGCTGGGGGATGAGACATGCCGATATTCTCATCGTTTTGTCCATTCGCACATACATATATCGTCTGCGAGCGTTTTGTATTAGTTTCAGTTGTGCCTTGAATTTGGCCGGACAATAGATGATGTTTTATTTGAGCATTTGCCATTATTGGACAACATCATGGGCCGCTGGTAATGATGGTGGGGAGAGTGGCGACAGCAGAAGTTTACCCACAAGAGATGAGCATCATTACGGAAGGGAAACTGTGCATGTGCATGCGGATCCACATTCATCGATTATTGGTCAATAATGATTATTACCATGATTATTCTTATTAAGTGTAGTGCGCTAAGATTTGTGTTAAACTAATGCTGCACCCAACACTCACACACACACTCTGGGGCATAACTACACGCACTTGCAACTGGCTGCTGCATGCGGCGGTCGGTCGGTATCTGGGGCTGGCTGCAACAACCACTACCGGTGTTTTGGGAATTGATGGCCTTCTACCTACAATCATTATGGGCCGGCTTAAATGTAAAATTGTTCGGCGACAAAAGAGTTCACATTTTGTTTAAATTAGTGTTGTTTATGTCCGAAAGTATGCACTTGACGGCGGCGGCGAAGGAACGGGCCGCCGGGACGGTCGGAGCTGGGGGAGGAGAACTGTGGAGGATATGTTCGTGTAATGTGCCGCATAGTTAAACCAAATTGTTGGTAATTTTTCAATATTGTTGCATTGAACAACAACAGCACCGGCAACAACAATCACACTGCCAAGAACAACAATAGATGGATTTATAAAAATGCTTGTAGAAAAATTACATCAACTATTTGCGTTGTGGAATTTTATATCACAAGATTAAAGAATTGTTCTTCGGCAATTGGTGGTATTATTAGTTCATGCCTTAAATCCAGGCAAACAACCTAGCACGCTCAGTGACGTAGCAAGTATAACTTATTACAATTTGCATTACCAGGTAATGACATCTTATTAGATTTTAAAATCACTTACTTAATTTTCACAACATCCCATGTAGAAACTAGAGGAAACTGACACAACATTCTTTCAATCCAGTGTTCGATTTAATTCTTACGCGGCGTTTGGTCCAGACGGAATCTCAATGCAAATGTTAAAAGCACTTGGATACCCCGGGAATAGAATACATGAGCAAAGTGTACAATCTGTCTTTTGCCACTCACATCGAGCCCGATAACTGGGAAATGAGCAGAGTGGTACCACTAAGCCAGGCAAAGACGCCAGCAAAGGAGAATCGTACAGGTCGAACTTCTTGCTTGCGCCAGACGCTTGAAGCACTGCTCCTCTCCAGCCCGATCGAACACTTTCCATGTGCTGTTCATCGGCATGGGTTTCTCAAGCACAACAACTGGTTTACGATACACGCCATCACGACCACGCGTTCATCGACAAGACGGGCCTAATGGCTCTTGACCTTTCTAAGGCATTCGAGGTGGTCAATCATCCCACTCGAGGACATTGCAGAAACCATCATTCGGCCTAGTTAAAACGAACGACCCGTTAACTTAATTTGTGGACGCCAGTCATATGTAGAATTGAGAGATGGAAAATCGATCATCCTTACAGTTAATCAGGGTGGCGTGATATGTCCGGCACTGTTCCTGCACCACCAGATGGCGTTGAAATTGTGTCGTAGGCTAATGATTGCACAAGTCTGGGGTCAGGACCCCATATGCAAGGAAATCAACTGTTACCTCACTTGCGTTCTTCACTGGCATATGAAGGAATATGAAAATATCCGCCTTAAAATCATCAGTCATACTATTCACTGCATGGACATGCTACAGCTATCTGCGATATCCTTAAAAGCAGATACAAGGTCCGTAAATCAGTAGCCGGCAGTACTTCGGGACCTGGCAAAGAAACCTTGTTGACCTCTTACAAAGCGATAGGTCGGACTGTAGCGAACTACGCAGAGCCGACACAATTTCTTGTTGTCCACGCCGTATCTGCTTGGGTGTCTACTTCCCAACTACCATTCCATAGACAGGATGCCTCCCCCAGGCAGATCCGATACGATCTTTATGATCTAGAAGAGGTCTAGTGGTACAAGTGAGAACTGATAAAGTCACAGCAACAGTATCCAGCTATAGCGTGAATGCAGTGCTATGGTAACATCCCCTGTAGATCTCAACAGAGGAGAAGACGCTACCTCGGCAGACGTACGTATTTCTGGCTTAGCTAAAATCTGTATAATGAAGCCGCCTCAATTCGTATTGGCCGCGAATTGATGGCAACATTCCGGACGTTTGTCCCGCCTCCCATACGGGACCACATGACGTGCTGCACCTCGTCAAATGTCCGACCAAGCCCACTCTGATGACCCCCTGGTCTTTTGTTTACGCATCCAGGTCGAATAGCCCGTGTCCTTTATATCGATATCAAAGCAGATCCCTTGTAAACGAAGAGGACTTACAAAACTAAATATATTAGTGTTGCACCAACACCGATATCTCTTCAAATGATATGTCTCTCCATTAACAAATTAGGCAGTTTTTATTATGGGTGGGAGACCCATACGGGTTGCAGACAATACTAGTGTTCCCAGATGCAAACTGGAACTTCCATTGGAAACTTTGACATTTTTTAGCATAACTTCAATCAGAACGTTTTGGCATTTGAGGGCGAATTGTTTTTTTTTTATTGTGTATTGCATTTTTTCGGCGTGGGTTATAGAGACAAGAGTGTGTAAATCAGCTTGTTTCGACTTTTGGCGATGAAGCACTATCAAAAACCACTGTTAATCGATGCTACCAAGAGTTCAGTCTCAGACGCCATTCGGTCCAGCATAAATTTCGTGAAGGACGTCCAACTTCGGTCACTTTGCCAGAAACCATCGATGCTGTGCGTGAACTGATGAGCAAGACCGACATGTGACATACTGTGAGATTGAGGCACCCTTGGGCATTAGTATGACAAGCATCAATAAGATATTGCATGTTCATTTGACCGTAAAAAAAAATTGTTCTCGTTGGATCCCACATAATTTGACGAATGCTAAAAAAGGCTCGTATGGATTGGTGCAAAGAGATGTTGAAAAAGTATAACTGCGGTAGCTCAATGGCAGTGCATAACACTGTCATAGGTGACGAATCATGGATCTATGCATATGAACCCGAAACAAAACTGCAATTGACCGTATGGCTCTTTCAAGACGAGCATTCCCAACAAAAGTTGTTCGTGGAAGAAGTAAAGGGTGTTTTTTATTGGGGTATAGAACTTTAAGTTGGCATCACTTTTTTAACTGGCGGCCATTTTGTCAGCTGTCAAGTGATTAATATTTAGTTTGGTTTGCCATTTCATCATGAACAGGTTGACAAAAGAACAACGCTTGCAAATCGTGCAAATTTATTTCGAAAGTAATGGTTCAGTTCGCGAAGTTCACCGCAAGCTCCGTCCATTTTATGGTCGACATAATCGTCCATCAGAGCAATTAATTCGGTTAACCATGGATCGGTTAACATGGAACAGTGGATTATTTTCTTTGGGGATATGTGAAGTCGCTCGTCTACGCCAACAAACCAGAAACACGTTAGGGGACTTGGAAGCCAACATTCGTGGCGTTATTGCCAACATACGGCCCCATATGCTCGAAAAAGTGGTTGAAAATTGGACCTGTAGAATTGGCTTTATTCGAGCCAGCCGCGGCGGCCACATGCCTGAAATCATATTTAAACATTAATGGCATAAAATTATCCTTCCAATAAAGCCAAATTGATGGACATTAAAACGATTTTCTTGTGTTTTATTTCAATTCGAAGTTCTATACCTCAATAAAAAACACCCTTTACATCGAAGCAAATGATTGCGCTTTTTTCAGTATAACCAGCCATGATGCCAAAGTGCCTTTAGTGGAACATAGGAGGGCAATTCTGAGTGGTATACCACCATCTATTTGCCAACAGTGTTCGAAGAAATGAGAAAGATAATAAGAGAAGACGGATCATTTTGCATCACGACAATGCGAGCTCTCACACATCAGCTAAAACGATGAGCTATTTGACCACTAAGATGTCGAATTGATGGGCCATCCACCGTACAGCCCTGATTTGGCACCCAATGACTTCTTCTTATTCATCGCCCGAAGCAGCTGTTGAAGCGTTCAATAATCATGTTTTGGAGGTGTTTCAATCGGAGTGTAAAAAGTGCTTCGAAAATTGGTTTGTGCGCATGCGAAAGTGTATCGATCTTAAAGGGGAATATTTTGAAAAACAATAATACCATTTCCAATGATAAATTATTGTGTTTTTATTGCCGGAACCGAAATATAAATAGAAACCCTCGTATCAGAACAACAGAAATGAACATAATTATAAAAAATTACATTTCGTTTAATCGTAATGTGGTAGCAACTTATTTTAAACTATTCGCCTTTTTCTGCCACCATACATATACAAGGTGCGTTAAAAGTTATTATACGATATTGTATGTAATGAAAAAAAAACAAGAAATTTAATAATAAGAATAAAGTTTATTTTATGTATTTTATTAACATAAATTATGGAAAATAATGTCACTTAAATGACAACGGTTTTCTAGAAAGCAAAAAATTGATTCTTTTCATAGCATTTTCCATACTTTTAGTGAGTGTTTTTTGTAGTAAACGATTTATTCTTGAGAGTTGTCCATACAGGTTTTCGTTGTGGACATAGTAATGTAATGATTCATCGGCATAAATTAAAGCCCTAAAGTAATGAAACTAGAAGGGAAAATCATATACAAGAGAGCTTCATAGATGTGGAGCCAATACAGATCATTGTGGAGCACCCCTGAGCAGAAAATCTATCTCCAAGCTGAATACAAAATTTCCTTTCGCTAGATATGTTTTTGAATAGGTTTTTAATTAATAGTGGGAATCCAGTTGATAGTAATTTAAATAATATTCTATAAGGAGATGTCGAAAGCCTTTTCAAAGTCAAGAGAAACTGCTACTGTAAGATCGTTATGAGACTTTAAAAGTGCATATACCTAGGAATCACCTTTTTTGCACCCAAATTATATTCACAGCAGCATCCATTTTCTGTCTAATGACTCTTTCAAATAATTTCCCTAAATATGACAATAGAGAAATTGGTGTAGATTATTAATTACGGTATTGTCCCTTATTTCTGAATCGGGACCACTTTTTTAATTCCAAACAAAATAACAGTTGTTAAGTCAACTATTGTAAATGATCGTCATAAATTCATAGGCTTTTACTGGTAGTTTCTTAAGCAAATAATTTGAGATTTTGTGAAAGTCACTTGTTTTCTTACTGTTGTTGAAGTTCTTTGAAATCTCTAATCCATCGTCCAAAGACGTAAATTTAGAGCTTCTCTGTCTCACTCCGATTTCAACGCTTCAACAGCATCTTCTGGCGACAAAAATCGTTGACCACGCTTTTTTTTCTTGATGTGCGGAAGTAAAAATAAGTCATTGGGTGCCACGTCAGGGCTGTACATTGGATGACATATTAATTCGTTGTTTTGGCCGGTCAAAAAGGCGCTGGTTTGAGCCGATGTGTGAGAGGTCGCATTGTCATGGTGAACAATGATTTTTCTTCTCTTTTTCGTTTTTTAAATTTCTCCAAAGATTTCAGGCAAACAAATTGTGGTGTACCACTCAGAATTGACCGTCCTACGTTGCTCAAGCGGAACAGTCGCCACATGACCAGTTTTCCCGAAGAGCTTCTTCCACGAAAAACTTTCGTTGGATTTGGCTCGTCTTCGAAGACCCACAGGGTCGATTGCTGTTTTTTCGGGCTCATACGCATAGATTCATGATTCGTCACCTGTGACGATCTTATAAGCGTCTTTTGAAGCGCGATCGTATTTTTTCAAAATTTCTTTGCACCAATCGACACGAGCCTTTTTTTTGAGCGATTGTCAAATTGTGAGGGATCCAACGAGAACAAACCTTTCTAACGGCCAGATGTTAAAGCAATATCGTATGTATGCTGGTGGAAGAAATGCCCAAGGATGCCTCTATATCACGGTTTGTCACATGAAGATCTTGCATTATCAGTTCACGCACGGCATCAATGTTCTCTGGCATAACGGCCGTTTTTGGACGACCTTCAGGACCTTCATCTTTGAGCGAGCGTCGGCCACGATTGAATTCATTTAACCAGTTTTTCACAGTGCTATCGGATGGTGCTTCATCGCCATACATATTTTAAGTTCATCGATGCACTCTTGTCGTGATAATCCACGTCGAAAGTTGTGAAAAATGATCGTCACAGGGAAAGAATCATGGATATTATATGAGTATGAGCCCGAAACAAAACAGCAATCGACCGTGTGGGTCTTCGAAGACGAGCCAAATCCAACAAAAGTTGTTCGTGGAAGAAGCACTTCGAAGCAAAAGGTCGCCTGTTTCTTCGGCAAAACTGGTCATGTGGCGACTGTTCGGCTTGAGGACGGGCAATTCTGAGTGGTACACCACAATTTGTTTGCCTGAAGTCTTTGGAGAATCATTGTGCACCATGACAATGCGAGCTCTCACACATCGACTCAAACCAGCGCCGTTTCTCCGGCCAAAACGTCGAATTGATGGGTCATCCGCTGTTCAGCCCTGACTTTGCACCCAATGACTACATTTTATTCCCGCATATGAAGAAAAAATGCGTGGTCAACAATTTTCTTCGCCAAAAGATGCTGTTAAAAACCTTTGGAGGTGTCTGAATCGAAGTGGAAAAAGTGCTTCGACAATTGGTTTAAGCGCATGCAAAAGTGTCTAAATTTAGCTGAAGAATACTTTAAAAAACAATAAAACCATTTTTGATGATAAATATTCGCATTTTCGTTATAAGGCTAGAAATATATATAGCAGCCCTCGTATGACCACCACAAGCCCGCGTACAGCGATCTATTCATTGGACCCAATTTTCCACCGCTCTTGCACACATTTCGATCGGAACGTTGACAACATCGCATTGGATGTTGTCTCTGAGCTTGTTTAACGTTGTTGGCATAGACCAATGACTTGATGTGGCCCCATAAGCCGAAATCCAATGGCGTTAAATCGCATGATAAAGGTGGCTATTCGACCAGACCATTTCTCTTGATAACACCATCATCGAATTTGCCTTGCAGTAAATCGATTGTAACGCGTGCTGTGTGAATAGTGGCACCGCCTCGTTGAAACCACATATCGGCGATGTCAAGCTCATCCAATTTTGGTCACAAAAAAAAAAAAATTATAACATGGCACGATAGCGCTCTCCATTGACTGTGTAATGGCGATTGTTTTCATCGACTAAAAAATACGGCCCAATCATATCTTTGACAGGAAACCACACCACACAAAAATTTTTTGCGGATGCAATTGTGTCTCTGGAAGCCTAGTGGGTTTGTTGCTGTCC
The DNA here is from genome assembly GCA_963513945.1 of Hydrotaea diabolus. Lineage (NCBI taxonomy): Eukaryota > Metazoa > Arthropoda > Insecta > Diptera > Muscidae > Hydrotaea > Hydrotaea diabolus. Next base: position 111,683,620 of record OY740719.1, read on the forward strand.
AATAACGCATATTTTGTTTATTGACAAAACCACTCAGCCAGAAATGAGCTTCATCGCTGAAGATGATGAAAAATTGGACTAAGCCCTATTAATGTTGCGACCACCGACTCGGAATTTCGGTAGTAATTTTTAATGTGTTCCAGACGTTGCTCTTTAGTGAACATGACCATGATGAAAATGTTGATCTCGACTAACATTTTGACACTGAAAGATCATTAAAAATGTTTGAGGGTGCGTTGACATAAAGACACGAAATTTGTATGTCCCTATCGGAAAATTCTTAACAAAATAGATTTCTTTATGACTATAGCAACACCCAAGGGGCTCACATTAAAAAACTAAAAAACTCTCTAAATATTTCCGTTAATTATTGCTTCAATGCAGTTTTTGAAAAAAGCCATACACATACACTTTGTACTTTTGTAACAGAGCGTGTTAAAGTTAAAATTTTTTTACATCATATAGTTGCTTTAGCCGCACCCTGTATTTGTACTGCAACTAGCTGTTGCTCTGACGATAGTCCAATTTAAATCTAGATAATATTCATTTACCGAAAGCGCAGCGTTATCTGATCTCTTACATTCATCCCCGATGACTTTGGTGCTTATTGTCAGTGGCCTGCCAAGCTGCCCTGTGACATCGACAGCGACAGTGACAGTCAATCCGCAACAATGTTATTCCACTTGAAATTACACCACAATCCTGCGAGTACAATAAAAATTCTCACTTACAGCGAATTGAAGAATGCCAAAAACGAAAACGCATAGCCAAGCGAATGAAATACAATTTCGATCTCTTTTTTGTTTATTTGCAAGACGACCGCCGACCTGAGTTCAGGGCGAAGGTATCGTATGACAAAGATGAAAATAATCGAAATAAAAAACGAAAAAATGCCCCGGCAATTGACAGTTGAACAGACACAATACGGACACAACGACAGCGACGATGTTCAATTGAAAATTTATGGTCACTTGTTAAGGCAAAAAGGATACCAAAATGTTTGTGGCCTTTATTCCTGTAACACCGAAGAAGACATTGGGCCAAAACGCACAACACCAGCAAAAAAATGTGACTCGGCACAAGTGTCGTTGTGGTCAGGAGAGGCTAAGGACGGCGGGGACACTGTGTCCCCTTCAGATGTAACTTGCGTTACGCCCCACCCATGTGCCTCGGCACTCGTTGCCATTCGATTTGGTGAAAGAAACAAATTAATTAAAGGAAACCAACAGATATGTTAACTCAATCTATTCATTCAATAAATCAAATAACCCAAACGCAAAGTCAAGCCGAAGAGGACCAACCGACTGACTGACTGACCGACCGGCTGCCCCTCAGTCCAGCCGCCTGAACCGCGTACCAGGCTGCCGCTCTCAAAATGCGTGCGAGTGTGTGAATTGTAAGCAACCAAAAAAAAGCGGGGCAAAAACGCTGATAGTTCGTTATTGTTGCCTCAAATCTCGTTTTTATTGAAGCGTTAAGAGCAACAATATGAGGCGACACACAGCCAGCTTAGTTTTCTTTTGGGCCGTTTCATGTTGCTGTTGCGCTTATGTTGCTGCCGCAACAACAGCACACAAAAAAATGACAATGTGTCGGGCGTTGTTATTGCTGTTGCCGGCTAAACTAGATGACCGACCGACCGAACGACCATCCAATGATCATGTGAAAATTGAAGAGTCAGTCGAATACTTACGATTGGAAATATGTGGATGAAAAGGATGTACCGCCTTGGCTAAGCGTAGCCATCCTCCACGGACTGGCTGGCTCGCTGGCAGTTCATGTCCCTGTTCCGACCACAACAACCACCACCTCTGCTGCACTTGTTTTATGCCAATTGTGTGGGGAAGTGAACGACAACTCAATGTTAACATTTTTATTGCTTTAACAGTTTCGTTTTTTCTGTTTCTGTTCCTCTTTTTTCAATGATTTTTGCTCGGTTGTTGTTATTTGAGAGCTGGCCCGAATATGTGGTGCAAATGGGTTTTTCCATTTGGGAATGCCCATGACAAGGTTGGAAGCTGTCTAAAGGGTCTTGAAAATATCTAAAATTTGTTTTGTAAGTTCTGTTCGTCTATGGGGAATCTGCTTCTATGTCCAGGAAAAGGAACCCTCTTTTTAAACTGGATGCGTTCAAAGAGGCCTTGGGGTCAGCTGAGTGGGATTTGCAGGACAATTGAAATAGTGCAACACGTCATGCGGTCCCTGATGGCAGGCGGGACAAACGTGCAAAACGTTGCCACTAATTCGCGCCCAATGCGAATTGAGGCGGCTACAACATCCAGATCGCAGCTGAGCCAGAACGACGCGCGCCTGCCGAGGTAGATTCTTCTCCTTTAGTTAATTCTTCGGGTGGCTGTTCTCGTAGCACTTCATTCACTCTATAGCTGGATACTGTTGCTGCGACTTCATCAGCGTTAATGTCGTTTGCACCTGCCTGATTGTTTCGATGATCTTAAGGCTTTCTCTTGTGCCGCTGGACCTCTCTCTCTCTCTCTCTCTCTCTCTCTCTAAATTATGAATATCGAAGCTGATCTGCCTGGGCAGAGGCATCCTGTCCATGAGATGGTGGTTGGTATGACTACTGCCAAGACACTCACTGATACTTCTTAGACTACAAGAAATTGCGTCTTCACACTGTAAGGACCTTCGTCTCCGCATGTAGATGGCCCCCTGAAGACAAAAGGAGACTCCACGTTGATGTTCTGAATTTTCTTCCTCTGCGTCGTACTCACATTCGCCGACCACATTGGCTCTGCGTAGTTCGCTAAAGACCGGTCTATCGCTTCGCAAGAGGTCAACAGGGTTTCTTTGTTAGCTCCCCAAGTACAGCCGGCGAGTGACTTGAGGAACCTTTCTTACTTTTTAACTTATTGCAGATAGCTGTAGCATGTGCAGAGAAAGTGATGTAACAGTCGCATGTGACTAGCCGAAAGGGACGTTTCCTCGAACCGAGTTGCATAAAAAACCGTGACTGCGTCCTTGGTAAGGTCAAGAGCCGTGAGGACCGTACTTGGGCTTTTTCTGGCTAAGCCCGCTACTTATTCGTTTGGTGATGGCATGTAAAGCAGTTGTTGTGCTGTGCTGCTTGCAGACCCCATGCCAATGATCAGCACATGGAAGCTGTTCGATCAGGCTGGGGAAGAGCAGTGCTTCAAGCGTATTTGTCACTGCGAATAAAAAGGAGATCGGCCTAACCGATTCTCCTTTGCTTGCGTCTTTGCCTGGCTTCAGTAGCGGAACCACTCTGCCCATTTTCCAGGCATCGGAAACTGAGTGACTAGCTAGCGACAGATTGAGCACTTTGGTCAAAATGTGTAGGTGCCTTTTCGACTCGAAGATCCCGGATTTGACGCAATACTCTCCTTTTCGCCTTGTCGCTCTTTGGGAGCTTTAGAAAAAGTCGGTTGAAATAACCCGCGCACCGCTTCGGATCTGTTACTGTTCTTTTATCAAACGTAGCGGCTGTCTGATTATCCGTTCTTCTAGAGTTAGAGAACGATTTGACCCTTGTCCACAATTTAATAATTCCGGAACTTAAGTTGCACTGCTACAAGTGATCTAGCCATTTGTTTCGCTTATATTCGTTGACCAACCTACCGATCTCAGAGATGAGATCCCTAATTCTAGAGTCAGTAGAGTTGGTGCGAAGAATGTCGTCACGCTTATCTGCGCTGCCTCTACTGGGAAATTTTGATCGTACCTCGGGAATTCGACTAGCAGGAATATGGCTAGCGGCTGCAGCGTGTATGATGGCGCAGAATAATTTTCGACTACCTGTGGGAATGGATAGACTACTAAAGCTGCTGTAGGTAGTGTTTTAAGTCAACCCAATCACATTTTTTTGAATAAGATACGAACGGCGCTTAAAGATTATGAAGTCAGATCGTCTGTTTAAGGAGAGGATTATGGGAAAGTAGGCCGATACTGACGAGATGACGAGTTGCCAGGTGATGTCGTTGATTATGCTAAGCAATGCCATAGAAGTTCCTGTTTAACTCTATGGGGCTTCGACTTCCTAGCTCTATATTCTACATATGATTGTCGGCCACACATAAAGTTTACGACCCAACGTGCTATGTCATGTCTGGCGAGCTATAGTAATCGCTCATTATCCGCGTGGGAGCTTCTGTATTCACTGAACAAAACGTCAACTTGTAGGTATCGATTTGCTCTGCCAAACCTCTGTTCGTTATCTACTAGAGAATGAAACAGTTTGTGCTGGTCATTAAATTCTCCCAGGTTTAGACAGTTATTGTCTTGTGGCAAATTGCAAATGTCAGGCAAATAACTTGGGGCAGAGCTACCAACCAGCGGGATGTATACTTTATATTGCACTTATCTTGGCAGCTTAACTGATATCCCTATATATACATATATACATTTCATGTATGAGGATATCTAGGCGAGATAGGTCTGTACTACTCAGAAGTGGCACAAACATCAGTTAAAAAATATCAAGTTATTGACGTATGTTCTATGGACCCCATCCGTGTACTGAGAAAACATTCGTCTTATTCAATGAGAATGCAAGTCGGAAGTCTTTTGCATCGATCTCTTTATTGTCAGATATTTAGCATTGCGACAACGGATTCTGGGCCTCAAACGTTTTTTTTTATTTCAGCCAAACCCAAAATTTAAGTTGCATGTATGTACCCCAAGTATTGGAAAAGTTAAAAATAATGTTGTAGTGTGTGCACTGTACAAGAAAATGCAAATATCGATGTTAGTTGGTCACAAATGTATTCAAATGAAGCCATTAGGGAAATCAAAGCTTGTACAAATATGACTGTTTAATATTTTTTTTTTTAAAAATTCGGAAGAAAGTACTTAATTCAGCTCAGTTTAGTCTAGTACAAGGGTTGCTATATATATTTCTGGCCTAGGTATCAGATGGCTCCAGGCAACACTTACCTGGCGCCATCTGACATTTTCATTGGAAAGTTTGACATTTTTTAGCATAAACGTTCTCAGAACGTTTTGATATACGACCATCATTTGTGTTGTTTACAGTGACCATTTTGGCAAAAAAAATGGAATTAACTCGTGACCATTTTCGTGTGATCATTTTTCACAATTTTTGACGTGGATTATCACGACAAGGGTGCATCGATGAACTTAAATCTTTGTATGAAGCACCATCCTATAACACTGTGAAAAACTGGCCGACGCTCGCTCAAAGACGAAGGTCGTCCAAAAACGGCCGTTGTGCCAGAGAACATTGATGCCGTGCGTGAACTGATAATGGAAGATCGTCATGTGACATACCGTGTGCTAGAGGCATCCTTGGGCATTTCTCCCACCAGCATACATTCGATATTGCATGAACACCTGGTCGTAATAAAGGTTTGTTCTCGTTGGATCCCGTACAATTTGACAATCGCATAAAAATGGCTTGTGTCGTTTGGTGCACAACAATTTTGAAAAAATACGATCGCGGTGCTTCAAAAGACGTTTATAAGATAGTCACAGGTGACGAATCATGGATCTATGCGTGTGAGCCCGAAACAAATCAGCAATTGACCGTGTGGGTCTTCGAAGACGAGCCAAATCCAACGAAAGTTGTACGTGTAAGAAGCACTTCGAAGCAAATGGTCGCTTGTTTTTCCAGCAAAACTGGTTATAGGCGACTATTCCGCTTAAGCAACGTAGGAGGTCAATTTTGAGTGGTACTCCACAATTTGTTTGCCTGAAATCTTCGGAGAAATTCAAAAAACGAACAAGAGAAGACGAATCATTGTGCACCATGACAAGGCGGGCTCTCACCCATCGCCTCAAACCAGCGCCTTTTTGGCCGGCCAAAACGGCGAATTGATGGGTCATCAGTCGTACAGCCCTGACTTGCCGCCCAATGACTTCTTTTTATTCCCGCACATCAAGAAAAAATGCGTGGTCAACTATTTTCGTCGCCAGAAGATGCTGTTGAAGCGTTCGAAAACCATGTTTTGGAGGTGTCTCAATCGGAGTGGAAAAAGTTCTTCGACACTTGGTTTGAGCGCATGCAAATGTGTATATATCATGCTGGAGAATACTTTGAAAAACAATAAAAACATTCTTGGTGAGAAATATTTGCATTTTCATTATTAGGCCAGAAATATATATAGCAGTTCTTCTCGATGTAATATTTTTATAATTGGTTTTAAATTTTAACACGCTCCATTATATAAATTTGTCATTCCTTATGCAACATTTCCAAATATAAATCGGAGACCCTATAAAGTAAAATTCGTAGATGGTCTAGCCATGTTGAACTGTCTGTGAGTCCTTTAAAAGATCGATAGCGGTTAAACCAATTGTGATAGAACCCTGAAATTTTGTTCACGACGACGGCATAAAGTTTTTGCTGTGGGTGACACCGGTCTAGAGGAGAAGAAAATTCCCATTAAGAGGGAATAAGATTATCATCAAGATATTTGTTGTGGAAGAGCAATGACGTCTTTTGGAATTATTTGTGGTTGAGCACTTAACACAACCAAAATGGGCAAAGTTTTTGAAAAATCTAGTGGGCCAAAAAATGACCCCTACGGTTTTACGTGATGTTTACTAATTAATTTATGGGCTGTCTTTTTTCTGTGTGGACATATATGAACTTAAAATAAAGCAAATGTAACTACGATTCAAAATATGATTTTTATGAAATTTAGGCGAGTTTGGACCCAAAATATCGGAAACACCCATATGGTTTCTGTGACTTTAATATCGCATGTTGCAAGGTTACAATTCTTATTTCGACTGCGAACTTCTTGTAGACCCAATTTTGTTAATTTCTTTTCCATTTTTGTGGCTGTGCTGGCCAGTTGACATGCAAATGTGCTCCGAATGCAGGCGCACCGCACCGTTCAAATGTCGACTATTTTTGCGTTGTGATGCTTTCGTTCATGTACGTTTGTGCAACTTCCCTTAAAGTCTGGACACTATTCGTGTGTTGCATGCGCGGCGATGGCTTATCTTAAACAGGTGTCATTAGCATGATTATTAAGAGGCATGATAAATGTTTCGTACCGAAGAAAAACTCTAGTTAAGATCGCTCATGATATTTCTGGCAAACACATATGAGTGCGAGTCTCATATAGACGAGAGTCGGCAGAATATGGAGTGTCTCCACAATAATTGCGGGGATGGCATGGCAGTGCGTCTCTTAACATTTCCTGTGTGACCGTAACAGTTCCATCAACTTTTTTGCCCCCTCTTTGTTGTGTTGAACCAAGAGAAAAAAGGAACAAGACAAGCTCAACAGCAACAAAAAACAAAGAAGAAAAAGAAAGGCTGCAAAAAAAAATTCCCGGATATAAGTCGTTTTATAATCCCACAACTTGTCGCATTAAATCTTTATTACCCCGTACCTCGCCACCCTGTGGGATTGGACGGATGGTCGGTCGGTTGGTTGGTTGGTCGGTTGGTTGGTTGGTTGGCTGGTCGCATTGGTTGGCTGGCTGGCTGGCTGGTCAGTCGCTTGGTTACCTTTTAGTCAAAGTTAATTACTTTGCATCACTGCACTTGACTTTGGTTACACGGACAATCGATTCTGTTTGTCGTAGCCGGTTGTTGGTGTTGCTGCTGCCCCGACAATTGCCGTCGCTGTTGTTGTGGCTAAGGCCGCCTCACTGCCAGCCTGAGAGTTCAGCAGTTAAAATCAGGCCAACATTTCGCCGACCCAGGCACACTTACACACACATGCACCAGCAATAAGACCACAAAAACCGCATCCGCTACGACTAGGAACAGCTACGCCGCCTTTAACGGCAGCGGCGGTGGCGGTAACCTGCTGATCGCTGGGGAAATTATTACAACACTCCGGCCCAAAGTGGCCACCAACAACTGAACTGAACGAAAAGGAACAAAAACAATTGCCCGAGATGACCGACATTATCACCAGCACCAACAGCAGCAGCGGCAGCATTGCAAATCTATGTGCATCACCAACGGTGAGTGAGTGTTGCTGGTGTTGCATACGCGCGGTGAAGCAGCAACATTCGCATGCAGAAAAATGATTTCCGTTAGGTTAACAACATCACAGCACCAGTGTCAGTGCCAGTAGTCTGGCCAACCAACCGCCTTTACTACCGACTGCACAGGAAAACAATTCCGCAACTTTTTCCTTTTAATAGCGGGTGTTTTGTTGCTTTTTCAGGAAGCTCACAAGAGACATGCGGAGTCTGGCGACGGTGCTTATGTACATGGGCCAGCTAATTTCCATTTGAGTTGGCTGCGGACAGTGGGACCATGGTTTCTTTAACAGTTTGTTTCGATCCAACAGAAGTATAGGATATCTTGAACCAATTCGATGCAGAGTCAGCTCGATCTTTAAATGCGACTTGAATTGTAGGGAAGTACATATTTCGTGGCCAAATATAAGATGAGTTGAACTAGATCAATAGAGATGGCGTCCTTTATAGTCTGTTTAAAATTTCAAACAAAAAATCTAACAAATCTCTGTGGAAAAAATCATTATGGAGGACGGTTTGAACACAGTTCTGATCCCTTACCTACGGGTGCTGTGTTGCCTGGCGCCATCTGACATTTCCATTGGAAAGTTTGACATTTTTTAGCATAAACGTTCTCAGAACGTTTTGACGTACGACCATCATTTGTGCTGCTTACAGTGACTTGAAAAAATCAATTTGGCAAAAAAATGGAATTAACTCGTGAACATTTTTCACAACTTTGGACTTGGATTATCACGACAAGAGTGCATCGATGAACTTTAATCTTTGTATGGCGATGAAGCACCATCCTACAGCACTGTGAAAAACTGGTTTAATGAATTCAATCGTGGCCGACGCTCGCTCAAAGACGAAAGTCGTGAAGGTCATCTAAATACGGCCGTTGTGCCAGAGAACATTGATGCCGTGCGTGAACTGAGAATGTAAGATCGTCATGTGGCATACCGTAAGATAGAGGCATCCTTGGGCATTTCTTCCCCCAGCATACATTCGATATTGCATGAACACCTGGCCGAAAAAAGGGTTGTTCTCGTTGGATCCCGTACAATTTGACAATCGCTCAAAAAAAGGATCGTGTCGATTGGTGCAAAGAAATTTTGAAAAAATACGATAGCGGTGCTTCAAAAGACGTTTATAAAATCGTCACAGGTGACGAATAATGGATCTATGCGTATGAGCCCGAAACAAAACAGCAATCTACCGTACCGAGCCAAATCCAACGAAAGTTGTTCGTGGAAGAAGCTCTTCGAAGCAAATGGTCGCGTGTTTCTTCGGCAAAACTGGTCATGTGGCGACTGTTCCACTTGAACAACGTAGGATCTGAGTGGTACATCACAGTTTTTTTGCCTGAAGTCGTCGGTAAACGTGATTGAGACAGTGGTAGAACAAAATTCAGACTTGCCGAAATGTCGCACTGAGAATATCAGTGTTTCCTTATGTTGTCTGAGGACCATCTACAGGATGGAGCGCGGTATGTTGCTTTTTTGCACTACAGGCTGTGGTGGCACTGTTAGCCGCAGAGAGTGGAGAGTGTGCGTGGCTTATAGTGGCTGACGGGAGATTTGTATTCGTCTGCCTTTCAGTTGCCATCATGCATTGGACACGTAAGGAGAGGTCATTTTGTGTTGAAGCGTATTTTTTAAATACGCACTCGATCATTGCGGTGCAGCGTCCTTTTCGTTTACGATACGCTGTTCCCCCAAGCGGACGTGTTCCTGGACGGCAATCAATTGTAAATTAGGTAACTTCATTGAGAACAGCAAGGAATGTGTCATGTGTACGAAGGGGACCTGAGAGAAGGATAACAACACCACAAAACATCGAGAGAGTTAAAGCAGCAGTACTGTAATATCCGAAACGCTCTGCTCGGAAGCAATCACTTGCTATTGGCATTTTCAGACTTTTTTCAGCCGGCTCTTGAGGCAATGCAATTAGAGGATACATGGTTCCAACAAAATAGTGCCACTGCACACACAGCGAGGATTACCATGCACTGTTTGAGGCAAATGTTTCCTGGACGGCGAATCTCTTTGAGGGGTTATGTGAACTGGCCGGCACTCTCACCAGACTTAGCCCCATGCGATATTTTTCATTTGGAAGGTGCATATCAACCGTCCCAACACCTTGGAAGACCCAACTAACAATATTGGGGCTGAAATTTGCAGAATATCGTACCAGTCGACATGCTTGTTAGTGTTCATGAAAACTTTTGTTAACAACTTGTCTTCTATTTAGATATAGAAGCAAAAGGTCTTGAGCCGGTTAGTCTCTGTTCAATGAGTTCATGAAAACTTCAGAAAACGTATGCAGCAGTGTGTGGATAGCACAGGTCGACATTTGCCAGATACTCTATTTAAAACCATGTAATTTGAAAATTTCCTTACTGTTCAATGCGATTAAAATATAAAATAAATGTTTCTAAGGTTCTTAGGTTTTTTATTTCATTCCCAAATATGCAAATTTCCGTGCTCCACCCTGTACATGAGAAGACGAATGTCCTTACCATGTGCAAACACAATTTCTGTTGTCGAAGCAATATTTGCTTCGGTGTCTTTGCAGTAGTCATCCCAACCACAATGTCATGGACAGAGTGCCTTCGTCCAGGCAGATCAGGTATGATCTTCATGATATAAAGAGAGGGTCCAGCAGAACAGAGAGCCTTAAGATAATCGAAACTACCAGCCGTCTCTGAACGACATTCACGCTGGTAAAGGCGCAGCAGCAGTATCCAGTTATAGCGTGAATGTATTTCTAGGGGAACATACCCCGGAGATTTCACCAGAGGAGAAGACGTTACCTCGGCAGACGCGCGTGTTTCTGGCTCAGCGGAGATCTGGAGTTCGTATTGGGCGCGAATTGACGCTATCGTTCCGGAACGTTTTCCGATCGACTCAGATTTCCAATCTAATTAGAATGGATCTTAATAAAGAACAAGCCGAAAATATAAAACAGATCCTGTCAAGACTTTGCGCATTGGCCGGTTTCGGCAAAAGACAAACTATCCGTTTCGTTCCATGTCTTAATAGATCGTTGTCAGTTTAAAAACCCTCTGCTCTTGAAGCGATAAATAAAATTCGATCTAAATCTGAGCTAGAATGTGGCAAAGTGCGTCAGTCATTAACCGAACTTTTACAAAATTAAACCATTTCGGTCTATGTTATAGACCCTATACAAACGTCCGCCTAAAGGTGAAGTCCTGCTGGTCTAGATTCGAGTGAATATGGTGTCCATGGTTTCCATAGTTTGTAAGAATTTTCCACTGACACCTGCTGTACCCACTGTGCCTGCGTTAATATTAATACCATTCATTCATAGTTTAGATTCTTCTCATAATACTTGTACGTACCGAATGTTGGTTGTGCTTCCTAACTTGGCTAACTGCTGCATTTCACTCTATCGGTTGGTGGCTCCTTCCACCACTTCTTGGTGGGAAGAAGGGGGGTTTCGCTTCCATATGCAAGTGTTGTAGTCGTGCAATGACGGCAATTTGTTGTGCTGTCCCCTCATTGAAGCTAAAAAGAATGGAGACCATGAACATTAACAACAACAACAACTAAGGCAACAACAGCGACAGCAGCAGCAAAAGAAAAAAAACGCTGTTACGCATCCTGTGGGTAATTAAAAATGCATTCAGTCTCACAGTTTTTCTGCGATGCCGTTGTTACGTTTCAGCCATTTTTACCTTCACCGGGGCAGACAATTTCATATTTAATCGCCTGCTTTTTTCTCTTTTCTCGTTTTTGTTTTATTTTTTTGTTTTTTTTTTTTTGTTTTTGGCTAAGTTAAAATTGGCCAGCTATGTCGTGGAGTAGGCGATCAGAGAAAACTGCTCTTAGTCCGCTCCGAATGAAGCTGATCGAAGTGCAGTCGGCCGGTGGGTTGACCGGTTGAATTTATTTTTGATACCGAGCCCGGGTGAATGTGTGCGAGCGCGCGGCGACTTAAGTTGCATTTGTTGTCGCCAATGCAGTGGCAATTTGTTGCAATTACCTGCTGCTAATTATCATTAGCAATTGTTGCAAATTTATCAATGTTGTTGCCATAACAAAAAAAAGTTGCACCTACTTAATGCGATTACGTTGAAAAGATTAAGTTCGAAAATAAGTATGTGGATTCTGTGAGGGAATCAGTGAAATATTTCCTTTAAGTATACAAAGTATTGATCACAAAAGTGAGCACTATTTGTATTTATTTTTTTATTATACACCCTATAACGGAGATAAAGCTTGTCACACCGTTTTGAATGTATTGTTATAGTTTATTCAAAGCTCTCAAGCCAATATCCAGTGGCTGGAACTTAAGCAAAGTCAAACTTAATATGTTACTTCTGAAGCGAAAAGCCCATATTTCGTGGGGCTATAGGAAACGCAGACTGGCCCAATTTTACCATAAATAATTTGAGAATCAGAAGAGTCTTTTTTTGGGGCTTTTCAAAAACATTGACGGATATGATTTAATTTCACCCTAGAGATAACCATAGTCGCACGTAATGCTATATGCACAATTGTGTTAAAATCTGATGTTAAACGGGGCTTCAGATTCAGGCTTCAGATTCGAAAATCTGGAAGGACTTTTTTGTAGGAGATAAAGGAAAGTATAGACCTATGTGGTCCAGTTATACCTCACATAATTAATAGTCCCTCATTATGTATCATGAAAAATTTGGATTTAACTTGTGGCTTTTAGAGCTGCAGGACTCTTTTTGTGTGGGACCTGTTCGAAAACATTGACTGATATTGACAAATTTCACCAGAGTTTTGTGTTGGTCACTTGTTATGCTCAGAACGAAATTTTGTCAAAATCGGATGTAATATGTAACTTTTACAGCCTGAAATCGGGAAGCACCTTGGTTTGGGGGTCATCTGAAAATATGCACCTATGTGGTCCACTACAGTAAATTTATGGTCGCTCATAACGTACCAAGCAAAATTTGGGCGTGATCGGGTGCAATTTATGGCTTCTAGAGCCGCAGCACCTCAAATCAGAATGGACTTTTGTGTGGGAGCTATTCAAAAACTTGGACCGATATGGACAAATTTTACCCGAGATCGGTGTTGGCCACTCGAAATGCTCTGTGCTAATTTTAGAGAAAATCGAATGTAAAACCTATGTATGATATCAAAATATGAACCGATGTGGACCTTGGTCCAAACTTGAAGAATGCTTCAAGTTTCATCAAAATGATCTGTGATTATTTTAGACGAAATCGGTTGTAAAATGTGGTTTTAAGAGCTGTAGGTTCTGAAATCGGGACAACCTATGTATGATATCAAAATATGTACCGATGCGGACCAATTTCAATAGGGTACGTCCTTGGCCCAAACTTGAAGAATGCACCAAGTTTCATTGGCATCGTTTCTTAATTGCGACATGTACTTTGATTACAGAAATAGATTGGCAGACGGACGGACATCGCTCAATGGAATCAGATAGTGTTTTTGAGTTGATCGGTATACCATTAATTTAAGGTGTTGGAAACGTCAGTACTAAGCCACATCTTGTACCACATTGTGGTGTAGGGTATAAATATACGTAGTTAGATACGTTCCGCTTTCAAATCGTTTTTGCGAGCATTTAAGACTCAGTAACTCATGAGAAAGCCAACTCTGTAGCACGGCTCCGAGTGCCCCACAGCGATTTTCTTACATCAGGTCTAAAAATGCTTTCTTCACCAGGCTCCAGCTAAAATTCTTCTTGAATATTACACTCAGTGAAAACAAACAGTTACAAATTGTTCCGAGCTACAAAAATTCGGTTGGATTTACATACGTACGAGGGCTGCTATATATATTTCTGGCCTAATAATGAAAATGCGAATATTTATTATCAAAATTGGTTTTATTGTTTTTCAAAGTATTTTTCAGCATGATTTATACACTTTTGCATGCGCTCAAACCAAGTGTCGAAGAACTTTTTCCACTCCGATTGAGACGCCTCCGACACATGGTTTTTAAACGCTTCAACAGCATCTTCTGGTGATGAAAATCGTTGATCACGAATTGTTTTCCTGATATGCGGGAATAAAAAGAAATCATTGGGTGCCAAGTCAGGGCTGTACGGCGGGTAACCCATCAATTCGACGTTTTGGCCGGTCAAAAAGGCGCTGGTTTGAGCCGATGTGTGAGAGCTCGCATTGTCATCGTCTTCTCTTGTTCGTTTTTCGAATTTCTCCGAAGACTTCAGGCAAACAAACTGTGGTGTACCACTTAGAATTGACCGTCCTACGTAGCTCAAGCGGTCGCCCCATGACCAGTTTTGCCGAAGAAACAGGCGACCATTTGCTTCGAAGTGCTTCTTCCACCAACAACTTTCGTTGGATTTGGCTCGTCTTCGAAGATTGCTGTTCTGTTTCGGGCTCATACGCATAGATCCATGATTCGGCTCCTGTGACGATCTTATAAACGTCTTTTGAAGCACCGCGATCGTATTTTTTCAACATTTCTTTTCACCCAACGACACGAGCCTTTTTTGAGCGATTGGCAAATTGTGCGGGATCCAACGAGAAGAAAACTTTTTTACGGCCAGGTGTTCATGCAATATCGAATGTAAGCTGGTGGAAGAAATGCCCAAGGATGCCTCTATCTCCCGGTATGTCACATGACGATCTTGCATTATCAGTTCACGCACGGCATCAATGTTCCCTGGCACAATGGCCGTTTTTGGACAACCTTCAAGCGTCGGCCACTATTGAATTCATTAAACCAGCAAAATTCATCGCATTACAAAGATTTAAGTTCATCGATGCTCTCTTGTCGTGATAATCCAAGTCGAAAGTTGTGAAAAATGATAGCTCGAAATTGTTCACAAGTTAATTCCATTTTTTTTTTGCCAAATTGGTGTTTTCAAGTCACTGTAAACAACAAGTCACTGTAACAAATATTTTTTTTCTTCTGAAAAATACCTCTAGATGGATCATCCTATATAAAAATTAAATATAAATCTTTATTATTTAGGTCAGACCGACTACATAACATTTATCCTGCAGTTGGCATCGTTAATAAAAGCTCGTGGTAATGACAACATAATTAAGTTCTCATTCCCAATAATCTATAACAACAACCAATACATGTACAAATTTAGTTCCAACAATCATTCTCATTAGTTAGAGTTACCGCTACTTTGTCTTTTCAACCGATACGGTCAATTCCCACTAGTAGCGATGGAGTACATTGATAGTTCGTGCAACAACCAGCATTCGGTTGGAAAAAAAATTCGTTTGTGGCAACTAGTAACAGGAAAATTTACAAACGATGAGATTTTATCACCCGAAGATAATTATTTCATAAGCACAAAATAATCAAATCGAAAACATGAGATAAATGCAATCAGATAAAGCAATTTTTTTGAATATTAGGCATTTGACGGCTTCTAATCAGTTTAGAAAAGAATGCTGAGTTGATCGCTATACTAAATGGATGCTTTCCGGGGACTCAGAAGCGAGTTCAAAGTGAAATTATAACCAACAATCAGTAAGAACAACCAATTCATGGAAAAATTCAGTCCCAATAATCATCTTAGTTAGTTAGGTTTATCGATTTTTTGTCTCTTCTAGCGAAAGTGTCAGTTCTTCTACAGAATATTGTCGTGTACCCAATCAACATTCGGTTCCAATGATGTTATACAGGAATAGTACATGCAACCACCAATATTCGGTTGGCAAAAAATTTGGTTGTGGCTATAAATCTGCTAAATTCGTATAAATAATAGCAAAGTCAAAGGCAGATCGTATAAACAATTGAAATCAACAAAATCCTTTCTCCCCATTTACTTTTCATATAAATTATTTAACTATAAAAAACGCATTGTATGCACATGTTTATCCGTAGTATTTTTTCTGAAATCTCCAGCCATTTGGCCTTTGTCAAGTGCTGCACTAAACACACAGACAACAGAAGCATCAATAATTTTCAACCTTTCAATCACCTGTGGGATGACAACTTTCTTAGCATTCCATAAATTTATCGTATATGAATTGTTTGCTGTTGTTTTTTCTCTCTCTCTCTCTCTCTATAGAAAAAAGGTTACTTAAATAAAAATCTTTCTTTGTGAATGCAATTTTGAAAAATGTTCGAATGTCACAATCATGACAGTTGAAAATAATACGCAGACGCCAATGATACATGATGCTTGAAAAAGGTTCATGTGTACACACTCTCGCAACACTGTATGAGGAAGATCAGTACAGTCGTGGCTCTACTAAGAGCATATCGTTTGGGACCCTTAGGTCATTGAGACAATTTTTATACCCTCACTCTACTGAGGGTTTATATCATTTGGTATGGAAAAAAGAGTATCGCTTCAAAAAACAGCATTTGAGACCGCGCCAATGTATTGGATAAATCCCTTTCATGATTTTTAAGTCATCTCCTTGTGACTGTCTGTGCCGCTGGTTCACGCAATAATTCTCAACTGGAGTTACCAATCGTTTCTAAATTTGCACTTAAAGGGTGTTTTTTTTATTCGTGTGGTTTTCAATTTTGCCACACTTTTTCCGAGTTGGTTTTTTTACAGCTGTCACTTGATTTATGCTCAGTTTGGTTTGCCATAATAAATAGACTAACTCCGGAACAACGTTTGGAAATCGTAGTGAATGGGTATAAAACCAGATGGCCACCGATTCTGATTTTTCTAAGAAAATTTCGAAGAAGCTCACTCTTGGTTGAATGGGTCGCATTTGAAGAAATGAAAATCCACAAACCAGTGTTAAGACGGCATTACATCCTCAAAAAGTCACTGTTTGGTGTACTCTATGGGCAGAGGGAATTATTGAACCATATTTCTTTAAAAATTATATTATATATTTCGTTTATAGAGCCATAATTAATGACTTTTTCGTGCCTGAATTGGCGGATGTTGATGTGGGCGACCTTTGGTTCCAACAAGACGCCGCAACATGCCATACAGCCAACGAAAGAATCAATTTAATGAAGCAAACTTTTGGTGAGTGCAATATCTCACGTCGTGGGCCTGTGGCGTGGCTTCCACGATCGTGCGATTAAACACCTCTGGACTAATTTTTGTGGTGTTCTGTGATGTCGCGTGCTTATCAAAGAAGATAAACCCGACACAATCGACGTAGAAAAAAAGTATGGTTGCGATAACACTATTCGAAGAGCATCATACTGCTGTTTGTGGTTTGTGTTTGTGCTGGTTGTGGTACAACAATATTATGATTTTTCACAACGATAGTATGATATAAATACAGCCATACTATGATCCGCACAACTATACTATGATCTTCACATCAATAGTATGATTTTAACATTACCATATTGTGATCTGACAACAATAGTATGATTCACACGCAACCATGTTATGATCCCTACAACCATAATATAATCACGCACAGCTATACTATGATCCCTAAAATTATTTATTAGAATTGGAATAAGTTGTCAACAATACATTTAAATTATGAAAATTATTTAAAAATACATCATATTCAAAATAATGGGAGTGATTTACTTAGCAGTAGGAAAATCCTTTTAAAAAACGTAAGGGTTTTTATTAAAAATACTTCAGTTAAATAAAGTAGTTTGTTTGAAAAAAATTTTAATTTCCATAAAAAAGTACATTGCAAAGTACAAAGCATATCCAAATGAAATTCAATAACATTCGTACTGTATGATTATCGTAATCATAATATTGTACATTCCATTCCCCAAAAAACAATACTTTTATCGCACCAACCATATTTTCATCCATCCGATGGTCCAAATTTTCGATGACGCTGAGGCATAATTGAGGTTCTATGCCGTTAATGTGCCCAATTCTCTCATCCTTTAGCTCTTGCATTGACGTCCACCTTTTCTTTCAAGTAACCCCAGAGAAAAAGTCCAACGGTGTCAAATCACATGATCTTGGCGGCCAATTAACATCGCCACGAAGTGAGATAACACGGCCATTGAATTTGTCGCACAAGAGAGTCATTGTTTCGTTAGCTGTGTTGCAAGTGGCACCGTCCTGTTGAAACCACATATCGTCCACATCTATATCTTCCATTTCGGGCCAGAAAAAGTTCGTTATCATCTCACGATAGCGAACACCATTCACAGTAACTGTTTGACCGGCCTCATTTTGGAAAAAATACGGCCCGATGATGCCGCCAATCCATAAACCGCACCGAACAGTCTGTCGTTGTGGGTGCATTGTTTTTTCGACAATCACTTATGGACTATCATTCGCCCAAATGCGGCAATTCTGCTTATTGACGAATCCACTAAAGGTGAAAATGTGCCTCTTCACTAAAGATGATATTCTTCGATAATTGATCATTAACTGTTGCTATTGCTGGCCACCATTCTGACCATTGTATCTTTCCATGGTTCAAATTGAATTAGTCTAAAATTGAGAAATATCGAAGGTGAAAATGTGCCTCATCACTGAAGATGATTTTCTTCGTAAATTTAGCATCCACTGTTGCCCGAAGCCTGAATAAATTTATGCGTTGCTTGCTTGTGTATGTTTCCATGGTTCAAATTGTGTTAGTCTGAAATTGAGAAATATGAAATACAGAAAAAAACTTAAAGTTTATGTGTGGTTCACATTCAACATCGGCCCTTGAAATTTAACCACCCTTTACAATATATATTCTGAGTCGTTGTAGATTTCTACTATAATCTAAGTCTCTCTAGTGGGTGAAATTTGGCGGAAATATAAGCTGATGCCCAAGAAAGGTTGGTGTTAAAAAGGACCGCGGTTGGTGTTAAAAAGGGCAAAGCTAAAAAAATTTCTCACACAAGGACAGAATTTCTCACATAAGGAGATCGTTACGTAAGTCTTACATTCTGTTACGTACGGCTAGGTAATATTTGTAGGGCACACTGCGTCATGATTGGACACTGGGACTTGCAACCCTGATCTGTTAAACACCACATCTCGAAAAATGTTGGAGATATGACGATGATATTTCCAGCTATTGATATGGAACAAACCACAAACTGCTTGCAAAGTGGGCGGTACCTCATCCCCTAAAAAATCGCAATAACCGCCAAAGTAGTCGGTCGAACGTTTTAAATTGTTAATACAATGAAACCAATGAATGCCATATTTTTATTGGCGTGGAGTCGCCGCCTTTTCCTATTGGATTTTGTGGAACGCCCCTTTAACCTAAGAATAAAACCAATGAATGCCAATTATTATTAGCGATTCCACGCCCCCTTTTCATATTGGATTTTGTGACCCGCCCCCTTTGTCTTAAACTAAAAAAAAAATTGTTCTCCGAAAATTGCTATACTATTGCACCCAACTGTAAAGGGCAACGCCAGCTTCCTACAACAGCGTTGAAGATTCTCACAATAAAACCGAAAAAGGAAAAGTTAAGAAATCTTAACAAAAATGTAAGAAGGAAAAAAAGAAGATCCAAGGAATTGAAATAAATGTTTGTGTTCAGCATTTTACATGTTAAAACGGAAGATAGACTGCCACCAACAAGCACCACCAACTACAGCAACAAGTTACAAAATGCTACTCAGTGCCACCGACAACCTATTGGCGGCAGCAACTGCTAGCGCAGCCGTAAGAAGGTGGTGTCCGAAGTGATGTGAGTTGCAAGTGCTGGTGGCAGAGTGTTACTGATATACTCGCACTGTCTGGAGGACTCCCAGGCCGAGCGACTGACAACAATTGCAAGTATGTGCATTTGGTAGATGCAACAATCGCAAGAGTAACCATTACCACTGTCACTGCCGAACGGCAACAACATTAAGGTAGCGCATGTATTCAGCAACAACAACAACGGCGACGATGGTAGCAACAATGTGAAACATGGAAGTAGATGTTGTTCCACAAGCCGCAGCCGCCGACGATTGTTAATGGTTGTGATTGTTATGGGCTGCTGTTTGATTGATGTTCGATTGTTGTTTTGGCTTTAGTAAAATGTTCATTTAATTTTACAGTCTATTGCTCTTGTTGTTGTCGTTGTCTCTCAGCATGTCCGTCTTCCCACCAACCTGTGAGTGCAGCATCCCACAAAGAAAGAAACCATCAACGAAACATATGTTGCTGCCTGTTGCATGGTTGCTGTTGCTGTTCATTGTCTTGTGAAACATTAAAATTTCAAATGATCGGTTTCAGTTGGAGTTTGAGTTCTTTCGTTTGGTTTTTTGTTTTTTTTTTTCAGTCGTTTTGGTTTATTTCACTTACAGGAGCATAAATTGTAAGACTTTGTGCTGGTTGCACCGGCAAGGTGCTGCTGCTGCTGCCGAGGTTTTTCTCTCCGCTTGGAAACATGACATTTATGCCAACACAAAACATGCGATAATATCACATCTAATTAATGTTAGATGACATATGAAAACATGTTGCATAATTTAAAGCACACAGAAATCAGAAATCGCTCTGAAATGCAACTGTGTCCGCGGTGTGCCACCGTCTGTCTGTCTCTCTCTCTCTCTATCTGTCCAGCCTGCCAGACTTTACATTGCAGCTCCAGCATTGGGGCACCTAACTGGCCAGCAATTCTTAAATCAACACTTTGCACAGAAGTTGAAAGTTGCTGTTGTTGCTTTGTTGCAAGTGGTCTACACGTTGCATGTGTCTTTTGCACCGCTGAAATATGTCACCTGACAAATATTCGCATATTTGTCTCACATTACTACGCATGCGTCGCCCAGCTATGGTCGCTCATGTTTAGGCGATGCTTATCACGGACAGCTGGGCCAAGTGAACTTCAAAGACAAGATTTTGTTGCTCCGTGTTGTTTTTTCAGTTTTTTTGGTGGTGAATTATTTGGTGGGGCACTTTTGCCACAAACATATTTTGTTACAGTTCAAGTTTCACTTGGCATTAGCATTCACGCTTGTTGGTGGTATAATTAAAAAAAAATAGTGGTCGGAATTAGAAAAAATATTTAAGTCCTAGAGCCAATGAGGGGAATCGTATTTGTAAATAAAGAATATTTTTTTATGGGGGGTGGCTAATACTGCATTACCAAACTGAAATCTTATATGAATAAAAAGTTAAAGCGATTTAGAGCGGAAAAGGTCCTGGTTTTGGGTCCGTTTTCGATCTATCCTTCGAAGTCTTATCTCAGCCAAACTAAAAATTTATTTAAATTCGAATTTGGAATATGTTTTAATTTCATATTCCATAATTGGATTTGTAGCAAAATATTATATTACTTCTGTGCCAATATTGATTACTGATCGCTCGTTTTGACCCTCTGGGACATTTTTTTGGGCCAATACATCCAGCAACTTAGCTCTATTTAAGGTATTAAGTGCGTCCCAACTAACAGTTTGTTAGGCAATTATTCAAAACAGTGTACATTTCTCGGAGGTACTTTTGGTCGCTTAAGGGGAAACTTTTTTCCTCCTGGGCCGATTTCTCCCACTAACAGTATCATACAGCTTATGGTCAGAAGCCATCATGGCGCAAATTTTTATCATCCTAGGTTTATTCGGTTGATCACTATCGTGCGTTCAACAGACGCACGAACGGACAGGCGACTATTGCTAGATCATCTTAGAATGTAATGACGATCAATAATATAAATGTAATACATCCTCACTTGAGAACAGCCCAACCGTTTTCGCTTATTTCAATGCCCTCGCCTCAGATCCTGTGCTTGTACTGTCGTTGCTTTACACTTGAACAACGTTTGCAAATCATGCAAACTTATTTCCAAAGTCGCTGCTATGCAACCCAAACAGTGCGATAGTTAAAACAAGTAAAAAAGTTTGAGTCGGGCATGGTCGACTATTAATTTATCCTACACCACTTTTTTAATCAAAGGATTAAGCAACTCTGTCTAAAGCTTGATCAAGGTCGGACTCAATATGTAAGAGTTCATTATATGTCGGGTATAATTTGTTGATTTTAGAACTTTGTGTGGGCGCTATTCAAAAGCATGGAGCGACATGGTCCAATTTCACCAGGGATGAGTGTTGGTCACTCAAATGCTCTGTGCGAAATTTGGTCGAAATCGGATCTTGTGTGTGGCTTTTAGGTTCTGATATCAGGTAAGACCTTTGTATGGCAGCTATACGAAAATATGGACCTATGTGGCCCAGTTCCGCTACAGTTAGTTAATGGTCGCCCATATCGTACCATGCAAGGCGTGATAGTGTTTAATTTGGCAACTAATTTCAATTGGGTTCGTCCTTGTCCAAACTTGAAGAATGAACCAAGTTTCACCGAAATCGTTTCATAATTGTGACCAGTTGAAAATCGGTCCGCACAACAAATATTCGGTTTGATAAACATAGTTTCTGTTGCAATCACCAGCATTCCATTATATTGTTACATTGTGCGACTTGCCATAAGATGGTAACTACAATAATATTGCAATTTGTACTGCCAATAATTCGGTTATACCAATTTGTTGCCACAACCGAATTGTTTGCCCACCGAATGCAAGTGATTGCACGTCTATCCATGTATTCGTTTCAACCGAATGTTGATTGGGAAGACAGCAATTTTCAGTAGAAAGAACTGACACTTTCGATTGAAGAAAGCAATTATCGGTAATCCTAACAGAATAAGATGATTATTTAAAATGAATTTGTAATGTATTGGTTGTTGTTATAGATTGTTGGGCTTAAGTACTTTTGAAAAAATGTACTATTTTACCAAATAATCAGTAAAGATAGTTCTATCTATGGCGAAAATGCTGATCAAGTCTGAGTACGAGGGCTGCTATATACATATTTCTGGTCTCATAATGAAAATGCGAATATTCAACATCAAAAATGGTTTTATTGTTATTCAAAGTATTCTCCAGCATGATTTATACACTTTTGCATGCGCTCAAACCAATTGTCGGAGCACTTTTTCCACTCCGATTGAGACACCACCAAAACATGGTTTTTGAACGCTTCAAAAGAATCTTCTGGCGACAAAAATCGTCGTTTTTTTCTTGATGCGGCAATAAAAAGAAGTCATTGGGTGCCAAACCAGGGCTGCACGGCTGATGGCACATCAATTTGGCCGGTCAAAAAGACGCTAGTTTGAGCCGATGTGTGAGAGCTCGCATGGTGCACAATGACGCGTCTTCTCTTGTTAATTTTTCGAATTTTTTAAACAAATTGTGGTGTACCACTCAGAATTGACGTTCTCGTTCCTCAAGCGGAACAGTCGCCATATGACCAGTTTTGCCGAAGACCATTTGCTTCGAATTGCTTCTTCTACCATCAACTTTCGTTGGATTTGGCTCGTCTTCGAAGACCCATAGGTCAATTGCTGTTTTGTTTCAGGCTAATACGCATAGATCCATTATTCGTCACCTGTGACGAACTTATAAACGTCTTTGGAAGCACCGCGATCGTATTTTTTCAAAATTTCTTTGCACCAATCGACACAAGCCTTTTTTTGAGCGATTGTCCAATTGTGCGGGATCCAACGAGACCAAACCTCTTTTACGGCCAGGTGTTCATGCAATATCGAATGTATGCTGGTGGAAGAAATGCCCAAGGATGCCTCTATCTGACGGTATGTCCCATGACGATCTTGCATTATCAGCTCATGCACCGCATCAATGTTCTCTGGCACAACGGCCGTTTTTGGACGACCTTCGTCTTTGAGCGAGCGTTGGCCACGATTGAATTCATTATATAAGTTTTTGCACAGTGCTGTAGGATGATGCTTCATCGCCATACAAAGATAAAACGTTCATCGATGCACTCTTGTCGTGATAATCCACGTCGAAAGTTGTGAAAAATGATCCCACGAAAATGTTCACGAGTTAATTCCATGTTTTTGCCAACTTGATGTTTTCAAGTCACTGTAAACAACACAAATGATGTCGTACGTCAAAACTGGAGTTTCCTTTTCGCCCTTTTTTGGAAAAAGCGTAAAAAGTGTAAAAAATATTCTTTAATGAGAGTTTGAGTATTTTTATGTTCTACAAAAACGTTCTCCAATTAATTTCAGTTCAGGGGCGTATCCTTTTTTTTAATAAAATTGGAAAAATGAAAATTTTTTAATCAAATAATTTTTAAAAATAGTCGTCCTTGGGTTAACCTGTTCTACTAAATTACAAAGTTTAATAAAATTGATTTTAATTTTAATTTTTTTAATAAAATTGGAAAAATTAAAAATAGTCGTCCTGAGGTTAACATGTTCTTTGAATTTTAAAGCAAATTTTTTGGATTTTGAAATTTGAAAAAATCGGTTTAGATATAGCTTCCAAACATATGTGAGTCATTCCATGCCAAACGGTACGATTTTGGGCAAAAATTTAACGCAATGATTCCGATTTTTATGAAAATTTGCAGATTTGGTCCTCTAGCAATTCTATTTAATCCGCGATTAGAAAAAAAAAATATAATTTTTTTTTTCAAAAGTTATGACCAATTGAACTTTGGTAAAATGGAGATTTTATCAAGGAGGTGTGTTCATTCAGTCGCATGTAACTCCGGAAATACTTGACCGATTTTACTCTGCTATACCTTGTTTTGAAGGTAATTTTAAGCACTTCTAAAATAACGAAACGGTATGGCATAACGCCATAGAATTTTTTAAGTTTGTATCATTTTAATCCTTTTATTTCGATTTTGAAAATGATTACATCTTTTTTTATTTTTGAAATTTTGCAGGCGTATTCTTACAGGTCTGTTTTACCGACTGTGTAAGTTTTAAAGTGGTGAAATAATGCGTTCTATTTTTAAAAATTTTTTTTTACCTTATACCTTTTTCACTTCCATGAATATAGAAAATATAATATAGAAAAAAAAATACTTTTTAATAGTTTATTGACACAAGATATAACAACAACAAAAAAACAAAGAAAAAAAGAAATAAAAAAATGAGTAATGAAATAAATGTTATGCCTTGTATACCATCTTCATACAGTACTGCTCAGAAGATGATGTTGTCTGGACTTTCATTATTTTATCGGGTTGTGGAATGAATGCATGGTAGCCAAGAGTTCCAGAAATTGTTTTCGCTTTTTCAAAACGCTCCTTCAGGTGTTTCGCCCTATCTTGATATTGATAGTTATTGAAGAATTCTGTATGAATATTCTTCACGTTTTTATTCACCCAATCATAAAATTTGACGGCACTATTAATGGGATTTATGAGGCTGGACAAGCTTGCACGTGCTGCTAGTCTTTTGACTGTTCCTCCCAGACCATCGCAGGGCCATTTGCCATGAGACGTTGCAAAAAAATGCCATTCCGCTGGTATTCCAAAATCTTCTACGTGGAACGTCAGATTTAAAAAGTTTTTCTTGTTTTTGTATTGTGCGCTTGCGCCATCAGAAAAGTAAAATATTTTACTTACAGGTCCTAAGGTTTTCTTTAAAAAATTTACAAGCCCCTCCTGGAATACGTGCACGGCTATTGTATCATGTTTTTATTTCTTTTTTTCTTTGTTTTTTTGTTGTTGTTATATCTTGTGTCAATAAACTATTAAAAAATATTTTTTTTCTATATTATATTTTCTATATTCATGGAAGTGAAAAAGGTATAAGGTAAAAAATTTTTTTTAAAAATAGAACGCATTATTTCACCACTTTAAAACTTACACAGTCGGTAAAACAGACCTGTAAGAATACGCCTGCAAAATTTCAAAAATAAAAAAAGATGTAATCATTTTCAAAATCGAAATAAAAGGATTAAAATGATACAAACTTGAAAAATTCTATGGCGTTATGCCATACCGTTTCGTTATTTTAGAAGTGCTTAAAATTACCTTCAAAACAAGGTATAGCAGAGTAAAATCGGTCAAGTATTTCCGGAGTTACATGCGACTGAATGAACACACCTCTTTGATAAAATCTTCATTTCACCAAAGTTCAATTGGTCATAACATTTAAAAAAAAATTTTAAATTTTTTTTCTTGAAACACGTATATAATATTTTTAAGAGAAGAATGCATACACAAACTAGTTAAGCAATCCAAGCTTGTGATGTAAAAAATGCGTACCGTTTGGCATGGAATGACTCATGTATGTTCAATCGTTTTAAGGTCTTTTGCTCTAGAAGCCACAAATTACATTCAATCATAATGAAATTTGGTAACGATCGATCAGTTACCTCCTCAGATGATTACACAGTACAACAGCCAATCTGGGGGGTGAGAAATTCCAAGTCAGGGTGATGGTACTAGGTCAGTATATTAAAACCCTCAAAGGGTTTTGCGTTCGTATGTGCCAGTTTTTTTTATGCCCTTTTACATTTTTTCCTTATCTTAATGTTTTTTCGCTTAGTTGTAAAATGTTGGCAAAAACGTAGTTTGACATAACTCGAGAACGACTAGTTCGATTTTGCTGAAATAAATTGAGAAAAATTAATAATTACATTTTCTTAAATCCATTAATATACTGTTTCTCTACCAAATCAACATTTTTGCAATTAGAAATAAATTTATGAAGAAAATTTTGCCAAAAAAAATTTTTTTTTTTTTTTAAACATATAAATCCCAAACGGAAAAACGTGTAGAGTCTTATAACTTTCACGTAAAGTCACATAACCTTTAAACAAAATGCGACATAGATCATAGAAATCGATTAACGCGTTTTGCTTTTATTCAAAATTAAGTAACTTCACTTAATTGTAACGTTGTAAAATAAATCTATTGATGGCTCTCGATGTGGTGTCTCTTTAGAGGTGGCAAGAGTGAGTTGTATTTTTGTGGGCAATTGTGTGAAGAAAACTTGAAAAGTAAGGTTTACAACAGTAGTTCTCATTCGTTTGTGGAGAGCCTGGCCTTATAGAGTTCGGTTTTACTTTCAACAATTGCAGCAAGGCTTTCTGAAGAGGGTTGTCACGGACCCGAAATCATGATAAAAGTAGTGTGCAGCCACGAAAATCAATGTCACTTTGCCATTTTGTTAAAAACTTGCCTTCTATTTAAATGTAGAAGCAAGAGGTCTTGAGTCGGGTAATCCCTGTTCAAGAATTCAAATATTATTATATTCATTTGACTTAATTTGATGCTTACCCTGGGGGCTGAAGAATCGGTCATCTAAAATGTGGCAATACTAGCAAAAAGTACTCGTAGTACGTACGGACTAAGCCTTTAAGCCTTTAAATAGGCCTTTAAATAGCATCGCAATTATTCTCGGCATACTTTCAATACAAATTTAATTTATGTTAATGCATATTTTTCGTCAAACCTACCAAATTTGATAGGAAAAGCCCAAAACGGCAACACTGGTTTGGACTAAAACCAAAATCGACACAAAGGGTCGTTTTGAACATTACATCTTTTTCACACATTTTGTAACCAAGAAAATATGACTGACATGAAAGAAAATGGTGTTTTTTACAGACGTGTGGTTTTCAAGAAGAAAGTACATATACGCATATAATTTAATGTGTTGTCCAAGAAGTTAGCTTTATTGTAAAGATAAGGGTTTGCCATTATGTTTTAAAAATGATTACGGGCAAGTGGCCGCGGCGGCTGACTCGAATCATTTCCAGCCGAGAGGCCCAATTTTCAAACACTTTTTGCAGAATTTGGGGCCGTATGTCAACAATAACGAGCCGAATATTCTCTTTCAATGCTTCACTCGTGTCGGGCTTATCTGCGTAGACAAGCGATTTCTCATAACCCCACAAAAACTATCCCAGCGGTGTTAAAACGCACGATCTGGGAGGCCACGCCACAGTCCCAAGACGCGAAATAATGCGCTCAACGAAAGTTTCCTTCTATAAATTGATTGTCTCGTTGGCTGTATGGCATGTAGCGCCGTCTTGTTGGAACCAAAGGTCGTTCACATCAACATTTTCCAATTCAGGCGCGAAGAGTCCTAAATCATGGCTCATATTAACATTATGGCGGCTTCATTTTTGAAGAAATATGGACCAATGATTCCCACTGCCGGAGAATGTAATGGCGGCTCAACAATGGCTTGTGGATTTTCATTACTCCAAATGCGACAATTTTGGTTATTAACGGACCTATTCCACCAAAAGTAAGCTTCATCGCTGAACAAAATGTTGTTGTGAAAATTAGGATCGGTGACATCTCGTTTCATCACGACAAATAAATCAAGTGACAGCTGTCAAAAAGACGAACTCCGAAAAAAGTGTGGCCAGATTGAAAACACGCTTTATAATTTCCGCCGGATCACTAAATTTTATTCCAAAGTATACAGTAGACGCTCACAAATTAGAACCACTTTGTTTTTCGGGTGGTTCTAATTTCCGAACAGTTCTAATTTCTGGACGTTTTTTTTTATTTTTACAAAAATAAAGCGAATTTAGTATTTTATTAAGAAAATCGAACACTTAAGTAACATTTCAGTCAAATTATATCACATAAATTTACCAAACTTAAAATAATTCATTGAAGTAAAGGAAAATGTTATTATTCAACTGCTGGAATGCGGTGGAAGTGTACTCGTATCTTATCATAGTTGGTTTTTGCGTAACATGTAATTAGAACTTTTGGTTCAAATTTCCGAATTGTCAATGCATCAAAATGCTGGCGTTCAATCGACCGGACCATTTCTCTAGATAACACGTTTACCGCATTTGTCTTTCAGTAAATCGTTTGCTGTCTTTCAGTAAGTGTTTGCCGTTTTGTTGAAACCACATATCGGCGATGTCAAGCTCATCCAATTCTGGCCAAAAATAATTTTCTAACATGGCACGATAACGCTCTCCAATGGCGGTAACATGACGATTGATTTCATCGACGAGAAAATACGTTCTAATCATAATGCTGGCTCTAATTTGTGAGCGTCTTCTGTATTTGATTCCATAGTATATTAAACGAATATTCGAACTGGAATAAATAGAGCTACATGCGCTAATACTCTGAGCTAAGCAACGTTGATGGCATACACTTGTCGGCTCATACCTTTTGCACCTTTTTGGATTGAAATGAAAAATTATTTATGCTTTTCATTAACCCACAATATTTCGTACTTGAAACATGTATTGAATATCGACGTCCTAAATCCAACCAGACAAGATCGAATAATTTTCACACGCTTCGACGACTACTGATGCCAAATAAAATTTCAACAAAATCCGCAGATAGACCAAGAGCGAGAGGGTAAACCAAAAAATCAAAGAAAAATCGAATCATTAAAATTTAATGCTTCAAAACTAATTAATGAATGAATCAAAGGCAAAACCCAACAAAACACCACAAACGGTTCGTATTCGATGTGGTAATTACAATGTTGTACAAGATTATTTTTTATAAATGTTGTTTTTTTCTTGGCTTTTTGGGGAAGATACTAAAAAGAAAGAACACCCACTGCCCAGAAAATAACAATCAATAATCACCACCAACACCAGGAACTGCCGCCATCAGCATCAGCATGCACCGCCACCACCACCAGTGGCTTAGGAGAACACCATCACCAGCAGCAGCCAGCCGACGCTATGAAGACAATGCGAGAGTCCATCTACTACAACTACTACTACTACTTCTTCGTCAGCCGTAACTACTCTGGTCGTTACAGCAACAGGTTCCCGATGAAGAAGCGTTTCATTATTTCTGAATACCGTGGCCACGGACGACAATCGGACGTCGTTTGGAGTCGCTGTCGGAGCGACTGAAAAGCGAATGAACCGTTCCATCGCTCGTTGAACATCATCTATCGCCTCGTTCCGCAGCGCGGCTCAAAGCGTCCATTGGCGACTGTGAAAGCCAAACATTTGTTCGACAGTTAAGAAACAAATTAAGGCTTGCGGGACATCGTCGTTTTTAATGTTGCAAACAACATGACGTCTTTTCCACCTTCAACAAGCAATTTGAACGCTAACATTAGCACAATTAAACCATAGACACACACACACAAACTCAGAGCTCCCCCTCCAACCCAGCATTCAGGTGGCTATTGTAGATGTTAGAGGGTAGAGGGAATTATAGGAGGGGCGTATGAGAACGAAAGTATAGGCCGGGCGGAAGATTTTATATTCTCGACCATGGAGTGCGCTTCAGTATGTCATTAGCAATGTTGGGTGATGATAGGTTGTTAGTGGTAGGACCGTGTTCGAGCGGACCTAATTTTTTCTCATACGTCAAGACTTAAATTTAATCATATCGTAAATTGGTATAGTACCAATTAGACTCGTGACGATGTTTTTATGTTTTTCAACATGTTTGGATTTTTATTTTTCTCCACTTCAAACTGTCGAAGATGACATTGAAGAAGAAAGTACACCAAAACCGGTTAAGGTACTCATCCCCCCGATTACAATACTTAAATGTAAAATAGTGGAATTGCACGATATTTGCAAAAATGCTGGTATTTTAGATTATGCCATCAGAAAGATTTCAATTGGATTGAAACTTTTCTGTAAATCGAAAACTGATTTTGAAAGAATTTGCAAATCTCTCAAAGATAAATACGAGTATTTTACTTTCGGCACCAAAAACGAAAAACCATATAAAGCTTTACTTTTTGGTCTTGACAAACATGATCCAAATATTTTAAAAAATCGACTAACAGAAATGGGTCTCAACTGTTTGGATGTTAAGTTAGTGCAAAAGAAAGGCACAGGCAATAATGAATTTATAATCTATGTAGTCTACTTTCAAAGGCAAACCATCACTATGAAAGAATTAAGACAAAAGTATTCTGTGATTGAATACATAAAGGTGAAATGGGATTTCCAACGAGCCAGTAAGTCGAAAATTACTCAATGTTATAATTGCTAAATGTACGGCCATGGCTCCAGTCGCTGTCAAGTCAACACGTTTTGTGCTAATTGTGCTGGGCCACACAAAACTTCTGACTGCAAGGAATCGATCATAAAGTGTGCAAATTGCAGCGGTGCTCACAAATCAAATTCAGATGAATGTAAAAGCAAACAAAATTATTTGAAAATGCGTGAACGTATTCAGCCACCTCGTCGTCCTGCACGCCCTTCTGCATCAACGTTTACAAATTACGATGGCAATTTTCCAAATAGTCTGCAGCAAAACAGACCAACTACATCATCCTCTTGGCATGCTCCAAGATTTACTCCGAACAATTTCAACATGAACAATAGCTCAAATGACCTATTTTCACCTGAAGAATTAAAGAATATAACATTTGAATTAATCTCCAATTTACGAAATTGCCGAAATAAAGCGGATCAGTTCGAGGTAATTACCAACCTTGCCTGCAAGTTTTTGTCGTGATGATTGCCGAAATTAAGATAATAACATGGAATGCAAGAGGCATTAGAAATAAGAGTATTGAACTATTTGAATTTTTAATTACTAATAACATACATATCTGCTTAGTTTCAGAGACATGGTTAAAACCGCACCTATCATTAAATCACCAAGCTTTCTTTGTATATAGAAATGATAGAGAAGTAGTACGTGGCGGTGGAGTTGCTATAATAATTAGGAGGAATATCCCTCACAAATTACTTCCCATAGTAAATACTAATTTAGTAGAAAATATTTCAATACGACTGTTCACAAACACAGACTATGTGGACATTTACTCATGTTATTTCCCTGGCGGACTTGTGGGTCCCGACGGAAGTCGCAAGCAGTTGTTTGCATCTGACATCAACAGACTGACCAGAAGTAATAATTTTATTCTAGGCGGAGATTTCAATAGTAGAGACAGCTCTTGGGGTTGTATCCGTTCTAACTGCTGGGGGAACATATTATTTCAGAAACAGGACTCCTACCATTTTGACATCATTTTTCCTAGTGATCACACTTATGTCCCTTCAAATATAAACAGACAAAGTTCAACTTTGGATTTGTTTATTACTAATATGGTCCCGCAAATCACACCGGCAGAGGTTATTAACGACCTAAGTTCGGATCACTTACCGGTACATATATCTCTTCAAAACAGTTTTTCCAATAGGGAAAGACGTAGCTTTGACTTC
Source organism: Hydrotaea diabolus (assembly GCA_963513945.1). Classification (NCBI taxonomy): domain Eukaryota; kingdom Metazoa; phylum Arthropoda; class Insecta; order Diptera; family Muscidae; genus Hydrotaea; species Hydrotaea diabolus. The sequence goes on from OY740719.1 coordinate 111,715,306, forward strand.
AGAAATGCGAACTGGGTCGCTTTTTCTACTTATATAAACCGACATCTATTCCTCCCCCGTCGTAATTCAATAACAAGTATCGAGGATGTTGACACCATGTTGGACGATTTTAAAAGAGTGATAAATGAAGCTGTAGTTACTAGTGTGCCGACGAGGCAATTCTCTTTTCAAAGGAAACCTTTTCCATTACACATTAGATCTCTCATTAGACGAAGAAATTACCACCGGAGAATGTGGAAAAGATACAGGGATGCTGCGGATTATCAAGAAATGAAAAGTTTAAATCTAAGGGTAAATGTGGAAACTGAAAAATTTAGGAATATATCTTGGAATCGAATGTTACTTAGTTTAGATAAAGGCGCTTCCCCTTTCTGGAATTTGTCCAAAATTTTAAGAAAGAGGTCAAATAATATTCCTACTCTCAAGCACAATTCTACTCGTTTTACCACTAATGATGAAAAATGTGAGATACTGGCCCAGAATTTTGCTGCAAACCATTCCATTACATCAACATTTGGAGATCCTTCCACTACAGCCGAAGTAAGAGATTGTCTTGATACATTTCGGTCTGTTATAATAAATCCTTCAGAAAACTTCGGTATCAACACTTCGAAAATATATGACATTATCAAGTCTTTGAAAAACAAGAAAGCACCAGGTATAGATGGGATTAATAATAGATGTCTCAAAGCTTTGCCGAGGAAAGGTATTCGGTTTTTAACCATATTTGTTAATTTTTGCTTAAAGTTGGGATACTTTCCGCGAGAATTCAAAGAATCACGTGTTATCCCTATAAGAAAACCGAATAAACCACTAGACTGTCCAAGTTCTTACAGACCAGTGAGTCTTCTTTCCTCGATTAGCAAAATTTTAGAAAAAGTTATCAAGGAAAAAATAACAGGTTTTTTAGATGCGAATGATATACTTCCCTCAGAACAGTTCGGGTTCCGTAGGGAACACAATACAATTCAACCGCTAATAAGAATAAAAAAAATAATCAATTCGAATTTTAACGAACAAAAATCTACTGGCATGATTCTATTGGACATCAAGGCAGCTTTCGATACCGTTTGGCACGATGGCCTTATTTATAAACTTATTAAGTTGAATTTTCCAGGAGAACTCATTTCACTAGTTCAAAGCTTTTTACAGGGTAGAACGTTCAGAGTTCATATCAATTCAGTTAGTTCAGCGATAGGGCCCATTACTGCAGGTTGTCCACAAGGATCATGCCTGTCCCCTATATTATATAATCTTTATACGGCTGACATTCCTCAGCTTAATAACTGCTTGGTATCCATTTTTGCTGATGACACCGCAGTATTAAGCTCTGACTATTTAGCTACAGACGTCATCAGAAACCTTGAAGCTGCAACATCGGTATTAATAAGTTACTTTCAGAAGTGGAAGATTATGATAAACGGACAGAAAAGTCAGGCAATTTACTTTACAAGAAAACGAAAGGAATGTTTCCTCCCACAAACTAACATGATGATAAACGACAGGGAAGTCCAATGGGAACAAAGTGTAAAGTACTTAGGTATAATGTTAGATACTAAATTAAAGTTTAAAAATCACATTCCATATGCCATTAATAAAGTTAAGTTGTTAACCAGAATGCTTTATCCACTTATTAATAGAAAATCCTGTCTTAGTTTAAGCAATAAGATGTTAATATTTAAGTCTATATTTCAATCTGCTCTGTTCTACGGAGCGCCATTGTGGGCTTCTTCTGCACACTGTCACTTGCAGAAATTGCAGGTTGCTCAAAACAAGATACTGAAATTGATATTTAACCTTCCATTTTTCTATTCTACGAAACGTCTTCACGATAACGCGGGTATAGAACTTGTAATCGATAGGATTGAAAAATTAACACAAAATTTTAACACGAAATGTTCAACATCTATATACACGCATATTAATGAATTGGTAAATTCATAGTTAGTTTTTTAAGTAGTTTTTAAGTTTTATCTTTATTAACAAAAAAAAGGTTCATATAGGTTTTTGTAAATTTTTTCCTTCCATTATTAATGTCTTGGTGTAAAATAATTAATTTTGTAAATAAACATTTATTATATAGAAGAAGAAGATACTATTCTTAAACTCTTAAAATATAAATTATAAAACAAAGCCAAATGTAAATATTATCGAATTATAATAATAATAATAAATAATAAAATATTATGATTTCATATAAAAAAAAAAAAAAAAAAAAAAAAAAAAAAAATGTTTATACTCGTGAGGAAACTCCACAATATATCAGGAACAAAAATAAATTCGTTTCAATTAAAAAAATCAAATATTCAACCAAAAAATTAATTAGGTACAGGGTTTTTCATTAACAATTTTATTAATAAAAACACAGGATACTTAGATGTAGAGTTAACATTTATTCCAGGTGAAGTGAAAATGTAACATTTTAAGAATGAAATTCGATTTCGGTCAAATGACCACTACGAGCCCGTGTGCAGCTATCTATTTTTTGGACCTAATTTCCCACCACTCTTGCACACATTTCGACCGGAACGTTAGCAATTTTGCGTTGGATGTTGGTATAGACCAATGACTTGATGTGGCCCCATAAGAAGAAATCCAACGGCGTTCAATCGACCGTACCATTTCTCCAGATAACACATTTACCGCATTTGTCTTTCAGTAAATCGTTTGCTGTCATTCAGTAAGTGTTTGCCGTTTTGTTGAAACCACATATCGGCGATGTCAAGCTCATCCAATTCTGGCCAAAAAAAATTTTTTAACATGGCACGATAACGCTCTCCATTGACGGTAACATGACGATTGTTTTCATCGACGAGAAAATACGTTCCAATCACACCTCCTGCATGAAAACCACACTGCACTGTAATTTTCTAAAGGTTGCAATTGTGTCTCTTGAAGTACATGTGGGTTTGTTGCTTTTAAATTACCCATATTTTATTTATTGACAAAACCACTCAGTCAGAAATAAGCTTCATCGCCCATATTGTCTGTTGGGACGATTATGACGGCCGAAAATTGGAGTAAGCGCTCTTAAAGTTGCGACCACCGACTCGGAATTTCGGTAGTTATTTTTAATGATTTCCAAACGATGCTCGTAAGTGAACTTTACGATGATAAAAATGTTGACTAACGTTTTGACACTGAAAGATCATTAAAAATGTTCGAGGGTGCGTTGAGATACGAAATTGTTATGGCCCTATTGAAAGTCCCTTTATATTGTCATAAAAAATTCCACATATTAACTAAAATATTCGAAGGTTTTCATCGAAAGTATTTCTGATTTCAGGCGATAAACAAATTCACATATTTAAAAAAAATTATGCCGTTCATCGAATATATTTTCTTTATGAGGAGATGAAAAAATTCACATATTTACAAAAAAAAAACGTGTTAAGCCGTTTATTTAAAATGTTTTCGTTATGAGGCGATGCTAAAATTCGGTAATTTCAGAAAGCGTCAGTAGTGGTGATGTGATGCTTACTGAAGCGTAAGTATAAGAACCCGGGCAGCGAATGTACTGTAACTATTTTTACAAGCTATACATTTAAGGGTAGGCAGTTTCGCACTTAACGATAATCAATAATTATTATACCCCTTGCATCCCAAAATACTGTGGCCATTACTTTTCCTGCTGACTTAACAGTTTTCGCCTTCTTTATGAGGAGATGAAAAAATTCACATATTTACAAAAAAAACGTGTTAAGCCGTTTATTTAAAATGTTTTCGTTATGAGGCGATGCTAAAATTCGGTAATTTCAGAAAGCGTCAGTAGTGGTGATGTGACGCTTACTGAAGCGTAAGTATAAGAACCCGGGCAGCGAATGTACTGTAACTATTTTTACAAGCTATACATTTAAGGGTAGGCAGTTTCGCACTTAACGAGAACTGCCGGTACTAGAGTTTTTCACCGAACACAATAAAAATCCCTCGCACTGCATACATACTAAAACAAATCCACTCACACATACACACGAAAAAGTGCATGCATTCTATAAAATTTGTTTTTATTTTCACTCATTAAATATCATTGCAATATCTGATAAATATTTTAGCTTTATTCGTTAATAAGCTTATAATTAAGTGGTGATTAAATTCGTATAGCAAGTTTTTGGTTGAAAATTAAGGGTTGTCTTTTGTTCTGTGTACGATGACTTATTTTTGGCTTCCTAGGGGATTTAGATTCATTTGTCAATGCATTTAATTTAGTCAATTCGCAGAATAAATGTTTTATTCTGACTCGTATCGAAATTTTATTGTTTTTAATTTCTGTTTAGCTCGTTTGTTTTATTTCGGTCTGTTGCTTTTACACATTGAACAGGGATTTAACCGGCTCAAGACCTCTTGCTTCTATATTTATATAGAAGACAAGTTTTTAACAAAATGGCAAAGTGACATTGATTTTCGTGGCTGCACACTACTTTTATCATGATTTCGGGTCCGTGACAACCCTCTTCAGAAAGCCTTGCTGCAATTGTTCAAAGTAAAACCGAACTCTACAACATATAATTGACATATAATTTCTATATGTCCATAGTTATAGGGGCTCGTTTTTTGGTCCCTAATGCCAATATGGACCAATCTGAGTCTCAAAATGACGCAAATCTAAATTATTTAAATTTTTAGGAAAAATTCACTATTTCTGAATACCCATAAGATCCAGGATATCAAATGATCCCGGAAGGTTTGGCCCCTAGGGCCCATAAACCAGCTCAATGACCACGCCCATTTACGGGACGTTTAATGCGTCTACTGTTACGACTTTGCAGTAGCCGTAGTTGCATTAAATGTGTCATAAATGGGAGTGGTCATTGCGCAGGATTTTTTTTCCAATTCGATTATAATAATTATTTTTTTTGGTACACAGCACATGTGGACAAATAAAGTTCCACCGGGCTCAAGTCTATATATCCTTCATCATAACTATTTAGTTAATATGTGGAATTTTTTATGACAATATAAAGAGTTTTTCAATAGGGAGGTTTATCCAAGGGTGGTCCAACCATCATGCACGATGTTATTTGTGAGTCACAGCTTAACGTCAAGTTTTTTGCCCAACTAAATTTGACATTTCACAAATAAGCAGCGCGTTAAAATTGTTAAAAACTTTTACGAAAATAGGCTTTCATATGAGGGCATATAAATAATTCTGTGACTTTTCGAATAAAGTTTTTTTTTTGCAAAAAAAATTATTTTTCAATCTAATCTCATTTTAGCTCAATACAATTGTACGTATTGAGCTAAAATTTGTATCTCTTCAAAAAATAGGATTTTTTGAGGTCCAATAAATAGCCATTTGTTTGATCAATAATTTCATCTTTGGAGCTGAATATCTTTTCACCGAGCAATTTCTTTAGGTTTGGAAATAGGAAATAGCCACTAAGGGCTAAATCCGGAGAATATGGCCAATGAGGTACCAAGTCGTAACGCTATTCATGCAATTTTGCCATTCAGACACCCGTGCATTATCTTTACGAAAAAGATATTTTTCCTTGGCCTTATGGGGCCATTTTTTTAATTCTCGTTAAATCGGTCCAATAAGTTGGCATAATATACGCCCTATATTGTTTTTCCCTTTTGCAGGTAATCGATGTGGATTATCCCGCGTGCATCCAAAAAAACTGCTGCCATAACCTTATTGGCCGACAAATTCAGTCACCTTGGCCTTCTTCGGAGCCGGTTCACCCTGGAGAAATCCATTTTTTGACTGCTGCTTGGTCTCCGGAGTGTTGTAATGGATCCATGTTTCATTCGCAGTTACAAAAGTGGCAAAAACGCATTTGAATTGCGGTTAAACGACCCCAAATAATCCTTTGAAGTTGTCATACGATAACGTTTATGGCCAATTGGGAGCAAACGCGACACCCAACTCGCAGACAGCTTTCTTAAACCCTACTGATCATGTAAAATCGAAACCACACTGCCATATGAAATGCGTCTAACATCAACAATCTCACGCACTTGTGCTCTTCGATCGATCAAACCGATATAGTTGATTTTTTCGACATTTTCGGGTGTATTGACCTAAGTTGGCCGTCCAGAATGTTTACCGTCATTTGCACTTGTGCGACCACAACGAAAGTCAGTGAACCACTTTTTTGCAATTGAAATCGATGGTGCAGAGTCCCCATAGTACGAGTATACCTCAAGCTTTTCCTTGGTTAGATTTCCGCAAAAAATAATGTTTAATGAGCACTCCAAATTCACTTTTTTCCATTATTGAGATCCTGTTAGTTGTATAATTCCATTCGTGATTTTGTCAGAAAAAAATTGTGTGCTAAGAAACAGCAATAAAAAGTAAAAGAATGGAAAACATATTATGTTTATTGAGCAACAATTAATGCAGACTATACGAGGGCGACCGCAAAAGTAACTGGCCTAACATAAAAAGAACCGTTTTTTTGGAATTATTATTATTATTTATTTTTCAACATAATCTCCTCCAACTCAAAACACTTCATCAAAAGTTTTTCAAGTTTTTTAATACCATCCGAAGAATAAGATTTTTCAAGACCTTCAAAATATGCCTCAGTTTCAGCAATAACCTCGCTATTGGACGAAATTTTTTTGCCACCGAGAAATTTTTTTAAATTTTGAAACAAGAAATAATCAGAAGCAGCTAAATCTGGACTATATGGTGGATGCGGAGCAATTTCAAATCGTAATTCGGCCAGTTTTTGTTGAGTTAAAAATGCAGTGTGTTAAGGAGCATTATCTTGATGAAAAAGAACTTTTTTTTCTAAATCCGGTCGTTTTATCTTGATTTCTTCACTCAACCGATCCAATAATGCACAATAATATTCACTATTTATAGTATTTCCTTTCTCAAGATAATCAATAAATATTAAACCCCTTGCATCCCAAAATACTGTGGCCATTACTTTTCCTGCTGACTTAACAGTTTTCGCCTTCTTGGGACCACTTTTACCAGCTTCTATCCATTGTTTTGACTGTTTTTTGCATTCTGGGATGTAGTGATGGATCCATGTTTCATCGACAGTTATGAATCGGCGCAAGAACTCTATTGGATTACGCTGATAAATCGCTAAAAGCTCCTCGGAATTGGTCCAACGGACGATTTTTTGGGGCAAAGTCAACAAACGCGGCACCCATCTTGCGGATAGCTTTTTCATGTGGAGTTCATCACGTAAAATACTCCAAACTTGTTTTTCGTGTATTTTAACAATATCAGCAAGTTCTCTGAGCTTTATTCGTCTATCTTTAGTCACTTCATTAAATATTTTTCTAATGTTTTCAATAGTAGTAGCAGTTTTCGGTGTTCCAGAGCGTTGTTCATCTTCCGTACTTGAACGACCCATTTTAAATTGTTGAACCCAGGATTTCACGGTGGAGAATGATGGTGCATTATCACCATGAACAGAATCCAATTCATCTTTGATTAATTGTGGCGTATAACCTTTCATATAAAAGTGTTTAATTACCGCACGAAACTCTTTGTATTCCATTTTTCATAAATTATAAAACTTGTTTACTTCAATCACCTGTGACAAAGTAAATAATCATTAAATATTTCTGAAATTTTGACAGATGGCTTCTAAAAGATTGCTTTTAAAAAACAAAAATAAAGTTGCTAGTAAAACAGAAAATGTGCAGGCCAGTTAGTTTTGCGGTCGCCCTCGTAAGTATAGAGTTTGCAACACTTGATATAATTAGTTCGGATTATTGGATAATTCGGATTACACACGGTTCGGACTAGCGAGCTGACGTTGTATGTAATTTTTTTTATCAGCTCATAACAAAAATATGTTCAACAAACGGTTTACAATTTTTTTGTTGTAAATATGTGAAGTTTTACATTGCCGAAATCGAAAATTTTTCAATAATCAACATATGAATATTTTAGTTAATACTCGTATCCCTTTGTATCACTTACGATAATTTCTAATTATTTTTTTTGTTTGAATACTCGGATTTTTTAATTGAACCGATTGGTTTTTTCTGTGGTCCTAGGTTAATTCTTTTGACTGCTATCGTGCTTTTATTTGCAAACTGATGGACGGACGGAGTGCCAGGCATGGTTAGCTCATCTTAGAATTGTATGACGGTCAAAAGTATATATATTTTATAGGTCTCTAATCAGTACGTCGTAAACTGAATGATCGATTTTGCATGCACTACATTCTTTAGTTGACAGCGCATAGAGAAAGGTACCTAAGGGTAAAAAAAAATCAATTTTCATTTTTTTGTTTTTTTGATGTGGACAACATCTGAGCATCGAATGAGACCGATCCCATGCCCCAAAAGTGTTCCCTCCCAGAGATATACGCGTTTTATGAAAGTGAAGTCGACGATTTTAAGCACAAATAGAAAGGGACCTAATCTTTAAAATAGCTCTCCTAAACAAAACTAGTTTTTAACCTTAGGAGCCTTTCTATTTTGAGCGTCACATATACATTTTTTGGTGCATTTTATTTATACGGTCTTCGTAAATCGCCCTCTAGAGTTTCGTTTATGATTAACATTTTCATACCACCCTCGTTTTATGCCTAGTTTTGTTTTCCGTCTTGTGTTTTAATTCAATTCAACTCGTATTGTTGAGTTTGAGGTAATTTTTCATAATCTCAAATGATACATACCGTGAAGGTGGCGGTGGGTATAACATCAAATTATTTCTAACACTTCTCCGTCTGCGCCTTCTTGATCGGCGTCCACATCGTGGCGATCACAGATGACGATGATGACCATCAGCATCATCATCTTCAATTTCAACTCCATCACACTCGATGTCCGAGTATATTTCGTCTAGTAAATATATACATATATTCCAAGTATATACATATATGTGAGTAGTGTTGTTGTTGTACATTTTGTAATATCAATCAATTTTGTGGCGGTGGGTTCGTTGTTTGTACCCAATCATTATGGATCTCGGTAAGTGTGGTTTTCATTAGATTTTATATGATCGCCCGAATACATCTGTTCTGCTCTTTGTGTGTATGTGAGTGAGTGAGTGTGTGTGTGTGTGAGTGGTGTTTTTTGGGTTTTCCTCTCATCGCAGACATCACAAGATTAATTGTTTCGGTAGGGTGACCCGCGGTGTTGCAGAGTGTTTGATTGAAATTAACGGAATCTTTTATTGATCATTATTTGAAATCACATGATCATTATAATCAAATTGTTTTGATGGTAATTTCTGAATGATTTCATAGCAGCAGCAATATGTTCATGGCATTTTAGACTAAGCTTAAGCAATCACTAGTAATTCGGGCATTTATATATTGAAACAATTTAAAAAATTGGAAATGCGTTCATATTAATCTATGACTAATAATACAGGGTGGAGCGCGGTAATTTTGCTTATTTGGGAATGAAATAAAAAAATGACGAACCTTAGAAATATGTGACAACGCATAGAGAAAGGGACCTAAGGGTAAAAAAAAAATCAATTTTCACTTTTTTTTTGATGTGGACATCATCTGAGCATCGAATGAGACCGATCCCATGCCCCAAAAGTGTTCCCTCCCAGAGATATGCGCGTTTTATGAAAGTGAAGTCGACTATTCAAAGCTCAAATAGAAGGGACTTAATCTTTGAAATGGCTCTCCTGAATACAACTTTTCATCAACTTTTCACTTTTTTTTTTGATGTGGACAACATCTGAGCATCGAATGAAGTGTTCCCTCCCAGAAATATGCGCGTTTTATGAAAGTGAAGTCGACTATTCTAAGCTCAAATAGAAAGGGACCTAATCTTTAAAATGGCTCTCCTGAATACAACTTTTCATCAACTTTTCACTTTTTTTGATGTGGACAACATCTGAGCATCGAATGAGACCGATCCCATGCCCCAAAAGTGTTCCCTCCTAGAGATATGCGCGTTTTATGAAAGTGAAGTCGACGAAGCACAAATAGAAAGCGACCTAATCCTTAAAATGGCTCTCCTGAAAAAAACTGGTTTTTATCCATAGGCCCCTTTCTATTTTGCGCGTCACATATTTTTGTTTAATAATATTGAACAGTAAGGGAACTTTTAAACTTGCATGCATGCACTCTAGCATGCATGCCGACTGGTATTCTGCCAATTTCAACCATAAAATACTTCTGAGGTAGTGGGACGGTTGATATACACCTTCGATTTCAGGTAACCCCAAAGGAAAAAATCGCATTAGGCTCAGTCTGGTGAGCATGGCGGCCAGTTCACATTACCCGTCCACGAGAAAGGAAACATTTGTCTCAAACAATTCATGGTAACCCTCGCTGTGTGTGCAGTGGCACCTTCCTGTTGGAACAATATGTCCTCTAATTGCGTGGCCTCAAGAGCCGGCTGAAAAAAATACAGGAAATGCCAAGAGCGAGTGATTGCTTCCAAGCAGAGCGTTTCGGAGACTGCTGCTCTAACTCTCTCTCTGTGTTTTGTGGTGTTGTAATCCTTCTCTCAGGCCCCCTTCGTACACATGGCACATTCCCTGCTGTTCTCAATGAAGTAACCCAATTTACAATTGATTGTCGTCCAGGAACTCGTCGGCGTGAAGAAACAGGGAATCGTAAGCAAACAGCACGCTGCACTGCAATGACCGAGTGCGCATTTGAAAATTACGCTTCAACACAAAATGGCCTCTCCTCACATGTCCAATGCATGATGGCAACTGAAAGGCAGACGAATACAAATCTCCCGTCGGCCACTATAAGCCACGCACACTCTCCACTCTCTTCGACCAACAGTGCCGCCACAGTCTGCAGTGCAAAAAAGCAAAGTTCCGCGATCTACCTTGTACATACTGGCAATGACCATGCATATTTATACATATCTGAAATACGTACATACTACCAAATTTGCAAATATGCTTGTGTATAAGTGTAACGATGTTTTTAGAGAACCTGTTGATTTTAAATGCATTGGGCAAAATTGAACCATAAATGCTGAAGTCGGATGTTTTTTATAGAACACAACCAAGGAGACCTACAAAAATAGCTAGCACTCTGAAATAAAATTTTTGTAAGATAAATATGAGTCAAGAAGTTTTCAGAAGAAATTACGAACCGAGCAAAAAATATACGCCAGTAAAATTGGTTTGGGCAATTTTGACCCACTAATACGAGGGCGACCGCAAAACTAACTGGCCTGGCACATTTTCTGTTTTACTAGCAACTTTTTGTTTTTTGTTTTTTAAAAGCAATCTTTTATAAGCCATCTGTCAAAATTTCCGAAATATTTAATGATTATTTTCTGTGTTACAGGTGATTGAAGTAAACAAGTTTTATAATTTTTTGAAAAATGGAAAATAAAGAGTTTCGTGCGGTAATTAAACGCTTTTATATGAAAGGTTATACGCCACAATTAATTAAAGATAAATTGGATTCTGTTCATGGTGATAATGCACCATCATACTCCACCGTGAAATCCTGGGTTCAACAATTTAAAATGGGTCGTTCAAGTACGGAAGATGAACAACGCTCTGGAAGACCGAAAACTGCTACTACTATTGAAAACATTAGAAAAATATTTATTGAAGTGACTAAAGATAGACGAATAAAGCTCAGAGAACTTGCTGATATTGTTAAAATACACGAAAAACAAGTTTGGAGTATTTTACATGATGAACTCCACATGAAAAAGCTACCCGCAAGATTGGTGCCGCGTTTGTTGACTTTGCCCCAAAAAATCGTCCGTTGGCCCAATTCCGAGGAGCTTTTAGCGATTTATTAGCGTAATCCAATAGAGTTCTTGGCCGATTCATAACTTTTGATGAAACATGGATCCATCACTACATCCCAGAATGCAAAGAACAGTCAAAACAATGGATAGATGCTGGTAAAAGTGGTCCCAAGAAGGCGAAAACTGTTAAGTCAGCAGGAAAAGTAATGGCCACAGTATTTTGGGATGCAAGGGGTATAATATTTATTGATTATCTTGAGAAAGGAAAAACTATAAATAGTGAATATTATTGTGCATTATTAGATCGGTTAAGAGAAGAAATCAAGATAAAACGTCCGCATTTAGAAAAAAAAAGTTCTTTTTCATCAAGATAATGCTCCTTCACACACTGCATTTTTAACTCAAAAAAAACTGGCCGAATTACGATTTGAAATTGCTCCGCATCCACCATATAGTCCAGATTTAGCTCCTTCTGATTATTTCTTGTTTCCAAATTTAAAAAAAATTCTCGGTGGCAAAAAATTTTCGTCCAATAGCGAGGCTATTGCTGAAACTGAGGCATATTTTGAAGGTCTTGAAAAATCTTATTCTTCGGATGGAATTAAAAAACTTGAAAAACGTTTGATGAAGTGTATTGAGTTGGAAGGAGATTATGTTGAAAAATAAATAATACTAATTCCAAAAAAACGGTTCTTTTTATGTTAGGCCACTTACTTTTGCGGTCGCCCTCGTACAGGATTAGGGGTTTTTTTTGTTTATTCATTTACGAAATAAAAATACATTACATACCTATGTTGTGCTTCAGCGCCTCTAGGGCATTTTTAGGGATAGTCGGTAGCAATTGTTCAGCCATCGAAAAATAAATTTATATCATGGCAAACAAATATATCTATATTTACATATATAACAAGAATTAAATGATCAAATATTTATGTGTGAAACAATAATTATTATTTAACATTAAATACGAAGCATTTTGACGTTCTAAAGAAGATGGTCTTTCAATTTATTCTTAAAGATTGAAATAGATCGTAGTTCTTTTAAGTATAAAGGTAATTTATTAAACTCATTGCTACCAATGTGTTCAATTCTTTGTTAAGTTGTTTCTAAACGCCAGCGAGTTATTTGCAAATGAGATTGAGAACGACTTCTTGTATTACGATTATGAAGAATTCTGCTAAGATGGATGCTGTGATAACCAATATTGTTTTTTACTAGGGTTGCTATATATATTTCTGGCCTAGGCATCACTAGGTGTTGCCTGGCACCATCTGACATTTCCATTGGAAAGTTTGACATTTTTGAGCATAAACGTACTCAGAACGCTTTGATGTGCGACCATCATTTGTGTTGTTTACAGTGACTTGAAAAAATCAATTTGGAAAAAAAAAATGGAATTGACTCGTGAACATTTTCGTGCGATAATTTTTCACACCTTTCGACGTGGATTATCACGACAAGAGTGCATCGATGAACTTAAATCTTTGTATGGCGATGAAGCACCATCCTATAGCACTGTGAAAAACTGGTTTAATGAATTCAAACATGGCCGACGCTCGCTCAAGGACGATGGTCGTAAAGGTCGTCAAAAAACGGCCGTTGTGCCAGAGAGCATTGATGCCGTGCGTGAACTGATAATGCAAGATCGTCATGTGACATACCGTGAGATAGAGGCATCCTTGGGCATATTCCACCAGCATACATTCGATATTGCATGAACACCTGACCGTAAAAAAGGTTTGTTCTCGTTGGATCCCGCATAATTTGACAACCGCTCAAAGAAATTTTGAAAAAATACGATCGCGGTGCTTCAAAAGACTTTTATAAGTTCGTCACAGGTGACGACTTTTGTATCTATGCCTATGAGCCAGAAACAAAACAGCAATCGACCGTGTGGGTCTTTAAAGATGAGACAAATTCAACGAAAGTTGTTCGTGTTCGTCTTCGGCAAAACTGATCATGTGGCGAATGTTCCGCTTGAGCATCGTAGTATGGTGACGGGCAATTCAGGTGACGGGCAATTCAGGTGACGGGCAATTCAGGTGACGACTTATGGATCTATGCCTATGAGCTCGAAACAAAACAGCAATCGATCGTGCATTTTCATTATTAGGCCAGAAATATATATAGCAGCCTCGTATTTTGTAGATATATACTAGCAATTTCAGTTTATGTAACCCGTTGGTAGATTATAAATTATTTTCAAATTTATTTATTTTGCAATATTTGCAAGGATTGCAAATCAGAGTTCTTCCTGTATCCATACACAAGGGCCATATACAAAGTTTAGATGACTTTGAATTACTGTGTGGAATATTAAGTATTTGCTTGCTTTATCCACTTTGTATTTCATTTTAAACAGGTTTCGTATGGCAGGTGTTATTTTGAATCGCAAATGTTCTAAAGGGTGGTTAAATTTTAAGGGCCGATGTTGAATGTGAATCACACCTAAACGGCAAGTTTTTTCTGCATTTCATTTGATATTTCTCAATTTCAGACTTACTCAATTTGAACCATGGAAAGATACACAAGCGAGCAACGCATTGAAGTTATTTAGGCTTTTGATAAATTTTAGAAGAAAATCATCTTCAGTGATGAGGCACATTTTCACCTCAGTGGATTTGTCAATAAGCAGAATTGCCGCATTTGGGCGAATGATAATCCAAGAGTGATTGTCGAAAAAACATCACACTCAAAAAAAAGTGAACCAAGAGACAAGTAAAAATGAACTAAATTTTAGGAAAATTGAACTTCGTATGGCACTAAAGCTTTTTTCCTTACGTCAAGTTCATGTATTTCCTTGAAATTAGGATATGGTTGAACTTGATTCTAGTTTATTTTTACTTCATATAACAATTTTTTTTGCTCATAATAATTTATTTTTGTCCTCAAATCAATAACGTTTTTTACATAATGTAATGAAAAAATTTACTACAAGCTAGTGCAATTGAACTAAGACCGAGGAAATTTGAAAATTGTTTGTCTTGGAACCATGTACATTTTTCTTTAAAATTAGGACATGGTTATTGATGTTAGTTCAACATAAATTATAAAGCAGAAAATTGTTCAGTATACATGGTTTAGTTTTTCCTAGGTGTTAGTAATGTTGTGCTGTTCTGCAGTACAAGTAGTCATTCTTAGAAGAATGTTTTTCGTATTAGTTAGTTCATGGTGTCATAAGATTAATGAAAAATTTACTTCATTCTAGTATGTAAAATCCTCGGTGTAAAAAAATCTTGTCGTTACAACAAGCAAAAATTTACTAAAGTGAAGTTCGACAAAAACTTGTTCCAAGTTCATTAATGAAAAAAATTACTCAATATAAGAAAAATTAGCATTTTATTGATTAAATAAAGTTTGAAATGTTCTCGATTTTAGATGTGTCTCGAATTGATACTAGTTGTGTTTTATTTGAAATAAATTTATTTATACAAAAAAATAATAAAAATTAAAGTAAAAATGTTTAAGTCAAATAAAGCTAATAAAAAGAATAAATAAATCAGTAGTATACATAAAATAATTAAATGTAATAAATAAATCATTCTGAGTATTCCCATTCGCATTTGTGGAAGATCTTGAAAAAAAAGAAATTTTAGTTAGTTACAATTTCATATTTATTTCATATAAAACTCAATACGCACCATTATTTTTTGTCGGTTTTTATTTGAAATATCCGCAATATCCATTCCAAAGCCAGAGTAATACATCAGTCAGTGAGAAAAAGAAGAAACTATTTATAAAATTAATATTTTTACTATGAATTCCTTCATTAACAAAAAAATATGCACTACTCGTATTCTACACAGAAAAATTACATATAAGTATGTACCTTGAAGATTAAAAAAATACCAGCTAAAAGTGTAAATTGACATCGTCCAGTGGTCCTGAACTTTATTGTTGTACCGAGATATTAAAAATTCTAAACAAAAATTTTAATATGTTTTTAATGAATATATATTTTTTCCATTTCCACTGAAGTAATATGAATCTTAAATAGAAATCTTAAACATTAACTTTAAAAATTATTATGGTTTGCACATTCTTACAAGTCCAAAAACGAAATACATTTAAAGAGTGATTTTTTTGAGGTTAGGATTTTCATGCATTAGTATTTGACAGATCACGTGGGATTTCAGACATGGTGTCAAAGAGAAAGATGCTCAGTATGCTTTGACATTTCATCATGAATAGACTTACTAACGAGCAACGCTTGCAAATCATTGAATTTTATTACCAAAATCAGTGTTCGGTTCGAAATGTGTTTATCGACAAATTTTGTTCAGCGATGAGGCTCATTTCTGGTTGAATGGCTACGTAAATAAACAAAATTGCCGCATTTGGAGTGAAGAGCAACCAGAAGCCGTTCAAGAACTGCCCATGCATCCCGAAAAATGCACTGTTTGGTGTGGTTTGTACGCTGGTGGAATCATTGGACCGTATTTTTTCAAAGATGCTGTTGGACGCAACGTTACGGTGAATGGCGATCGCTATCGTTCGATGCTAACAAACTTTTTGTTGCCAAAAATGGAAGAACTGAACTTGGTTGACATGTGGTTTCAACAAGATGGCGCTACATGCCACACAGCTCGCGATTCTATGGCCATTTTGAGGGAAAACTTCGGAGAACAATTCATCTCAAGAAATGGACCGGTAAGTTGGCCACCAAGATCATGCGATTTGACGCCTTTAGACTATTTTTTGTGGGGCTACGTCAAGTCTAAAGTCTACAGAAATAAGCCAGCAACTATTCCAGCTTTGGAAGACAAAATTTCCGAAGAAATTCGTGCTATTCCGGCCGAAATGCTCGAAAAAGTTGCCCAAAATTGGACTTTCCGAGTGGACCACCTAAGACGCAGCCGCGGTCAACATTTAAATGTCTTCAAAAAGTAAATGTCATGGACCAATCTAACGTTTCAAATAAAGAACCGATGAGATTTTGCAAATTTTATGCGTTTTTTTTAAAAAAAAGTTATCAAGCTCTTAAAAAATCACCCTATATATACAAAATACATACAATCTGCAACCTTATAATATATATATATATATATATATATATATATATATATATATATATATATATATATATATATATATATATATATATATATATATATATATATATATATATATTATAAGGTTGCAGATTGTATGTATTTTGAGATGTCAAACACGGAATGAAAAATTTATATATGCGCTAAATCCTATGGTGTTCATTATTAGTCTTACTTGCACTTTTAAAAAGTTTAACTTAAAGGACAATGTTTTTGTATCAATATAATGGTTTAATTATTTTTTTCCAGAAAAGCAAAACCTTATATTAATTCATGTAATGCATAGTATTTTAAAGTCAAGTGCCAGAAAATGCTTCATAAACACAGAAACGAAGAAAAAAAAATTTACTAAAACAACGATCGCAGACTCACGGGATGCATTTTTTATTTGGGCTTCAAATACATCTGAGCTCAAGCCAAAAATTAAGATTAAAATTGATTACCAGTTTTCTCAGAAGAACATCCTGCAGCCTTTTATATGTATAATTGGTAACTCGTATCACGAAATAAATGAATATTTTGTTTACTACGGCGATATTTTCTACAAACTTGCGAATATAGTAGTATGTATTGATGTAGTTTTTAAAATATTTCACGTCCTTAATCTTAAGTATCCAGATGAATGCAAAAACGTCTGGATGTTTATTCAACAACATTTTTCCCTACTTGCACTCGATAGTTGTAGAGGCGAATTACGAGTACTGCATGTGTTCTTGCTTGCGTTAAAATCAGTCACTAACATTCTTTAAATAAACTTAACAGCCTAATTTATGTACATTTTATTATTATTTATATTAAGTAAACCAATTAATAAACCATTTTTGTGTATTTAGTTTACTTATATAATTAATATTTAAAAAAATATTAACCCATTTACTTTTAAAAATTAATACACCTCACATAGTCTGAACAAATAAATTTTATGATAATTTTATAACAATGTATTTAATAAGCAAATAATATGTTTCAATACAAAATTTTGCATGGATACCAAAAACATTTCTATAATAAACTGAGTAACTGCTCATAAAGCTAAACTTTAAATTTGGTAGCAATTAGTGGATTCAAAATGAATGTTATGCAAATATATACTTACTACAAGAAAAACGAAACTATAGTTTTACATATTTAATTACCTGAATTATCTTCGGTTTCTTCATACTTTTCAATAAGATGCAAGATATCGGGGTTTTTGCTTTGTTCCTTGCTCAACTTAATTAATGACGTGGAGAAGTTATCCTAATTTCAAAAAAGACAGTCTTCTTTTCCTGGGAAAAAATTTGAAAAATCCGATGTAATCTAAAATACTCATAATAAGAAAAATTGTTCTGTGTTGCAAAATCGTATGTTTACAAGTTGATGACCAAATGATTGCTTCAACGACGGCCACTCTTGCAATATTTCATAAAGCGAATGATTGCCTTTTATGATTTTTTTCCTGAGAGCAAATGTTTCTTCCCATTTTTGCAAAACTTGCTTGTACGGCTCAACATTAAATTTCAACCACGCAACATTGGTTTCACCTAAGAAATTTTAAAAATTAAGAAAAGTAGCCTTTCTTTGCAACTAAAGGTATAGTTCAAACCATCAAAATTTCAGTGTTGTCTGTATTAAGTGCCGTTAACAATAAATAAAGTACATTCCAAGTGCAACCTACCCACTTTTGTATTTCGCTTAAGGTAAACTAATACATATTTCGTATTCTTCTAGAGCGGAAACATCTCTTTGAAACTGGTTCCGCAATGGTTGTTTTATGATAAAGTAATTACGTTTATGAAACTGAAGAAAATCGGTTCAGATTTAGATATAGCTTCCACACACATATGTCCAACCGGTTGCACGATTATAATTAACTATAGAAATCATATACTACATCCAATCTTGATGAAACTTTGCACAAGTGCAATTTTTGAGCTTTGGAGAAAATAGGTTTAGTATTTGACGGAGCTTCCAAAAAGGTGGCAAAACAATTTTACCAAAAAATGTAATTTTCTCACATTAGATTTAAAATCTGAGTAAATTATTTATTTTATTCCGTTTTAATTGGCTCTATAAATTTTTGTTCTACAAATTAAAAAAAACGACATTTGACAGGAAATATGCACATATTATCCGCCAATAAGTAAGTTTATTTTTTTAATAGGATTTGAAATTTTAGCTTTGTCAAATTAAATAAGTCTTTTATCTTTATTGGTAACAGCCATACGTGTATATATTTTTATTTATTATTTGTTAAATGCCGTCAAAAAGAACACATACAACAAAACAATACATACCTCCTTCTATTGTATTGGTCTGTTCATGGTTGAAGGTTTCTGAAAAATGCCTTCCTTTCTTAATTTGTATGAGGAATAAATTTGCTGTAAAGGCAACCATCAGGTTTTCTTCCTTTCTTGTGAATGTAATATATTTCCTAATTATAAATAATAATATTTTAAGAAATGCCCACTACAGAACATTTTTATATATAATACTTACTTTATTTTCTGTTGGAAAAAACTTGAAATACTTTCTGCTATTATTTCAAAATGTTTAGGAGAAGGCGTAATTGAAGTTTCGAGAAGGAATTCCGTAACACATCCCGAAATTCTTCGATACTTTTGGTTGAGCCTCGAATTATTTTTATAAATGTTTAGAACATTTTTCCCATTTAAGGTTCTTACTTAAACTTCTTCAATAGAAAACAAAAAAAAATGATTAAGAAAAGACGTTAAATTCGGCTAGGCCGAAGCATTTAAAATCTCCACCATGGACTGTTTCTAGTACAACAAATGCAGGATTTTTGGTTTTTGGGTCATGGGTCCATGTTTGACAGAACTTAATTTTTGGGGCCCAATGAACCATTGTTCTATTCAGTTCGTAAAGAAAATGTCAATGTTTTTTGAGAACCATATGTCTATTGTTGAATAGGACCGAAAGGGTAAGAAGGGCAGCCCATAGATAAGGGTTTTAAATTTAGAAACATTTTTAAAGTTCATGCAACAGACGGAAAAACTTACATATCCAATGGTGGAAATTATAAAAATATGCAAATAATGTTATGTTGTTGAACAAATAAATTATCGTGAGGACTGGATATCGAAGAATACTAATTTAATTCAAAGTGTGCAATCGTAACTAACGGTGAAAAAAAATTATTCTTATTAACCAGATAATCAAACACTATTGCATAATGTGAACTCCAAGTGTTGAAAAAAGATGAAATACTATCGCATCGAAATCCAATGAATAATTGGTAAAATTCAATGGAACAATATTTCCAATTATAGCACTTGGAGTTTGACCATGCAACTGGGTAAAATAATCTAGAAGATGAACAATTTTTCAGAATCCTGCGGTAGTGGTACTCGTATTTATTATGGAAATTTATTCTTATTAACCAGATAATCAAACACTATTGCATAATGTGAACTCCAAGTGTTGAAAAAAGATGAAATACTATCGCATCGAAATCCAATGAATAATTGGTAAAATTCAATGGAATAATATTTCCAATTATAGCACTTGGAGTTTGACCATGCAACTGGGTAAAATAATCTAGAAGATGAACAATTTTTCAGAATCCTGCGGTAGTGGTACTCGTATTTATTATGGAAATTTATTCTTATTAACCAGATAATCAAACACTATTGCATAATGTGAACTCCAAGTGTTGAAAAAAGATGAAATACTATCGCATCGAAATCCAATGAATAATTGATAAAATTCAATGGAACAATATTTCCAATTATAGCACTTGGAGTTTGACCATGCAACTGGGTAAAATAATCTAGAAGATGAACAATTTTTCAGAATCCTGCGGTAGTGATACTCGTATTTATTATGGAAATTTATTCTTATTAACCAGATAATCAAACACTATTGCATAATGTGAACTCCAAGTGTTGAAAAAAGATGAAATACTATCGCATCGAAATCCAATGAATAATTGGTAAAATTCAATGGAACAATATTTCCAATTATAGCACTTGGAGTTTGACCATGCAACTGGGTAAAATAAATCTTGCGGACTGGTATGGGCGAAAAGTGTAAAATATAAATACCTAACAAAATGATACCATTTAAAATGTTTAATGTAATAGTGCAAAAGTGCTAAGTCTTATCGCCTTGATTATCTTACGACATTTTCACAATGAGAACTCAAAATGTTGAAAAAAGATGAAATACTACTGCATCGAAATCCAATTAAGTTTTGGAATGATTCAATGGAACAATATTTCCAATTATAGCACTTGGAGTTTGCACATGAAACTAAATAATATGATCAGAGCGAAATTTTGAATGTATCCCTGCTTTTCTAGTGGTTATCCTTTACTTTAGTCAACAGAAACTTGCTGTAATCTCGGAACATCAGCAACCAAAGCCACCTTGGTAACGCCTGGGAAACTATGACATACGGACATATAACCAAGGTATGCGGATGTGATGACCTATAGAGATTTATCAGGAAGCTGGACCTAAGCTAATTCATAAACACCGACCAGAAGAAAGCTCGGGATACATTCAATTGACGAATCATCTTTCAAATACCTACCTTTCTAATACTGATTATTAACATATGGATATGAAAGAATAACATTAAATGTGATTAACTGAGAGAAAAATTATGCAAACAAGTGCAGAATCAGAAATTTTTGTAAAGAAAATGATTCTTCTAATCACCCTGATTATCTAACACCATTGCATAATGAGAACTCCAAGTGTTGAAAAAAGATGAAATACAATTACATCGAAATCCCATGAATATTGGGTAGAATTCAATGGAATTATATTTCCAATTATAGCACCTGGAGTTTGCATATGAAAATAGGTAAAATAAGCAAGGGGGCGAAAAAATTTGCAAAGTACAGCGAATCTGATATTGATTATACAGAAATCAAATTAGCGAAGAGTTTAAAATACATTGCTGAATACAATTTCTTCTAATCACCCTGATTATCTTACACTATTGCATAATGAGAACTCCAAGTGTTGAAAAAAGATGAAATACAATTACATCATAGAATACAATGGAATTATATTTCCAATTATAGCACCTGGAGTTTGCATATGAAAATAGGTAAAATAAGCAAGGGGACGAAATATTTGTTTAAAATCCTAGAGATCCAATATTGATTATGCAAAAATAGATATGTATAGACAAAAAAGAACGTCCATCAATATTTTATATACAATGTTGGAATAATATCATTGTTAAAAACTGTATCATCTAATCGCCCTGATACATTACAACATTACCATAATGAGAACTCCAAGTGTTGAAAAAAGATGAAATACTATTGCATACTATTGTATGGAACAATATTTCCAATTATAGCACTTGGAGTTTGAACATGATAATACATAATATGATCAGATCGAAATTTTGAATGTATTCCTGCTTTTCTAGTGGTTATCCTTTACTTTAGTCAACAGAGACTTGCTGTAATCTCGGAACATCAGCAACCAAAGCAACCTTAGTAACGCCTGGGAAACTATGACATACGGACATATAACTAAGGATTGCGGATGTGATGACCTAATAGCGATTTAACAGGATGCTGGACCTAAGTTAGTGGATAAGTACCGACCAGAGTAAAGCCCGGGCTACATTCAAGAGGCGAATAATCTTATATCACGTGTATTTTGATTGTATTTTGTATTTTATTAGGTTGTACTGAAAATGCTGATATTCAAAACAGTTAAGTATTCGAAACATCAAATGCAAGCAAGATAACATGCGTTTGATATTTCAGAAATCTGCTCAATTTTCAGTACATCCTTATTTGTTTGCAAATTAATTAGAGTAGATCGACTTTTTTAGACAACATGGAAAAGGTGTCACCGTTGACCATTAAGTTTTTCGTATGTATATTTCTAAAAACTGTCGCTGAAGAATCTTAATCTATCTAAAATCATTTTTGAACCCTTATGTGAACGAGGGAATTACTCGTAAATTCAAAAATGATTTTTGACTTAAGTTGTTGCAACAACGAAAATTCTTAAAAACAACAAAAAAAATCTGGTCAATAAACCAAAAAAAAACCGATCCACTCTAACGTACAAACAACATACACACACAATCACTTTTCACATATGTATACATACACTAAATTTTCACTTTAGGTCACTTTAATTAACTAAAAATTCACTACACTTACCTTAGATTTCTTCCTAGATACTCCCGAAACACCTATTGAGCCCAGGCCGCGCTTCTCTGCGACAAAAATCTGCAAAAATTGAAAGTTTAATCTCCTTTATAAACAAATTCTATCATTTTTTACTTACCCGTTGTTGTTACACCAAATTCGTTTGACAAATAATATTTTGTTTGTTTTTGTATGTATCACAAACCGAACAAAGCGAAATAAAAACACAACGCCTACTTCCTGCTTTTGAATTTCGTACTTCAATTTTCTCGTTGAGAATATTTTAGTTCATATTTTCCTAGATTCAAGGAAATGTATGTTTGTATGTACGAAGTATTGAATTTGAAATAATGAAGTTGTATTCGTTGTTGGTTCATTTCTTTTCGTTTAAGGAAATTTTTAATGTTTGAAAAAATATATTGAACTAAAGTCTATTATGGATTTTTCTCTACATTAAAAGAAAATTTCTTTCATTCTTATATATTTGAACTTAACTGTAGTGTGTTTTTTTTGCTCTTAGTATATATATGGAATACGGTTGAGTTAATTCGAAACATCCTTTCAGTATTTCTTTCCTCTGATCTATTACAATTTTCTGCACAGAAAGTAAATATTTACTATTTTTTATGATTTTTTTTATTAGCTTAAAAAAAAGTTTCCCACACCTAACGAAGTATATTGTTTAGTATTAATAAAACTATTATTTTAAACTAAGTAAATGTGTAGTACTGTCAAGAAGCGATTTGAACGACATGTTAGGATTATTTCATATTTTTTAGTAAATATTTCTTAAGTTGTTTTTATTTTATATGTAAAATTTTTTCAGTATTTTTTTCCTAAAATTTATGTCAGTTTTACTTAATGAACGAAAAAACTTATGCAGTTATAGTAAATATTTACTCTAGCAATGGAAATTACTTTTAGGAAAATTGCTTCTAAATTTCAAGTACATGCATTTTTACTTTGTCCTAAAAATAAGGAAAATTTTCTTGTACTGAATAAATTTTCCAACATACAAGTAAAATTGTACTACGTGGTAATAAAAACTATAAACTACATTTAAGTATGGATTGTACTAAAAAATGTATACCATATTTTTCTGAGTGCATACATCACCCACAAAGATTCACTGTTTGATGCGGTTTATGGGCTGGCGGGCAGTATTTTTTCCAAAATAAGGCCGGTCAGGCAGTTACTGTGAATGGTGTTCGCTATCGTGAGATGATAACGAACTTTTTCAGGCCCGAATTGGAAGATATGGATGTGGACGATATGTGGTTTCTACATGACGGTGCCACTCAGCTGACGAAACAATGGCTCTTTTGCGCGACAAATCAACATCGACCCTTAAAATTTAAATGCTTTGTAAAGTTATTCTTAAATGCTTTGCACTGGTTACTTCCGAGAGTACTCCGCCTTCTACGTAAATTTTACTGCTGTCCTCATGCCGATTGGATTGCGGCCGGAACCTTATGATTTTGGTTTTAAAGTTCTGCTATTAAAGCTGCATCTCTCTCCATGAATGTTTTAAAAACTATAATTTCTTTGTATGGATAGAATATACATAAGTAAGTCATCAGCATACATATAAAGCATTCCATGCAGACCAAGATTGATGAGGACATTAAAATATTTTTTAAAAAGTTATGGCCCTAAAACACTGCCTTGCGGTAGTCCCCACACAAAAAATGCCCAAACGAGCTTTTACTGTCATTCATCTGTACAAAGTGTTTTCTGTTTCTCAAATAATCTTCAAACAGCAACAACTCATCATCGCTCACGCCATAATAAGATAGCTTCCGACATAAAATCGAGTGGTCAACAAGATCTAAAGCTTTTGAAAAATCATAAAATATCGCGCCAACTCCTGAGAAGCCACGCTGAAGTCCGTCACAAATATAGTTAACTACGTTCACTGCCGCTTCTTCAGTTCCACATCCTTTGCTGAAGCCGTATTGAATTTCGAAAAGCAGGCTCTCATTATCCAAAAATGTTGAAAGTTATAAACGAATTATTTTTTCAAAATTGAAATCAATTACTGAAAACAATGATATCGGTCTATATTTATCAATTGTATTTGGACTTGTTTTTTTTGGGAATCGGGAGTACTTTGTGAGTTTTCAATATGACAGGATAACTTGCAGAATCTATTGAATCATTGCATATTTGCACCAAAAACTGAGACAACTCGTCCATACTTTTAATAGTTGTTAATGGTAAAATGCCATCGCTTCTGGTTCCTTTAGATCTATCTATGCTAGATATGCGTTGGCAAACTGTATCATTAGTTGTATTTACAAATTTAAAACGATTGCATTGATGCCTTAGTGTTCTCAATTCGTTAAAATTATCCGAAGGATGTACTTCAATTTGTAGTTTTAACTCCTGCACCGATTTTAAAAAGTAATCGTTGAACATCTGAGCTATCACTAGATATAAGATCACCGTGTTCGTCCTGAAGCTTGATTTCAGATTTCTTCCAAGAGTCTGGTTTAATAACTTCCAACATTTCCTAGGTTCTTGTTGAAATTTAGATACATTTTTTTGGTAATTCATTGATACTTGAGTAGAAATTTGTATAACTCTACTTAATCTACAATATAAGAGGGCGGTTCGGAAACTTCTTAGCCTAGCACAAAAAGCGCGGTATAAACAGAAAAAAGTTAAGTGTTTTGCAATGAACACATGTTAAATTTTGTTTCGATCTGGCAACTCCTTCATATAGAAACAGGTGTTCACAAAAGACGCATCCGCGATTTTTTTACAATGGAAAAATTAGAAATGCGTGGTGTCATTAAATATTTAAATAACAAAGGTTTATCGGGACAAGAAATTCATAATGATATGGTGAATGTGTTAGGTGAAAGTGCTCCTTCATATGCAACAGTAAAAAATTGGGTTGCTGAATTTAAACGTGGTCGTACAAGCATTGAAGATGAACCACGTAGTGGACGTCCAAAAACAGCAACAACAACAGAAATTGTAGCCAAAGTCCATGATATGGTATTAAATGATCGACGAATAAAAGTGCGTGAAATAGCTTATATCATGGGCATCTTAAATGATCGAGTCCATTTAATTTTGCATGAAGAACTACAGATGAAAAAGCTTTCTGCAAGATGGGTGCCGCACTTGTTAACAGTCGACCAAAAACGCATAAGAATGAACATTTCTCAAGCTTGTTTGGATCGTTTTCAGCGAAATAAAATGGGTTTTAAGCGTCATTTCATAACTGTTGATGAGACATGGATCCACCACTATACTCCAGAGACAAAAGAACAAACCAAACAATGGACTGAAGCTGGAGGAAGTGCCCCAAAGAAGGCAAAAAAAAATCAATCGGCTGGTAAGGTTATGGCAACGGTTTTTTGGGACTTCAAAGGTATTTTATTGATTGACTATCTGCAAAAGGGTAAAACAATAAATTCAGAGTACTATTGCAACCTTTTAGATCAATTAAATGTACAAATTCGAGAAAAACGTCCTGGCTTACAACACAAAAAAAATAATTTTTCGTCAAGACAACGCACCAGCGCACAAGAGTGTTTTAACAATGGCTAAAATCAATGAATTAAAGTACGAGTTGTTTGACCACCCACCTAATTCTCCTGATTTAGCTCCCAGAGACTTTTACCTGTTCCCAAATCTAAAAAATTCCTTGCTGGCAAGCGTTTTACCTCAAATGAAGATGCAATTACAGTTGTAAACCACTATTTTGAAGACCTTGAGGAAAACTATTTTAATCAAGGGATAGAATTGCTAGATAAGCGTTGGACTAAGTGTGTTGAAGTTTCAGAAGATTATATTGAAAAATAAAAATATTTTTGAAAAACTAACTATTCTCTTTCATTGATAGGCTAAGAACTTTCCGAACCACCCTCGTAGCTTCTGCATCATAGTTTGTTTTTCTTTTTTTTAGCTTAAGCAACTTCTCTTTTTTATACAATTAGCAATTGCAAGTTACCATTTATCCACGGGGTACGTTCATGTTTCAGTCATTTAATTTTTTTTACATTCCTGTGTAGATGTCGTGACAGCATCACAAATACAGGGTGGCCCAAATGAGACCTAGTGATGTTAAGCACGTATAACTCTTGTAATAACGGTTTTTTTAAATGATTTACTTTTATATGTTAAATACATTTTATGGAAATTTAACGTGACTATGTGTGAAATATGACATCAGACAAATGACTACCATTTTGCTCGATACAGGCATTGGCCCTTTTTAGCGCCAAGCTGCTGCACAGCTGCCAAGCTGCTGTACAGCTTCCACGTTTTCTTCAGTACGAATATTTCGATGAGCACCTCTTCCTGGACGGTCGGAAACTGAACCCAGTTCCTCAAAACGGCGAACTAAACTTGTAAAAATGGAAGATGTGGGCGCTGATCTTACGTTAAAAAATCGGCGATAACTTCGCTGCGTCAGAACAATTGATCGTTGAGAAGAATAATAAAAATCGATAATTTTAATGCGTTGTTGTGGACTGTACGTATTCATTTTAAATTTCCAAGAGTTCAGTTATAATCGGCAAAAAGAAAAACTAAATTATGTTAAAAAACCAAAAAAATTATTTGTGTTCCACATCAGCTGGTCTTATTTGGGCCACTCGTTACAATTATCATGATGAGCAGTAGCATTTGAAGAACTTCCAGTCAAATCGCAGAGGCGTAACTGCCTAGTTTGTCTACGTGCTAGCGCCAGCCTTTGGTATAAAAATTCTCCGCATGAGATATTATTACCCTAATATCATTCATACAGAATGACAATTTAATTGTACGATATAAATGAGAAAGAAACCCTCAGATGGGCTATGATCCTATTTAAAACAAGTAAAAAGGCTAAAATCCTCTGCTTTTCAGTAGATTCCGATCCATTGTCTGGAGCCTTAGTCTGATTAGAATGGATTTACAATGTGACCTTCAGAGCGATCGGCAGGAGTTTAAAATGGGAGGGACCTTTTTGTAGAAGCTATTCAAGCTGAATGGTAGATTATATGCGTGAGTCGATTGGCATTGAGCCAAGTTACCCTCAAATTCAGATATAGTAGTTTTTTTATCAATAAACGATAGGTCAATATATACGAGTAGTGGTTTCGAATAGTACTGGTTAATAAACTAAAAGTTTGGAGTAGAAGTTTGTTATAAAAACAAATTTTCTCAATTTTAAGGGAACGCCTTTTCTATTTGTCAGTCTTCATACAATAAATATTCACAGATTTTGTAAAAGAAACATGATTTTGGCTTCTAATTTATTGAGTACTTAATTATATTTTAGCGCTCATAAATCTGTTAAATGAAATGTTAACATGATTGGCTGTAATTAATATCAGAACTCGTTTCATAATTCATGCCGTTGCCATGTGTGTACTAGAATGTACTAGACGAGTCTGTTCTCAAACAGCTAAATAAATTAACAAAGTAATAAAACATACGAGACACACTTAATTTAATTTTTTTTTTTATTTAAGCCACACTTAAGTGCAATTAACAACCGCAGCCAGTGGGTGGAGTTGACTGCGGCGAACGCAGATCACTCAACGCTCTCGCACGCAAATTAACTGTGGACCAGTTGCTCGACACCCGTTGAAGTGACAGTGTTAAAGTGACATTCGTGGCACTTCAATCAAGTGGACAATTCACAAGCACTTTGTTAGACATTTGGCTAATTTGGACATAAGTGCGGTCTGTATTAGCATATCTGAGCTGTTATGGCCAATGACACTTAAAATTGAGTTAATATTTTCATCTATTGGATGTGTTGTTGTGAAATATTTCTACACACTAACCTTGAGTTTTAACATGTCTTTAAAGTTTCATTTAAAATTACTCTTCAAAGGCATGTTCTCTCGATGCCGACCGAGAACCGGTTAGCAGCGCGTCCCCTAAGATTATCGTATAGAAACCGAAAGAATTCTTAATTGTCTCCTAAAGAGTCATAAATTCCGAAAATGAAATACAATCGCTGGAAATTAGTTGCCATTATAGCCATACAACACCCTCAATCGATTAGAATTTTAAATTTCTATTCCCCACCGAGTTGGTGTTGTTCGGTAGAGTGGGCGGAGAGGGTATCTTTGGGGGCACATGACAAGGCTTAAAATCACTTAAGAATAACAAAACAAAATCGAAACACACTCACATGCACACGCTAAACCGTACGTACGACAGACTTTTTGTCGAAAATCGTTTTCTACAGATATCACACGGCAGATAACAGGCGTCTTTTGGTCTCGTGCTAAAATTACGACCTGATTTAATAACAAACAAAAAGAAAAAAAACAGAAAAAAAACTTAAGAACAAAAAGAAGATACGAAGACGTCAGCGCAGAACACACACATGCACACACACAGCCAATAGCAAAACAAAAGACTTAAGAACGAAACTTGTTTTCAACGTCTAGCCATCAACAACAACTCGGTCGGACTTGTTCGGCTTAGAGGATTTAGAGGTGACTACAAAACGTCTTGTTTTAAATCGTCTTATGTGCTGCTTTTTATTTGTTTGTCTTCGAGAAGACCACTAGAACCATTATTTAGTGGGCCAGGTGTTGTAAATCACGGCTGTTCGCTAACTGTTTTGAATTGAGGCTAAATCAGGAATGCAAAAGTTGCTACAATTGAGCTTTTTTTGATATACTTTCGGCATCAAAAGGTTTAGAGTTTATTTGATACATTGTATTAATGTTCTGATGTGTTACCCTTTTTATACCATGCACCTCATTGCGGAACAGGGTATTATGACTTAGTGATGTTGTTTGTAATACGTGAAAGGAATCGAGATGGACCCCATGTTGAAAATCGGTTCAAAAGCACTATTTGATTGCATTGAGCAATATCCTTTCGTCTGTCCATTGAGCAATATCCTTCCGTCTGTCCAACGTTGTCCAATGTTCAGATTTTGATACAACTTGAAGCATAATATTTAAAATAGTCTATTTCGATCCTTGTTCTAATCTCATAATGAGTGGTCCAACTAAAACGCACGAAGTTACTTGTAGATAAAACTAATAGTTCGCTGAAAGTTGTCCTAATATTGTTTATTGTGGTATCGGACGATCAATCAATAGAAGTATTTTTTTCAAAATAAAAAAAAAATTAAAAAATTCAAATCAAGAGTGGATTTTTTATAGAATGAACCAAAGGATATTTTATTCCATTTATTTTTGAATATAATTTCCTTTAAATCCTGGCCGCAACTATGGCATCGGTTTATTTTGAGGGTCCACTTTTGGATGACTCGTTCAAGCATTTCGACCGGTATTGCGTTAATGACACGCGTTATGTTGGCTTCCAAAATATGAATGGTAGTTGGTTTCTCACCATAGACTTTGGACTTTTCGAAACATGAATCGTAACTGGTTTGTCAGCATAGACTTTGGACTTTACGTAGCCCCAATGAAAAAAGTCTAAAGTGTGATATCACACGATATAGGCGGCTAACTCACCGGACCAAAGCGTGAAATTAGCTGCTCTTCGAAATGACCTCTTAATAGATCCATTGTTTGAGAAGCTGTATTGCAAGTGGCATCGTTCTGTTGAAACCAAATATTGTCAAGATTACAGGCTTTAATTTCAGGTAGCAAAATATCATTCACGGTTACGTTCCGGCCATCATCATTTTTAAAAAAAATTGGACCGATGACTCCACCAGCACATAATCCGTATCAAACCGTGGTTTTCTCTGGGTATAATGGCACTTCTTGAACCTCTTTTGGTACCTCTCAGCCCAAAAGCGGCAAGTTGGTTTATTGAGGTTGCCATTGAGCCAGAAATGAGCCTCATCACTGAACAAAATTGAAGTGAGTGTGTTAAAAAGTTAAATTCGAATTTATCTTCACTCTTTGACGAGACAGCAGTGAAGTTAAATTCGAATTTAACTTCACATAGCAAGACAGAATTGCATGATTTGCTTTAGAGCGGATCTAAGTGCGTCCATGGAGGACAACTGGAAATACTTTTATCAATCAGACTACTGCCAGATTATTGCTACTGGTACTGGCTTCTATCGCTAGAAGGCCGTTTGTCTGAAATAATTTTCAGAATATTTAATTCTTCACATGGAATATGCAATTTGGGGAAAATTGCTCTAGAGCGGATCTAAGTGCGTCCATGGACGACAACTCGAAATACTTTCGCCAATCAGACTACTGCCAGATTATTTCTACTGGTACTGGCTACTATCGCTAGAAAGCCGTTTGTCTGAAATACTTTTCAGAACGCCGAAAACATGCCGGTTTACCCGATTTTTTCTGTCAGGCTTTTTAGTTGTTGTAAGGCAAAGCACAGAAAATTCATAATATCATAAATATTTAGCCTAGATCCACCTTGAAGTGTGCCAGTCTACTAAGAATCATAAGTTGATTTGATTAAACGATATCTGTCTGCCCATCCCCTCGTCCACCTGATGTTAATCGAAAGCTTGGAATTGGGCAGATGTAAGTTTTTTTTACCAATGGACGGGGACTTTTGACTTTTTATTTGCTCTTTTAAAATAGTTTCTGTTAAGTGGAAAAGATAACTTCCGTTAAGTGGCTGCCGCCAGTGTTGATACACATTTGTGCCCGCATTTACGGGATTGCGATTGTCGGGGTCTTGTTGGCAAAAAACAGCGACTGCAAGTAGCCCTAGAGATAGAAGGCCGGGATGGTTCAGTCGGGCTATCTTTCTCGTCATTCCAATTCCAAAAAAACAGGAGATCACGCGACCAGGAAACGGGAACCCTTTTAAAATTGGTCAAAGTAGGACCATGTTATAATATCTAACTAAGACCTTTCCGGTTTAAAGTAACCACCAAATTTACACACGAAGCTAGAAATAACTTTTTTTTGCAGTTTGGCTTAATTGAGGGACCCTATGTCCAAAAATCAGAACCGTTTAAACATAGACTTAAGCGTACGAAAAACAATGCAATTTTCACAGAAATTCAAATAGGACAATATTTTTAAAATCTGGATAAATTTAGTGCCCGTTCAAGCACACAATTACTTTGCTTCTGATTCTGAAAATATTTTCCGTTCTAAAGAAAAAGTCAAAAACAGGAATGTCGGTTAATTCTGATTTTTTACTTAAAAGAAACCCGGCAGAAGGTTTTTTGAGAAAACGTGTTTGAAAAAAATGCCGGTTTTCTGAAAACCCTGGATTTTTGGACACGATAGTGGTGATTTTTCTACTCAGTTAAAGGAAACGAAATGAACCCCATATTAACTATACCGATCGATTTAAAATCATATGCCATTTAAAATCTGATGCCATTGCGTGATGTCCGTCCATCTGCCCATCCTTCGTGTCAATCAAGGTACAGTACCGATTTCGATTCAACTTGAATTAAAAAATTTAAATTGGTCCATTCTGATCCTTGTTTTAATATCACATGTTCAAAGGCTTTTTCCAATTTGAGGTCCTGCAACTCTAGAAACCATTCCACACGTGCGCACCCAATTTTTTTAACTCTGGTGAAACTAAACGCCTTTATGTCCATATTTCTTCAAAGTCCCCACAACAATGTCCATTCCATTGTGAGGCTCTGTCACTTTAGAAGTCACCTATTACATCCGATGTTGGCCAAATCTCGCAAAGAGCTTTGTGAGCAACAAACACCAATCTCTGTTGAAATTGTTCCAAATGGACTCATGCTTTTATAGCGCCGTCGGCGCTGATAAAGTACATTTTGGAATGTTGAAATGTACGAACTGAAAAAGCCTTTTTTACATCCCTAGGGTATACATACAATTTTGTCTCACCTTCGGCAGCGACGACGCACCGTCAGCATTTCCTATGGGATACTTGGAGAGAACTATTTTTCGACTACAAGACTTTGTTTTGAATTTGAGCAAAATCGGAGGTCAAACTTGATATGTGCTTCCTGGAGAGACATGTCTTTAAATCGATGGGGACGTTTGTAAAGGGGTTATTTTAAATATTTACCAATATATAAGTACACTAATTTCAAAGACTTCAACTTTGGCCCGTATTATAATGTTTCCTTGAAACTTTTTTCTAATTCCGACCTGTTCTTTAATTAAAGCAGTGGATGGATGGACATCTTTAAATCGAAATTAAAGAGATGCCATAAGATTAAACACATTTGGATCTAATACCGACGAAGTCCTGTCGGCACCGAATCCAATAATGTTTATGTATTCTTATTATAACAAAAAGTAATGCAAGCATTTTTTCTATCGATATTTAATGTACATATTTAGCGCGTTTTTAATTTGCAATTAATGCCTTTTCCTCAATATATACGAGTAGAACCGTTGCCCCATATAATCCACAGTTTTTTCGGTAAATCGATTATGATAATTTCATAAATCCGGCGACGGTTAACGAAGAATAACTTGGTTAACCGGCTACCGTTTATAGTTATGGACACTGTTAGATAAAACCATATTTTCGAGCTTATGAAAACATAGACATAGGAGCTGTTCGACAAACATCGTACACCGCACTATGCTACAGATTGAATATAATATGTCACTTCTGTGATGAAAGGTCCTCAAATTGGGAAGGTACTTTGTATAAGCACTTTACGATGAAAATAAAGCAATAAAGTCCAGTTTTACCAGATTTAACAACAGGTGGCTCATAACGTACAACACACTTAGAGATAGAACTAATATTGTGGCTTCTGGAGCGACATTATCTCAAAACTAAAAAAAACCTTTGTGTGGGGTCTATACGTAAACCTGGCCGATATGTTCCAATTTCACCATAGTTACTTGTCGGCCCCATTGCTAATATATAAAAAAGATCAAATATAATATATGACTTTTAAAGCGGCTCAGCTTCAGCTAGAGCAGAACTGCGAGCTAAAGTATTTGAAAGTAACTTTGTACATTCTTGCCTTCCATATCATGTATTGCTCAAATAAATAGGCCGATGTCGTTTATATGGGTCAGCTTAGGCCCACGATGAACCCTACTGAAAGTGGACCGTATTTATGATTTTATAAACATAATTCTGATACTTTTTTAATAAGAATGCTCTCTGTGGCCAAGTTGAAATTGTTTTATATAAAGTACAGGGTGGATCGCGGTAATTTGCTTATTTGGGGATGAAATAAAAAAAATTATGAACCTTAGAAAAATTTATTTTTTTATTTTAATTATGTTGAACATTGGGGGAATTTTTAAATACATGGTTTTAAATAGTGTATCTGGCACATGTCGACCTGCGCTATCCACACACTGCTGCATACGTTTTCTGAAGTTTTCATGAACTTTACCAAGCATATCGACTGGTATTCTGCCAATTTCAGCCTCAATAATGTTAGTTAGGCCTTCCAAGGTGTTGGGACGGTTCATACACCTTCGACTTCAGGTAACCCCAAAGAAAAACATCTGGTGAGCGTACCGGCCAGTTCACATCACCCCTCAAAGAGATAAGCCGCCCAGAAAACATTTGCCTCAAACAATTCATGGTAACCCTCGCTGTGAGTGCAGTAGCACCATCCTGTTGGAACCATGTAATCCTATATTATAGTCCAGTACCGTTCGGAGTTCACAGTTACAGCACGACGGTTTCCTGGAAAAAGTAAGGGCCAATGATGCCTACTCGTGATATGTGACGCGATCCGAATGCAGAGGTCTGGTGAAGTTCTCTGGGGTTTGTTTCACTCCAGTGCCGCATATTTTGTTTGTTTACTCACTGAGGAAAAGCACGCTGCACTGCAATGATCGAGTGCACATTTGAAAAATATGCTTCCACACAAAATGACCTCTCCTCACTAGTCCAATGCATGATGGCAACTAGAAGGCAGATGAATACAAATCTCCCGTCAGCCACTATAAGCAACGCACACTCTCCACTCTCTTCGACTAAAGGTGCCGCCAGCGTTACCATTGTGCGACTAAAGTGGCCCTTTTTGGAAGCCATGCGACTTTTGCTGCGCCTTTTTCATAAATCCCCTTTTTTACCACTTTTTTTAAATTTGTGCTATTTTCCACAACTCGAAATGTCTGTATTTCTTTTAAAAGATACCTGTATTCTTATTTCTAGGATTAAGGGTTGCTCCGGTTGCTAGCGCTTACGCTAGGCATTATGGGTACTCGTAGTCGTGTGTATTGCACACAGGCTGCGAAGACAACCTCCAACAGTTCCGCCGCACATCTCTGAAACGCACATATAACATTCAGTCTTGAGAAAATTCGAAACATTTCATTAGGATTGATCAGAAACTGAAAATGCTTCGTAGAATAGCCTTCGTGACCGTGTGCTTTTAGGGTAAAAATGCCAACAATTAGGAACATTTGTAAAATGTATCAGGCAAGCCGTAAATGAGCCGCGGTTGTCACGGTACTTTCGATGCCGAAAATGTATTAAAAAAGTTCTATTGTATCATCTTTTCAACCTTGATTTGAGGTGGTCGAAAACCCGGCCCATTCATTCAAGGACATATCAAAGTTTAAAACTTTACAACAAACCCAACGAATCCATATGAAATTATTTTAAAAATCTGGATAAATTAAGAACCCTGTTCATGACTTAAAGGAGCCCAAAAGCCTAGTTTCAGTTGGCTCATCTGCGCATCCAGTAGATCAGGTTATTATATAGTCCGCCATGCCCGGTTTTTGATGGTTGAATTTTTTTATACCCTTCACGCAACAGAATATTAAATTTGTCATTCCGTTTGCAGCACCACGAAATATTGAAATATTGATAAAGTATATATAATCTTGATTGTCGTAAAATTCTGAGACGATCTAGCCATGTCCGTCCGCGTGTTTTCAGAAAGCACGATAATTTTGCATGATGTGCAGGCTTATGGTCACAAGATGTTTGGGATCGTAAATGGGCGAAATCGGCCCAGCGGGAAAACGTTTTTTTTTTAAATACCTCAAAAAAGAGCTAAGCTGCTGAAAGGCTGAGCTCAGATGGCCTGCATGGTCAAAAACCAGCAATTAATAGTCAATATGGACATATGGTTATCAAAATTAAAGAAATTTTTGCAACTTTTTTTTTCGCTTTATTATCGTATTGTGGAGGATCAAAAATTGATTATCGTGTGAGGATCAGATATTGAATTGTTTTTTAGTTTGAATGTGAAGTTTACCTCTGATTTCATGGAACTTAATTTTTACTGTGATGTTTATTACTTTTTTTTTATTAAAATTTAAATGTATTGTTTTAATGAAATTAGCTTACGAAAAGTTTGCGACTTTGTTTTTTAAAAAAATACCATTTTGTGTCTTTTTCAAATTTTTCATCGGTAACCCTGAGTGCCGCCATAGCCTGCAGTGCAAAAAAGCAATTTACCGCTTTCCACCCTGTACAAAAGTTATATCTATGCTGCATCATCATACTACTTATACAAAACGCTACAGATTGTGAACCACTGCTTATGTCAACGTTCTCTATTAAATTTCTGTATATGATTACATTAAAACAGGTGCGGAGAAGCGGGCGTATGTCCATCGTTGCGATGATATTTATTTGAATCAACTGGAAATTTAACACCAAAGTTTCATTAGACTTTTAAAACGATTTCGACACTCTCGAATATTCAAATACACAGCGCTCTATACATATACATAAATTTGCATAGCTTTACACACGTATCAACAAAAATAAATATTATTTTTGTTAAAAATTCCTTTACTATTGTGATGTTTAGTCAAGCCTTTAATTGCTAACAAGAGTGTTGTAACTCCAGATACTCGTACATACAGACGTCTGTACGAAAATTAGAAAATATGTCGTCTGATTACCTCGATAATTTATGCACTCGAACTAATCAAACAAGTCCAACTAAATATCGTACCTCATTAGAACTAAGAAATCGATTTTATAGTATTTTTTCTGTTTTGTATATTCTGGCAAGTGACCGACTGACAAAAATATTGTTTGGTGGGCGGTTGTTGAGAAGTTTTGAAACTGTTCAAGTCATAATAAAGTTTTGAAACTTTAGCTGAGTAAACTTTTTTACAATATATTTCTTCACAGTCTTCTCCATAAACGAAAACAAAAAGAATATTTAATAATAAATTAATTAATGACTGAGCAGCTAAAACCCAGTGGCCTTTGCATAAATATATTTTACATTGTTAACTTCTATTTACATACATTAATTTGAGAAAAGGGAGATCTAGTATATGATTTCGTTTTGATCTTTTAATCTTGTCACAGTCACCTAATAGGGATATAGACAGAGCATTCGAGTGATTACTTAGTCTGTCTAAGTAGTTTGTACTAACCTAGCTATTTCGTCCCTTAAAAAATGAAAACCAAGATCGTAGTGAATACAGCGGAAAGTCTCGGACTATTCCTCTGTATATTTTTAAAGTTGAATTGCCAAACCATTCTTTTGGTTTCTATTTGAACTTTCTTTCATTTTATCTTAAGATGTCAGCTCCCTAGATCTATTCGTAGTCCAAGATATTTATTGTGTTAGATTTTCGAATCATAACGCCGTTTAAAGTGAGTGGAGGGTAGTCTGCTTTACGCAATGTACATGTTATGTTGTCAGATTTGTCAGGGTGGACTTTAATATTCCAACTGTTATCGTCTAGCTATCTTTGATCTTTAGATGATGCTTTCGCAGGATACGAACCTGTAGAACAACTAGCGGTGCCCCCAGCGTATTTAGCGATTGTTATATCCGTGTTAAAAGGGTATTTGTGGTTAGCGCAACAACACTACCGCAAACAAACACTCATACACACAAGACATTTCCACTGACACTCACTCTCTCGCTCTATCTATCGATCTAAGAAAATGCACTCCCTTAATAAATTTTTTAAATTAAAACAGAAGTGTACTTAGTAGGCACATAAATACTGTTACAACATTGAACACACCCATTTCAATAGTAGAACTGAACATACCCCGTTAATCTCATATGGGTTTTGAAAGCTAACCTCAATAGCGTTAGTCTGCAACGGGCTTTTAAAATTGTTTTAACTTTCATCATGGAGTGGTCAGATAATGAGAACCGTATCGTTGTAATGGCGCTTTTCAAGTGCGAAATAAAAAAACGATATTTTCAAAACGCTCCGGCCACTAGGGATTAGCCGCATGTTCGTCTACCGATGCATAAAACTGTTTGAGGAGACTGGAGATGTAAAAGACCGCCACCGGTCGGGCTGCCCAAGCTCTGTTCGAACACCAAATGTCGCCAAAGCCGTTAAATCAAGAATTTACAGAAATCCGCTCCGAAAATGGAAAATCTGGCCCGTGAGATGAATATCAAGCAAAAGTCCACAAGTCGAATCATTAAAAAAGACTTGGGACTTGCGGCTTTCAAACGAAGTACCGGACATTTATTGACAGCAGCTTAAAAAAAATATTATTGAAAAATGCAAACGTATTTTGGTGAAGCGCGCTGATAACTTGCACAGAAAAATTTTGTTCACCGATGAACAAATTTTTATCGTTTAGGAAAAATTTAACAAGCAAAATGATACGATGGGGTCACTGACCTGCATTTCTGCGAACAAGTAGTCAAAACATCGGCCAAAGTTTACTAAGAAACCGTTTTGGAAGCTTTTGTGAAGCCTCTTAACAATTCCCTGTTCCAAAACCAGCCATGGACTTTCCAGCAGGATTCTGCTTCGGCCCTTCTAAAACGTCCCAGGCCTGACTTCGAAACAATTTGCCAGCGTTCATTTCTTCTGAAGAATTACAAATTGTGGACGGTTTTAGAGGACAAGATTTGTCACAAAAGATACACCAACATTGGATCTCTTAAGACTGCTTTGTTTCGAGCTGTGGCCAATTTTCGTGCAGCTATTGGTTCGTGCAGCTATTGGCCAGTGCGACTTAAGGCGTGTGTAAAGGCAAAAGGCGGACATTTCGAATAAGTAGATTCTTTTTGGATACAATATACATCAATAAATATATTAAAAAATATTTGGTCCAAAAACATTCAGTACTTGTTATTTTACAGCATAAAACGTGTGTAACAGTATTTATGTCCCTACTTAGTAAAGGCAAACACTTTTCTCTTGCAAAATTTTTGACATAGCTATGACTCTTCATGGTGTTTTCAGAGGTCAAACTTCAAATTTGAGTGAAAATTTTTTTCAAACGTTTATAAATAAAATTACTAATTTACGTTTAAATCCTAATGAAATATTTCCGTGCCTAGTATTTAGGCACTTGTTCAAAAAATGGTTTTAACCAAAAATCTTAACATTTTTATTTTCCCAACCCCAAATGTGACGCGCAAAATAGAAAGGGACCTAAGGTTAAAAGCCAGTATTGTTCAGGAGAGCCATTTTAAAGATTAGTTCCCTTCTATTTGCGCTTAGAATCGACTTCACTTTTATAAAACTCGCATATCTCTGGGAGGGAAGACTTTTGGGCATGGGATCGATCTCATTCGATGCTCAGATGTTGTCCACATCAAAAAAAAAGTGAAAAGTTGATGTAAAGATTTGTTCAGGAGAGTCATTTTAAAGATTAGGTGTCTTTCTATTTGCGCTTAGAATCGTCGACTTCACTTTCATAAAACGCGCATATCTCTGGAAGGGTACACTTTTGGGGCAGGGGATCGGTCACATTCGATGCTCAGATGTTGTCCATATCAAAAAAAAGTGAAAAGTTGATGAAAAGTTTTGTTCAGGAGAGCCATTTTGAAGAATAGGTGTCTCTCTATTTGCGCTTAGAATCGTCGACTTCACTTTCATAAAACGCGCATATCTCTGGGGGAACACTTTTGGGGCATGGGATCGGTCCACATCAAAAAAAAAGTAAAAAGTTGATGAAAAGTTTTGTTCAGGAGAGCCATTCTAAAGATTAGGTCCCTTTCTGTTTGCGCTTAGAATCGTTGTCTTCACTTTCATAAAACGCGCATATCTCTGGGAGGGAACACTTTTGGGGCATGGGATCGGTCTCATTCGATGCTCAGATGTTGTCCACATCAAAAAAAGAAAAAAAAAGTGAAAATTGATTTTTTACCCTTAGGTCCCTTTCTCTATGCGCTGTCACAAATGTTCTCTGAAAAAATAGTTCCTGATTTTCTACACTCTTTCACCATAAAAACGACACGGATATTTTAAGTTCCATTTACCGACAAACTGTACTAACCAATATTCGGTTGTACTGAGTAAAAGTAAAACCTGAATCATTCGGTTGGCAAAACGATTCGATTGTGGCAGTGAATCCCTTTCCTGTGTGTACGTTTCTCGCATTGCTTAGAAGTAAACTTAAAGTCTATTATCCCATGTACCACTTTTCAAAGTGAGGTCGCTAATTTTCTGCTTTCCATGTAGGCTAACATAGAACGCCCCCACTTTCTAATCTACCCCTTTCATAAAGAATACCTAAATGAACCATTCTTTTCGCTCTCATAGCTCTTCATAATCGCAGCCGCTTGTTGTGATTAGAAGCAGCTATAAGAGGCGGCGATTATGCTTTCCTGCAATACGGTCTTTATATCTTTAATGTTTCCCTGAATGTCATACCGGATACGGTGTGGGTATCATCGTACGATCGCCATAGATCGGGCATAATTTTACACGGCCTGCTTGTTTCACATGTTAAAATAACACCCAACAAAACACCCATTCATGGCATGGCATGGCAGCCAGCCCAAGTCCATCAAGACAAGTTGCCGCTGCGTCACACGAGTACACACAAAATCGACACTCGAAGGAAGCATCAATAGCCGGCAAGTCGTTTGTTTGGACGACTCGAGGAGTAGGTATGCCGCTTCGCGCTACAGCAGCGGAGGCAACAAATGAACACATGAATCAAATGACATGCAAAATATCGCAAAGTGTTGTTGTTGTTGGCCAAAGACTGGGGACAGACAGACAGTGCGATGGACGGGCGGACAGACGGACATATCGCTGCCGATATTGCAACAAGTATTTACTACGCCGAGAGAAGGAGAAGATTAAGAGACATCTTTGCGTGGCGTTCCAGAATGACTGTGCCGTTTCTTCTAAGGCACAGTGGTTGCGAATCGTGTGAAGTGCAAAGAGGGGCGGAACAAAATGTTTACACACACAGGAAAAAATATCGGTTGGAAATCGAACCACTAAACTTTTGTTAGGCAAGAAGAGTATCAGTTTCAATCACCAAATGTTATTAATTATGACGCTAATTCGGTTGGACGGAACATAAAATGATTGCTATGGCAATATGAGGATTAGACAACTTACTATTTGATCACATTAAGCAAATAAAGCTTATATAATTGGTTGACAGAACCGCCTGTTGTGGCAACTATTAGTTTTCGATGTAACCAATAACTGGCAATGACCGCAAAGTATTTCGCTTTGATAACCAAACCAGGTGCATCTTAGAAAAAATTAAATTCTTTAAATAAAATATAAAAACAATATATAAAGGAAGTTATAACGAAAGGCACAATACGAGGGCTGCTATATATATTTCTGGCCTAATAATGAAATTGCGAATATTTATCATCAAAAATTGTTTTTCAAAGCATTCTCCAGCATGATTTATACATTATTGCATGCGCTCAAGACAATTGTCGAAGCACTTTTTCCACTCCGATTGAGACACCTCCAAAACATAGTTTTTGAACGCTTCAACAGCATCTTCTGGCGGCGAAAATCGTTCACCACTCATTTTTTTCTTGATGTGCGGGAATAAAAACAAGTCATTGGGTGCCAATCAGGGTCCGGTACGGCGGTTGATCCATCAATTCGACGTTTTGGCCGGTCAAAAAGGCGCTGGTTTGAGCCTATGTGTGAGGGCTCGCATTGTCATGGTGCACGATGATTCGTCTACTCTTTTTGGTTTTTCGAATTTCTCCGATGACTTCAGGCAAACAAATTGTGGTGTACCTACCACTCAGAATTGACCTCCTACTTTGCTCAAGCGGAACAGTCTCCACATGATTAGTTTTTCTGAAGATACAGGCGACCATTTGCTTCGAAGTGCTTCTTCCACAAACAACTTTCGTTGGATTTGGCTCTGCTTCGAGGACCCACACGGTCAATTGCTGTTTTGTTTCGCGCTCATACGCATAGATTCATGATTCGTCACCTGTGACGATCTTATAAACGTCTATTGAAGCACCGCGATCGTATTTTTCCAAAATTTCTTTACACCAATCGACGCGAGCCTTTTTTTGAGCGATTGTCAAATTGTGCGGGATCCAACGATAACAAACCTTTTTTACGGCCAGTTGCTCATGCAATATCGAGTGTATGCTGGTGGAAGAAATGCCCAAGGATGCCTCTATATCTCACACTATGTCATATGACGATCTTGCATTATCAGTTCACGCACTGCATCTTTGTTCTTTGGCACAACGGCCGTTTTTCGACACCCTTCACGACCTTCGTCTGTGAGCGAGCGTCGGCCACGATTGAATTCATTAAACTAGTTTTTCACGGTGCTATGTGATGGCGCTTCATCGCCATACAAAGATTTAAGTTCATCGATGCACTCTTGTCGTGATAATCCACGTCGAAAGTTGTGAAAAATGATCGCACGAAAATGTTCACGAGTTAATACCATTTTGTGTGCCAAATTGATTTTTTCAAGGCACTGTAAACAACACAAATGATGGTCGTACGTTAAAACGTTCCCTTATGCTCAAAATGTAAACTATACTAAATGGAATAAATGGAAATGTCAGATGGCGCCAGGCAACACTTAGTGTTGTCTGAGCCAGTATTATATATAGCAAGCCTCGTACACCCAGAGAAAAAAAAGTTGGAAATCAGTTGAAACTAGTTAAGGGTGTCCTAAGAAGAGCGCAATTTTTAAATTTTAAATAAAACACAGATATTTAAGAAAAAATCGTGAAACTTTATTATATCGTAAAGTAGACAGAATGAGGTTATGTATGGAACAATATATCGTGCAGATGGCCGCCGCGGCTTTGCTGGCATGCACGCGTTCTTTTAATGAAATTTTCAATGACCGTTTTGCATGAATGCTGCGGTATTTCATTAATGCAGCGTCCAATTTCGTCTTTTAAGGCTTGAGTCGTCGTCGGCTTATTCGCGTAAACCATCGACTTCAAAAAACCCCAAAAAAAAAATATAATGGTGTTAAATCGCACGATCTAGATGGCCAATTCTGATCTCCAAAACGCGAAATAACACGACCGGGAAATGACTGATGCAGCAATTGAATTGTTTCTCTGGCTGTATGACATGTGGCGCCGTCTTGTTGGAACCACATGCCCTCCACATTCATTTCTTCAATTCTAGGCAAGAAAAAACTGGTTATCATTTCACGATACCAAACACCATTGACTGTTTGCGCTTGACCTGCCTCATTTTCATAAAAAAAGGTCCAATGATTCCTCCAGCCCAAAAACCACACCACACAGTGACACGTTGAGGATGCATTTGCTTCTCGTGAATCACTCGAGGATTTTCCGCACCCCAAATGCGACAATTCTGCCTATTGACGAAGCCATCAAGATGAAAATGGGCCTCGTCACTGAAGATGATTTTATCGGCAAAATCAGCATTTTCATGTTGTCTCTCCAATACCCAATTAACGAACTCCCTTCGCTGTCCATGGTCAGCTGGCTTCAGTTCCTAAGTCAATTGAATTTTGTATGCATGAAGATGCAAATCTTTCGTCAAAATTCGCTGCAAAGTGGATTTGGAGACACCAATTTGCTGAGCTCGGTGTCGAATTGCGGTGGATGGAGTTTGAGCGACATCACCACGTACAGCTGCGACATTTTCGGTCGATCGACCTGGTCGATGGCGCGTTGTTGTCTTTACATCACTAACAGACCCAGTTTCGGCAAATTTATCCATTAATCTCTTTACAGTTGACTCTTTTGGAGCATTATTGTGACCCCAAATTGATCGCAATTTGCGAACTGTAGCCGCAAAACTTTCACCATTTTGGTAAAACAATTTCACAATGAGAATGCGTTGTTCATTCGTGTAGCGCTCCATTTTTACTAACCTCGTACCTTCTACTAACAAACAATAACAATTGTTCAAATGTCAAACAATGACACTTCGAATGTTGCCAGATTTAAAAATTGCGTTCTTCTTGGGACACCATTTACAATGATTCGCTGGCAAAAGAGGAATTTCAGTTGCAATCACCAAAGTTTTTTTAATCGTAATGGATATTCGCTTCAAAATACCACAAGATGATGAATATGAATTTCGTATTGTACTCACTAC
This sequence comes from Hydrotaea diabolus, assembly GCA_963513945.1. NCBI lineage: Eukaryota > Metazoa > Arthropoda > Insecta > Diptera > Muscidae > Hydrotaea > Hydrotaea diabolus. The sequence goes on from OY740719.1 coordinate 111,759,181, forward strand.
TAATTGATCGGTCATACCAATTTAATGCGACAAAGGCATTTAGTTGCAACAACTAGTGGTTGTGGCAATAGTTTTGCAAATATTTTGTCGTTGTAACTAAAAAACGATGGAAATCCATTCGATCTACACAAATTCTAAAAATTAAAACTGTTCGAGTCATAATAACTTAAAAAGACCATATAAATGTAAACAAAACCAAAAAACAAAAAATAAATTTACTCCACACACGGTACGAAGTACAAATATTCGGCTGGATTAACATATAAGTACTTTCTGTTACAGTCATAAATATTCCGTGGTATTGATGGTTACTTGGTCAGACATACCTTAAGATGAAAGCTATAATAATATTATGATACAAAAACCAATAAATCGGTTATACCAACCAACCAATTATGAAAATATGTTACTTTGGTACCAAAAATTGGCGGTGACAACACATTAATTTCTTATAGTAACCAAGCCCCATTAAGTTCGATGTTGTATACTATTACACTAGCCAACAAAAATTCGGTCTTTCTCGGGGGTGAAAGATTTTTTCTGAAAATGAAAGACTAATGTGAGTATAGTAAATTCTCAAAAGGATGAAGATGGTAGGTCCCAGTTATTCTTTGTGGTTCGAAGAAATTTGCATTTTGCAATGTCACACTAAATGAAATAAATTATAAACTATACAAAGCGAAAAAATTAACAAGAAATCGGTTGGAACAACTGAAATTCCGTTGCAAACAAATAATTTTGGTTGCAATCACCAAATGTTTATAATCGTAATGGATATTTGGTTCGACGTACTACAAGATGATAAATATGATCATTGTATTGTAGACGCAATTAGTATATCGGTCTTACCAATATATTAGTTGCGTCTACAATAGAATATATTTAGTTGCTATAACTGGTGGTTGTGACAACCAATAGTTTTGACAACATTCTGTTGTTGTTGTAATCGAATATTGGTGGTGATATCTAAACTTTTACCATAAACAATTACTACTGCTTTACGCATATCGTTTTTTAATTTAATTTAATCAGTTAAAATCGTCCTTATTTTTTGCTTTTCCTCGACATCACCTTTCTTATGCTTTAGATATAAAAGGAAATAGTGTTTTTGTCTCTTTTTTTGTGTTGAAGCGTATTTTTCAAATGCGAACTCAATAATTCCAGTGCAGCGTGCTTTCGTTTACGATTCGCTGTTCCCCCAAATGTGTAGTACTGGAGTGAAACAAACCCCAAAGACCTCTGCATTCGGACCGCGTCGCCATATCACAAGTAGGCATCATTGGGCCTTACTGTTTTCCAGGATAACCGTCTTGCCGTATCTGTGAACTCCAAACGGTACTTGACTATGTTACAGCCGGATCTTAAGGCAATTCAATTAGAGGATACATGGTTCCACAGGATGGTGCCTCTGCACACACAGCGAGGGTTACCATGAATTGTTTGAGGCAAATGTTTCCTGGACAGCTTATCTCTTTGAGGAGTGATGCGAACCGACCAGACTTAGCCCTATGCGATTTTTTTCCTTTGGGGTCGAAGTATATGCAGTCGAAGGTATATGAACCGTCCCAACACCTTGGAAGACCAAATTAACAATATTGAGGCTAAAATTGGCAGACATGCTTGTCGGAGTTCATGAAAAGTTCAGAAAACGTATGCAGCACGATAAACGATAGCGAAGCTCGACATTTGCAAGAAACACTATTTAAAACCATGAAATTTAAAAATTCCCTTACTGTTCAATATAATTAAAATATACAATACATTTTTCTATGGTTCACAATTTTTTTAATTTCATTTCCAAATAAGCAAATTATCGCGCTCCACCCTGTTTTTTACATGGCTAAATGAAAAAAAAAAACAAACCTAGAATAAATGTCAACAATGATTCGGACCCACTGTGCACAGCAATACTGAAGTTTATTTGAATAGTCACACACGCACACATTCATTCTCGAATATGCATACAGAAGGGAGCTGCAACAAACAGCAGCAGCAGAAAAGTGCAAAGGATGGATGATCGGCTGATGATGATCAATATTTGAGGAAAAGAAGTAACGAAACAAGACAAGACGGCTAAAAAAGAAAGAACTGCAAAGGAAATCACGCCTTTTATGGTTGCATCAATGATTGGTTTGTGCCTGATCATCATCATCGAATGAGCATATCTGCATTTCTGGATGAACCTGTGCCTGCCGTATCTCTCTGTGAGTAATACTAGTTGTGCAGTAGTAGTGGTAAATGTGTGTGCGTGCGCGAGTGTGAGCGTGTATGCGTGAGCACTCGTCCCGTATGGGCTGTTGCAAGGAAGATCACAATCGTAACTTGAGTAGGCATATTATACTTAATTAAAACCAAATGCTGCCTGATGTCTGATTGCGGCCTTCTACAACAGCCGCGCAACGAGCGGCGACACAACCAGACGCACTCGTACGCTGCCTAAAAAGAGTTGTCCATCCCATCGATAGCGATCGGTTAGGAATACGAACAACAACAACAACTACAGCTCCACAACATGCCACATCTAAATAAAATGTATGCATCCTAAAGTGGTAGAGGAGCCGAAACAAAAAACCAACAAACAGAGTGGGGTGTTTGATTATTTTTGGATTTGTGTGTTTAGCACCATCTACATAGATTATCATTGGAGCACAGTGCTTTGAGTTCGAATACATGTGAAAAGAATTTGTCACATTAAAAAAAGATATAGCGTCAGTGCGATCGCTCTACCAAGATCAAAATGAACTTTAAGTGTAGAGTGGCAGTAGAAAGATTTCTTAGCTAATGTTGCTTTAATTCGAGTGTTAACCTTACAGAGGGTGTTTTAGTCCAAATAAGCTGAAGCATTCAGTGTAACCGTGCCCGTCTTGGTATTGAATACCAACTAACTTTATTTGCACAACAACCCTCTACGAAACAAGAGAAAATTTCTAATAAGTCAGTGCGCTATGCGCGACATAATTCTTATACTCACACACAGAAAACAGATTTGTTGCCACAACCGAATTTTTCGGTTGAAGGAAACAAGTATCGGTAATCCTAACGTATCAAGATGATTATTGGAACTGAATTTGTACATGTATTGGTTTTGTTATTTATTGTTGGTTATAAGTACTGTTTAAAAAAATTTAATATATTTCCCTTTTGCAATGGGTCAACTCTGGATGGTAATGGGTGATCCAAGTAGATATACTTTTTTCAATAGCCTTTTTTGACTGATCACGTGTGAGTCGTGTCATGCTGTCATGTTATTTTTGTTTAGTATTGTTTGGCGTTTCATCATGGAAAGACTTACGCCTGAACAACGTTTTCAAATCGTTCAACTTTATTAGGAAAATTCACGTTCTGTAAGGAGTGTGTTTCGTGCACTTCGTTCAACTTATGGTCAACATAATCGGCCTACTGAGCGTTCTATTCGCAACACCATCACCCATCTTGAGACCCAGCATTCATTATTGGATAATATTCGACCGAGTAGACCACGCCCAGTATGCAGTGAAGAAAATGTAGCGGCGGTAGCTGAGAGTATACACCAAGACCGTGGAGAGTCGAATCGGCGCCGTTCGCAGCAACTCGGACTGACGTATGGAACGACTTAGCGCATTTTACGTCGAGATCTTTAATTGAAAGAGTACAAAGTACAGCTTCCGCAAGAACTGAAGCCGCCCGACGTTCCCAAGCGACATCGTTTCGCTCTATGGGCTCTTGAAAAGTTCCAAGAAGATCCGACGTTTTCGAGCCAAATTTTGTTCAGCGACGGGGCCCATTTCTCGTTCAATGGGTGTGTAAACAAGCAAAATTGCCGCATTTGGGACGAAGAGCAACCATAAGAGGTTCAAGAGCTGCCACTTCATGCAGAAAAAACAATGGTTTGGTGAGGTTTGTGGGTCGGTGGAATCATCGGTCCATACTTCTTCAAAAATGATGCCGCTGAGAACGTAACCGTCAATGGCGACCGTTATCGTGCCATGATAACCGACTAGTATGTGATGCTCGAAATTGAAGCTCGTGATCTCGGCGACATTTGGTTTCAACAAGACGGCGCCACTTCCCACACATCGCATCAATCAATGGATTAATTGAGAGAACACTTCGGTGAGCAGATGATTTGACGTTTTGGGCCGGCCGATTGGCCAGCAAGATCGTGTGAAATCACACCGTTAGACTTTTTCCTGTGTGAATATGTAAAGTCTAAAGTTTATGCGGACAAACCCGCATCGATTCAGGCCTTGGAGCAAAGCAGCGCGCGTGTCATTAGCCAGTTAGCAGTTGAAATGCCTGAACGAGTCATCGAAAATTGGACTCAACGGATAGACCATCTGAGACGTAGCCGTGGCCAACATTTGATAGACATAATCTTCAAAAAATAAATGCCAAAGAATGTTCTTTCAAATGATAATAAACATTCCCCTTTCAATTTGAATTTTCTGAGTTTTTTTCTTTAAAAAAGTAGGGAACCTCGAAATAGATCACGCGTTAGCTTTGATAAGCATTGCAATGATGCCCCAATCTGAAAATAATTAATTAAGCAGGAAAAGTGTGTCGCCACCAAAAAAAAATTTTGTTGTTGTCATACTATGCCGAAAATTCTAATCATGTCTAAGTAATGTCGTTAAATTACAGTTGAGCCTGTTTCCATATTTTGGAAATTATTTTTTTATTAATAGTTATTTTATTTAAATAGCAATATCTTTTGGAAGTATTAACCCAAGAAACTTTAACTCCCTGACCATATTTTTTATTTTTATAATTTTTTTTAAGGATTTCGAAATATTTTTTCGTTGTAAACAAAGATTTTGTCTTGACTAGAACCGTAAAATATTATATGGTTTATATGATGATGTTGAAATATCCAATATCATGTACAACAGCCAACTAAGCACTTTTGGTTTGGTCACTACAAAGAACTTATTTGTTGCCATCGCCAATTATGTTGGTAACATCAGCATCACAATTGGTAGTTTGCCATAACCGCCAGTTGCGGCAACCAATAGCTAAGCTGAATTCGATTGGTATAACTGTGTGATTGAATGTGAATATGTGAAACGCTTGTGGCAACCATCATATGATATCTCGAACGATGTTACTATCTATGGATGTGTGTGCACTATGCACTATGGATGTGTGTGCACAAGAAAGAAAAACTCAATTAGAAATCGATCCGAACTATAACATTTCGGTTGGGTAAACTGACCTTCTGTTGCAATCACCAACATTCCATCGTATTAATAATGGGTGGTTGCAGTTTAGAGGCCGATGTTGATTTTGAATAAAACACACATTATTTAGGAAATTATTGTCATTTCTTTTTATTATGATAATATTGGTATGGTTCAATTATGTATGGAACAAAATATCGACCAAATGGCCGCCGCAACCTCGGCGGCACACCTCCATCCTATGGTCCAAATTTTCGATGACGCAGAGGATTAATTGAGGTTCTATGCCGTTAATGCGCCGAATTATCTCATTCGTTAGCTATTGAATTGTTGCTGGCTTATCGACGTACACCTTTTCTTTCAAATAACCTTTAAGAAAGAAGTCCAACGGTGTCAAATCACATGATCTTGGCGGCTAATTAACATCGCCACGACGTGAGATAACACGGCCATTGAATTTGTCGCACAAAAGAGCCTTATGGTTGTGAGGATCATAGTATGGTTGTGGAGATAATAGTATGGTTGAGTGGGATTCATACCATTGTTGTGAGGATTATAGTATGGTTGTGTAGATCATAGTATGGTTGAGTGTGAATCATACTATGGCTGTGGGGATCATAGTATGGTAATGTGTGAATCATACTATTGTTGTGAGGATTATAATATTGTTGTGCCACATTTATATACCCAACAATAGTATGATCCTCTTCGAATATTGTCACCCCAACCATTTTTTTTCTGCGTGTGTGTGCCACGTGACACCGTCCTATTGAAACCACATATCGTCCACATCCATATCTAACAATTCGGGCCATAAAAAGTTCGTTATCATCTTACGATAGCGAACACCATTCACAGTAACTGCCTGGCCGGCCTCATTTTGGAAAAAATACGGCCCGATGATGCCGCCAGCCCATAAACCGCACCAAACAGTCACTCTTTGTGGGTGCATTGTTTTTTCGACAATCACTTTTGGATTTTCATTCGCCCAAAAGCGGCAATTCTGCTTATTGACGAATCCACTGAGGTGAAAATGTGCCTCATCACTGAAGATGATTTTCTTCGTTAATTGATCTTCCACTGTTGCCTGAAGCCTAAATAACTTTAACGCCTTGCTCGCTTGTGTATCTTTCCATGGTTCAAATTGAATTAGTCTGAAATTGAGAAATATCAAATGAAATGCAGAAAAAAACTTGACGTTTAGGTGTGGTTCACATTTAACATCGGCCCTTAAAAATTAACCACTCTTAGTAACATGGTTTGACAAATAGGTAGCCTTGGTTATGCCTACCGAATGCATTTAAACTATTGATTGTTACAATTGTTGGTTATGGCAATCAACCATTGATTAAGTACATGTTACCTTGGTACGAAGAGTTGTTGATGACAACCGTAAAGTTTTTTGTAGTATAACATTTTGTTGTATTTCGGACATATAACCGAATACATAAAACTTCATCACTTGGTCCAGTTAACAAATGTTTGTGGTAATAACAGCCAAATTCAAAGAGCATTTATAACCAGCAATCTATAACTACAACCAATACATGTAAACATTCAGTTTCAATAATAATTTAATTAGTCAGAAAACCTATACTTTGTCCTTTCAACCAAAAGTGTTAGTTCCCTCATTTGAACATTGCCGTGTATCTACTCAGCATTAGGTTGTATCAATAGAATACGTGGGCTTTACCGCCAACATTCAATTGTGACTACAAATCTGTTCTCTGTGAGCACTGCCCGGGACCTACTGTTTAACGCCGGTGCCTGATGCGTCTGATGCATTTTATAGAGCAACTTTTTCATGGTTTAGAGTTGAATCTCTAACTCGTAAGGTCGCAGGAATTAAAGAGGTGGAAACCCGCCTCTAAATAATTGCTCAATGATTTGACCTGAAGTTCTACCTGGCTTTGTTGGTACGAAATGATAGTCATGTATACCCTTTTGAACGACATCTAAGTACCATAAGTTCCTTAAAGGGAGACAAAACAGCGTATGATAGGCCATCACAAATTTCGGGATCCTAGGTTAATTCGTTTGACAGCTTGCCTTTAACCTTTCGTATACACTTGTTTGAAATTACTTTGCTGTGAAGTCTTGGACATGAATGGACTACTCTCTCTACAGTTCAGAGTCAGGGCGTATGGCTACTCCAATGAATGGAAGTAACTTCTTTGATCAACATTTGTGCCTAAACCGAAGGGGAGGGGTTTAGGGACTGAAAAGGCTGGTCCGAAAATCTCTACTAAATATTATTTATCTTATCTCATATCAGTATCGTGTGATATAGTTCAATAAATTTATTGACAAAATTAAATGGAATATCGTTCCACTGTGCGCTGTGATTAAAAGCTGCCCGCATGATATTGTCACTTAGATGTGTTTTCACTTCTATCTTGTTCGTTAATTTTTTAGTTTCTTATTTGCTGTATATCTTAATATTATTTTTAGTCAGATATCAATTAAGAAGAACGATTTGTTTTGGATTTCTATTTTATTATTTGTTCTTGGCTTTTCGACTTTGTTTTTAGTGTGGCTAGCCGCGCACCGACCAACAATTGAAAAAGTAATCGTCAAGTACTTCTTCGAAATGTATCCGTTCATCCATTCAAATTATCTGGGCAAATCTAAGAACAGGAGTTGGCTTTTTGCCGCCAATATGTATTTTTATCGACGTTATCGGCAGCGGCGGCTGCAGCGCAATCATTTGGCCACTTCAGCGATGCGCTGACAAGACGACTACCGACTGACTGACAAACGAAAATGAAGTGTTATCGCATGTGACAAGCTGCACGTCATTCATAGTGACAACTGACGGATGAGTTTAATTTTTGATCTAACTGAAGGGATTCAATAGCTGCATTCGGCAAAAGTCTAATGACGATTTCAATGAAATTCAAAGAACAGCATTTTATCCATTTGAAGGACATCTTATTCCACCAAACTTATTTTAAATCTAATCAACTTATTAAAAATTGAACTCTGCGCTGTAAGTGAAGCTAAAATCATCCTTGCTCGGAATTTTAATTGATTAGAGTGTGTGTTAAATAAGAGTAGTGGCATGGGGAGTGAAAAAAACATTCGAATGTTCACACAAAATATTAATTGGGAATCATGTGATAAAAAATTTCACATATTAACTTAAATATTCGTAAGTTTCGTATTACCGATATTAGGCGATAAACAAATTTACATATTTACAAAAAACTTTGTATGCCTTTTATCAAAAAAAATTTCGTTATTATGAGATGACGAACTTTACATATTTACAAAAAAGTTGTAAGCCCTTCTTCGAAAATATTTTCGTTATAAGGTGATTAAATAATTTATCGTACAGAGAGCACGAATTTCATAAATTTTATTGTGGCTTTCGTTCATTAAATATTATTTATTACAATAACTGATAAATTATTTATCTGATTTACGAAATTTTTAATTGACTGGTGATCAAATTGACATTTGTTGGTTAAATTTCAAGGGTTGTCTTTTTTCCTTTTTTATCACGTAAATAAGCTAAACTAATTTTAAAATTCACTGCACTATATCGTAGTTATGTGTTGGTGTATTTGTTTTAGTATGTAAGCAGTGCGAATGGTTTTTAGTGTGTTCGGTAGAAAATACTACTGCCGGCAGTTCTCGTTAAATGCGAAATTCAGTTACAGCACATTCGTTGTTTAGGGTCTTATAATGGTAAAAACTTCCCGGATGATTATTAAAAAAAAATTAAAAATTTTTTCGTAATAATAGTTTTTGTTTAATTGAGTATATTTTTTTTCATCGCCTCCTAATAAAAATATTTTCAATTAACGGCTTACAACTTTCTTTTGTTAAAGCGTGAATTTTTTTATCACCTCATAAGTTGAAGTTAGATTGATTTACAAAAAAGAGATGGTACATTTTTAATAATTTTTTCAAATTTCTAAATTTACTAGTAAGGTTTAACTTTGTCATTTAATAATGGATGCGTTTTCGCTTCGCCCAATGGGCAGAAGATTGTTTGGCAGATGATACAGAATTTTAGCAACAAATCATGTTTTCATATGTAGCTCATTTTTAATTCGGTGACTATGTCAATAGGAAAAATTGACTCATATGGGTCTCCGAGAATCCACACTTGATTATAGAGAAGCCCATGCATCCGCAACGAGACTGTTTGGTGTGGATTTCGGGCCGACGGCATCTTGGGCCATTTTTCTTCGAAAATGAGCAAGGCACCGCGGTTACCGCTAACGGTGGCGTAACCGCGCCAACCTCAAGGAATTTGTGTTTCCAAAAATTAAAGAAAATGATATGGACGACATTTGGTTTCAGGCCAGATGCCACACAGCTAAAGCAACCATCGATATGCTATGCGTTTTTTAAACCGAATAATCAGACGAAACTGCGATGTCAATTGCCCGCCTCGGATCTGTGAATTGAGCCCTTTGGATTATTTTGTGTGGGGAGCGATTAAGGATAAATGTTACGGAAAGCATCTAGAGTCTGTTAAGCGTTGAAACATCAAATCGAAGTTTCCATTGAAGAGAATCGAGCCGAAACAATCAAAAATGTGCTGTAAAATAGGGTTGATCCGATGAGGTACTGCCGAGCCAGTTTTTTTTATATATAACCAACTCTCAGGGGATGCCCCCTATACATGCGGTGCAATGCGTTGGTGAGTGGAAAGTAAAGGATCGGAGGGGGGAAAGAGGGAGTAATGATTAATGACGCTTGCCTTGAACTTCTGGATTTCGCAATTAGTGGGAAATACATTTGCCGGAAGTCGATTCCACAAACGGACTGTACGAGCGAAAAACAAATTTGATCTGTAGTGTATAGTGCGGTGAACTGGCCAATCGATAATAAACAGGTTTGAATTCCTAGAAAGTCGCGTATCCCTGCCGAACATCCTCACTTCAGGAATAAGGCGACGGATGTCTGATGAACACACACCATGAAAGTAACGATATAACAGCGTCAAACAACCCACATTCCGACGATGCTCAAGGAAATCAATAGAGTTGGATACCCTACTGCCAGCTATCTGCACCATTGCTCTCCTTTGAACACGGTCAAGTAGCTTCAAGGATGATTTTGGAGCACCTGCCCATATATGGGAGTTGTATTCCATCTTTGGTCTGTTGTAAGTTGTATAGATATTGAAAAGATCAAAAGGAGTGAAATATTTCATGCACCGCACTAAAAGGCTTAGCACTTGAGTGCTTCTTTCGATATTTCAAATACATGTCTCGCCCAACGAGCGTCACATTGTATTTTCATGCCCAGAACATCGAGTGCTTCTGATTGTTCAATACCTGTACCATCGATAGCAATTGACGATATTGTTGGGTCAGCGAATCGCTTGTGAGACAATAAGCAGTACTGTGTCTTACGTGCATTAAAATCTACTCTATTCACTCGACCCCATTCGGAAATGGCAAGTAGATCCCGGCCAAGCGTCTCATCCATAATCCGCCCTTTGTCTTCATTATCTTGAAGACTCAGCCTACGGTCGAATGAATATGAATGACAGAGGTTGCTGTCATCTGCAAAAGAGTAGATTGGATTCACGGTCTGACCCAACAAATCGTCAATGAAAATAAGAAATAAAGAGGGAGAAAGGATAGAGCCCTGTGGTACACCTGCGTTCAGCCTATGTGTGTTGGATGAGAACCCATCTACAACAACTCTAATAGTGCGATCTCTAAGAAAGCTCGATATAAATCGAGCAAACGTATTACCGACACCAAAAGCGATCAGCTTTGATATGAGTGCACCGTGCCAGACTCTATCAGAGGCCTTGGAGATATCTAGAGCCACGACCTTACTCTAACCAAACTGGTGGATAGACCGACTCCAACGCTCCGACAAGAACGCCAACAGGTCTCCGGTAGAGCGGTTTCTACGGAAGTCATACTGTCGATCACTTAGCAAGTCGTTGGTCTCTAAATACCTCACAAGATTGTGGTTAACCATGCTCTCTTTTACCTTGGCAAATCGCGAATGGCCGATAATTCGCAGGATTATTGGCTTCACCCTTTTCAGGAATCGGCTGGACGTTCGCAACCTTCCAACACGCTGGGAAAACTCCCGCACGGTAAGCAAGGTTGAAAAGGTTGCGTAATGCACGGGTTAGCGTCTGCGAGCACTTACATAGGACAAGTGCCGAGATACCATCCGGGCCCGGGGATTTATTTACATCGAGGTTCGCATGATAAATCGCCCACCCTGTAGCAACAATCGGTAATCACGTAGCCCAAAAACTCGATATATGTGACGCGCAAAATAGAAAGGAATCTAAGGGTAAAAAACAGTTTTGTTCAGGAAAGCTACTTTAAAGATTTAAATGCGTGTATCTTTGGTGTACCATCACTTTCATAAAACGCGCATATCTCTGGGAGGAAACACTTTTGGGACATGGGATCGTCTCATTCGATGCTCAGATGTTGTCCACATCAAAAAAAGTGAAAATTGATTTTTTTTACCCGTAGGTCCCTTTCTCTATGCGCTGTCACATATACAGACTTGCTAACATCCTTCTACATGATCTCTAACGCTTTGTTCTGTATTTGCATTAAATAGATCGTAGTTAGGTGTTTTTCCTCTAGCAAGCATATGCAATCAAGATATAATTCAGGTGAAACTGCACTAGAGATTGAAAGGGGTTGATATTTGCATTCATACTCAGTTTATTGCTCAGCTTGTACAAAATACCCATCGCAGGGGCTATTTTTCTCTTTTTAAATCCTCCACATGCTAACTTTAAGTGAAATTACTTTGAAGTATCACTCCAAAGTGTTTTACTGAGTACGTCTTGTTAACAAACTTTTCGTCAACAAATACACTGATATCGTTTTGTTGATAAGACGCTTCGCTTAGGAGATATTGAAGAAATTTTACCTTTTTTGGCCCAGAAAAAAAGTGATCGCGAACTAAGGCTCTTTTGTCGATTAGTCGCTTCGTTTAGGAGATATCGACGAGTTAAGTTTTCATAAGAAATTTTTACCTTTTTTGGCCAGGAAAAAAAGTGATCTCTAATTAAGGCTCTTTTGTCGAATAGACACTTCGTTTAGGAGTAGTAAACCATTCAAACGTGCAAATTCTATTGTTAGAGCGACATAGCTCTTTAATATATTTTAAGTACGAAGTCTTTCTTATAAGGGTAAAGTAAGCAAACATCACCTGTATTTTTTTTTCTCAAATTTTCTTTATATGCAATGTATTTACGAAATAAAACAATTAGCAAATCTACCGATAACTTAAAAAATGAGTATTCCTAACCCGCTTGCCTGCGGTACTCCGAAATCTACAGATCCCATTAAACTAGATGAATTAGTTACCTGAACGTACTGCATTCTATTGGACTTTTTTAACAACCGCTTTTTTAATTTCTAAAAACTATCGATATTTTTTAGCTACTGTCGATAATGAAGCCGAAATGAACCTACTCTAATGTTGTAAAATTAAAACGCAAAATAAAAACCAAAATTCACATTTAATTAATGTTAATTTCTAAATTGGATAATATTTTTTGGCGGTTCCACAACAATGGCTAGTGATGACAATAACACAACAGCTATGTCATGCATTGTTTAATGCATAGACGATAAATTGTTCAAGGTGGACGATATGCTTCTTCTTTGCAATAATGTAGAAAAACAGTAATCAGTAACGCACAAATTCTCGGTTAGTTTATCAACTTTTGTTTGATCAAAATCACAAGAACTCAAAAAAGGAAAAATTTTAACACAAAACACACTAAATTCTCACACTTTGAATGCAAAAAACAGATCTCCAAAAATGATTGTTGCGTTTCTTAAATTCGCAAAGAAGAAACATATCGCCCATCAGGTTCAATTTATCGTTTTTGTTTTAATGTATTTATTAGAGTGGGCCGATTTTTTTATATATGTGATGCGCAAAATAGAAAGGGACCTAAGGTTAAAAACCAGTTTTGTTCAGGAGAGCCATTTTAAAGATTAGGTCCCTTTCCATTTGCGCTTAGAATCGTCGACTTCACTTTCATAAAACGAGCATATCTCAGGGAGGGAACACTTTTGGGGCATGGGATTGGTCTCATTCGATGCTCAGATGTTTTCCACATCAAAAAAAGAAAATAATTTTTTTTATCTTAGGTCCGTTTCTCTATGCGCTGTCACATATGCTTTATTTGAATTATTGAATCTGCTCCAAGAGAGCCTAACAATAAGTATACGAATCTTAAGTATAATGAATCCTAGTATGGATTTCTTGTTATGTGGATCTCTGCTAATTGGCAGGAATTTAAATTAATTTGGTCAAAATGGTATACTCGTATAACTGGTATGGATCACATGTCTGAGAATTTTAAACCTGGTTTGGCTTAAACCTCGTGTTAAAGGGCCAGAGGAGCCTTACAGTCATTTACAGAGTGTTTGCGATATTATGTAGAGTGAAGAACTCTAGTTATGTAAGTATAACGGATAACTCTAGAATCGCAGAGTGGACGACGTAATTTAGGTTATGTAGGTTTTTCGTGTTGACTGTTTTAAGGATCACGTATGAGAGCATTTAAGCCACGTGACGTAGAATAAAGGATTCTACACAGTCTTTTTTGAGTGTTCGTCCACGATTGATATTGACTGTTTTAAAGATCACGTATAAGAGCATTTAAGCCACGTGACGTAGAAAAAAGAATTCTACACAGTCTTTCGGGCGCGTGTGTTCGTTTTCTAATCTGCACAAGTGCAGATTAGAAAACACGGCGTTCGTTTTCCGAAGTCTTACAGAGCTTGGACTGCACAATAATTGTCTAGCAAGTATGTTATCATGACGTTCGAGCTTCTCTTTGTGCTTTATATTAATTTTTTGAATTGCCTCTTTAACGAGAGGTATTTTCAAGTCTCGGTGGATATTTTCATTCCTCATACACCAAGGGGCACCGGTAATGAGCCGCAATGTCTTCGATTGGACTCTTTGGATTTTGTCGAGATTGCTTTGCCTCATAGCTGGGCACCGTATAACCAGATAGGTTTAATTGCACTGTTGTATAGCAGGACCTTATATTCAAGGCTTAGTTTTGACTTCGCGTTTAGGAGCCAGTGAAGTTGATGGACCTTAAGTTTCAGTTGAGTATTCTTGGTTTCGATATGACTTCTCCAGGTGAGTCGGCGATCCAGGTGGATTCCAAGGTATTAAACATGATCAGATTGAGAAAAAGGGATATTGTTTAGTTTCAATGTCGGACAAGTGCTAAAATTCAGTTGCCTGTGTGAATTTAGCCTCATTGACTTTTATTCTCCAGTCTGAGAGCCAAGATTCTACTCGACTGTAATGTAAACCGAGATTCATAGATGCAATATCCTGCTTTTTATGTGCGGCCATTATAGCGGTATCGTCGGCAAAAATGGGCGTTTGGGATGGTAGAGATATCTGCGGTAAACAGAAGGTAAAGAATAGGCCCCAGGATGCTTCCCTTAGGCACACCTGCTAGTATTTCGCGGTCATCGGTGACGTGTTGCCCACATTTGACTCTGAATCTGCGGTTTTCTAAGTAAGACTCAAGAATTCGATGCGTATTTGCCGCTAAGTATTTGCAAATTTTGAAGGTCAAGCCAAAGTGCCAGACTTTGTCAATTGCTTGGGTCAGATGGTTTACTTGTTCGATGGTGCTGTGACCTTCCCAGAATGCAAACTGATGGTCTAATATTATGTTATTTGACATGAGGAACGGTTTTATTTTCGATAAAAGAACTTCTTCAAATAGTTTGGATAAGCAGGGAAGCAAACTGAACGGCCTGTATGAGGAAGGTATTGATTTGTCCTTTCCTGGCTTTAAAATAATTTGAATCAGAGAAATTTTCCACACTTTAGGAAAGTAACCATGTCTCAAAATAGAGTTAAATAATTTTGCCAGGAACTTTACAGCAATATAGGAAAGTTCCAAGATTGTTTTAGGCGTGATAAGATCATATCCAGGTGCTTTACCTGGATTCACGGTTTCTTTGATGACATTCAGAACTTCATTTGCGTTAGTAAGGGCAATTTGTAAGGACAAAATGGTGTCGATGTTTCAATACCATGGATTTTTCAATAGCTTTTGACATGAGGAAAAAAGTTCCACTACGTCATATCAAAAAAATCATTTTCATTATTCTCAAGTACGAGGTTGCTATTTTTATTTCGGGTCCGGCAAAAAAAAAACATAAATTGATCATTGGAAATGGTTTTATTGTTTTTCAAAATATTCTTCTTTAAATGGAAATGGTTTTATTGTTTTTCAAAATTCTCTCCCTTAAGATCAATACACTTTTGCACGCGCACAAACCAATTTTCGAGGCACTTTTTTCACTCCGATTGAAACACCTCCAAAGCATGATTTTTGAACGCTTCAACAGCTGCTTCGGGCGATGAAAAACGTTGACCACGCATTTTTTTTTGATATGCGGGAATAATAAATCAAATCAGGGCTGTACGGTGGATGGCCCATCAATTCAACATCTTGAGTGGTCAAATAGCTTATAGTTTCAGCTGATGTGTGAGAGCTCGCATTGTCGTAATGCAAAATGACCCTTCTTCTCTTTTTAACTTTCTTCATTTCTTCGAACACTGTTGGCAAACAGATGTTTGTATACCACTCAGAATTGACCGTCCTACGTTCCACTAAAGGCACTGTAGCAACATGGCCGGTTATACCGAAAAATAAACACAATCATTTGCTTCGATGTACTTCTTCCACGAACAACTTTTGTTGGATTTGGCTCGTCTTGAAAGGTCGATTGCTGTTTTGTTTTGGGTTCATATGCATAGATACATGATTCGTCACCTGTGACAATGTTATACACTGCCTTTGAGCTACCGCAGTTATACTTTTTCAACATCTCTGCGCCAATCCATACTAGACTTTTCTTGAGCATTCGTCAAATTATGTAGGATCCAACGAAAACACATTTTTTCAGGGTCAAATGAACATGCAATATCTTATTGATGCTTTCTATACTAATGCCCAAGGATGCCTCAATCTCACGGTATGTCATATGTCGGTCTTGTTTAATCAGTTCACGCACAGCATCGATGATTTCTGGCAATGTGACCGAAGTTGGACGTCCTTTGCGAAATTCATCCTGGAGAGAACGGCGTCAGAGACTGAACTCTTCGTACCATCGTTTAACAGTGGTTTCTGATGGTGCTTCATCGCCAAAAGTCGAAATAAGTTGATTTAAACACTCTTGTCGCGATAACCCACGCCGAAAACCGTAAAAAATCATCGCACGAAAATGTTCACGGGATAATTTCATTTTTTGACTGAGATGAAATTTTCAACACACTGTAGACAAAACAATTCACCCTCAAATGACAAAAAGGTCTGAGTAAAGTTATGCTAAAAAATTTCAAAGTTTCCAATGGAAGTTCCGTTTGCATCTGGGAGCACTAGTATTGTCAGGACCCGAAATATAAATAGCAACCCTCGTCGTTTCTGAGATACACCATTTTGAGTGAGACAACCTTAACGTCAAAAGCCAAAATACAATGTTAACAACTGTTTCTTGTTCTTCTTTATTTATGTTTTTTACATTTACGTCAATTACATAAATTATTTTTTGACGTTTCTTTCTGTTTTTGACGCTTCGCTTGTTGTTATTAAGTATTGTCTGTTGCTTGCAATATTCGGTTGTAATTTTTTTTTTGTTTTGGATGAATCCTTTTTTTATACCCATACATCGCCGTGCGGCAAGAATTACAAATAACATACTGACGAGTTTTTCAAAAAGTTCTATGACAGTTCTGCGAGATAAAACGTACTTTTTTATTAATATTTTTATATTTTTAATCCCCCAATGGATTGCAACAATTTCTGTTTTCGCCATATTAGACCAACTACACTTTGTTCACACCTGACGAATTCTTAAAAAGCTTACAAAAACTTAGCTTAAAAAACCACAAAACTTAAACTATTTCCAAATATTGCAAGCAAAAAACAATAATAACAATGAGCAAAGCGTCAAAAAAAGGGAGGATCGTCAAAAAATAATTTATATAATTGAGGTAAATGTGAAAAACCATAACCAAAGAAAAACAAGAAAGTGAAACAGTTGTAAACATAGCATTTTGGCTTAAGGCGTAAAGGTTGTCTTACTAAAAATGGTATATCTCAGAAAGTACTTGAGAATAAGGATTTTTTTTAAGTTTCTGAAAGTTAATTTAATGTCCTAAATTCTCATAAATGATTAATTATTATTTTCTTTTTGGTGCTCCTTATTTTTGTTGTTTGTTGTTGGTGCTCCATATTAATTGTTTTGTTTAAACTAATGGGTCGATTATGGATGGCAACCAAACTACAGTTGAGTTGTCAACTGGCAACGCAACTGAAATAAAAATAAGTATTATGTATGGCAACTTTTGTCAGTTGCCGTCGATAATAGTGTAGTGACACTTCGGCAACCTGAAATTTTGTGAACAAAAAAAACAATTCAACTCAAAAAAGTAAATTTCCACAATAAAAATTTTATTTTAAATGATTAGCTCAGTGGAACTTTTTTTTTGGTGAACAAGAAGATGCCCAGGACGTGGCATCTATTAGGAGGAATTTAAGAGATAGCTCTAATCCCTTAGAATTGCCATCTGTACTGTGAGTAGATGTTTCTATCTTTCAATAATCAATTGTTCGTCTTAGCTTTAAGGCGTATTTCCGACTTCCAAAAGATGCCGTTGTCTATTCAGTGGAAGAATTAAAAAAATGCTTTAAAAAAAGCTACCGGTCGACAGCAATACCTCTACTCTTAAAAATGTGTGCAGCTTTGAGGGTTTTTGCGGAGGGAAGTTTTCAGAAGTCCAATGGCAATGACTTCAACCTCGGCATGGCTCAACCCACATTGTCCGTGGTTTTGAGCGAAGTTGTCCAACTAATAGAGCAAAAGCTATGTAAAATTTGGATTGTTTCCAAATTTTCTGCCAGTTTTTTTTTTTTAATTTTGCCTTAAAATGAATCCACACTCTCTGCCATTCTTCTGGAGTGCGTGTAGGTGGGCCATAGCTATTTAAATTATCGGCAATTCCCTTCCACACTTCATCCGTAGTGGCTTTGGTTTCACCAAAAACCCTTGCTAGCTAGGTTTGGGTTAGATTCCATTTTCTCTACCAGGATTTCAAATTGTTGCTTTGTGGTAATTTTAACCATCATGAAGCCTACGAACACCAGAAAAAAATATGTAATACTGAATATATGAATAATTAAAAATAAATGTAAATTACCTCTTAATTTCACTTATTATTTCTTTAAAAATGTATTCATTAATTTCTTTAAAAAATTACACACGGCAGCCAGAAAAAAATGGTTGCCGAAAAATCCCCTGTTTAGCAACTGAAATTGACTACTGTCGGTCGTAGTTGCAATCCGTAATGCAAATTTGGCAACTGGCAACGCCACTAAACTTTGCTTGCCATCCATAATCGACCCATAAATTTCCGAAAAAAAATTTTTCATTGTAGGCTATTTTTGATTTTAAACTTTTTCCCTTATTTATTCTTTAAAAATTAAAAAAAAGAAAATCAAATATATCAAGTCGTTTTCGAGATATAAAATTTTAAATTGTTCCGAGAAATACTAAATTTCTCAAAATTTTAATATTGGAATTGCAACAACAACTTCCGGAATTTTACTTTTATTTTTGTATAGTTTTATATATTGGCCTACTCCTTCGATATTAGGACCAAAGGTCCGAATCCCTGACCCACTATGTCACATGTGGCCTATGTGGCCGGACCCAGATGAAACTATTATTTTGCGATACTTTCAAAGTGTTGTGAGGACGTTCTTCGCCCTTCGAAGCGCGAAGGCTTCGCGTCCTCTTCTTGTAAAAATCACACGAAATTGAAATGGTTTCTCCATCGGCACAGTTCTGTAAACAACAACTCTTTCAACATGTCTCCCTGGACCGTAACCCTACGATCGTAGCAACATTCATCAGCCACCCTGTAGTTATACAGGACCTTAGCCGAAAATTACATGGAAATTTAGAAATGAATTCAATGTTTTTTACTTCAACGCACAACACTCAAATGACTGATCGCGCAGTTGTGCAATTTTCCTACGCATTTTGCTTCATTTTTTTTTTTTGGTGTGTCTAAAATTTCCCAGACTCAGACTCTGTTTAATGGAACATATGCTCAACATGAATTTATCTGTTGCACGAAAAAAAAAACTCGCCGAGACCAAAGAAAAAAAAATAAAAAAAAATAATCAACATGCAGCATTCTTAATAAACGTACACACTGGCAGACAGACGGACGGACAGACACTCAGACTCTTGTAAGTCTGCAACATAATTTTGTATGTTGACTGTCCTGTTTGTCGTTGTTGCTGTTGTGCATTCGTTCCTTCGTGTTCAATATAAAAAATAATTCTTCATAAAGTGACAAAACGTCTGTTGCATTGCGTTGGAGTCTGTAAAAATTTCCACATAACTTAATAATAATGAAAAATGCAAAAGAAAAAAAAAACAAATAAAACCGAACAGAACAAAAATAATAAAGAGTATTTACGCTCCCCCTTCGGTGGGATTTGGGCTGCGGCAAGTGGCAACCGACCGACCGACCGACCAACAATTCAGCCTCCATAGCCACCACGCACTCCCCCGGCCGGTCGATGATCAGCATCAACGACGGGCAAAAGATATTGACGTTGTTGCAACGCGTTAGTGCATGGATTTGTCAGTGTGGCAATGATCGCATCGAAGACAACAGCAGCAACAAGAACCACGGCAACAATGCCACGCAGTCTTTGTGGCATAAGATTTATCACATTGTTTGTGCTGCACATTTATTTCGCATAGAAAAAGATCGGTCGGGGCACGGTGCCCAGAGCCGCTGCCAGTGCCAGTGCGTTTTTCACTCGCCTCTCGCCGCCAATGGGTGGATTGAACTTGTCGCGATTTCGTTCATCTCATTGCTAATGTTGCAGTTGTTGTTGTTGTTGCGGCTGCCAGTGTCGCATAAAATCTCAACAACACCATCAGCATCATCCAGCATCAAGAGTAACAAAAACAAAACAAAAAGAGTGGAGAAAGAAATCCGCAGAAGAAAAACTATTTTGCGTCATGTTTTAGATTCATTGCTCCTTTCAAGTGCGAATTATTCGTTGTTGCCGCTTTCCATGTTGTTGTTGCTCTTGTCGATTTTTCGCGCCACAACACTTCTACTTGACAATAATCATTATGTTCGTCGGGCGATCGTCGCTGTGGCGGTGGTTCTGGTGATGGCTTTGGCGATGACGACGATGCTGATGCCTCTGTTGCATGCATCCTCGTGAAATCTCAGCATTGGTCTTCCTGCTGCCATTGCCGCCAGCCTGCCACGGCAGTCACTCGATCATCATTTTTACCGCATATGCGGGAGTTGTTGGGGAGTTGATGAATGTCGCTGGCGATGTTGGTGTTGCCATTTCGGGTGATGCTGTCGCTTTTCGCCGCATTACATTACATTCCAATTTTATTTTGATGAGAATTTAATTCAGCCACATCGTGTGGCAAGCAGAAGAAATAGCAACGATCATCCTCAACTAACAACATGATGGCGATGATGATGATGGTGATGCCGAACAAACGAATCGAAAATATTTTAATGGTAAATTATTCTTTATGTCTAATGCAAAAATAATTGCGATTTCTAATGAAAAAATAAATGCATTCCATCTATCAGTTCTTTCCAAAAAAGCAGACAAACTGAAAAAAAACAACGCCAGCTAGCCTGACAGACAGATATGTCCATTAGAATGCGGAAGATTTTCTATAATCACTTTTAGACATTTTCGGCTGAAACTTTTGCACAACATTGTCCGCCTTCAGCGTAGGGTGTAGTTGGTCCCAATGCAATATCTAGAGGGATCACTTGTTGCAACAAACTTGCCACCCGGTTAGTAGGACAACTTTGAGTGATCAGTTGTTGCACCAAACTTGCACAAGGTTGGTAGGCCTATTTTGTAAAAGCAACATCGAGCAACGACTGTAGAAATGTATGTGTCCTTTGAACCAAAGACGATAAATAATAGAAGATGGGCAATGTGCTTCTTTTTTGCAATATCGTATATGAGCAGCCCCATCAACAGATAAAGTAAAAGCTTTCTGCTTTGGTGTCATTCGTTTTAGTTCACAATAGCGAACGAAAAATGCGAATGGGTAAAAGTAAAATGTCAAAGAAACGAAAATAATATGAAATACAATATCAGATAAATGTCCGCCTCTGTTAGTCTCACAAATGCGAGTCCTTCTGAGCACATTTTTTATTACATTTTCACGAGGTATTTCATTAATTTCATCACGAATATTTAGTTTGAATCGCTCAAGCGTTTCTGGTTTGTTTGCATAAACCTTGCTTTCAGATATCCCCACAAAAAGAAGTCCGGAGCAGTCACATCAGGCGACCGTGGAGGCCAATCAACACTACCATTTCTTGAAATAACTTGGTGTGGAAAGAGGTCTTGCTGTAATGACATTGTAATCCTGGCACATGTCAGTCAAGCCCAAAACATACAGTTCAGGCGTTAAAAAGTTTTCAATCTTATCACGATATCGCTCCCCATTGACAGTTACTGTAACACCGTTTTTAATAGGAGTAAGGTCCAATGACCTTACCAAATTGCACACCTGACTGTCGCTTTTAATGGTTGCAAAGGTGACTGAGGAATAATTTGAGGGTGTCATTGCCCAAAACCGACTATTCTGTTTATTCACACATTCATTCAAATAAAAATGTGCCTCATTTTGGTATTTTCATGAAAATCGGGGTTTGTCATGGGCGAGCTGTAACATAAATGGTTTTGTGGAAGATCTTGTGTCAACTGAATCTTCAATGGAAACAAATGTAAATCCTTGTGCAAAATTGTGGCCAAAGGTTCTTTTAAGACCAAGTTCCTGAGCAAGGCGTCGAATTGAGGTTGATGGATTGTTTTGAACACTTTATTGAGCAGCAGTAATGTTTTCAGCCGATCTTGCTGTTGTTTCCTTATACAGGATGGAGCGCGGTAATTTGTTTATTTGGGAATAACATAAAAAAAAAAATAAGAACCTTAGAAAAATGTATTTTGTATTCCAATTATATTGAACAGTAAAAGAATGTCGTCCTTCGCTATCCACACACTGCTGCATACATTTTCTGAAGGTTTCATGAACTCTAACAAGCATGTCGACTGGTATTCTGCCAATTTCAGCCTCAATATTGTAAATTAGGTCTTCCAAGGTGTTGGGACGGTTGGTATACTTCTTTAACTTCAGGTAACCCCAAGGAAAAAATGGCATGGGGCTAAGTCTGGTGAGCGTGCCGTCCAGTTCACATCACCCCTCAAAGAGATAAGCCGTTCAGGAAATATTTGCCTCAAACAATTCATGATAACCCTAGCTGTGTGTGATTTGTTTCACTCCAGTACCGCATATTTTGTTTTTTTTACACACCCACTGAGGTAAAAATGTGCCTCATCAAAAAAGAACACAATTGCGCCACGGTGTATAGTTGCAAGAAGGTCTTCCCAAGAGGTCCACCGAAAAATACGCTTCAACACAAAATGACCTCTCCTCACGTGTCCAATCCACATTTTGTTTTTATTGCACATTTCTACACATTTTTGACATTTTCTCTTGTTTTATAATTCTTTCTGCACTCACAATAGCAAATTTGACAACGAAAACCTAAAGCTTTTCAGAGTTGCTCTCCCCTGTCTGATTATTGTCGTGTTCGCCAATTAATCGTAAAAGTTCAATTTGCCCATCTTCTATTATTTATCGTCTTTGCTTTGAACCTTTTAAAACAGGCTATCCTCCCAATTTACTTTAAAAGCTGCAGCATTGCGGTGGCAATTAAGGACTGGGGTCACCTTAAACGAAATTCAGACGCACTTCTGGGTTCCAGGACATTTCAATATAGCTGACAAGTGCGCGATTTCTGTGCAGTAGAAAAACCGCATTGCGAAACCCCAATGAAATTGGAGCGCAAGAGAGAGAGGGAGAGAGCGGTAAGATGTGGAGAGTAAAGACTTATAGAGAAGAGAAAAGGTGTACTTATATATGCCCTGAAAGAAACCTGGGGTCATGTGGCTCCATGTCATCACTTTTATCGACTGTTTTGGGTGACAAAGTCAACTAAGCGTCTGCACTTTGTATTTTGCCTTTGAGAGGAAGGGATTTAGCTCCGATTTTGTGTTAACTTATTTAGGGCGGTAGAAAATCATTCTAGAAAAAAAATATGTGCAAAATTTGCCCCATTTCGAAAAAATTACGTCCCAAAGCACAAATGGTGATGAGAGCCACCATATTTCCTTCTTTAATAAAATATATAACTTTATCAAAATAAATGAACCTGTTTGAACTTATATCCTTTCCAGTTGTTCTAGTGTGAACATTCATCAGGCACCGTCGAACAGTGGGGTATTGTACATCCAAAATGGAGATTAATAAGAGAACGCTTTCTGGGATGTAATGTTTATATGTGACGCGCAAAATAGAAAGGGACCTAATGTTAAAAACCAGTTTTGTTCAGGAGAGCCATTTTAAAGATTAGGTCCCTTTCTATTTGCGCTTAGAATCGTCGACATCACTTTCATAAAACGCGCATATCTCTGGGAGGGAACACTTTTGGGGCGTGGGATCGGTCTCATTCGATGCTCAGATGTTGTCCACATCAAAAAAAGAAAAAAATGAAAATTGATTTTTTTTTACCCTAGGTCCTTTCTCTATGCGCTGTCACATATTACTATTTCTGAGGTTATTAGCTGATTCCAGTTGATTTTATCAAAATCGGCATTAAAATTGCTTGGATGATAATGACGACGATGTCGACGATGAAAGTGTAGACGGCGATGATGCCACCAAATCAAGCGACCAACTGTGAAGTACGTTGATAAAGCAATATTTACCAATGTCGATTTCGCTATTCTCCCTGATGTGGAGTATAGCCCAATCCATGCAACAATTATACCATAGGGACGTTGCAAGATTATGTACGCGGTTCAGACAAACCGAGCAGTTACAAGGGGCCTGGTTTTGTTCGATCCAGTAATTCGGGGCGAACATTACGAGAAGTGCTGCTCCAATGCAAAAAAAAAATAGCAATCAAAAAGCAAATATTGTTGCCCCTGGCCGAAAAGTGTTTGCAGATATTCCATGAAGTCCAGAGTCCCACTGCGGATTACGTTGATACAGCAGTAGGCAACAAAGTCCGTTTCGCTATACTCCCTGATGTGGAGTATAGCCCAATCCATGCAACGATTCCACCTTACAGACGTTGCACGATGGTGTAAACGGCTCTGATAAACCGAGCAGATCCAAGGTCCGGGGGTTTGTTCGATGCCAGCTCGGACCAGTAAATTCGGATCGAACATTCTGGGAACAAACAGAAACAAACATATTGTTGAGTTGGCTGTCCCTGGTCGAAGATTGTTTGTTTCGGGTCTATCCGGTACTTAGAACCGGAAGTCGTAGGATTAAGTGAGGCAAGTCATTCTTTCAACCGCAGTCCAACATTCTAGTGTACGACGGCTGCTATATATATTTCTGGCCTACTAATGAAAATGCGAATATTAATCATCAAAGATGGATTTATTGCTTTCTAACGTATTCTCCAGCATGATTTATACACATTTGCATGCGCTTAAACCTGTTGTCGAAGCACTTTTTCCACTCCGATTGAGACACCTCCAAAACATTATTTTTGAACGCTTTAACAGCATCCTCAGGCGACGAAAATTGTTGACCACGCATTTTTTTCTTGATGATGAATAAAAGGAAGTCATTGGGTCCCAACTCAGGGCTGTACGACGGATGACCATCAATTCGACGTTTTGGCCGGTCAAAAAGACGCTGGTTTGAGCCGATGTGTGAGAGCTCGCATTGTCATGGTGCACAATGATTCGTCTTCTCCTGTTCGTTTTTCGAATTTCTCCGAAGACTTCAGGCAAACAAATTGTGGTGTACCACTCAGAATTGACCGTCCTACGTTGCCCAAGCGGAACAGTCTCCACATGATTAGTTTTGCCGAAGAAACCGGCGACCATTTGTTTCGAAGTGCTTCTTCCACAAACAACTTTCGTTGGATTTGGCTCGTCTTCGAAGACGCACATGGTCGAATGATGTTTTGTTTCGGGCTCAAACGCACAGATCCATGACAATCTTATAAATGTCTTTTGAAGCACAGCGATCGTATTTTTTCAAACTTTCTTTGCACCAATCGACACGAGCCTTTTTTTGAGAAATTGTCAAATTGTGCGGGATCCAAAGAGAACAAACATTTTTACGGCCAGGTGTTCATGCAATATCGAATGTATGCTGGAAGAAATGCCCAAGGAAGCCTCTATCTCATGACGATCTTGCAATATCAGTTCACGCATGGCATCAATGTTCTCTGCCACAACGGCCCTCTTTGGACGACATTCACGCCCTTCGTCTTTGAGCGAGCGTCGGTCACGATTGCATTCATTAAACCAGTTTTTCACAGGTCTATAAAGATTTAAGTTCATCGATGCACTCTTGTCTTGATAATCCATGTCGAAAATTGTGAAAAATAATCGCACAAAAATGTTCACAAGTTGATTCCATTTTTTTGCCAAATTGATTTTTTCAAGTCACTGTAAACAACATTTTTTGCCAAATTGACTTTTTCAAGTCACTGTAATCAACAAAAATTATGGTCGTACGTCAAAACGTTCTGAGTACGTTCATGCTGAAAAATGTCAAAGTTTCCAATGGAAATGTCAGATAGCGCCAGACAACAATAAGTGTTGCCTAGGCCAGTAATATATACAGCAACCCTAGTATCATCCTTAGTAAGTGCATCTCATTTCCTGCCGAACAGACATCTGTAAATATTAAAGGCTCAAAAAACCATCTATTCTCGTACCTCCGCTCCCATGAAATAAAACTTATAAAGTCTGACTTTGCTTATATTCCAGGCAGAAACGAGGGCTTTTCTGCATAGCAGTCACTGTTTGATGTGCTCTATAGACAGAGGGAATCATTGGTCCATATTTCTTCAAACATGAAGCTGGCCATAATGTTACAGTCAATAGGGAGCGCTAAGCTATAGAGCCATGAATTGACGAATGTTGATCTGGACGACCTTTGGTAGCGCTTCATACCATACAGCTAACGAAACAAATCAATTTATTGAACTAAACTTTTGGTGAGCGTATTATTTCGCGTCGTGGGCCTGTGGCGTGGTCTCCAAGATCGTGCGATTTATAACCGCTGGACTATTTTTTGTAGGGTTATGTGAAGTCGCTGCCTGACAGGATTGACGCCTTGGAAGAGAATATTAGGCGCGTTATTGTTTACATGCAGCCCAAAAAGTGTTCAAAAATTGGGCCTCTCGGCTGGAATTTATTCCAGACAGCCGCGGCGGCCACTTGCCCGAAATCATATTCAAAGCGTAATTGCAAACCCTTATCTTTTTAATAAACCTAAATTCATGGCCATATCATTAAATTGTATGCGTTCTATTTCTTCTTGTAAAACACATCTCAAAAAAACACTTTATAAAGTATCACATGTCGACTTTATTCAGTTATATTCATTACTAATGTTTTTAATAATATTTTTTATATTTAAGGTTTAAAGCATATGATTTTAGCTGCTTAAAATATATGACCTAAACCTATTTTTTACATTTTTTCTTTCAGATTCGGCCGACTAGTTGAAGCATATTCAACATCACCATATATTTATTTAACTGGATCTTCGGTCTCTAACAACTTGGAGAAATGATTTATTCAGATCCTCAGCACGTTCGCTGTGTTTTTATCTCTTCACGATATTAGGTCAACCGGTAAGTTAATTTTAATTTCATATTCTTCTGTGTGTAATGTCCTGACGTCATTTAAACCTCAAAATGGTCAGATTGTCTTTAGTCCCCATTTACACGAGGCAACTTTACTTGCCGCAATTCTCTATAGGTAGCAGATTGAGGTAAGGGAAATAACTAGCTTGTACTGTCAATTCATTTTGTGTTTTTCTTGGTGTGAAGTTGGCTGCAGTTTATTTTAGTATTTTTTCATACAAAAATCAGTACGAATACATCGCAGAATGTCAGAAAAGGCAATAATGAAAACAAAAATTGTCGTAACCGAATTTCCTTGTGTAAACACAAGAGGCAAGTTCAAGAGGAAGTCATAAGAATTGATGCAAGTACACGCATAGAAAAATATGGTTACTATATGGTCACGGCAATTATTATATGTTCTCCGCAATAAAAGTAAGTTTGTCACAACCATAGCATTGGTTATTGAACTTAATTTTGACAATAGTATGGTTGCCGCAATATTAGCATTGTTGACATGTAACAATAGTATTATTGTTAAATTTAAAAATGAAAATATGGTTGTAGCAACAATATAAATATGGTTGGTTCAAAAAAGTATTGTTTTTTGGTTTTTAAACTAACAATTATATGATTACGGCAATCATACTGCATGATTGTAATTTTTCATCCTTTGAATATGTTTTTTAGAACAATGTTTTTGTTACGGATCTAATGCAATAATATTACTTTATATATGGAAATAAAAATTGTTCAAGCAAACTGCGTTGGTTTTAATTTACTGAAATATGTTTAATAAAAACGCTTACGGCTTTTAAACAGATTTTTTTTACTCTTAAATAAATCACTCCTATTTTTTTAAATTTATTGCATTTTTAAATAATATTCATATATCAAATCTATTGTTTACAACTCAACCCAATTCTAATAAATAATTTTGGGTATCATACTATAAATATAGTGATCATAACATGGTTGCTTGCGAATCGTATTATGCTTGCGAGGATCATACTATGGTTGCATGTGAAACATACTATGGCTGTGGCGATCGTAATATGGCTGTGGAGATCATAGTATGGTGGAGTGTGAACCATACTATGATTGTGGGGTTCATATTACGGTTATGTGTGAATCATACTATTGTTGTGAGGATCATAGTATGGCTGTGATTATCATAGTATGGTTGTGAGGATCATAGTATGATTGTATTTGAATCATACTATTGTTGTGACCCTTATCGAATTTCAGTAAAGTTTTCCACATCTCTTATAAGTATATTTAGTGGTGTTGCAAAAAATGATAATTGGCCTACTCTCAACAGAGAAGGTGGTGCTTCAGTATTTTGGTCGATTTGCCGATGGCCAATCAAAGATATTGAAAAAGTATCAAAAACCAATGCCAAACCCCAATCGATAGTCAACAAACCAATCAATGAACGCACGCTTACTGTAAACGTTGCACATAATTTAGCGTATTTAGCACTAATGGCTTCTCTAAATAAACAGAAATATTTATCAGGCTTTTTATAATGACAATAACAATAGCTGAAATCGTTTTAAAATTATGATAATGATGACTACGACGACTACAACGATGATGGTAACGATGATTATGGCAAAACGATGATAATTTTTACAGATTTCCAATCGCAATGACCACAACAGTCACTCACCCAGCCAGTCAGTCAGGCAGCCAGCTAGTCACTCCAATGAGCCATTCCACTCAATTCAATCTCCATATTTTGGCACACCTAGATTTTTTTTTGATTTGTTTGGTGATTTTTAATGAGAATTTATTTGTATGAAAAGTAAAAACAAAATGAAAAAACACAGGGAAAATAAACACCAGAATACACAATAGACTTAATGTCAATTTGGCTGGTAATGATGAGCACATGGTGGTGTGGTGATGGTGGTTTCGATGGTGATGATAGCGATGACGGACTGGGCCAGGTGAATGAGTGACTGACTGACCAGCGATAGGGTTCTTAAAGTCGACTAATTGACTTTTGTTGTAAAAATTGTAAAAGTCGTGATTGACTTTTTTGTCCGATTACGTTTCATTTTTTGGACTTTTTGTGCTGGACCTGCATTGAAATGCACCGATCAACTCGCAGTTCGTTTTAATGCTGATGTAAAGTTTGTAATCAAACTACAGGTAGCCCAATCTGTATACAATTTATCAGTCGTACACTTTTTGGGCCAAGAACACACGTTATTGAAAAAGTGGGCGTTGTCACCTTAAAAATATCTCATTTATGGCCCAACTGATAGAGCGATCGTTGGAAAATTATAACAGAATGAAGTCGCTGACTAGGCAATTACACTGTTCAACACTATAGGGTGATCCATCTAGAGATATTTTTTCAGAACAAAAAGTATATAAAAATTCAAATCAAGTGTGGAATCTTTATTGGTAATTTGAAGGGACATTTTATGGCATTTATTTTGAATATAATTTCCTTCAAAAGTTGGCCGCAACTACGCCTCAGGGTTTCCATTCTGAGGGTCCGATTTTGGATGACTCATTCGGGCATTTTGACCGGTACGGCTTTAATGACACGCGTAATGTTGGCTTCCAAAACCTGAATCGTAGCTGGTTTGTCAGCATAGAAATTGGACTTTACGTAGCCATAAAGAAAAATGTCTAAAGGTGTGATATCACTCGATCTAGGCGGCCAACTCACCAAAACGTGAAATTAGCTGCTTTTCGAAATGACCTCTTAATAGATCCATTGTTTGAGCAGCTGTATGGCAAGTGGCACCGTCCTGTTGAAACCAAGTGTCGTCGAAATTACGGGCTTCAATTTCAGGTAGCATAAAGATCGATATCATGGCGCGATAGCGAGCACCATTTACGGTCACGTTCCGGCCATCATCATTTTTGAAATAATATGCATTGATGATTTCACCAGCCTATAAACCACACCAAACCATCGTTTTCTTTGGGAATATTTGCACCTCTTGTACCTTTTCTTGTTGCTCTTCAGTACAAATGCGGCAATTTTGTTTATTGACTTTGCCGTTGGGCATCATCACTGAATAAAATTTTGGTCGAAAACTGCGAATCTTCCCGTTTCTCACCGAACGCTCATTTCTATAATACAATTCCCAACATTTGAAGGTAATTATTTTCAAAAAATAAATGCCATTTAATGTCCTTTCAAATTACCAATAAAGATTCCACACTTGCTTCGAATTATTAAATTTTTTTGTTGTTCTGAAAAAATACCTCTAAATGGATCACCCAATATAATATTAAAACATAAACCAATAGGACCGATTTCAATAATGCTTGACCTTCGCCCAAACCTGAACAATGTACCATGTGATTGAGAGTATAGGTATATTGAAAACGGTTCATAACTGCGACCTGTACTGAGACTACAACGATGGAGGCACAGTCGGACGGACGGGTATCTCTGAATGGAATTAGAATCGGTGTATTAAGCATGGAAGTCAACTCCTTTAGGGTGTGGTCATAATCGTAATATTCATAATAAAAAAGGACAAGAGATCGAAACATTTGAAGAATGTATCAAGTAAGCTGCGGGTTTTGTACAGCTTTTTTTGATGCCAAAATTGTATCAAAAATATACAATTGTAGCAGCATCCCTGACGGATATGGCTAGGTCGACGTCTAGGAATTTTAAGACGATCCATATTACAGGGTGGCTTACCAATTTTGCTACAGTACGAAATTCGAATAATTTTTTTTAATCAATGTACTTTATTCCTATTTCTGGCAGTCACTTATGCCATTTTCTTCAAAGGGGTATGTGGCCCACAATGCAGCTTGATGAAACTGTTTACCACTTGTAACTTGTTCTTGGTGCTGTTCCTTCTCATGGTGTAAGTATTTATGGACTATATTGATTCCATATACGGCAATTTTGCTTGCTTACATTGCCGTTTAGATCAAAATGGGCCTCATCAGACATAAACAAACAATCTCAATAATTTTTGGCAAAGTTCCATTCGAATAGCCACATGCAGAGGGTTTAATATGCTTGTAATTTAACTTTGTATGGAAACAAGTTTAAGTCATCATGAATTATCCGTTGCAATGACCCTCTGCTAACTGATTTTGCCTGATTTGACGATGCCGCGAAGATGTCTTCAACCCGAACATAGGGATCTCGGTGGCCCGGTCGGTGTGCGATGCTTTCATATTCGGCAAAGATTCGGGAGTTCCGCCAAACTTCCTTCTAATTTCCTTTTGGACGGAAATGCAGGACTGCAAAGCTTAGTACCGCTGCACTATCCAAGTCTTCTCCTCGGTATCCCAAGCACTCATTTTAATAACAAATAATTTTAAATACTAACCTTCCAAATAAAATAAAATATTAGCCGATTGCTCACACAGACAAAAAGTTATTACGTTTTGTTTTTGTAGCACAATTTGTGCACCACCCTAAACATACTTTTAAGTATCTCCGATCAACATTTTGTGCTTTTACTTACAAAATGACAAATTAAGTGTAGACACAAAAGATTCGTTGCCACAACCGATTTTTTTGCCAACCGAAAGAAATCCCTCACCCACCGAGAAAGTCCGAACTTTTGTTGCATAGTGTAATACGTTAAAACAGCGAACTAAAAGCATTTTATTTGTTGACACTGCCAATAATTGGTCCCAAAGTGACAGTTGCTTCATAATTCGTTGGCTGTCATAACCACCAAGTGTGGTAACCAATAGTTCTTGGATTAACCGACTTGTTGGCTGTAAGTATTGTAAAATTGCTGTAACTACCATCTAATAGTTCGCATAGCCGTGTTACCATCAATACCATGGAATGTTGTTGATTACAACAGAAAGTATGTTCATGCAACCGAATATTTGTAGTTCGAACTGCTTATTAACCGAATTTTTCTCTGTGTGTACCAGTTACCCTTCGTTGGAGCGTATAAATATGTAAAAGTTACTAAAATCTCGAATAGGAAAAGTGGAAATAAAAGTCAATTACTCTAAAGTCAACTTTTAATATATTTTAATAAAGTCCAGAGTCGACTTTGGCTTCGACTTTGTTACCCTAACGATGGACAGTCTAACCAGCATACGGAAAATTTGGGTTAAAATAAATACATATGAATTTTGACTGCGGTTCATTTGCATGAAATCAATATTTGAAATTTTGTGTTAAAATTTTGATTACGTTGTTGCGTTGTCGTCACCGTCGTTTTGGGATGAGAATTTTTCATTTTTGTCGAAGTGAATGGATTGATGTGAAATTTAAATAAAACATTTTACTACGACGTGGAGTTTGTGTGCACATGCGATGGATGGATTGGCGATGAAAGTGAATGCGGCAGACTGCTTGACACCAAAATTGTCGATTGGAGCACACACCCTAATTTTTGTTATTCTGTTTATATTTTTTTTGTTTTAATGGACGCTTTTTTATAATCACAATAGAAAGAAGGGTTTTATAGGTGTCGATATCGCAGCAGGTGGGAAAAGTTCCATAAAAAAAAACATGATTGCGGTTATTGATCGCAATTAAAAATTGCGCCTTTATGGCGTTTCGTGTCATTACCACAAGAAATTTTTAACTGGGCCGTTATCTGACCGATATAATAAAGATTTTTTATTGAATTTTTCTGTTTAACGATTTGAAAATATTTATTCTGTTATTTGAATTATGAGTAGTATTTTTTAAACTAGGTTTTTACCATTGAATCTTATAACGTTTGTATGCACAAATAGAACGATTTATGCAAATTGGTAAAGTGGGTCCAAAAAAATGCAATTTTGGTTTTAAAGTGGCAAAACTGTTAAAGGTAAAGCTGATTTTAATACAATATTTGGAGTTTTAAACCGAAATACTTCCGGTAACAAGAGAGTTAATGTGACACGAAATATCTCAAATGAATACTTGAAGTCATAGGTACATGTGATAAAATAATATATAAGTTTACGTTCATATTTTGTAGTTTATTTACAAAAAGTAGTGTCATTTAATAAATCGCACCTCTGTGTCGATTTTGTTAGTTGGGGAGCCAACAAAGAAACCTTGTTCCAAGCGATAGGTATGGTCGGCGAATACGAGTACGACGCAGCAGAATAATATGCAGACTTGCCGCAATGCCGCCCTAGGAACATCAACAGAGTGTGTTCTTCTGTCTACTGAAGACCGTCAGCATTAGGAAAAGACTAACCTTTCCGTGCGCTGACACAATTTCTTGTTGTCTAGGCAATGTCTTCGCAGCACGAGTAGTCATCCCAGCCACCATCTCGTAGACAGAATGTCTCTGCTATGTTAGATTAGATACTACGTTGATGATCTCTGATGAGAGAGACAGAGATCCAGCGATACCAGAGAGAACCTTTGGATCATTTAAACTTTCCGGCAGGTCTGGACGACATCTACGCTGATGAAATCGCAGCAGCAGTGCCCAGCTATAGCGTATTTGTAGTGCTAGGGGAACATTCCCCAGAGATTTCACCAGAGGAGAAGACGTCCCGCTTGCAATCGGGGACCACATGTGGTGCTTCACCATTTCAACTGTAGCCGTTCTAACCATTGACCATCCACAAAGAACTATGATACGTTAAGCAAGTACTTTTTTTGAGGTACCTTTAGACCCTTAAAGGAAAACTATTTTACCGCTGAGCCGATTTAAAGGAAAACAATTTTCCACTGAGCCAATTTCGCCCATTTACACTCCCGAACAGCTTATGAACCTCAGCCATCATCGTGCACAATTTCAGGATCCTTGGTTGATTCGTTTGTCTTCTATCGAGCTTTAAACAGACACACGAGCGAACGTACGGACGGGCATTGCTAGATTGTCTTAAAATTTTACGACTGTTAATAATATATATACTTGATTGGGTCTTATGGCCCTATGCTCTACATTGGAACCAAGGGAATTAACACATATGTGACAGCGCAACAGGGTAAAAAAATCAATTTTCATTTTTTTGAAATGGACAACATCTGAGCATCGAATGAGACCGATCCCATGCCCCAAAAGTGTTCCCTCCCAGAGATATGCGCGTTTTATGAAAGTGAAGTCGGCGATTAAAAGTGCAAATAGAAAGGAACCTAATCTTTAAAATGACTCTCCTGAACAAAACTGGTTTTTAACCTTAGGTCCCTTTCTATTTTGCGCGTCACATACATATGTAAGTAATTTAATTTTATGGCCAAAAATTTAACTTTATTATAAAGACAAGGGTTTGCCATTATGTTTTAAAAATGATTTTGGGCAAGTAGACCGCCGCGGCTGCCTAGAATAAATTCCAGCCCAGAGGCCTAACTTTCGACCACTTCTTGCAGCATTTGGGGCTGTATGCCTGCAATAACGCGCCAAATATTCTCTTCCAAGGTGTAGGGCTTATCTGCGTAGACAACCGACTTCACATAACCCCGCAAAACATACATAGTCTAGCGGTGTTAAATCGCACGATCTT
The DNA here is from genome assembly GCA_963513945.1 of Hydrotaea diabolus. Taxonomy (NCBI): domain Eukaryota; kingdom Metazoa; phylum Arthropoda; class Insecta; order Diptera; family Muscidae; genus Hydrotaea; species Hydrotaea diabolus. The sequence continues at coordinate 111,793,506 of OY740719.1, forward strand.
AGAGGGCACGACGCGAGGTGGCGCTCGCTAAAAGCTTCCTTCAATAAATTGATTGTTTCGTTAGCTTTATGGATGTCGCACCGTCTAACTGAAGTAAAAGGTCGTCCACATACGAGTATGCACTGCGCGTCATCAGATTAGCACATACCCTCGTGTAAGTGGCTTAGGATCGAAACTTAAAATACTAATGGTTTTAAAATTAATTTAAATTATTTTCGTTGGTGGCCGATTCAATTCTGAGTTAAATAAAACAAAAAATACTGGTTTTTATTTTTAAAATATATTTTTTTGATTTTTTCGAAAAATAACACAAAAAATAACAATTCAAATTTGGTCATCAGGTTAGCACAGATCACTTTTTTTCATTGCTGATAAGGGTTTTAGCCATGAAATTATTTATGAACTTTTATATATAATAATTTAAACATTTTTAAGCAAAATTTAATAATGTGTCGATCCTCCTTTGTAGAGAATGCCCTCATAGATTCGATTGGGAAGCGGCTCATACAGTTTTCCAATAAAATTTAGAGAAATACTAGACCAAGCGTCCTTGATGCCTTCAATTAGATGTGTGTGAAGTTAAATTCCGAATTTAACTAGCAAAGACAAAAACCATCGCCGTTAGCAGTTCGCTGTAAACGGATCAACAGAGTAATGTTAAATAGTTACTCTTAGTATAAGTATATAAAGACGATTTCTGAGATATCAGTAAATAACAAAGTATAATTTTTCATAAAATAAGCAAGATCTATACAAAATTAAGATAATATAACAAGAATGGGGAGTGTTTCCTGCTATAGAAGGTGCATTTTTTCATTATCAAAACGCATGTTGTTTAAAATTCTATTTTTTGATATGCCCCCACTGGGGGCAAACGGGGAGGTATGCTGGAATGACATTTATACCAGGAGTAGCTCCTGGACTGCTCTCCTTATTGGTGTAATCAGAATATCCAAAAACAATTTAGTATTTTGAAAATTTTGCATATAAAGTTAAATTCCATTTTTGGATACCACCCCATAGGGGGCAAACGGGGAGGGATGCTGGAATGACACATATACCAGGAGTAGCTCCTGGACTGCTCTCCTTATTGGTGTAATCAGAATATCCAAAAACAATTTAGTATTTTGAAAATTTTGCATATAAAGTTAAATTCCATTTTTGGATACCACCCCATAGGGGGCAAACGGGGAGGGATGCTGGAATGACACATATACCAGGAGTAGCTCCTGGACTGCTCTCCTTATTGGTGTAATCAGAATATCCAAAAACAATTTAGTATTTTGAAAATTTTGCATATAAAGTTAAATTCCATTTTTGGATACCACCCCATAGGGGGCAAACGGGGAGGGATGCTGGAATGACACATATACCAGGAGTAGCTCCTGGACTGCTCTCCTTATTGGTGTAATCAGAATATCCAAAAACAATTTAGTATTTTGAAAATTTTGCATATAAAGTTAAATTCCATTTTTGGATACCACCCCATAGGGGGCAAACGGGGAGGGATGCTGGAATGACACTTATACCAGGAGTAGCTCCTGGACTGCTCTCCTTATTGGTGTAATCAGAATATCCAAAAACAATTTAGTATTTTGAAAATTTTGCATATAAAGTTAAATTCCATTTTTGGATACCACCCCATAGGGGGCAAACGGGGAGGGATGCTGGAATGACACTTATACCAGGAGTAGCTCCTGGACTGCTCTCCTTATTGGTGTAATCAGAATATCCAAAAACAATTTAGTATTTTGAAAATTTTGCATATAAAGTTAAATTCCATTTTTGGATACCACCCCATAGGGGGCAAACGGGGAGGGATGCTGGAATGACACATATACCAGGAGTAGCTCCTGGACTGCTCTCCTTATTGGTGTAATCAGAATATCCAAAAACAATTTAGTATTTTGAAAATTTTGCATATAAAGTTAAATTCCATTTTTGGATACCACCCCATAGGGGGCAAACGGGGAGGGATGCTGGAATGACACATATACCAGGAGTAGCTCCTGGACTGCTCTCCTTATTGGTGTAATCAGAATATCCAAAAACAATTTAGTATTTTGAAAATTTTGCATATAAAGTTAAATTCCATTTTTGGATACCACCCCATAGGGGGCAAACGGGGAGGGATGCTGGAATGACACTTATACCAGGAGTAGCTCCTGGACTGCTCTCCTTATTGGTGTAATCAGAATATCCAAAAACAATTTAGTATTTTGAAAATTTTGCATATAAAGTTAAATTCCATTTTTGGATACCACCCCATAGGGGGCAAACGGGGAGGGATGCTGGAATGACACTTATACCAGGAGTAGCTCCTGGACTGCTCTCCTTATTGGTGTAATCAGAATATCCAAAAACAATTTAGTATTTTGAAAATTTGGCATATAAAGTTAAATTCCATTTTTGGATACCACCCCATAGGGGGCAAACGGGGAGGGATGCTGGAATGACACATATACCAGGAGTAGCTCCTGGACTGCTCTCCTTATTGGTGTAATCAGAATATCCAAAAACAATTTAGTATTTTGAAAATTTGGCATATAAAGTTAAATTCCATTTTTGGATACCACCCCATAGGGGGCAAACGGGGAGGGATGCTGGAATGACACTTATACCAGGAGTAGCTCCTGGACTGCTCTCCTTATTGGTGTAATCAGAATATCCAAAAACAATTTAGTATTTTGAAAATTTTGCATATAAATTTATATGCCAAATTTTCAAAATACTAAATTGTTTTTGGATATTCTGATTACACCAATAAGGAGAGCAGTCCAGGAGCTACTCCTGGTATAAGTGTCATTCCAGCATCCCTCCCCGTTTGCCCCCTATGGGGTGGTATCCAAAAATGGAATTTAACTTTATATGCCAAATTTTCAAAATACTAAATTGTTTTTGGATATTCTGATTACACCAATAAGGAGAGCAGTCCAGGAGCTACTCCTGGTATATGTGTCATTCCAGCATCCCTCCCCGTTTGCCCCCTATGGGGTGGTATCCAAAAATGGAATTTAACTTTATATGCAAAATTTTCAAAATACTAAATTGTTTTTGGATATTCTGATTACACCAATAAGGAGAGCAGCCCAGGAGCTACTCCTGGTATAAGTGTCATTCCAGCATCCCTCCCCGTTTGCCCCCTATGGGGTGGTATCCAAAAATGGAATTTAACTTTATATGCCAAATTTTCAAAATACTAAATTGTTTTTGGATATTCTGATTACACCAATAAGGAGAGCAGTCCAGGAGCTACTCCTGGTATATGTGTCATTCCAGCATCCCTCCCCGTTTGCCCCCTATGGGGTGGTATCCAAAAATGGAATTTAACTTTATATGCCAAATTTTCAAAATACTAAATTGTTTTTGGATATTCTGATTACACCAATAAGGAGAGCAGTCCAGGAGCTACTCCTGGTATAAGTGTCATTCCAGCATCCCTCCCCGTTTGCCCCCTATGGGGTGGTATCCAAAAATGGAATTTAACTTTATATGCAAAATTTTCAAAATACTAAATTGTTTTTGGATATTCTGATTACACCAATAAGGAGAGCAGTCCAGGAGCTACTCCTGGTATAAGTGTCATTCCAGCATCCCTCCCCGTTTGCCCCCTATGGGGTGGTATCCAAAAATGGAATTTAACTTTATATGCAAAATTTTCAAAATACTAAATTGTTTTTGGATATTCTGATTACACCAATAAGGAGAGCAGTCCAGGAGCTACTCCTGGTATAAGTGTCATTCCAGCATCCCTCCCCGTTTGCCCCCTATGGGGTGGTATCCAAAAATGGAATTTAACTTTATATGCCAAATTTTCAAAATACTAAATTGTTTTTGGATATTCTGATTACACCAATAAGGAGAGCAGTCCAGGAGCTACTCCTGGTATATGTGTCATTCCAGCATCCCTCCCCGTTTGCCCCCTATGGGGTGGTATCCAAAAATGGAATTTAACTTTATATGCCAAATTTTCAAAATACTAAATTGTTTTTGGATATTCTGATTACACCAATAAGGAGAGCAGTCCAGGAGCTACTCCTGGTATAAGTGTCATTCCAGCATCCCTCCCCGTTTGCCCCCTATGGGGTGGTATCCAAAAATGGAATTTAACTTTATATGCAAAATTTTCAAAATACTAAATTGTTTTTGGATATTCTGATTACACCAATAAGGAGAGCAGTCCAGGAGCTACTCCTGGTATAAGTGTCATTCCAGCATCCCTCCCCGTTTGCCCCCTATGGGGTGGTATCCAAAAATGGAATTTAACTTTATATGCAAAATTTTCAAAATACTAAATTGTTTTTGGATATTCTGATTACACCAATAAGGAGAGCAGCCCAGGAGCTACTCCTGGTATAAGTGTCATTCCAGCATCCCTCCCCGTTTGCCCCCTATGGGGTGGTATCCAAAAATGGAATTTAACTTTATATGCCAAATTTTCAAAATACTAAATTGTTTTTGGATATTCTGATTACACCAATAAGGAGAGCAGTCCAGGAGCTACTCCTGGTATATGTGTCATTCCAGCATCCCTCCCCGTTTGCCCCCTATGGGGTGGTATCCAAAAATGGAATTTAACTTTATATGCCAAATTTTCAAAATACTAAATTGTTTTTGGATATTCTGATTACACCAATAAGGAGAGCAGTCCAGGAGCTACTCCTGGTATAAGTGTCATTCCAGCATCCCTCCCCGTTTGCCCCCTATGGGGTGGTATCCAAAAATGGAATTTAACTTTATATGCAAAATTTTCAAAATACTAAATTGTTTTTGGATATTCTGATTACACCAATAAGGAGAGCAGTCCAGGAGCTACTCCTGGTATAAGTGTCATTCCAGCATCCCTCCCCGTTTGCCCCCTATGGGGTGGTATCCAAAAATGGAATTTAACTTTATATGCAAAATTTTCAAAATACTAAATTGTTTTTGGATATTCTGATTACACCAATAAGGAGAGCAGTCCAGGAGCTACTCCTGGTATAAGTGTCATTCCAGCATCCCTCCCCGTTTGCCCCCTATGGGGTGGTATCCAAAAATGGAATTTAACTTTATATGCCAAATTTTCAAAATACTAAATTGTTTTTGGATATTCTGATTACACCAATAAGGAGAGCAGTCCAGGAGCTACTCCTGGTATATGTGTCATTCCAGCATCCCTCCCCGTTTGCCCCCTATGGGGTGGTATCCAAAAATGGAATTTAACTTTATATGCCAAATTTTCAAAATACTAAATTGTTTTTGGATATTCTGATTACACCAATAAGGAGAGCAGTCCAGGAGCTACTCCTGGTATAAGTGTCATTCCAGCATCCCTCCCCGTTTGCCCCCTATGGGGTGGTATCCAAAAATGGAATTTAACTTTATATGCAAAATTTTCAAAATACTAAATTGTTTTTGGATATTCTGATTACACCAATAAGGAGAGCAGTCCAGGAGCTACTCCTGGTATAAGTGTCATTCCAGCATCCCTCCCCGTTTGCCCCCTATGGGGTGGTATCCAAAAATGGAATTTAACTTTATATGCAAAATTTTCAAAATACTAAATTGTTTTTGGATATTCTGATTACACCAATAAGGAGAGCAGCCCAGGAGCTACTCCTGGTATAAGTGTCATTCCAGCATCCCTCCCCGTTTGCCCCCTATGGGGTGGTATCCAAAAATGGAATTTAACTTTATATGCCAAATTTTCAAAATACTAAATTGTTTTTGGATATTCTGATTACACCAATAAGGAGAGCAGTCCAGGAGCTACTCCTGGTATATGTGTCATTCCAGCATCCCTCCCCGTTTGCCCCCTATGGGGTGGTATCCAAAAATGGAATTTAACTTTATATGCAAAATTTTCAAAATACTAAATTGTTTTTGGATATTCTGATTACACCAATAAGGAGAGCAGCCCAGGAGCTACTCCTGGTATAAGTGTCATTCCAGCATCCCTCCCCGTTTGCCCCCTATGGGGTGGTATCCAAAAATGGAATTTAACTTTATATGCCAAATTTTCAAAATACTAAATTGTTTTTGGATATTCTGATTACACCAATAAGGAGAGCAGTCCAGGAGCTACTCCTGGTATATGTGTCATTCCAGCATCCCTCCCCGTTTGCCCCCTATGGGGTGGTATCCAAAAATGGAATTTAACTTTATATGCCAAATTTTCAAAATACTAAATTGTTTTTGGATATTCTGATTACACCAATAAGGAGAGCAGTCCAGGAGCTACTCCTGGTATAAGTGTCATTCCAGCATCCCTCCCCGTTTGCCCCCTATGGGGTGGTATCCAAAAATGGAATTTAACTTTATATGCAAAATTTTCAAAATACTAAATTGTTTTTGGATATTCTGATTACACCAATAAGGAGAGCAGTCCAGGAGCTACTCCTGGTATAAGTGTCATTCCAGCATCCCTCCCCGTTTGCCCCTATGGGGTGGTATCCAAAAATGGAATTTAACTTTATATGCAAAATTTTCAAAATACTAAATTGTTTTTGGATATTCTGATTACACCAATAAGGAGAGCAGTCCAGGAGCTACTCCTGGTATAAGTGTCATTCCAGCATCCCTCCCCGTTTGCCCCCTATGGGGTGGTATCCAAAAATGGAATTTAACTTTATATGCAAAATTTTCAAAATACTAAATTGTTTTTGGATATTCTGATTACACCAATAAGGAGAGCAGCCCAGGAGCTACTCCTGGTATAAGTGTCATTTCAGCATCCCTCCCCGTTTGCCCCCTATGGGCGGTATCCAAAAATGGAATTTAACTTTATATGCCAAATTTTCAAAATACTAAATTGTTTTTGGATATTCTGATTACACCAATAAGGAGAGCAGCCCAGGAGCTACTCCTGGTATATGTGTCATTCCAGCATCCTTCCCCGTTTGCCCCCTATGGGGTGGTATCCAAAAATGGAATTTAACTTTATATGCAAAATTTTCAAAATACTAAATTGTTTTTGGATATTCTGATTACACCAATAAGGAGAGCAGTCCAGGAGCTACTCCTGGTATATGTGTCATTCCAGCATCCCTCCCCGTTTGCCCCCTATGGGGTGGTATCCAAAAATGGAATTTAACTTTATATGCAAAATTTTCAAAATACTAAATTGTTTTTGGATATTCTGATTACACCAATAAGGAGAGCAGCCCAGGAGCTACTCCTGGTATAAGTGTCATTTCAGCATCCCTCCCCGTTTGCCCCCTATGGGCGGTATCCAAAAATGGAATTTAACTTTATATGCCAAATTTTCAAAATACTAAATTGTTTTTGGATATTCTGATTACACCAATAAGGAGAGCAGTCCAGGAGCTACTCCTGGTATAAGTGTCATTCCAGCATCCCTCCCCGTTTGCCCCCTATGGGGTGGTATCCAAAAATGGAATTTAACTTTATATGCCAAATTTTCAAAATACTAAATTGTTTTTGGATATTCTGATTACACCAATAAGGAGAGCAGTCCAGGAGCTACTCCTGGTATATGTGTCATTCCAGCATCCCTCCCCGTTTGCCCCCTATGGGGTGGTATCCAAAAATGGAATTTAACTTTATATGCAAAATTTTCAAAATACTAAATTGTTTTTGGATATTCTGATTACACCAATAAGGAGAGCAGCCCAGGAGCTACTTCTGGTATAAGTGTCATTTCAGCATCCCTCCCCGTTTGCCCCCTATGGGCGGTATCCAAAAATGGAATTTAACTTTATATGCCAAATTTTCAAAATACTAAATTGTTTTTGGATATTCTGATTACACCAATAAGGAGAGCAGTCCAGGAGCTACTCCTGGTATAAGTGTCATTCCAGCATCCCTCCCCGTTTGCCCCCTATGGGGTGGTATCCAAAAATGGAATTTAACTTTATATGCAAAATTTTCAAAATACTAAATTGTTTTTGGATATTCTGATTACACCAATAAGGAGAGCAGTCCAGGAGCTACTCCTGGTATAAATGTCATTCCAGCATACCTCCCCGTTTGCCCCCAGTGGGGGCATATCCAAAAATAGAATTTTAAACAACATGCGTTTTGATAATGAAAAAATGCACCTTCTATAGCAGGAAACACTCCCCATTCTTGTTATATTATCTTAATTTTGTATAGATCTTGCTTATTTTATGAAAATTTATACTTTGTTATTTACTGATATCTCAGAAATCGTCTTTATATACTTATACTAAGAGTAACTATTTAACATTACTCTGTTGATCCGTTTACAGCGAACTGCTAACGGCGATGGTTTTTGTCTTTGCTAGTTAAATTCGGAATTTAACTTCACACACATTTCAATTAGCTCCTCTTTGTTTGAATATTGTTTCCCAGACTCGTAAACTTTACGAGACAACCATCTTCATACGTCTTCTATTATATTAATGTCGGTTTTCTATTATATTAATGTCGGGTGACTTAACCTCCCGGGCAGTGTGGATCGGGGCATCATCATGTTGGAAATCCATGACCGAACAAGTTTTGAAAATGGGGAAAAGCTATTTCAAGTACTTTTTTGTAGGTGTTTGCATTCATATTTGTAGTCAAAAACTGTAACTCGAGTCTTTTTAAATGGGGTGCACTACGTATCATTCTTTGAATTGTAGATAAGGTTGCTTTAACATTAACATTTGCCCTGATCTTTGCGGTCGAGGCGTGGGAGTTCGAGGCTTCTCTCAAAATTGCTCTCTTATCAGCAGCGGAAATCACTCTTATCACTGCTCCTCCTCACGCTTGAAGCACTGCTCCTCCCCAGCCTGATCGAACACTTTCCTAGTGCTGATCATCAGCAAGGATTCCGCAAGCAGCACAGCACAACAACTGCTTTACACGCCATCACCACACGTATAAGTCGCAGCCTTAACCAGAACAGGCCTAACGACAGGACGGTCCTCGTGGCTCTTGACCTTACAAAAGCCTTCGACACAGTCAATCATGCCACTCTGTTCGAGGACATTGAATAAACGTCCCTTCCGCCCAGTTTGAAACGTTGGGTCGTAAACTATATGTGTGGGCGCCAGTCATATGTAGAATTTAGAGACAGAAAGTCGAAGCCCCGTAGAGTTAAACAAGGAGTTCCCCAGGGTGGAGTTTTATCCCCGGCTCTGTTTAACCTCTACATCTCTAAAATTCCTGCACCACCAGACGGCGTTGAAGTTGTGTCGTACGCTAACGATTGCACAATTCTGGCGTCAGGACCGAAAGTGGATGACATCTGCGAGAAAATCAACTATTACCTCACTGACTTAGCACGTTTCTTCACTGCGAGGAATATGAAAATATCCGCCTCCAAATCATCAGCCACACTGTTTACTGCTTGGACCGCAGAGGTGCGGCTGTCACTCAATGTGAAAGTCGATGATGTCAACATCCCGACCACCAACTACCCCAAAATCCTTGGGGTCACATTGGACAGCCTTTTTAGATCCTCTGCACATGTTACAGCTATCTGCGATAAACTCAAAAGTAGGAACAAGGTCCTCAAGTCACTTGCTGGCAGTGGGGAGCCGACAAAGAAACCTTGTTGACCTCTTACAAAGCGATAGGTCGGTCTGTAGCAAACTACGCAGCACCTGTATGATCGGCGAACGTGAGTACGACGCAGTGGAAGAAAATCCAGACTTGCCAGAATGCAGCCCTTAGAACATCAACAGGGTGTCTTCTTATGTCCTCTGAGGACCATCTACATGAGGAGACGAAGGTCCTTACCGTGGGCAGACACAATTTCCTGTTGTCTAAGCAATACCTGCTAGGGTGTTTTCGCAGCAGTCATTCTAACCACCATCTCTTGAACAGGGTGCCTCCACCCAGGCAGATCAGGTACGATCTTCATGATCTAGAGAGAGAGAGGTCCAGCGGTATAAGAGAGAACCTTTAGATCATCGAAACTATCAGGCAGGTTTGAACAACATTCACGCCGCTGATGTCGCAGCAGCAGTATCCAGCTACCGTGTGAATGCAGTGCTAGGGGAACATCCGCCGGAGATTTCACCTGAGGAGAAGGTACTACCTCGGCAGACGCGCGTGTTTCTGGCGCAGCTGAGATCTGGATGGTGCAGCCGCCTCAATTCTTACTGGGCACGAATTGATGCTAACGTTCCGGACATCTGTCCCGCCTGCCATCAAGGACCACATGATGTACTGCACCTCTCCAATTGTCCGGCCAAGCCCACTCAGCTGACCCCCAGGTCTCTGTGGACGCATCCAGTTCAAATGGCGCATTTCCTTCACCTGGATATCGAAGCAGATCCCCCATAGACGAACAAGACTTCAAAATAAATATATTGTTGTTACAACAATAACAACTCTATTATTCCCTCCTTTATTATTTTTGCCATATTTCAACCTATTGCTCAGGAATAATGATATAACTTTACGACTTCTGCCCATTTTTTTGGATATTGAACTTATTGCTTCCTTGTAAGCTTCGATTTTGGATTTCTCCTCTACGGATAGCGGTTTTCCTTTACTCATATTAAAGCTAAAAGGCTACTTGAGCAGTACACAAAATTTGGATGCAATACGCGTTCAACTGTTAAAGATAAACAAAAAAGAATTTACATGTGCTAACCTGATGACGCAAAAATATAGCACACTTTTGCATCAAAAATAATAGAGAGTAGCAAAAACCAGATAACGGAATCTTTCCTTCGCATGTTCACTTTGCCAATGATGGAGTATACGAAGATTAGATTTATAGAGTAAAAAAATTTAGCTGCATCTTCACAACAACAACTACAAGCGCAATAATATTAAGCTTATGGGGGTGTGCTAACCTCATGACCCGCAGTGTATACGTAAATCTGTATGTCCCATTTTTATCTGATCTTTTTAGTCGATAGTGAGGACCTTTGCCAAATGTTATCGAATTGGGTGTAGTTTGTGGCTTTAAGAGCTAAAGACATAAAATCAGTTGAACATATGTGTGGGAGATACGAGTATAACTAAATTTGAACTCATTTTCTGCAGATTAAATAGGGTGCATCCTTTGCCCAAAGGGACTTACTTCTAACAAATTATATGAAGATGAGACGTCTAGTTTAATAACAATCTTTAGATAGACAGCAGACGGACCGATAGACCGATAACCTTAAATCGCATCAACTGCTGATTTTAAGTCTATCGGTATCCTAAATGGTGGGTCTAGCTCAAGAACTAGTTACGGATTTTTTTTTTGACTGAAAAACCCGACAGCAAAAACCGGGTCAACCGTCATGTCGGCTTTTGGCTTATTTTAAGGAAACCGACAGTCGGGCTTGGACATGAAAACCGGAATGTCGGTTTTGGGTTTCGGAATGGACACCCTCCTTCCGACTAAAAATGCCACAGTTTAACGAGCATTCCTTCATAACACCGGATCCCTTATAGACTTAACTCAACATTGCCAATATCTGTAGCATTTAAGCTATCGTCAATGTGCCTTTGGGCAATGGGCTTCACTGGCGCTACTTCAACCTATGCATTTAAATGCAACGAACGTATCTCCTCGCGCGGATAGGCAACGGCGGTAAAGTACTACTCGGGCGGAGAAGAGGCAAGAGAAGAACATGCACCGTACCGGAAGTGCGTTTATAATAAACAATTTTACAAGTTTTTGCATTTTAAAACTGGAACAACATAAGAAGCAACAGAAACAACAACCATACTGTCAATAACAGCCGGCAACGACATCATGGTCAACGCCATCGCCGTCGTCGTCATCATCATCGTTGCCGTCGTCGATATGGTCATCATTTTCTGAAAGAAACGTAACATTTGCGTAAAGCATTTTTTTTTGCTCGAAAAGTCTGACAAAAGAAACGAATCGAATACCAACACAAAGCGATAAAAATTATATGCAATTGACACGCAACGCTTACAACAATTGCTGCTATGAGGCTCAAAACGCAACACCAACACCACCACCGGCAACACGAACAACAACAACAACAGGAACACGAACAACGGCAATGGCAGTAACAGTAACAACTTTTGTAAATTATACTCGAATTTGAAGACATCCTTATGCATTTATGCTGCAACATATGCAGCATAAAAGCCTAAGCATGTGATGTTGCTGTTGCCGTTGTTGGTGTGGCTAATGCTGTTGTTGCACTTAATGTTGTTGGTCACTTTGATTGTTGGCGTGGCTCGTTGCGACCTGCAACTTCTTCTCGTCCGCCCCAAAGATGCTTTTGTTGTTGTTGCATTTTGCATATAAAATATAATTGTGATCATTTCAATGTTATTTTCATTGCAATTGCCACATTTTGTTGTAAGGTGGAAACTAACAAAAAAAAAACGAAACAAATCCATTTGAGTTTTTTTTACTGTACCAATGGAAGAGATATTGGTCATGTACGCTTATCAAAGCGTTCGCTACATATTAAAATTATTGCAGGATCTGTGTGAATGAAGGACTTTGACGATGCCTAAAATTTTGATTTGATTCTTTTTCAATATGGTCCTTCCTGCTGACTATGTGAATCCTAAACCTATCTTCGATGCTGGTTTTGCAACGAGGATACCGGGTGAATCCTCTGCCTCCCGGAGGATGTAATCCAAATATACACTGACTAATCAGAGTCACTAAGTGATCCCGAATATTATAACGAAATCACGATCATTGGAACTGCCGCGGAGTAAGCTCAATACTACGAGGGCTGCTATATATATCTCTTGCATAATAATGAAAAGGCGAATATATAATATCTAAAATAGTGTTATTGGTTTTCAAAGTACATATTCTACAACATGATTTATACACTTTTGCATGCGCTCAAACCAATTGTCGAAGCACTTTTTCCACTCCGATTGAGACACCTCCAAAACATGATTTTTGAACGCTTCGACAGCAGCTTCAGGCGACGTAAATCGTTGACCACGCATTTTTTTCTTGCTGTACGGAAATAAAACGAAGTCATTGGGTGCCAAGACAGGGCTGCACGACGGATGACCCATCAATTCGAAGTTTTGGCCGGACAAAAAGCCGCTGGTTTGAGCCGATGTGTGAGAGTTCGCATCGTCATGGTGCACAATGATTCGTCTCCTCTTGTTCGTTTTTCGAATTTCTCCGACGACTTCAGGCAAACAAATTATGGTGCACCACTCAGAATTGACCGTCCTACGTTGCTCAAGCGAAACAGTCGCCACATGGCCAGTTTTGCCGAAAAACAGGCGATCATTTGCTTCGAAGTGCTTCTTCTACGAACAACTTTCGTTGGATTTGGCTCGTTTTCGAAGACCCACACGGTCGATTGCTGCTTTGTTCGCGTTCATACGCATAGATCCATGATTCGTCACCTGTGACAATCTTATAAATGTCTTTTGAAGCACTGCGATCATATGTTTTCAAAATTTCTTTGCACCAATCGACACGAGCCTTTTTGAGCGATTGCCAAATTGTGCGGGATCCAACGAGAACAACCCTGTTTTACGGCCAGGTGTTCATGCAATATCGGATGTATGCTAGTGGAAGAAATAGCCACGGATGCCTCTATCTAACGGTATGTCATGATCTTGCATTATTTGTTCTCTGGCACAACGGCCGCTTTTGGAGGACCTTCACGACCTTCGTCTTTGAGCGAGCGTCGGCCACGATTGAATTCTTTAAACCAGTTTTTCACAGTGCTATAGGATGGGGCTTCAACACCATACAAAGATTTAAGTTCATCGATGCACTCTTGTCGTGATAATCCACGTCGAAAGTTGTGGATAATGATCGCACGAAAATGTTCATGAGTTAATTCCATTTTTTTTTGCCAAATTGATTTTTTTCAAGTCACTGTAATCAACACAAATGATGGTCGTACGTCAAAACGTTCTGAGTACGTTTATGCTAAAAAAAATGTCAAACTTTCTAATGGAAATGTCTTTTCATTTGACAGTTGATATGAGCCTGAATTAACATGGTTAAAAAATAATGTAAAATAAGAAAATCGGCAAAGATCTCGTTCATCGCATAATCGGCGAAGATTTTATTTTTTCCGATAGACGAATGTCCAAACTAATTTATGTATTGTGAAAAAAATTTCGCCGAATTTTATGTTCTTTTTATTTTACCATAAAAATTGAAATTTTTTTCAAAAATTCGTCTAAAAAAATAAATATTAAAAACTTAATTAAAAATAATATTTATAAGATTAAAAAAAAAAATAAAAAAGCTAAATTTGAACCACCTCTTAACCATTCAAAAACTATAAGTTAATGAGATTCCGTCTAAAAAGGCATCTTTGACAAATATTTTCGTCCAACTACTTAGGAACAAAACTACAATATTAATTAATTCTGGATACAAATCGATCACTTTGAGTGGCTCTGGAGCCCAAAAAACTACTTCTATAAAAAACAGTTGGACTTTAAAATGATACAAAAAGAAATAAAATTCGAAGCAGGTCAGTTTTCTAAGCGAGGGACAAGCAGCTTATATTACGGAAACTCTATCATTGCTAAGGATAGCTGAAAAGAAGGTATCCAGGTGCAATGAGACCAGAAAAATCTAGCCTGGTTAACGTCATACCGGTCGAAATACTCGAACGAGTCGTCCATAAATTGACTGTCAGAATGGACACCCTAAGGCGTAGTTGCGGCCAACATTTGAAGGAAATTATATTCAAAAAATAAATGCCATAAAATGTTTTTTCGAATGAACAATACACATTACATACTATTTGAATTTTTTAATTTGAAAAAAAAATCTATTGATCACCGGATATGTATGAGCAGAGAACGGGGACCTCTAAGAAACCTCATTATGGTCATCGCTGTCTATTGGCGTTTGTGCGTGTACTACGTCTGGCATACAGCGACTTTTGTGGGAGTTGCAACAATTGAGAGGAGGAGGTGACAACTGAACATCTTCTCTGATACTGTCCGGTTTGTGAGGACTTACGACGGGAACTTTTTAGTCTACAGATACTTAAAGAAAAGTTTTTAGTTCCGTTAAAGATTTGGGCAGGAACACTCATTTTTTATGGCAACAGCTTGGCTCAAGGATAAAAGGCCACGTATCATTGGAGTTATTTGCGTATACGGTATATGGTATCACAACGGTACCAAAACATAGTCCCAAGTGAGTTCTTGCTCTGGGGACGGCCATTTAATCATATTCCAACCTAGACAAATTAACCTGTATTCTCACTACCAGAATATACTAATATGATACCCTACACAACTGATAGTAAGTGCTTGGGTTTTGCCTGTTGATGTTAAGGTGGTCAGGGTCAAGTCTGTGATGTGTTGCTAAATGGCACAACGTCGCAGAACTGGCATCCATTGTTAGGTTGAATGGAGAAAGAACATCAATATGTTTGTGGCAATGTTCTTAAACACTCTATGTTTGTGTACAAACATTGACAAGCTTACAGCATGTGCCAAACATTTAAATGTTTGCATGCAAACATATTTTATCTTCGTGTATGGTCGTCCGTCTTCAATAGTAGCTTCAGCACGATCTCGAATGGAAGTAGGTCCAAATCCCACAGCAAAATTAGCAGTCTGACAATAATCGATTGCGATTATCTGCATCGAAAGGACTTGTTTGGATCTTTTTTGATGCAGGGCGATATGTTTTCTTTACTTTTTACCAATTTCAGTCTGGCTGTAGGTTTACGGGATAAAATGGTATACTCAAAAGCTCAAGCTTCTCCACGGTGTCATTATGACAACTGACCAGAAAAGAGGTTATAATTATGTATTTGCAACTGAGACGAAATTTTTCATAACATGTTTTAAAAATTGAATATGTTCGACAGACATAAAACAATGCATAATAAAATGGCCAATCCTAATAAACATGTTGACAGCTAGATGGCATTGCCAGCCTGGATAGCATCTGCAATAAAACAATTGGAAAAACTATCATGACCATCATCAGGTCCTCTTTGCTTTTATCTCATTATAATTCTTCATGTAGGGTGAACTCCAGCCTACCCAACGCGAAGTAAACGAACACTCCTTCATGCGGATTTCTGTTTTTCTTTTGGATTGTATGTCCATTTAATTTAGTATTTGTCTTTAACATTTAATTGCCATTTAAGCAGTTTTCTTACTCCTGCGAATGCCGACACAGAAACGACAACGGACAACAACGGCATGTTACAGAAAATCAGGTCTTCGGCGGCGGCGGCGGCATCATCGGGCCAATCGATACATTTTCTGGGGAGCGTGGCAGCGGCTGCCTGCCTGCGACATACGTCGCCGAGTATGTGCGTTGCCAACTAACACCGAGTACACGCCAAACATCGTGTTCTTTGGCACTTTGAAGCCGGATTGTCGTCGACGACCGGGACGTGGGGTTTGTTGAAAATTGAATTTGGATGTTCGTTTTGATTTTTTTGAGATTTATTTAAATGGATTTTCAGCGTTAGACACAAGTTTGAAATTATAAATCTTTAAATCACTCTCGAGCACTTGGACATGAGTACATAGTTGTACGTTTTTTTGCTGCTGTCACCGCCGCCGTCACGGTTGTTGTGGCAGCAGTAACAAGTGCTAACACTCAAAGTGAGAAGAAGTTAACGAAAAATTAAAGAACGGCTACATGGACATGGGACATTTGTGAAGTAAAGAAGTCAAATGAAAACTTTAGTTAAAGCTTTAAAAAAAAACTTAATAAAATATCTAAAATATCAACCAATTTCCTATTCTAAAGTGGTACCTCCCATAATAGGACACCTTTCACAGTTCAATAAAACATACCGAAGTATTTTTAAAATTTTTCTTAATTGAGCTGACAACTTTCCATAACAGGGTGTGGAGACGTTTTTCACATTAAAGGCCATTTGAATTCCTCATAATACAGTGATACAAAATCGAACTTTCCCAATGCGTATGGGATGAGAAAAATTGCAAATGAAAGTTTATATTTCCCATAACAAAACCTTCAATGGGTTTCTTTAGTTCAGTGCGAGATTTTATTTTAGACGCATTTGAAGTTGTTGATTTGGAAAAATATCTAACAAGAAAAGATCATTGAAAATTTTATAAAATAAAGCTTATTAATTTTTATTATCCTGGAAAGTTGTGGTATCTTACTGTTTTTGGGATCGAGGAATTCATTTCTGATATTTATTCTGACCTTAAACTCACACTAGATGGCGCTGTCATACAAACAGTGCTATTTCTTGTAGATTTTTATAGAAAAAACGGTATGTTTACAATCTTTAAATACTTCATTTACATCATACAGGGTGATCTTGTGGCTTTTTATTATTATTATTTTTGTAAAATATAGCATAGTATCTCAATGCTAAAGTAAAAAAAACACATATAAAATTAAATTATGTTCGGGAAATGTTTCACTTTTGCGACTACATAAGCGTTACCTTAACGGTGTTAAGAATCATTCCTAGGAAGTTCATAAGTCCTAGAAAGTTGTTTACTGAGATCTAAGGTATATTATTGTAGTTAATTGTTTCCTTTAATTTTGAACGGTTTGCTACCTATGGACCTAAACTTCTTGAAGTTTTTTTTTCGATTTTGTCCGTCAAGATAAAGTTTTTTTGATTTTATATGTTCAGCTTCAGCAATAAAACCTTTGGAAAATCTTTCATTTGATTTTATATGTTCACGTGGTTTATGACAAGAGCTACAACTTTGCCTCAGAGAGTAAGTCAAAATTCCGAACGGGTTGCAAGATATGAGCCTAAGAAAATGTTCACTTTTCTGTAAAAATGACACCGAGACCCCAAATCTTTGGGGGCCCATAAAAAAATTCCCTGACTTTGGGCAAAACTATGCGACACGGGTCTTTTTCTGTCTTTTATCACGTAGTGGTGTCCGTATATGTGACTCGCAAAATAGAAAGGGACCTAAGGGTAAAAACCAGTTTTGTTGTTTGGAGAGCCATTTTAAAGATTTAAATACGTGTATCTTTGGTGTACCATCACTTTCATAAAACGCGCATATCTCTGGGAGGGAACACTTTTGGGACATGGGATCGGTCTCATTCGATGCTCAGATGTTGTCCACATCAAAAAAAAAAGTGAAAATTGATTTTTTTTTACCCTTAGGTGCCTTTCTCTATGCGCTGTCACATATGGTTATATTTTTTCGTGTTGCACTGTGTTATTTTTTCTCTAAATATTGTGTAAAACTGATTTTTCATCTACAGCTGTTGCTCGTTCAACAGCTCGTTGTTGTAGCAGCACATACTGCCGGAGTAACAGCCCTTGACCGTAGAATTCTTCCTTTGGGTCGATCCGGTATATAGAACCAGCTGTCGGAGGATGGGTTCAATAATACGTGTATGTAAAGGTTGGTCCAACTAAAACGCACGATTTTAAATGTAATAAAACAATTTTTTATTATGATAGAAGGATCTATGATAATTGAAACAAAATAGGGGCGAAATGCTCGCCACGGCATGCCTCGGATAGAGGTCCATAGAGGTCCCGGTCCACATTTTCAATGACTCTGAGACATAATGGATGTTCAATGTCGTTAATGTTCCGAATCATCTCATCCATAAGCTCTTGAATTGTTTTTGACTTATTGACGTACACTTTTACTTTAAAATATCCCCACAAGAAGAAGTCCAACGGTGTGAAATCACATGATCGTAACGGCCAATAAACATTGCCATAACGCACAGTGGTCCAGGATCGATTTCCATCGGCCAAAATTATATAACGTTCGATCTAGTAAATATTTGTAGTTCTGTTAAAAGGGCAGTTGTAGCCATGGACTCAAGGATTATTTTAAGCTACTTATATTTAATATCGGGCTATTGGGTATATTTTAGAAATACGCCTGAAGTTGACTACTTTTTATATATATCGATTTTAAGAAAAGTACAACTTTATTTTTCGTTTATAGTTTTTTTCTTACATATATGCAAGTTATTGTTCATAAATTGCGTACAATTTTTTTTTATAAATTGCCTATTTTTACTCTCTTTAGGAGTCGAAAATTAAAAAAATTGAGATTTGATTTTTTAAGTTTGTCGAACTGTTTCTCATACATTTTGCTATTGCACTATTTTTTGTAATTATCAACTGTGGTTTCTTATCTTTTATATGGCGTCAACGTTTTGTTTGTACCAAATATACTTTGGTTGTAGTAACTATTTTAAAAAATATCGATTTAAAAAAAAATATTACTTTGGACCAGCATTACATTTTTTTAAAGTCTTTAAAGAATGCTGTAACATTTTGAAAAGGCGAAAAGGTTCTCCATTCTTTGGGAGTAACTTTTGCCCGCCCGAAATTGCCCCCGTGGAAGATAGCGTAAAATTAGTGAATAAAGTCAAATTTTTTTAGTGCCAAAACGCGAATTACTCACTTTATATTTAATAACTTTTAAATCTAGGTAAAGGTGAGAAAATTTCCTTCTTTCTAAATTTGTATTTAGTAGTGCTATGCCCCAAATACCCCTAACAAATGTAGCATATCTAATAACCGCAGTATAACAGCCCACAGGTAGTACTGCCGATCGACTGGTCGATTGATCCTGGACCACTGTGCGACGTGACATAACACGGCCATAGAACTTCTCGCGCAGCACAGTCATTGTATTGTTGTCTGCATGGCGAGTGGCAACATCCTGTTGAAAACACATATAGTCCAGGTCCATATCCTCAACCTCTGGCCACAAGATAGCGAACACCATTCACAGTAACTGCTTGATCGAACTCATTTTCGAAGAAATACGGCCTAATGGCGCCGCCCAAAAACCGCATCAAACAGCCACTCTTTGCGGATGCATCGGCATTTCAACAATCATTCGTGGATTCTGATTTGCCCAAATGCGGCAATTATTCTTGCAAACGAATCCACTGAGGTAAAGATATTTTTCTTTCTACGAGGGCTGCTTTGTCTATTTCTGGTCTAATAATGAAAATGCGAATATTTATCATCAAAAATGGTTTTATTGTTTTTCAAAGTATTTTCCAGCATGATTTATACACTTTTGCATGCGCCAAACCAATTGTCGAAGCACTTCTTCCGCTCCGATTGAGACAAACCCCCAAAACATGGTTTTTAAACTCTTCCACAGGATCTTCTGACGACCACTCACTTTTTTCTTGATGGGCGAGAATAAAAATAAGAAGTCATTGGGTGCCAAATCAAGGCTGTACGACGGATGACCCATCAATTCGACTTTTTGGCCGGTCAAAAAGGCGCTGGTTTGAGCCGATGTGTGAGAGCTCGCATTGTCTCGTTGTACAATGATTCGTCTTCTCTTGTTCGTTTTTCGAATTTCTCCGAAGACTTCAGGCAAACAAATTGTGGTGTACCACTCAGAATTGACCGCCCTACTTTGCTCAAGCGGAACAGTCGCCACATGACCAGTTTTGCCGAGAAACAGGCGACCATTTGCTTCGAAGTGCTTCTTCCACGAACAACTTTCGTTGGATTTGGCTCGTCTTCAAAGACCCACACGGTCGATTGCTGTTTTGTTTCGGGCTCATACGCATAGATCCATGATTCGTCACCTGTGACGATCTTGTAAACGTCTTTTGAAGCACTGCGATCGTATTTTTTCAAAATTTCTTTGCGCCAATCGACACGAACCTTTTTTTGAGCTATTGTCAAATTGTGCTGGATCCAACGAGAACAAACCTTTTTTACGGCCAGGTGTTCATGCAATATCGAATGTATGCTGGTGAAAGAAATGCCAAAGAATGCCACTATCTCACGGTATGTCACATGACTATCTTGCATTAGCAGTTCACCAACGACATCCAGTCTCTGGCTCAACGGCCGTTTTTGGACGACCTTCGTCTTTGAGCGAGCGTCGGCCACGATTGAATTCATTAAACCAGTTTTTCACAGTGCTATAGGATGGTGCTTCATCGCCATACAAGAGTTCAGTTCATCGATGCACTCCTGTTGATAATCCACGTCGAAAGTTGTGAAAAAATAATCGCACGAAAATGTTCACTAGTTAATTTCATTTTTTTGCCAAATTCATATTTTTAAGTCACTGTTAATAACAGGTCGTATGATGGTCGTACGTCAAAACGTTCTGAGTACGTTTATGCTAAAAAATGTCAAACTTTCCAATGGAAATGTCAGATGGAGCCAGGCAACACTTAGTGTTGCTTAGGCTAGAAATATATATATAGCAACCCTCGTACATGTGTCTTCGCATTTCCTACCGACCGGGGTTGCTGAAATTTAAGCACATTCTCTCGACATTGGTTCGATTATGTGGACCACGAAAATCACGAAGTGCTCGAAACGCGTTTTGATTTGAACGTCAATTTACGTAAAAGGCTTCGACAATTTTAGCACTCTGCTCAATTGTGTACCTCTTCATTTTGTCAAACACTGAAACAAAGAAATGTCAAATTGTATTGGGCACAAAACTTGACGTTAAGGTGTGACTCACAATTAACATCGTGCATTATGCCTTCATGTACCGTATTGATCCGAAGCAGCAATCTACGACCAAGGGCTTTCACCTTGATACTACGTGTGCCGCTACAACAACAACTTATTCGATTAAAAAGCAAGTGAAAAACTAAAGTTCGGCTTTGCCGAAGATTATTTTGTCAAGGGGCGTGGCACCAGCCCCTTTTCAATTAAGGTGCGTTTCTTTCCAAACCAACACACAAACCAACTACTATCGTCATATTGTTTTTAATTCAGGAGATAAAGCCTTTCGATATTCAGGCTTAAATGGGCGGGACCACTTCCTAATTTTCCAAATTTAGCCACATATAATCTATAATAAAATGATAATCATTGATTTAATTCTGTGAACACTTTAAAATGACTGCTGCATTTCTAGGCACCGTTCACTTTTTCTCCAGGATAAGTTCAATGCATGCCAATAGCACAGGTTTCAAACATCTTATTTGAACAATCTTTATTATTTCATAGAATATTGTCGTTTCAAGGTTCAGGGTTGTGTGGGCAGTGCCACGCCCCCTTATCCAATTTCACCATAATATGGTCTAGAATAATTGATAATATCTAATATCCTAATATATTTTTTTAGTTCATAGAATATTGTCGTTTCAAGGTTCAGGGTTGTGTGGGCAGTGCCACGCCCCCTTATCGAATTTTACCATAAAATAATATAGTCTAGAATAATTACTTTGCCATTGGTTTCAACCTGTTAAAATTTAATAACGATCGGTCCATTAGTTTGACCATATATGCGATTTTTTAAGTGGTCACGCCCACTTTTCCCCTGAAAGGTATTTTGATCCATACCACTATTACAAGTTGCAAATATCAGGCTCATTTTTCAAATAGTTCATGAGATATAACATATTTAGGTTAAGGGCTTAAGGGCTGATTTTTTTCTGATGTTAACTCAGTTCTTGTGAGGGGCGAATTTGTATCTCTGTGGAAAGCTATGAGACATTCAGTTGACAGATAGACAGATCGAGACGATCGATACACAAACATTCATATATGTAGGTGCCCAGCAAACCAAACTTTCAGAATTCGCTCAGAATTCTGTACGACAATCGGCAAAATGTTCCGATTTCTTACAAAGTTCGTAACGAAAACACAGGCAGAGAAAAAATATGGTTACTATATGGTCACGGCAACAATAGTATGTTCTCTGCAATAAAAGTATGGTCGTCGCAACCATAGTATTGTTTTTGAGCTTCATTTTGACAATAGTATGATTGTGGCAATATTAATATTGTTGAAATGTAACAATAGTACTATTGCCAAATTTAGAAATGAAAACTTGGTTGTAGCAACAATATAAATATGGTTGGTGGGACAAAAGTATTGTTTTCATGGGTTTTACTTTAACAATAACATAATCAATCATAAAGGCAAAATGGTATTTTTTTTAATTTGACAATGTTATTTTTACTAATCTTACGCAATAATAATACTTTTTATATGTAAATTATTTTTTTTCAAAACAAACTACGGGTTTGGGGATTATAGTATGTTTGTGTGTAAGTCATACTATGGTTGTGAGGATCATACTACGGTTGAGTGTGAATAATAATATGGTTGTGGGGGTCATAGTATGGTTGAGTGTAAATAATAATATGGTTGTGGGGATCATAGTATGGTTGTGTGTGAATCATTCTGTTGTTGCGAGAACCATAATATTGTTGTGGGGATCATAGTATGGGTTTGTGTGAACCATAGTATTGTTGTGATGATCATAATATTGTTGTGCCACAACCATATAACCAACAATAGTATGATGCTTTTCGAATATTGTTACCACAACCATACTTTTATTCTGCGTGCATATGCGAGGGTTGACAAAAATTCTGAACTACTTGTCTGAAAAAAAAATCCTCAGAAAAATCGAACAGAATTCGTAACGGTTTCGGTAAGAATTCTCGATAGAGTATAGAAATGTTTCATAATTGTCTGATATCAGACATTGTCGGCAAATTTGGTTTACTGGGTGGGTCTATCTCAAATATCTTTGATAGCTACAAACATTTGCCATGAAACTTACTTATGAAGAACGGGTATATTGAAGGTTTTCCGTACGTCTAAACAAATAAACCGAAATATCCCACAGTAAAAAACCGGGTAAACCGACATGTGTCGTTTTAGCTATTTTAAGGAACCGACTGTCTGGTTTGTAGATGGAAACCGGAATGCCGGTTTTGGACTCCCTAATCAATTGTCAATATGGGTATGGCCAAATTTTGCAACGAATAGATTTATTTTGCAATTTTGGCTAAGATTAGGAACGGAGGCGAGGGCCAAAAAAACAGAAATTTTATTAGGGTCTTAATTAGAGTATCTACAGTGGAGAAGATATAAGGTTCGGCTTAGCCGAACTTAATAGCATTTTTATTTGTTTTTGTCTGGTTTCCTTTACCGCTGACCATTTTTGAAAACTTGCTTTGTTTCAAAACTAGGTCTGCATCACATCTGTTTTTGTTCGCCGCTCTAACAACAAAAGATGAACCAACGATCCCCCGCTGGTCCATTTGAAACTTTATGATTCTTAATATGCAGATAGTTTTCATGCTTCCAACTTCTACGGGAGGTCAAGCCCCATGGTCTCCAGCTTCATGTCATCGAAAATATTTTAATTTCGAACATGTCAGGTGCATGTCTTTTTCTTTAGATAATTTGCATTCGTTACTCGGGGTTTTTAAATATGTTTTTTTAGTTTTCTTTTATTTCGAATGAAAAGTCGTGCCATTAAAAAAAGCCAGATCAAATTCATTCCCATGGTTTCAGTTGTACATAATTTTCAAACAATCGTCGATATCGAACGACGATTGTGTTGGCGCTGACAATGATGATGCTGATGGTGCTGATGACGGCTTTAATGATACCGTATTGGATTTCTA
The DNA here is from genome assembly GCA_963513945.1 of Hydrotaea diabolus. Classification (NCBI taxonomy): domain Eukaryota; kingdom Metazoa; phylum Arthropoda; class Insecta; order Diptera; family Muscidae; genus Hydrotaea; species Hydrotaea diabolus. Next base: position 111,817,711 of record OY740719.1, read on the forward strand.
TGAATATTGATAACAGACGCACACTTTTTTCTCTAATTTTGGTGGTGCGGTCTAACGGGGGGGAATGCTTGAAATTATAATTTTTTTTTTCATCGATCGTTGTCTAATTAAAAAATTTATTCATTTTGTTTACAGTATTTGTTAAAAGTCAATCAAAACGATCAAAACAAACAAATCAATGGTCAAATTTATAGTTGTGCGACATTAACTGCGTCCATGCGACTTCGACATTAGTGACTCCGCCAGCGCCACCGACGACATCGACGACATTTACCCATTGTGGACATCATGTTCGACATCGTCGTTATGATGCCCATAAAATATAATCAAATTTCGTTTTGGGTACCACAAAAAGTATAAAATTCATATAAAAATGTTAAATTAAGCAATAAACACTGCAGTAATGTGCACCCTACATGGCATCTCACAGTAGTGACACCTGTTGTTTCGTTATGCTAAAGACTTTCGAATGCATACAAATTAAATGCTGCCTGCTTCATATGGTAAAACCTCCCACCGGCTCTTTCGATAAGCATATTTAAATACACTGATTTACAGATGTGTTTAAGCAAAGGGCTGCAGTAAATTCGCTGAGGTGTCTGTGTTAGCCCACGAGTTTGTATAGCTTTCCCATTTGACTTTCTTTCGCTTAAATCTAAGAACAAAAGCTGAAAATATATTATAATTATGGTCGTTTTTTGTTTATATTCTGATTTGATACTTTTCGTACCTTTTTATACCCTTTATGGTAGGATAAAGTGAATACTAAATTTTTCATTCCGTTTTCAACATCTCGAATTATAGATCATAGACCCTATAAAGTATGCAGTGACACAAAAAAGTCTCCGCACAAAAACGGGTTTCGCAAAACCTGCAAATTTATCGACACATTAGAGGCATACGATGGTGAATTTAAATTGTATGTTAATGCTACATTTGTTAGCGTACTGTTTTCAAAAAAAAAAATTAAGTGAACGACATAAAAATACAAACAATTTTGATGAAAAATTCACAATAGGAGGGCTGCTATATAATTCTGGCCTTATAATGAAAATGCGAATATTTCTCTTCAAAAATGGTTTAATGTTTTTTCAAAGTATTCTCCAGCATGATTTATACACTTTTGCATGCGCTCAAACCAATTGTCGAAGCAAAAAGAAACATGATTTTTGAACGCTTCAACAGCATCTTTTGGCGACGAAAATCGTTGACCACGCATTTTTTCTTGACGTGCGTTGATAAAAGAAGAAATTGGGTGCCAAGTCAGGGCTGTACGGCGTTTTTGCCGGTCAAAAAGGCGCTGGTTTCGTCTTCTCTTGTTCGTTTTTCGAATTATTCCGAAGACTTCAGTCAAACAAATTGTGGTGTTCCAATTAGAATTGACCGTCCTACATTGCTCAAGCGGAAAAGTCGCCACATGACCAGTTTTGCCGAAGAAACAGGCGACCATTTGCTTTGAAGTGCTTCTTCTACGAACAACTTTCGTTGAATTTGGCTCGTCTTCGAAGACCCACACGGTCGATTGCTGTTTTGTTTCGGGCTCATACGCATAGATCCACGATTCGTCACCTGTGACAATCTTTTAAACGTTTTTTGAAGCACCGCGATCGTATTTTTTTTCAAAATTTCTTTGCACAAATCGACACGAGCCATTTTTTGAGCGATTGTCAAATTGTGTGGGATCCAACGAGAACAAACCTTTTTTAAGGCCAGGTGTTCATGCGATATCTAATGAATGCTGGTGGAAGAAATACCCAAGGATGCCTCTATCTCACGGTATATTACATGGCGTTCTTTCATTATAAGTTCACGCACGGCATCAACGTTCTCAGGCACAACGGCTCTTTTTGGACGACCTTCGTCTTTGAGCGAACTTCGGCCACGATTGAATTCATTAAACCAGTTTTTCACAGTGCTATAGGATAGTGTTTCATCGCCATACAAAGATTAAAGTTCATCGATTCACTTTTGTCGTGATAATCCACGTCGAAAGTTGTAAAAAAAGATCGCAAGAAAATGTTCATGAGTTAATTACATTTTTTTGCCAAATTGATTTTTTCAAGTCACTGTAAACAACACAAATGATGGTAGTACATCAAAACGTTCTGAGTACGTTTATGCTAAAAAATGTCAAACGTTCCAATGAAAATGTCAGACAGGGCCAGAAATATATACATAGCAACCCTCGTAATATAAAATATTCGAAAGGAAAGATTGGATTTATTGAAAACAAAAATTTAAAGATTTTTTGACAAGTGCGTCATATTTTACTTAGTAGGGACATAAATACTGTTACAACGTTGAACACACCCATTTCAATAGTAGAACTGAACATACCCCGTTAATGTCATATGGGTTTTAAGAGCTAACCTCAATAGCGTTAGTCTGTAACGGGATTTTAAAATTGTTTCAACATGGAGTGGTCAGATAATGAAAACCGTATTGCTCTAATAGCGCTTTTCAATGTGAAATGAAAAAAAACGATATTTCAAAACGCTCCGGTCACTAGGGATAAGCCGCATGTTCATCTACAGATGCATAAAACTGCTCGAGGAGACTTGAGATGTAAGAGACAGCCACCAGTCGGGCTGCCCACGCTCTGTTCGAATACCGCATGTCATCAAAGCCGTTTAATTAAGAATTCACAGAAATCCGCTCCGAAAACAGAAAATCATGGCCCGTGAGATGAATATCACGCAAAAGTCCATGAGTCGAACTATTAAAAAAGACTTGGGACTTGGGGCTTTAAAACTACTTACCGGACATTTATTGACCGCAGCTTTAAAAAAAAATAGGATTGAAAAATGCAAACGTCTTTTGGTGAAGCACGCTGATAACATGCACAGAAAAATTTTTGTTCACCAATGAAAAAATTGTTATCGTTCAGGAAATATTTAACAAGCAAAATGATAGAGTGTACGCGCGGTTATCTAAGGAAGTTGAACTAATCCCAAGGGTGGAAAAGGGTCATTACCCAGCTTCAGTCATGGTTTCGTGGGGTGTCTCTTACGATAAGGGTCACTGACCTGCATTTCTGCGAACAAGGAGACAAAACATCGGCCAAAGTTTACCAAGAAACCGTTTTGGAAGGTGTTCTGAAGCCTCTTAACAATTCCCTGTTTCAAAACCAGCCATGGACTTTCCAGCAAGATTCTGCGCCGGCCCACAAGGCTAAAACGTCCCAGGCCTGGCTTCGAAACAATTTGCCAGCGTTCATTTCCTCTGAAGAATGGCCCTCAGGCAGTCCAGATTGGGACCCATTGGATATTAAATTTTGGACGGTTTTAGAGGGCAAGGTTTGTCACAATAGATACCCCAACATTGGATCTCTTATGACTGCTTTAGTTCGAGCTGTGGCCAATTTTCCAATGGACGAGGTTCGTGCAACTATTGACGATTGGCCAGTGCGACTTAAGGCGTGTGTAAAGGCAAAAGGCGGACATTCCGAATAAGTAGATTCTTTTTGGATACAATATACACCAATAAATATATTAAAAAATATTTGGTCTAAAAGCTTTTTTTCTTTTTATTTTACAGCATGAAACGTGTGTAACAGGATTTATGTCCCTACTAAGTATTTTATAAATTCCATATATATGCCATACTAAACATTAGGCAGAAAAATAGACTATCATGTTTTACTTTCAGAAACATCTACCAAGTTCGATAAAAACAATTTCATGATATTTTTAAATTTAGCTTCAAATTGGTGTAATTGAAAGCCTTATCTTGGGATTACTTTTATTCTGATCGGCTTGAAGTTATGAGTATTTCAATAAATTGTTTTCTTATAACAAATCTTTATTTTGAAATTGTTGTTATCATTACCAATAATGGGCTGCTTCAATTAATACTCCTCAAAACTATTAGTTGGCACAAACACCAGTTGTCTAACGTCTAACGCGTTGTCTTTATCGTATTTGTATGGCCGATCCATTGGCTGTGGACATAATACTTTGATCATATTAATCATATTGGGGTATGTCAAACCGAATATTTATTACGATTGAAAACATTCAGTGATAGCAACATTCAGTGATAGCAACAATTATTCTTAAGCAACGGTATTTTTGTACACACTTTTTCTCTTAGTGTACCCGCTACTAAGCGGATTGTAAAGAAAATGTGTCATTCTGTTTGCATCATCACGAAATATTGATCGAAGATCTTTAAAGTATATATATATATATATATATATATATATATATATATATATATATATATATATATATATATATATATATATATATATATATATATATATATATATATATATATATATATATATATATATATATATATATATATATATATATATATATATATATATATAATATATATATATATATATATATATATATATATATATATATATATATATATATATATATATATATATATATATTATTGATCGTCATAAAAATCAAGCCATGTCCTTCAGAGTGTCTGTTGAAAGCACGATAACGGTCTAACAAATGAACCTAGGATCTACAAATTTTGCATAATAATGGATTATGGTCATAAGGTATTTGTGATTGTAAGTGGCCGAAATCGGCTCAGGGGGGAAAAGTTTCTCTTTAAGGAACTAAAGGTTCCTCTTAAAATTGTAATTTTTTTTGAGTATTTGCTAAACAAATTATAATTTTTTGTGTATGGACAAAGGCTGAAGTGTGTTCTGCTAATGGGACGCACTAAATAAAGGGGAGCTTTTTAGATGTGTGATTTTCAAGTAGAAATATTTAATTTAATTTTACGGCTAAGAATTTTGCTTTATAATAAATATAAGGGTTTGCCATTATGTTTTAAAAATTATTTCGGGCAAGTGGCCGAACCTTGGGACCATATGTCAGCAATAACGCCCCGAATATTATCGTTGAGCGGTGTTATATCGCACGATCTTGGAGGCCGCGCCACAGGCCAACGACTCCACATCAACATCCTGCAATTTAGGCACGAAAAAGTCATTAGTTATGGCTTAATATCGTTCCCCATTGACTGTGACATAGTGGCCGGCTTCATTTTTGAAGAAATATGGACCAAAGATTCCCTCTGCCCACAGAGCACACCAAACAGTAACTTTTTGAGGATGTAACGTCTTCTCAACAATGGCATGTGGATTTTTTTTACTCCAAATGCGACAATTTTGGTTATTTAGGTATCTATTCAACCAAAATTGAGCTTCATCGCTGAATCAGGATCTGGATTATAAAGATCAGGATTTGTGGCCATCTCGTTTTGGGCCCATTCACCTTGATTTGCAAACTAAGTTCCGGAGAAAGTCAATTCAATATAAAATGACAAACCAAACTGAGCATAAGCCAAGTGACAGCTGTCAAAAGAACCTACTCCAAAACAAATGTGGTCAGATTGAAAACCGCACGTCTAAAAAACACCCTTTATTTTTTCCACATTCCTTTGCTACAATTGACACGAGCCTTTTTTTAACATTCTTTAGTTTATGTGGGATTTAACTAGAACAAATCTTTTTCAGGGCCAAATGAACATGCAATATCTCATTGATGCTTGTCCTACGAGTACAAAGGCCCCTTGTTGCCTCAATCTCACGGTAGGTCACATGTCGGCCCTGCTTATCAGTTCACTCACAGCATCAATGGTTGCTGGTAAAACGTCTGAAGTTGGACGACTTTCACGAAATTCATCCTGGAGCGAAAGGCGTCCGCGATTGAACTCTTGGTAACAGCGATTTCAAGCGGTTTTTGATCGTGCTTCATCCGAAAGTTGACACAAGTTGATTAAGATACTCTTGTCTCGATATTCCACGTCGAAATCGTAAAAAATCATCGCACAAAAATTTTCATGGACTTGATCCAATTTTTGACCGCGTTAAATTTTCCCTCACACTGTAAGAAAAACAATTCGCTCTCTAATGACAAAACGTTCAGAGTAAAGTTAAGCTAAAAAATGTCAAACTATCCAAAGGAAGTTTTAGTTTGCATCTGACAACAGTGGTTCTGCTAGGACCCCAAATATAAATAGCAACCCTCTTTATACTCTGTGCCACAGAGTGGTGCAGGGTTTACCAATAAAATCTCTTAACGGAAAATATTTAGCTTTAAAAAATAAAAAAAGTTAAGTGTTTTATTAAAGTGGCGCGGAGTGTATAGCCTGTTGTGTTACAACCTTGTCCGTAACAAATAAATGCCATGGACTACCAGAATACCCAGTAGAGCAAGTGTTTGGCCTAAAAACTATCAGGCTTTTAAAAGCATCAGTTTCAGGTGTTCAATTTTTTAACAACCATGGATTACCATTTTTAATAAGACCCATGTCTGGCGATAGTCTACCAGATACGCATTAGTCCAAATTATTTCCTTATATTATTATATTTCTACGTTCCCAGCATTTCGTATATCACTTCATTAATTATGTAAGTGTATTTATTAATTTGCTTCGAAATGCGACCTGCCCTAGACGAAAAGAGACTTAAGTTGGTCTGTGTCCACTGTAGACATAAAATATAGTTTAACGACTTTTCACAAACGACTTTATAACGATTTTAATTGCTGCTCTCGTTATGATTACGACGACATAAAATCGATTTAACCCCCAAGCATAATCAGATCTCTAATGAATTTTACAAAAACATATCTCCAGTTTGTAGAGTTGGTGTTGTTGTTCTGGGATACATTAACCCAGTTGGACCATAAAATCGCTTCGAAATTGTTATACCAAAACCATAAGTATTTTATGATGTGACAATTAATTTTAAACAAATTCTCTCTAAACTGGCAAACGCTTATACTCGTATGCTGCTACATGGACCTGAAAGTGATCCGCTTTGCGTCAAGGTGGTGGCATCACGCATAACTGTAAAAAATTGTTCAAATATTTTCCAAACCATAAAATTTGTAAACTTGAAATCGTAAACTTTCGAAGAAATGTCAAGATTGTAAGTATGAAGGCAGGGATGAATGGCCAATGGCATCCAAGTAAGGCAACACGGTATATGCGCATGATAAACCCGAATCACTTGGTATGAGTTTGTCTAGAACCCAGGAAAACTATCGGTCCGAAGTATAAAAACGAGATTCTTATGCACTAAGCCAAATATACAGGGTGTCCGTCGGGAAGGTATACTACTTTGTTTGTTTATAATATTTGATTAAATGAAAGAGAATGTATCTTATATTGATAAATATTTTATTTAATGTCGGCAATTATGTATGGGATACAATATCAGATAAATTTCCCGTCTCTTTTAGCCTCACAAATGCGAGCCTTTTTGAGCACATTTTCATTACATTCAGGACGGCGTCGAATTGAGGTTGGTGGAATGTTTTGAACAATTTTTAGAGCAGCAGTAATGCTTTCCACCGATCTTGCAGTACGTTATGGTTCATGCTTGGGCCTATCAGCTACAGACCCTCTTTCTTCGAAATTATTCACTACACGATAAATAGTACGTTTTGTTGGCACGTTGTTTCTCCCAAAAATTCCACGTAACTTTCTCATCGTCACAGTAATCGATGACTGATTTTGATAAAATGTTTTAACGATTAATCGAATATTTTTTCATAATAAATTTGCTATGCCTCTGATTGTTTTTCGCACAGTTTGAAGACTAAACGCAAAGGGTAATTCTCATCAATCATAATGGGACTCCCGTATAAGTCATTTGATTTGTAGCCGAAGTAATCGTTGCCAAAGACTGCTGAAGAAAACCCTTGGCGGGTTGAGAAACAGCTGTACAGTCTGCCTGGCAACCGTAGGCAATAAATTTTTCCAATTTGTTAGTTGATTCTGAAAAAGAAACAACAAAAAGGCCTCGAAACAGAATAAAAATTGTTCAAGTCATAATAATGAAAAAGGACTGAATAAATGTAAACAGAACAAAAACATAATTAGTAGGTTAATTTAGTATTAAAAATTGTTACAGTATCTATGTTTCAGGTTAAAAGAGGTTACCAATAATAAGTTAAAAATAAAAATGATTTCTATAATAATCTTCATAGTTAACAATATAAACAATTGTTTCAATAAATTTACTATGGAATTTTAATATTAACAATTTTTATGGTTTAAAACAAGGCATTGTTAAAACAACAATAATTATTAGCAATGCATTGTTAAAACAACAATAGTAATTTTAAAATTAACAATTTTCATGGTTAAAAAATTCAACCATAGAATAGTTAAATTAACTATTATTATTGTTACATAGCAGTCAAGAACAAAATGTTCTAATTAATCTTTTGAAACGTAGACTCCAAATCATGATTATTTATGGTTAAGTTAACCTTATATAAGGTTTTTTTTCTTCTCAGTGTGGTTGTGGCAAGTAATAAGAAGACTACTTCGTCGGTCTGTCGTTTCATGGACGAACGAAATGGGCTCGCTATATACCCATTTGCCAACCTACTTTTGTCTAATAGCAAAGAAAAATCAGGAAAACCTGGAATATACTTTAAAATTGTTAATGCACACAAAAAAAGAGACTCGTTGGGACAACCGAATTTTGTAGCAAACGAATAATTGTGGTTGCGTTTTCTCCTGACATGCCATTAGCTCAACCAAACGTTTTTTTCGGTACCTTCAACCTCAGATATTAAATAAATTCTCATTAACCAACACTGCCTTAACTTAAGGGTCAACAAATTTTGTAATCAAGACAAAAAAAATTGATTTGTCAAATTTTAGCATTTCGTCGGACGATATTTTAATTGCCATTCTGATATATTGTCAATCTTTGGGTGACCGTAACTCATGGAATATGGTTCGCCTTCAAAAAAAAATTGTTTGTCTTACTAATGCGCTAAATATAGTTAAGCCTGTTTTAATATTCTGGAAAATATTTATTTTTTTATACTTGTACAAGTAGTTTATTTATATGACTGAATCGTTTGAAAGCATTAACCGTTTGGTCCAAACAACGCAAACTGTCTAACACAAGACCAAATTAAAACAAAATAAGGACACTTTTCGTTGTTTCTAATTTTTTGGAATTTCAAAATGTGTTTTCGTCTTAACCAAAGATTATGTAGCGGCCTGAAGCTTTAGATTATTATAGGGAAAATATCTAGTGTTGGGATAACCAATAAAAGGGGTTTGGTTACTACAAATAACTGGTGTGTTGTCACCTCAGATTATTGGTACTAAAGTACATGTACTCGTACATTATAATTGGTTGTTACCATAACTACCGGTTGTGTCAACCAATATTTTTACTGAATTCGTTTGTTTAAACCGACTTATTGGCTTCGATAACCGTGATATTATCGTACCTACAACCTACCGGCATGTCAAACTATGTTACCATCAAACTATGTTACAGCTGCTCCGGGCGATGAAATACATAGACCACGCATTTTTTCTTAATGCTAGGGAACAGGAAGAAGTCATTGGGTGCCAAATCAAGGCTGTACGGTGGATGGACCATCAATTCGACATATTGAGTGTTCAAATAGCTCATCTTTTAAGCTGATGTGCTAGAGCTCGCATTGCCGTGATGCAAAATAATCCGTCTTCTCTTATTATCTTTCCTCATTTCTTCGAACACTGGCAAACAGATGTATACCACTCAGAATTGATCGTCCTACGTTCCACTAAAGACACTGTGACAACATGGCCGATTATACCTAAAAAATGCAATCATTTGCTTCGATGAACTTCTCCCACGAACAACTTTTGTTGGATTTGGCTCGTCTTAAAAGACCCATACGGACGATTGCTGTTTTATTTCGGGTTCATATGCATAGATCCATGATTCGTCACCTTTGACAATGTTATACACTGCCTTTGAGCTAGCGCAGTTATACATTTTCAACATCTCTTTGCACCAATCCATACAAGCCTTTTTAGCATTCGTCAAATGATGTGGGATCCAACGAGAAAAAAAATTTTCACGGCCAAATGAACATGCAATGACTTATTGATGCTTGTCATACTAATGCCCAAGGAAGCCTCAATCTCACGGTATGTCACATGTTAGTCTTGCTTAATCAGCTTACGCGCAGCATCGATGGTTTCTGGCAAAGTGATCGATGTTGGACGTCCTTCACGAAATTCATCCTGTAGCGAATGTCGTCCGAGCCCAACTCTTGGTACCAGCGATTAACAGTGGTTGTTGATGGTGCTTCACCGCCTTAAAAAGTTGATTTAAACACTTACACTCGAAAATGTTCACGGGATAATTCCATTTTTGACTGAGATGAATTTTTCAACACACTAAACAAAACAATTCACCCTTAAATGACAAAACGTTCTGAGAGAAGTTATGCTAAAAAATCAAAGTTTCCAATGGAAATTCCAGTTTACATCTGGAAACACTAGTATTGTCAGGGACGGAATTATAAATAGCAACCCTCGTATGATTGCCGCAACAGTGGTTTTGTTAAAATGTTACAATAGTATTATTGCCAAATTTAAAAATTAAAATATATTTGTAGCAACAATATTAATATGGTTGGTGCGACAAAAGTATTGTTTTTTGGCTTTAATGTTAACAATAATATTATTACAGCACTCATACTGTATGATTGTAATTTTTCTTGATTTGAATATGCTTTTTAGAACAATGTTATCGTTACGCATATATGGAAATTAAAATATCTCAATCAAACTGTTTTTAATAAAATCGCTTATGTTTTTCGAATTGATTTTTTTTTACTTTTAAATAAATCACTCCTACTATAGGGTGTCCGTCGGGAAGGTATACAACTTTGTCTGTTTATAATTTGTAATTAAGTGAAAGACAACGGATCTTATATTGATAAATGTTTTAATTAATGTCGGCAATTATGTATGGAATACAATATCAGATAAATGTCCGCCTCTGTTAGCCTCACAAATGCAAGCCCTTTTGAGCACATTTTTCATTACATTCAGCACTGCGTCGAATTGAGGTTGATGGATTGTTTTGCACAATTTCTGGAGCAGCATTAATTTATTCAGCCGATCTTGCAGTACGTTGTGGTCCATGCTTGGGCCTATCAGCTACAGAGCCTCTTTCTACGAAATCATTCACTACGCGATAAATAGTGCGTTTTGTTGGCACGTTGTTTCTCCCAAAAATTTCACGTAACTTTCTCATCGTCACAGTAATCGATGATTGATTGTGACAAAATGTTTTAACGATTAAAACTCGTTGATTTATCGAATATTTATCCATAATAAATTTGCCACGTCTCTACTTCACGACTGCCAAATATGAACTTTCAAGACTTATGTTTACCAAAATGGCGGCAAGACAAAGTAGTACGAGTATACCTTTCCGGCGGACATCCTGTACAACAAAAGCATAAGGTTTCGGTTTTGGACGCTCTAGTTATAAGTATCTAAGCGGATAAACCTACTGAAACTTGTTTGCTTGTTAAAAAATCGGTGTGCCAATGGAGGACGGAACGAGAGAAAATTTTAAAACAATATATGTGACAGCGCATAGAGAAAGGGACCTAAGGGTAAACAAATCAATTTTCACTTTTTTTTTGATGTGGACTACATCTGAGCATCGAACGAGACCGATCCATGCCCCAAAAGTGTTCCCTCCCAGAGATATGCGCGTTTTATGAAACTGATGGTGCACCAAAGACACACGTATTTAAATCTTTAAAATGGCTCTCCTGAACAAAACTGGTTTTTACCCTTAGGTCCCTTTCTATTTTGCGCGTCACATATGGTTTAGGCTGTAGTTACAAAGATTTCAGTTGTATCCATATAAAGGCATAGTTTCAGTTCGAATTTTAGTTTCTACCGATATAAAAGCCGTTGTTTAAATTAGGGAATTATTACTACTTTTTCGCGAGTTATTACGTAAAGTGTACAGCTCTGATTTAATTAAGCTATGTCCATCCTTCCGTCAAAGAAAAAAACAACACATCTCTAGGAAGTCCTCCAGGGTAAAATTATAGCCATTTTTTTTGGAAAATTGCTATAAAATCACTAAATATTCCCACACTTCAAAGGAATATCACCTCTGGGCTTGTTTCGAGTTTCAAAACACTTGTAAATTAAACAGAATCCGAAACAGAAAAGCTGAAACAGAATCGTAACCATTTCAAAAAAACGCAGTCAGTCAGTCAGTCATTGTTTACTTGGCCGTCGTTGTCGTCGTAGTGACATTTGAGGGCGAACAATTTAGTAACAATAAAAACAGAACACAGACAACAACTTCCAAAACAAACAACACCAACAACAAGAAAGTACTTAAAACAACATGAAACAGGTAACAACAACAACGCAAATAAAAGGTTAACTGAAAAGCCACTTTAAGGAACTTTCAAGCGAGCAGCGTCCGCCGCCGCCACCGCCACACAAGGCGAGTCCGGAGACCCCACCGACAACAGCCAGCACAGTCAGATGCGGCAACAGATTATGGTGATAGACCGCCCTCCCTACGAGCGTGTGGATAAACGGACGCACGGACGGACAGACACTGGGAGTTCGGAGCATGGGCAATTCCAACTGAACACAGAAAACATCAACACAAATACGAGTATAATTCATAAGCGACATTAAGTGGTTAAACGACTCCATAAAATCCACAGAAGACACAACCCGGAGAAAAAAAAGGCCGAATTAAAAGGAAAAACACACGCATTCAACAGTCGACGATGACGACACGTCGTAACAACAGCGACCGCAGCAAATTGACCTAAAAGTCATCCGTCCATCCATCGTTTGTGTGGAAAAAATGCAAGTTTCTATACTACGAAATACGAACTCAAGTTGTTGTCGAACGTCATTATGTTGATGATGCGATTCCCAATGAGGTGAGTTCTTGCAGCGACAACGGCGATGACGATGATGATGTTGTGGGTTTAAAGGTAAAAGTAACCGTGTACGAGCATGTGTACCCCAAGTACTCCACGTGCAGGCGTGTGAGTGTGTACGAGGTACAAGTGGTAGAATAGAATTAATGCCTTTTTAAACATGTCCACCTTACGAGCACTTTCATGCAACACTCAACCCTGATGTGTTGGAGTAGAAAGTTGTGGCTCGAAATTCTAGCACACCCTGGCGGTGCAACAACGCCATGTTATCATAAGATATTGAACTTTATGTATTTACTTATGATTTGGTGAAATTGAACGACGGAATGTTTAAACTTCTCTCGTATGTCACACAGCAAAAAAAATTGATGTAAATCGGTTCGAACTACAAATATTTGTTTGGAAAAAATTTGGAACACACTGCTGTTGCAATCACCAAAATTCTATGGCTTTGTTGGTTATGGTACTCGCAACCATTAATTGTGTTTACCAACCGAATTCAGTAAAACTGTTGGTTGCCACAACTGGTAGTTACCAACCAATTATAAAGTACATGCTATATTGGTACAACAACTTGGTGGTTACCAACCAAATTTAAAGTACATGTTAGTTTGGTACAAAAACTTGGTGGTGCCAACAGTTTTTTCTAGTACCCAACTTTCTATAATAAGATGTATTTTCCGAATTTTCACCTGTTATCTATTACAATTTTTATTCAAAAAAATATGTAGTCTGTTCAACTTCACGCAGAGAACAGTTTCGTTGCCACAACCGATTTCCTAACCGAATGATTGAGGTTAGATGTACCTCGAGTATTCCATCAGTACAACCGAAACGTTATACAAAGAACAGATTTGTTGTCACCAGAGAACCGATTCGTTGCCACAACCGATTTTTTTCCAAACCGAATGATTGAGGTTAGATGCACCTCGAGTATTACATCAGTACAACCAAAACGTCACACAGAGAACCGATTTATTGTCGCCACCGATTTTATTCCCAACCGAGTGATTGAGGTTACATTCGCCTCGATTTTTCCATCAGTACAACCGAATGTTAGTTAGTGCTCAGTAACTTTCAGTTATTGGGACTGTAGTATCCGTGTAACATATCAAGTATCCGAACCTTCAGAAGAGACTTTTTGGATCTAAAAATCCACACACCCAACATGTTCAACGAAAAAAACAAACATTTTAGTCAGAGACAAAAAACTGTTGGCTTAAACAATTGAAGTACTTGAAGTACTCATAGGGGGGAGGGTCATAACGAGGAGAAAGTGGAATAGCTGATGGATGCTTTTTACAGAAAAAAATGTGGTTATTGGCTTAAAGTCATAAGTGATCGAATTAATTTGTTTTAAAAAAAATCAGTAAACAATTTGGGTTATGGTCATCACTAATAGTTGGTAACAACAACAAATTGTTTTCAAAACTATTCCTTTTTCGTCTTTCATTGGTATGACCGTTCAATAAGTTGTGAGTACAGTACGAGCATCATACGAGTATTATTCATCTTGCGGTATTTCGAACCGAACATCTATTTCTGGCCTAGGCAACACTATGTGTTGCCTGGCGCCTTCTGACATTTCTATTGGAAAGTTTGACATTTTTTAGCCTAAACGAAGTCAGAACGTTTTGACGTGCGACCATCATTTGTGTTGTTTACAGTGACTTCAAAAAATCAATTTAGCAAAAAAATGGAATTAAGAACTTTCGACGTGGATTATCACGATAAGAGTGCATCGATGAACTTAAATATTTGTACGGCGATGAAGCACCATCATATGGCACTGTGAAAAACTGGTTTACTAAATTCAATCGTGGCCGAAGCTCGCTCAATGACGAAGGTCGTCCAAAAACGGCTGTTGTGCCAGAGAACATTAATGCCGTACGTTAAATGATAATGTAAGATCATGTGACATATCGTGAGATAGGAGCATACTTGGGTATTTCTTTCACCAGCATACATTCGATATTGCATAAACACCTGGCCGTAAAAAAGGCTTGTTCTCGTTAGATCCCACACAATTTGACAATCTCTCAAAAAAAGGCTCGTGTCGATTAGTGCAAAGAAATTTTGAAAAAATACGATCGCGGTGGTTCAAAAGACGTTTATAAGATCGAAACAGGTGACGAATCATGGATCCATGGTTATGAGTCCGAAACAAAACTGCAAGCGACCGTGTGGGTCTTCGAAGACGAGCCAAATCCAACGAAAGTTGTTCGTGGAAGAAGTAATTCGAAGCAAATGGTCGCCTGTTTCTTCGGCAAAACTGGTAATGTGGCGACTGTTGGGCTTGAGCAACGTAGGACGGTCTGAGGGGTACACCATAATTTGTTTGCTGAAGTCTTCGGAGAAATTCGAAAAACGAACAAGAGAAGACAAATCAATGTGCACCATGCGAGCTCTCACACATCGGCTCAAACCAGCGCCTTTTTTACCGGCCAAAACGTTGAATTGATTGGTCATCCGCCATAACGGACCCTGCCTCGGCACCCAATGACTTTTTTTTATTCCCGCACATCAAGAAAAAATGCGTGGTCAACGATTTTCTTCGCCAGATGATGCTGTTGAAGCGTTCAAAAGCCATATTTTGGAGGTGTCTCAATCGGAATGGAAAAAATGCTTTGACAATTGGTTTGAGCGCATGCAAAAGTGTATTAATCATGCTGGAGAATACTCGTACTTTGTAAAAACAATAAAACCATTTTTAATGATAAATATTCGCACTTTCATTATTAGGCCTTTATGAGCGGCCCTCGTAAAGCTGTTAGTCGGTCCGTACGGAACTTTAAAGCGCTGGTCGGCTTACGTGAGTACGACGCAATGGAAGAAAATTTAGACTTGCCAGAAGGCCGGTTGTCTCCTTATCTCTTCTAAGGACTATCTGAGGAGACTACAAATTCTCGTTGTGTTAGCAATTTTCTCAGAAGCCATCCCAAACAATATCCAATGGAGAAGATACCTCCGCCCAGGTACGATGTTCCTGGTCTAGAGAGAGTTCCAGCGGTGCAAGAGAGAACCTTTAGATCATCGAAACTATCAGGCAGGTCTGAACGACGTTCACGCTGATGAAGTCGCAGCAGCAGTGTCCAGATATAGCGTGAATGTAGTGCTAGGGGAACATCCTTCGGAGATATCACCAGAGCAGAGGACGCTACCTCGGCAGACGAGCGTGGTTCTGGCTTATCTGAGATCTGGATGGTGCAACCGCCTCAATTCGCATTTGGCGCAAATGTATGGCAACGTTTCGAACGTTTGTCCCGCCTGCTTTCAGGGACTACATGACGTGCTGCATCTCATCAATTGCCCGGGTAAGCGCACTTAGCTGAACCCCAGGTTTCTTTGGAAGGATCCAGATCAAATTATGCGTTTCCTTCACCTGGTTAGCGAAGCAGGCCTCCTATAGAGAAACGGGACTTTGTTGTTTTGAAGTCCTATATGACATTCTATCGGAGACCAGGTGAATGGTGTTATATCTTCCTTTCAGGTTTAAATTGAATCCAGTATCAGATATGGTTTCAAGATTTTTCTTTTATATGTATCGAATGCAGTTTTAAAGTGTATGAAAAGATGGTACCTGTCATCCCAAATGAAGTTTATAATAGACTTTCAACCGACAACTAATACTCTAGATTCTTACTGGCAAATATCGGCCGAGTTGGAGGCAATCATTTTATTTTGAACCTCTTCTACCTCGAATTGTATGTCATCTCTTATGCGTAATGCTTACCGGAGGTACATTTGCTTTTCAGAACTACCATTTTGCACTTGACTGTAGATGAGAACGAACATTTGAAATCGTATGACGGCGATGCTGATGAAGATGATACCTACCGCGTCAGTTCTTCATAGCCACACTTCTACGAAATCGTTCATAAGAATTTTTCTACATTTGTAATCATATTCAACACATACTCGTTCATATGTGGAGTGGCTTATTCGTCCGTCCATCCATCTGACGTAGTTGATACATCTTTTCCGCGAAAAAAAACTACAAAAAAACGATGTTTGTTGAAATTGAAATCTGTTTTTTTTTGTATTTCTTTAGTCAGAGAAAAGCAAAAAAACACACAGAACGACTGCGAGAAGTTCCCACAATGTTTACCATGCCATCGAAAAAAAAAAGTTCTACGAAATGTTGGAGGGGGACGAGTGCCAGATTTGAAAAATCTACACCAACGCATTGGCCATTGGAGAATGAGAAAGGAAGGCATGCGTTTTTCATTTAAGTATTTTTTTTCAAGAAATCAAACTTGTATGATTGCTGCTTTATGCATTATTCAAAATCATTTTGACCGCTAGTTAAGTGTAGTAAATTTCTTACAAATTTTATACACGGCCCTCTCGAGAATGTTATGCTAACGACTGAAGCCTAGAGTGTCCAAAAATCCGGGACTTAAAATTGTTTTTTTTTAAGTAAAACACCGGCATTATCCGGCATTCCGCTTTAAGCCTTTTGTAAAATATATCCTTAATCAGAACTCAAGTAATTGTCTCCAATTTTAGATTTTTGATAAAATAAAATTACTTGCTGCTAATAGAGGAAGATCCAATTGAAGACGTTCTTTCGAACCCCTTGATCGGGCTTTAAATTTGCACTGTTTTAAAAAATAAGGTCATATTTTATTTTGTCAAAAAAATGCATTGTCCATTGGTAGTCAGTGCTTTAATGGGTAAGATTTTCGTGCTGAGGGTCCGTCACCCAAATTTGGCTTCTTGAGAAAATTGTATAGTTATTTTAAAGCCACGTGTCCATGTACTGGAAGCCGTATTTTAGACCCACAGACAATTTGTACGGGAATATACGCAGAAAAGTATACATAATCCAAATCGACCCAGGATTTGTTGTTTGTCCATCGATTTACGCTATACTTGATTTTTTGGAAATCGGAATTAATACGAGGGTTGCTGTAGATATTTCTGGCCTAGGTAACACTAAGTGTTGTCTGACAATTTCTTTGGAAAGTTTGACATTTTTTAGCATAAACGTACTTAAAACGTTTTGACGTACGATCATCATATGTGACAGCGCATAGAGAAAGGGACCTAAGGGTAAAAAAATCAATTTCCACTTTTTTTTTGATGTGGACAACATCTGAGCATCGAATGAGACCGATCCCATGCCCCAAAAGTGTTCCCTCCCAGAGGTATGCGCGTTTTATGAAAGTGATGGTACACCAAAGATACACGTATTTAAATCTTTAAAATGGCTCTCCTGAACAAAACTGGTTTTTACCCTTAGGTCCCTTTCTATTTTGCGCGTCGCATATGTGTTGTTTACAGTGACTTGAAAAAATCAATTTGGCAAAATATTGAAATTAACTCGTGAACATTTTCGTGCGATCATTTTTCACAACTTTCGACGTGGGTTATCACGACAAAAGTGCATCGATGAACTTAAATCTTTGTATGGCGATGAAGCACAATTCTAAAGCACTGTGAAAAACTGGTTTAATGAATTCAATCGTGACCGACGCTTGCTCAAAGACGAATGTCGTGAAGGTCGCCCACAAACGGCCGTTGTGCCAGAGAACACTGATGCCGTGCGTGAACTGATAATGCAAGATCGTCATGTGACATACCGTGAGATAGAGGCATCCTTGGGCATTTATTCCACCAGCATACATTCGATATTGCATGAACACCTAGACGTAAAAAAGGTTTGCTCTCGTTAAATCCCGCACAATTTGACAATCGCTCAAAAAAAGGCTCGTGTCAATTGGTGCAAAGAAATTTTGAAAAAAGAACGATCGCGGTGCTTCAAAAGACTTTTATAAGAAAGTCACAGGTGACGAATCATGGATCTATGCGTATGAGCCCGAAACAAAACAGCAATCGATCGTGTGGGCCTTCGAAGTCGAGGCAAATCCAACGAAAATTGTTCGGCGAAGAAGCATTTCGAAGCAAATGGTCGCCTGTTTCTACGACAAAACTGGTCATATGGCGACTGTTCCGCTTGGGCAACGTAGGACGGCCAATTCTGAGTGGTACACAACAATTTGTTTGCCTGAAGTCTTCGGAGAAATTCGAAAAACGAACAAGAGAAGACGAATCATTGTGCACCATGACAAAGCGAGCTCTCACACATCGGCTCAAACCAGCGTCTTTTTGACCGTAAAAACGTCGAATTGATGGGTCATTCGCCGTACAGCCCTGACTAGCACCCAACTACTTTTTTCCCGCACATCAAGAAAAAAATGTGTGGTCAACGATTTTCGTCGCCAGAAGATGCTGTTGAAGCGTTCAAAAACCATATTTTGGAGGTGTCTCAATCGGAGTGGAAAAAGTTCTTCGACAATTGGTTTAAGCGCATGCAAAAGTGTATAAATCAAGCTGGAGAATACTTTGAAAAACAATAAAACCATTTTTGATGACAAATATTCGCATTTTCATTATTAGGCAAGAAACATTTATAGCAGCCCTCGTATAGTGGATAAAGCGACGCCGTACCGCTCGAAGCTACGAAAAGTGTAACCGTTGAAAATGAGGCAATTCAGTCGATTTCACGTCGTTCTTAGGAATTTGGCATCTCTCAAAGTGTGGCAACACTGTGGCGAATTTTTCGAAAAGATCTTGGGCTTCATCCTTATAAGATCAAACTGACTCATGAACTAAAGCCACCTGATCATTTGAAACGCTGAAACTTCTCCGATTGGGCTCTGGTAAAGTTTTACTCAACCCAAGATTTTCATCAAAAAATCATCTTCAGCGATGAAGCTCATTTCTGGCTGAGTAATTTTGTCAATAAACAAAATATGCGTTATTGGACAGCAAAAACCCCACATGTGCCGTATTTTTTCGTTAATCGCAATCGTCATGTTACCTTCAATAGAGAGCGCTATCGTGCTATGTTGGAAAATAATTTTTGGCCAGATTGGATGAGCTTGACATCGCCGATATGTGGTTTTCACAAGACGGTGCCACTAGCCACACAGCATGCGTTACAATTGATTTACTGAAAGGTAAATTCGGTGAACGTGTTATCTTGAGAAATGGTCTGGTCGAATGGCCACCTCGTTTATGCGATTTAACGCCATTGGATTTCTTTTTATGGGGCCACATCAAGTCATTGGCTACTTTAAGAGCGCTTGCTCAAAAAAAGTCATCTTCAGCGATAAAGCTCATTTCTGGCTGAGTGGGTTTGTCAATAAACAAAATATGCGTTATTGGACAGCAACAAACCCAAGAGACACAATTGCATTTGCAAAAATTTACTCATTGAACAGGGATTAAACCGGCTCAAGACCTCTTGTTTCTATATTTAAATAGAAGACAAGTTTTTAACAAAATGGCAAAGTGACATTGATTTTCGTGGCTGCACACTACTTTTATCATGATATCGGGTCCGTGACAACCCTCTTCAGAAAGGCTTGCTGCAATTGTTGAAAGTAAAACCGAACTCTATAAGGCCAGGCTCTCCCCAAACGAATGAGAACTACTGTTGTAAACATTACTTTTCAAGTTTTTTTTCACACAATTGCCTACGAAAATACAACTCACTCTTAAAATTGTTATGTCCCTAATAAAAAACCCTTTAGGTGTTGCACCTACATATGTCTAAATCTAAACCATTTCTAATAGCTTCCGTTTTTGGCTCAAAAAACTTACTTTTACCAAATTTCATAAATATCGGACAACAATTGCGACTTTTAGTGTGGTAATAAATTTTAGATAGGCAGTTATCGTTAAATCGCATCAACTGATGATTCTGAGTCTATTGGTACCCTAGCTCAAAAACTAGTTACGAATTCTGTACGTGAAATTTTGAATTTTCTTTGATTTTACATTCAACAACAAAAATCGAAAAACCCGTCAGCAAATAACCGGGTAAACCGACATGTTAGGTTTTGACTTTTTGAGAAATCGACTATCGGTCTTGGACATAACAACCGGAGGCTCATTTTCATCACGGTGGCTATCTCAATAAGCAAAATTGTCGCATATGGGGTTCAGAGAACCCACACGTGACCATTGAGAAGCCAATGCATCCACAACAAGTCACTGTTTGGTCAACCGTGGCTCCGTTACTGTCAACCGTGAGCGTTGCCGCGTAAATGCTCAACGAATTTTGGCTTCCAAAAATTCAAGATAATGAAATGAATGGCATTTGGTTTCAACAAGACGGGGCAACATGTCACACAGACAACGCAGCCATCGAAATTTTACGCACTGTTTTTGAAAATCGGATAGTCAGCCGATATTGTGATGTCAATTGGCCAACTCGATGCTGTGATTCGAGCCCTTTGGATATTTTTCTGTGGAAAGCCATTAAGGATAAATATTACGCCAAGAATTCAGAGATTATTGAAGCATTAAAACAGAAAATTGAAGTTGCTATTGAAGACATTCGACCCGAAACAATCGTAAATGTACTGAAAAATTCGGATTATCAGATGAAGAACTACCGAGCCAGTTATGGTAGTCATTTCAATGATATTGTGCTCATTGAAGTTCAACCTTTCCAATAAAACCAAACAGTTGAAGAGTTACGAGGGTTGCTATATATATTTCTGGCCTAGGCAGCACTAAGTGTTGCCTGGCGCCATCTGACATTTCCATTTGAAAGTTTGCCATTTTTTAGCATAAACGTACTCAGAACGTTCTGACCTACGACCATCATTTGTGTTGTTTACAGTGACTTAAAAAATCATTTTTTCAAAAAAATGGAATCATCTCCTAAATATTTCTTGCGATCATTTTTTACAAATTTCGACGTGGATTATGACGACAAGAGTGTATCGATGACCTTAAATCTTTGTATGGCGATGACGCACCATCCTATAGCACTGTGAAAAACTGGTTTCATGAATTCAATCGTGGCCGACGCTCGCTCAAAGTCGAAGGTCGCCCAAAAACGGCCGTTGTGCCAGCGAACATTGATGCCGTGCGTGAACTGATAATGCAAGATTGTCATATGACATACAGTGAGATAGAGGCATCCTTGGGCATTTATTTCACCAGCATACATTCAATATTGCATGAACACCTGGACGTAAAAAAGGTTTGCTCTCGTTAAATCACGCACAATTTGATAAGATCGCCACAGGTGACGAATCGTGGATCTGAAACAAAACAGCAATCCGTGTGGGACTTCGAAGACGACAGAAATCCAACGAAGTTGTTCGTGAAAGGAGCACTTCAAAACAAATGATCGCCCGTTTCTTCGGCAAAACTGGTCATGTGGCGACTGTTCCGCTTGAGCAACGTAGAAGGTCAATTCTGAGTGGTACACTACAATTATTTTGTGACATAAGCCAACATAATAGATTTATCAAAATATGTTTTAAAAAAAATCAAGAGTACATTTTTTCCAAAACAGCGAAAAAAATTTTTTTACCAAAATATAGAAAAAGTTTTAGAGAATTTTTTTTTTTTATAAAAATATATTTGAACAGGGATTAACCGGCTCTAGACCTCTTGCTTCTATATTTAAACTGACAATTATTTTCGTGGCAGCACACTGCTTTTATCATGATTTCGGGTCCGTGACAACCCTCTTGAGAAAGCTTTGCTGCAATTTTTTTTCCCAAATAGCATAACTAGATCAAAAGTTATGAGTTTTTGAATGTTGCCACTGCTGTAATTTTTAGAATTCTGAATGTCCATGTCTATAGTTGTAGGTGGCCGATTTTTGGGGTCGCTAGCGCCTCTATGGCCCGGCGTAAAGGGTGGTAAAATTTTAAGGGCCGATGTTGAATGTGAACCACGCCTAAACGTCAAGTTTTTTCTGCATTTAATTTGATATTTCTCAATTTCAGACTAACTCAATTTGAACCATGGAAAGATACACAAGCGAGCAACGCGTTAAAGTTTTTCAAGCTTCCGACAACAGTGGATGATCAATTTTCGAAGAAAATCATCTTTAGTGATGAGGCACATTTTCACCTCAGTATATTTGTCAATAAGCAGAATTGCCGCTTTTGGGCGAATGATAATCCAAGAGTGATTGTCGAAAAAACAATGCACCCACAAAGAGTGACTGTTTGGTGGGGTTTATGGGCTGGCGGCAACATCGAGCCGTATTTTTTCCAAAATGAGGCCGGTCAGGCAGTTACTGTGAATGGTTTTCGCTATCGTGAGATGATAACGAACTTTTTATGGCCCGAATTGGAAGATATGGTTGTGGACGATATGTGGTTTCAACAGGACGGATCCACTTGCCACACAGCTAACGAAACAATGGCTCCTTTGCGCGACAAATTCAATGGCCGTGTTATCTCACGTCGTGGCAATGATAATTGGCCACCAAGATCAAGGGATTTGACACCGTTGGACTTCTTTCTTTGGGGTTATTTGAAAGAAAAGGAACGACAAGCCAGCAACAATTTAAGAGCTAAAAGATGAGATACTTTGGCACATATACGGCATAGAACCTCAATTATGCCTCAGCGTCATCGGATATTTTGTTCCATACATAATTGAACCATACCAATATTATCATCATAAAAAGAAATGACAATAATTTCCTAAATAATTTGTGTTGTTTGTATTCAAAATCAACATCGGCCCTTAAAATTGAACCAACCTTTAAATCCCAAATTAGTCCAAATCTACAATATCAGTCCATATTTTGATTTGTAAGAAGATTTCACTGTTTCTGGATATCCACACGCAGAGAAAATATATGGTTACTATATGGTCACCGCAACAATAATATGTTCTCTACAATAAAAGCATATTCGTCGTAACCATAGTATTGTTTTTTGAATTTCATTTCGACAACAGTATAATTGCGGCAATATTAATATTGTTGAAATATAGCAATAGTATTATTGCCAAATTTAGAAATGAAAATATGGTTGTGGCAACCATATAAACGTAGTTGGGGCAACAAAAGTATTGTTGTCTAAAATTTACGTTAACAATAATATGGTTATGGCAATCATACCTTATGGTTTCAACTATGAACATAACAAAACAGGTTTTTTAGAGCATAGATGTATGCATGTGCGTATGTTTTTTTGATATACAAAAAAAACATACACACGATATAGTGAATGGCTGTTGTCCATTAAAAAAACAACAATCGGAAGATAGTTTGAGGGATTTTTATTGTATTTACTTGAAATACTCTATACCGACTGGTTCTCGTTTATTTAAAATCTGCCTGCACTTAAGTGTATAGTCATTGATCGTGGTTTAATCACATTCGTTACTTGGGGTTGTGAGGATCATAGTATGGTTGTGGAGATCACAGTATGGTTGAGTGTGAATCATATTATGGTTGTGGGGATCATAGTATGGTTTTGTGTGAATTATACTATTGTTGTGAGGATCATAATTTTGTTGTGCCACAACCATATACCCAACAATAGTATGATCCTCTTAAATATTGTCACCCCAACCATAGTTTTTTTCTGCGTGCATATGTCCCCAAACCGTAGGGGACGATTTTTGGGTTCGAGGACCCTTAGACCACTTCCAGTGGTCAACGCCTCTAATTGTGCCATATCGTAAAATTTATGTCAAATTCAGATTCTTCAGAAAATGCCACAAACAAAAATTGGTTAGGACTTTTGTTAGACCCTATAATTGAAAACTTTTTCGCCTTGTACCCAAATTGGTAATTTTCAATATGAATCGTGCTTTCAACCGACAGACGGTCGTGGTTGTATCGTCTTAGAGTTTCACGACAATCAATAATATGTATAATATAATATGTAATGACAAACTTATATGGTAGAGAGAAATAAACTCAAAAAAGTTTACTTCTTTTTTAGGTACTTTAGTCCCATATAAGAACATTTTTCCCCTTGGCCCGATTACAGTAATTTGCAATTCCAAACATCTATTTCAAGAGCCTAGGTTAATTCTTTTGACCGTTATAGAACTTTCGATAGACATCTTATGATTTTGTCTCCCGGAATTCAAATAATCCTTAGTTCGAAGAGTTTTTGCAATGGAATTAGTTCTTGCCTTAAATACGCTAGATGTCAGAGCTCTAATAGCCGCTGTACTATCGGTGATTTTGCGACTGGCATGAAATTCTGAAATGAGACATATTCCGAAATATAGCTGCTGGAAAAATTATTATTACTTTTTAAGTTCCTTCACTTTTGACCGATTCAGAAATATTTTACAGTATTAGCCTCTCCAACCCTCAACCAAATCCACGCGTTTCTTATGCCCAGCATAAAATATCTTCTCATAATTTCCTTGTTCAAACTCAATGAAGTCCACCACCGTACGTACGTATCACTCAACTTCAATTGACATATCTTTGGCTGCTTCCTAGTGACTTTCTTTGTCATACCAAAATGTTCGGACAATTTTGTGACAAAATTGACTTAAAATATCGACGTTAAATCCAATAAAAGTTTAGAGTTCATTAAAACTGATGCTTAAGCAACATAATTGACACACGTTCGTTCGTTCGTTCATTCGCTCGCTCGCGCTCGTTCGCTGCTGTTATGTCGGTGGGTTCTGCTGATTGTTGCCGACATTCGATGTTGCAATTGGATGTTGCCGTTTGCTGCCATTGCCCACAATTGACAACAAAGTCAATTTGATGACGCTTAATGGCAACGTGCATCAGCAGCAATATGTACAACATACGTACTGAAGACCGGTGCGATGTCGTTGTGGCGCATCAACTGTTCCACTGATGTCCAATTGGATGTTTGGCTGTTGCTGTTGCTGTTGCTGCTGCCGCTGTTGCTGCTTGTCACAGTTCTTCTTTTGGTGGACACAAGAATCGTGCTTTAAGGATTTGATTTTGATTTTCTACTGTTCTCTGAGTTGTTTCTAGGATAGAATTAGGTCCCCGGTGATTGTCGCTGGCTGCCTGTTGGAGTGATATGTTTTTGCATTGGTTCGGACATGTGTTCTGGCGCAAGCGTCGTTTTATGTGTTGTTCTTGCATAATTTGTCTTGCAGGAGGTTAAAATTTGCAAATATATTGGCAGACAGAATCGATCATTAGTAGAGAAGGCACTTATTCATCACCTTTTGCTTTATGGGTTTGTGGGATCAATTTAAATGAGAGTAGGTTGAGCGATTATCGAAGATTGGAGGCTACATATGAATAGAACGGTAAACGAAGGTGCGATAAATTCTTAGCTGCGAAGCTGTGGGAGGAATTAAAGATTTTAAATATATAATTTAGGCGTTTTACGAGTATAATGATCTTGAAAATATGCATGAGTCTGATATTTGACGGAGGTGGAAAATTTTGTCTACGGCTATATTGCTTGTAAAAATCTCTGCCTGAAAGACCGTGTATTTAAACGGTAGCTGTCGAGATTTTTTAGGTTGAGGGATTTCTTGGAAGCCTATGATCCCCTACCTGTTTTGATTTTTGAACCAACTTGGTGAGGTTATTGAGGATGGTCTAATGATTGCAGGGAACATTCAGTATATCATGCTGTGTTGAATACCCCATTTTCTGTCGAACATCCTTTTGCAGGTATCAAAGACACAAATAGCCTTCTTTTTCTCGCTCCTCCATATAAAGCTTCCTTAAACCTTGGAGTCTAGGATTACGCCCACACGTAGAAAACAAGTATAATTGGGATAACAATATTTGAAGAGTATCATACTATTGTTTGGAATATAGTTGTGGTACAAAAATAGTATGATCCTCACAACAATAGTACGATTCAAATACAACCATACTATAATCCTCACAACCATACTGTGATCGTCACAGCAATAGTACGACTCTCACATAACCAAACTAAGATCCCCACAAGCATAGTATGATCCTCACAACCATAGTATGTTTCACATACAACCATAGTAAGATCCTTACAACCATAGTATGATTCACACACAACCCTATCCCTAGAACCATATTGTGATCATACACAATTATACTATGTTCTCCAAAATTATTTATTAGAATAGGATTTAGCTGCCAACAATAAATTTGAATTATGAAAATTATTTAATAATACTTGGTAGGGTCAATGTACAATAAAAAGTACTATTGATGTATATTGTATCCAAAAAGAATCTACTTTTTCGAAATGTCCGCCTTTTGCCTTTACACACGCCATAAGTCGCACTGGCCAATCGTCAATAGCTGCACGAACCTTGTCCATCACAAAATTGGCCACAACTCAAACCAAAGCAGTCTTAAGAGATCCAATGTTGGGGTATCTTTTGTGAAAAACCTTGTCCTCTAAAACCGTCCACAATTTGTAATCCAATGGGTTGAAATCTGGACTGTCTGTGGGCCATTCTTCAGAGGAAATGAACGCTGGCAAATTGTTTCGAAGCCAGGCCTGGGACGTTTTAGCCGAAAAATAAAATTCAACTTAAATTCGTGTAGCGCCGAAATACAAGAACAAATATCTTATTTCGTCAAAGCACTGAAAAAGCGCTACGAAGAAGTTAACTACAGTAAACAAAAGTTTTTTATAAAAAGTGCAATGTGGTTAGAAGGCCAACTTACGGTCGCTGCAGAAACAGCAAAGCAAGATAAGGCTGGAAGACCACGCAAATCATTGGACAACTGCAGCGATAGATCTAAGAGGCGGAAACTTAAAGATGTTTACGATGAAATTGGCTGTACAAATATAAAAGAATCATTCCTGCATCAATTACGATCACAGAACCAATTTACAAAAGTGTGAACAAAACGGATTCTTAAAAGTATACCAACTCCGAGCGATGCAAAACAGTTTACAAATGAGGAGGCATTAGCATTATTTCTGGTTTTGAAATTGGCTCAAATTTGTATCCAGTATATCAACCGCTGCTAAAATGGACTGTTTGCCATCAAAGGGCACTATTACAATCACACCAATTTGGGCAGAGGCACAACTACAATCTCTACTTGATCACATAGCCGAACGCTTGCTACAATCAATAACAGGAAATGAGTTAAAGAAATATGGAAACACAAAGTTAATTCTTTTTTGTAAATGGGGATGTGATGGTTCTTCGGGACACAAACAATACAAACAAGTTGTATGTGGAAATATTTCGGACTCAGATATGTTCATGGTATCATTTGTACCATTGCGATTGAAAAAGATTTTGGAAGATTCAGAGCCTTCGACTAGTAGAACGCAAACAATGGATGTTTGGAAAAATGAGAGACCATCTTCTACGAAATACTGAAGGCCAATCAAATTTAAATTCAAAAAAGAAACTCATGATGCCATTAAGAAAGAAGTTAGTGATACCAAGGCCCAAATTGCAACACTAGAGCCATTACAATTACAGTTAGATGGGCAGCAAATTGAAATAAGCTACCAATTAGTGCTGACAATGATAGATGGAAAAGTAGGTCAGGCTTTGACTAACACGAAGGCTGCATCCAGCTGCCTTATATGCCATGCAACATCAACCCAATTAAATCAAGTCCCGACAAAATCATTAGATAATACCGATTCATATGAATTTGAATTATCAGCACTACATTTGGATGATTTGGATTTTGGGTCTTCAGGTTCAATAAGAAACAAGGAAACCAACAAAGATTTAAGAAGTTCAAAAAAGAAACATGTTCAAAATAAATATCGGAAATTTGGATTGATTATAGATCAACCAAAACCGCAAGAAGATTCTTTTCAGATCCAGACACAGCATCTGAAATAACAGGAGTGGACTTAAGCCTTATTTTCAGATTTAAAATAGTCCTAGAAGTACTTGCGTGCAATGACGAAAATGACTCTAGAAAATTTGGAGATTATGCAAAGGAAACTGCAAAAATATATAAAACCAACTACCCATGGAGAAATATGTCTGCAACAGTTCACAAAATCCTTTACCATGGAGAAGATGCCATTAAATATCATTTGGTGCCACTTGGATAACTATCAGAGGAGGCTCAGGAAAAAAGGAATAAGGATTACAGATTTTATAGAGAGCACAATACTAGAAAAATTTCACGAAATTCCAAAAATGAAGAATTATTTAATATATTATTCGCAACGTCAGATCAGTTCATCTCCAGTATTCGCAATCAATGGAATGTGGAACATCGGGATTTAGATGAAGAAGCCAAAAAACTACTAAAAAACAGAAATAGCACAGAACTTAATATGACAATCAATATTTGAGTCAAATGAATAATAATTATAATTGCCTTTCATTGTTATTAAAGTGCGAAAAACATAGTATTAGTAAAAAATAATAATAAACAGAACCTACCATTGTTGCAAATGCTATTAAAATCTATTGCAGTTTTTATTTTAAAAATGTTTCTAAAATTATCAAATTTGACAGCAAAAAATAATAAATTTTTCTGTAGTAATAGCAAGATTTTAAGATGATAATATTATTAACGCTTTTTTTAATGTAATTATTCTTTGAGTGTAAACAAATTTGCAAATTTGAGAGCAAAAAATTTTAAATTTTTCTGTAATAATAGCAAAATCTCCAGTTGATTTTACTATTTTTTTCGAGTCTAAAAATTTGTTGAGTGTAACATTAAAAAAAATCCATTATTACAAAAAATATAATCCAAATATTAAATTTTTTAATAAATAAAAAATTAATAAACCCTTATTTCACTCTAAAAGTTAAAAAGAACAAAAGTTTAATGTTTTTTTTAAAAGTTTTTAATGTAATTAAAACTGAGTCAAGCTGAACTAAATATCTATCCATTAAAAAAAATAACTTAAATATTTTGATCGGTTCAAAAGTTACAGAATTTTGGCCAACGAAAAACGATTTTCAGCCACTGTGCGGTGGCGGTCTTTTACATCTCCATATGCATCGGTAGACGAACATGCGGCTAACCCCTAACGGCCGGAGCGTTTTGAAAATATCGCTTTTTTCACTTGAAAAGTGCTATTACAGCAATACGGTTCTAATTATCTGACCACTCCATGATGGAAGTTGAAATAATTTTAAAATCCCGTTACAGACTAACGCTATTGAGGTTAGCTTTCAGAACCCATATGACATTAACGGGGTATGTTCAGTTCTACTATTGATATGGATGCATTCAATGCTGTAACAGTATTTATGTCCCTACTGAGTAGATGCCCATAGAGCACACCAAACCGTGACTTTTTGAGGATGTAACGATGGCTAATAGATTTTTATACCCCAAATGCGAAAACTTTGGTTATTAACGTACCCCTTCAACCAAAAATGAGCTTTATCGCTGAACAAAATTTTCTTGTAAAAATCCGGATCGGTGGTCATCTCTTGTTGGCCCTAAACGTTGTTCCGGATTAAGTCTATTCATTATAAAATGGCAAACCAAACTGAGCACAAATTGACCAACTTCGAATAAAGTGTGGCCATATTTGAATCCACACGTCTAAAAAACATCGTTTACCTTAATTACTTCTTGGGATAGTATGTGTATCAATGCAAAGCGTATCATCTATCCAAAGATGTATTTATTTACTGAATAGTTGATCCATTGCAAGGCCGTAAAGTGTTACATATTTCCCCCCATTTCTTTGAATTAGCCCTGTGTGCCAACACATATTCATAAGGGGGTTAAGGAGGACCTCTTTCCGTATGCGCCGATTTCGACCATTTACCATCCCAAACAGCTTAATATTTTAAGCCACACGTAGGGACGGACAATACTAGATCGTCTGCAATCAATATATTGAGGTGTTGCTAACGGAATGACAAATTTAGTATATGCTAGATCCAATGGCGGAGTATTTCTGTCCTGTCGCTAAATCATAAAACAGAAACCCTACCGAAAAAGTACTCCTTCACTTTACTGAGCCTAAGCTAAGCCTCTTTCCACAAAGAGTCTTTGGCAAGTAATATCGCAAAACAATTTAATGTCAGCAATTCCCAATGTAGACCCATCAATGGCTCCAAACCACAAATCTTGAAGAGGTTTAATCATATTCACACCACATCTAAGACAGGCAGCAAAAAAAAGCCAAATTGAAAATAAACAACGTCCGCCAATTAAAAAAATCTATAATCGTAAAATCCCACAATGAACATCAACATGTGTCATTTGGCAAACTGAAGCATCATTCATGTGGGACATGCATGTGTCTGTCCCAGCGTCTGTCTGTCTGTCTAGCGCTTTGATTTTAACATGAAACAAACAAAAGCCAAGCGGACAAAAACGTCACACAAAAAACAGAAGGAAAATCTCAAAAACGTAACGAAACAAAGTTCTAAGCAGTTAATAATTGTCAATTTGGTGAGCGCCAACGATTGATTGGCGGTAAAATAATATTTGTGCCATATAAAGCGACTTAAATTACCCAACATTACGACAGACAGGCAGACAGACGGTTAGCAGAAAGACTCGAGGGCCGATGGACGGACGATGGCAGACAGTCAATGAGATTGACTCCTTTTCACAGACTCACTCGCATACATACGCGCAGTCGCACTGCATTTGAGTTGGATGGCCCACGATAGACAGAAGTCATTGCTGGAGTAAACTGTCGCAAGGAAAAACAACCGGGGAAACGTTAACTATGCCGCCAACGAAAATAGAGAGAGAGAGAGTTCTTGATGAGTGGCAGGCACGGCGACAGCATCGGCAACATTAGCGGCAGCACCACGGCAACGACGATGTTAGCAACATCGAACATTGTCCACAACATTGTGTCTGCGTGCGTAGTTAACAACTTTTGAAAAGTTGTGAACGCTTGTTAAACAATTATATCGCTCCTGTGTCATCTTTTGAGAATAAAATTCGTCCAGGTTTTTGACTGTAGCGCGGAATCTACACGTACCGCATGGATTGGATGGATTTATGATTCTTCGGAAACGCGCCACCGAATGCATTCATTGTATTGGTCTAGTTCTGGCCAGCGCTGTTGCTTTGGGCTACTCCGTTGGTAATCATATTGAAGGAGTCTCTGATTAATGTCCAAGAAAATGATGGATTGTGTGAACCGAAAGGAAATTGAATGCTGTGGCATTTTGCTGGGACTTACTGTGGCAACATGTGTACATACTTATGTATACTCCTAAGTATGTTTAAATGTAAGTATATATGTGACGCTCAAAATAGAAGGGGACCTAAGGTTAAAAACCAGTTTTGTTCAGGAGAGCCATTTTAAAGATTAGGTCCCTTTCTATTTGCGCTTAGAATCGTCGACTTCACTTTCATAAAACGCGCATATCTCTGGGAGGGATCCCTTCAACAAATCGCCTTATAGGGTACCATGTCGGCAACTTTCTGTTAATGGAAATATGATTGAGATCGTTAACGATGTAACCTACTTAGGAGTAAAATTGGACAAAAAACTTATCTTCCGAAAACACATCGAATTTTCTTGCCAAAAAGCATTAACAGCTTTCAGAGCTGTATGGCCTTTTCTTAACCGTCGATCATCCTTAAGCATGAGAAATAAAAATCTCATTTACAAAAGTGTAATCCGACCCATATTATCCTACGCGTCTCCCATATGGTACCGTGCCGCTCAATGTCACCTGAAAAAGCTCCGGATACTGAAAAACAAATGCCTTAAGATGATACATAAGAAACACTGGCGGCATCCTACTTTGCTGCTGCATGAAGAAACCGGATCCCATGCCACTTTTGGTGCATGGGATCGGTCTCATTCGATGCTCAGATGTTGTCCACATCAAATAAGAAAAAAATTAAAATTGATTTTTTACCCTTAGGTCCCTTTCTCTATGCGCCGTCACATATGTGTAAGACGTGAATACAGAAAAGCCATAGAAACTGGTGCTGGAAGTATAAAGGACTTCCTCATCAGGGACCAGCTACATGTCTTTTTGAATATTGCACACAGAGAAACAAACAGTTGAAAATCGGTCCGAACTTCAAATATTCGCTCAGATATACATACTTTCTGGTGCCATCACCAACATGGCATGATATTGATGTTTACATGGTTCGACTTCAAGTAAGATGGTAACAACAATAATATTACGGTTCGTACAGCCAATAGGCCGAATTCAGTAAAACAATTGGTTACCACAACTGGTGGTTTATATTTATTTTTAATAATCTTTCAATGTCAAAACGTTAGTCATATTTAACATTTTTATCATGGTAAAGTTCACTTACAAGCAACGTTTGAAAACCATTAAAAATTACTGCCGAAATTTTGAGTCAGTGGTCGCCACTTTATGAGCACTTACTCCAATTTTCATCATCTTAAGCGATAAAGCTCATTTCTGGGAAACCTTAGTGGTCGCCACTTTATGAACACTTACTCCAGTTGTCATCATCTTCAGCGATAAAGCTCATTTCTGGGAAACCTCAGCAAACCCACATATGCTTCGCGAGACATAATTGCATCCGCAACAAATTACTGTGTGGTCTGGGTTTCATGCTGGAGTTGTGATTGGGCCGGGCCGTATATTTTCGTCGATGAAAACAACCGTCAATGGAAAGCGCTATCGTGCTATGTTAGAAAATTATTTTTGACCAGAATTGGAAGAGCTTGACATCGCTGATCTGTGGTTTCACGAAGACGGTGCCACTAGCCACACAGCACTCTTTACAATCGATTTACTGAAAGGTGAACGTTATCTCGAGAAATGGTCCGGTCGAATGGCTACCTCGTTCATGCGATATAACGCCTTTGTATTTCTTTTAATGGGGCCACATCAAGTCATTGGTTTATGGCAATAAGCCAACAACTTTAGACGAGCTCAGAGACAACATTTAACGCTAAATTGCCAACGTTGCGGTCGAAATGTGTGCAATTGCTTTGTGGAAAGTTGGGTCCAAAGACAAAATCGCTGTACACGGGCTCGTGGTGGTCATATGACCGAAATGTAGCATTTGCACTACACCTGCAATAAATTTGAATTCTATATCTAAAATATTCTTTATTTTGTTAATATAACAAATTGTTTTGTCCTTAACGGAGAGCCCGTTAGTTTATTCCTAAAAGGACCTCGTTGGTCTGATGTGTTTTTATGGGCCAAATAAAAGACTAGCAATTTTAGAAAATTGCCAAAAGGACAGCCCTGGTCAGTTATTTTTTATGGGGCTAGAAAATTTTTATTTTGCAACTTTATACTGCATGAAATAAGTTAAAAAGTAGTAAATATTCAATCCGGCGGTTGAGTCATCCGTTGTTCTTATACGAAGTACAAGGTCCACAGGGACCTATTTCTTTTTGTATGGAATTTTATATGAGAACGCATTTTTTACATTATTTTTGTTTTGATTTATTATTATTTACTAATTATACTAAGTAATTTTTTAATTAATTTTTAATTTTATATATAACATTATTCATTTTTTATGAGTTTTATATGAAAAAAGCCTAAAAAACTATTGTTGTGTAGATTGTCCCTCGTCCAACATATTTTCTGTGCAGGTGAAGTATCGATGCATAAGTGTTAAATGCTCTGCACAAACTAGATTGTTACAGGAATGGCAATAGGCCCTTGTTTTCGCTGCCCTCCGTACTCAGAACGGCATAGGCGACATGACGGTCTGTTTGTTCTAGACGCAAACGACGATGCAGCTCCTTCTGCCGGTCTTGATAATATCTAAAAAGAACAAACTTATGTTGTTATTCTGCTTTTGAACATTAGAATTGTTTTTTCTTACCTTTACATCAAATGCGTCCATTGCGTTCCGTATCCTTGGATATGCGGTTGTTCAGCGCTCGTTCCTCTATGTTTGGTAGTGCCAATTGTTTTGTCAGCATCAGTAGGAATGACCGTCGTCTGTCACTTCCTTTTATTGGCTTCATCTCGTTGTATGAAATAAATGCAGCTAATGCAGCAATGTCCACCATATTAAAAAACATGGCTAATGGCCAGCGGTTTGTTGAGCTCTTGCATTTATATGTGCCAAGTATCTGGTCCATTGTATCAACGCCCGATTTGTTGGCGTTGTAATCCAAAACAGCAATCGGCTTCTTCTTTTCAGTTTGCATGTCCACACCGCAAGTATAATGTTGTGTCGACAGAAAAATTACCGCTTTGTTCTTCTCGGGCACATATGAACATAGTGCTATATCGCCTTCGTTGAAGCCGAACAATGTGCTGTATGATTTTTTTGGAATTCCCGAGGCACATACATATGTCTTATTCGAGCGCACTGTTCGAACATATGCGGTTTTCTTCCTGATCAAAATACGCGCCAAATCCAAAGTTGTGAAAAAATTGTCGGCATACATTGTTCAATTATCTCTCCGAAAGTTGAAGTGCAACATTCTGCCCTCGATTCACCTCTCGTGCCTGGTCAGGCAATTTCCCAGAGTAAATCATTCCTTTGACAGGATAAAATGATTTTGAGTCGCACAACCACCATATCTTTATACCGTACTTGGATGGAATGTATTGTGTGAAGCGGGTTCGGCCTCTGTATGGAAATAACTGCTCATCAACGGTCACTGCATCATGCGGAGTGTAAGCTGCTGTCAAGTTAGACTGCAGCATTTGCCAAATATCATCAATAGCCGCAGTTTTGCTGTTGATAAGTCGCTGCTGTCGCGTATTTCCACTGTCGAATCTAAGGCATTGTTTTATGCACTTCATACGATCTAATGATAATGCAGCTTTATATATTGGACGGCGCGTTGGGCCCCATAACTCTTCAAGAGGTTCACTATTCGATCTAGTGAGTCCAGCATAAAAAATAATAGCCAAAAAAGCATTGAACTCTTTCAAAGTGATTGGTTTCAATTCCTTTGTGTTAGTTGGATTTGCCAATTTCTATGCAGCGTTCACTTGCCTGCCTTTCCGATTTGATTCGCGTATTATGATGTACGCCATGTCTTCGGTGATGAGCGAGCGGAATATGGTAAAGGGATCATATGTGGTTCTACTGGTCCCGGATTCCTCCTTGTGTAGTCGACCACGTTATGAGCACGAGTACGGGAAGTCGGTGGTGCATTTTTAGTCCATTTAGTGCCATCTTTGGAAATGGAGTAATTGTCACTTGTTTGCTGCGCATCAGTTTCTTCCTCTTCTTCATCGTCGTCATCACAAACAATTAAACAAGCCAAAAGACAGTGCATTTATTAACGATTTCTTGAAATTTCAGTACATCCAGCGGACCTTTTCACACGTTCCCTTATTAAACACATAAAACTAAACTATTGGTCGGATCGCTTTTAACGATTCTAGATAAAATTTCCTTGGAATACATGTGGGGGTCGGGTATACTTCCCATGGACCATCAAGGAGTACTTTCAGTTTGAAAATGAAAAAGGTCCCCAGGGAACTTCTCATCCGCCGGAGGGTTAATGAATGTATTAAGAGAACTCGTATGGAGCTTATTTTCGTAAAACATTTTAACATCGTATCTTTAAGATTGAATAAGTCAAACAATTGAAAAATGGTGAAGTTGTGTAAATGTTTGTTAAAATGGTCGCTTTTAACTATTTTTTCATTAAACTGTTTTACAAAATTAGTACTATTACCATTTTATTATAGATCGTCTCAAATACAATCAGAAAATCGTCAAAATAAATTAAACCTTTTCATCCCTGTTTAAAAAAAATATTTTTTAATAAATTTTAAACCAAAATCGACTGAAAGGGACGATTTGAATATTAAATTTTGTTTAGCCCATTTTTTTTAGAAAATCCTACACAATATGACCTGTATGAAAAGGTGGCTTATGATTAAAAAAAATATTCCACTTTTTTTTGGTTTCGCTAGTTTTTGAGACGCTCTTTCACGTGGTGAAAACTAGAAAGTCCTAACTTGCTTAGAAGTGTACTAAAAATGAAGAGAAAGAAGAAAGAGCACAAATGAAAGAAAAACAGAATTTTATTGAAAATCCAGAATCAAGATAATAAATGAAATTGAAAAATTTAAAAACAGGATTGAACGCTGCAAAAACGATTTTACCAAAAAAAAAGCTGTTTTGCACAAAAAATATTTATTTGGCAGTATAAAGTCATCATAATGCAAAAGAAAAACTACTAAGAAACTGAAGATATGCATTGTTTATCTTTAACAGCTGTTTCTCGCAATTTCTTTTTTGAGTCATAAGCCACCTTTTCAGAGGCCGGTTCACATATTTCTGTAGCCATGACTTCAAGTATTGATACTTATATCCCTTTAGTAGCCGAAAATGTTTAATTTAAATTCCACTTTTTTTACTCTAAAATAAAAATTGAACGCTTGTGACCCACTTTACCAATTGGATGTAAATGGTTCCACTTGTACACAAAAACTGTATTAGATCCAATTGTAAAAAAAAAGTTTTAAAAAAACCTATAAGTCATTTGACTGAACAGAATAAATATTTTTAAATTATTAAATATAAAATTTAATGTTCGTGGTAATGACAACCGAATTCAATGTGTCCTTATAAATTCAGTTCCAATAATTATCCATATAAGTAAGGGTCACCGATACTTTGTCTTTTCAACCGATACTGTCAGTTCGGTTGTAGCGATGGAATGTATTGATAGTAAGTGCAACCACCAACATTCGGTTGCCAAACAATCTGTTCTCTGTGTGTGGCAGAATCATCTGCTGCAAATGTCATCGTCGTATCTCAGCAATGCATGAGATAAGGGGTTTCTAATAGGCTGTTTCCACTACGGTCGCGTCCATGATTTATCGAAAAATTTTAATGGTGTCTCCATTGTGTTTTGCGTCCACGTTTGCGTCCAAACAGCTGTTTGTGTTTATTTGTTTTTTTTTGCGGTGCGAAAAATTTTAATATTTTTGTGTTGTGACATTATCATGGAGTTAAATGATATTATTTTGCTAATTGCAGTGGAAACGGATGATCAAGTGGTATTGCGCCTAATGGAAATGTGCAGTAGCAGCAGCGCTTTATGTTTATGCTGATAAACAGCTGTTTTAATAGGGATGTGCAATTTGCGGTGTTGCCATTACTAGGTATGGGTGGGTTTCGATTGCAAAAATAATCGAATTTATAGTAAACGCGACTTATCGAAAAAACGGGTCCAATATGAATGCGACTTTTTCCCAAATGTTTATTGTATAGGCTTTAACGCGCGTTCATTGATTTTTGGACGCGGGCGTGGACGCGACCGTAGTGGAAACAGCCTATAAGTAAGGGGTTGCGTGGGCGGTGTCACACTCCTTGTCCAATCTCATCGCAATGCATCTTGCAGATATCACCGTAACTTGATGTGAAATTTCGTAACGATATGAGTTGTTAGTAGTGATACGAGTATATAAGCAAAAAAAACCCACAAGAACAAAAAAATAAAGTGATTTTTTCCAGAGTTTAAGTCAGTCCTTGTGTAGGGAAAACGTTTACATCTTGACCGAACTGGTCCATTTGTTATACCTACCGCTATAAAAAAAATCAGCGCATGTTTTGCACAATGTCAGCCACCTAGCTTTAATAGTGCTGTAGTTTGCCTATACAGACAGTTATACGCACAGGGCTAGATCATCTTTTTACGACGATTCAGAATATATTTACTTTATAGAGTATAACGACCAGGATAAAAACGAAGTCTTAAAGTGATGTACTCTCTATCCTATGTTGGAGGGTATACAAAGTTCTTTACTCTACACGAAACACATTTTTTAGTGAGGAATGGCAACTTACGTTCTCTGTCGAGTAGAAGCCTCATTTAGGAGATAAATCCAATTAAAAGTTTTGTAAAGTAAGGGAAAGGGTCACAGAGTATGTCTTCGATAAGATATATCATATATCACGGATGTTTATATGTTACCATATCGGTCCACGTGCTTTTAGAAACCCTTTTAAAATGACCTTCCAAATTTAAGGCCCTGTCGTTTTAGAACCGCCTAACTTAGAACCGCCCAACTTACCCAAATGTGGTATATCTTATTATGGAAGAATTTTTACTCTTTGTAAAGCAAAAATACTTGTTAGCTTATGTTACTCTTCCTTTCATTTCGTTTCAGGTCACCAAACAAATATTCGTCTGAAAGTTATTCGTGTTGGTTAATCGAATTGACCTTAAGGCGCTATAGAAACAGGTAAGAGCTGCCACATTTATTTTTCCAACAAAAATTGCAACACGAAACACCCTGCTATATACAAACATATGTGACAGCGCATAAAGAAAGGGAACTAAGGGTAAAAAAAATCAATTTTCATTTTTTGACGTGGACAACATCTGAGCATCGAATGAGACCGATCCCATGCCCCAAAAGTGTTCCCTCCCAGAGATATGCGCGTTTTATGAAATTGAAGTCGACGATTATAAGCGTAAACAGAAAGGGGCCAAATCTTTAAAATGGCTATCCTGAACAAAACTGGTTTTTAACCTTAGGTCCCTTTCTATTTTGCGCGTCACATATGTCTTTTTGTTATGCATACTTTAAACAATCATACAAGAAGAGCTGTAACCGGCGAATCACTATTGGGGTCGTCTGTGCGGCATGGGTTAACGTAAAACTATAATGCAGCTCAAACTAATAGTTCAAAGACATTATACGCATATTATACAGCAAATAATTGGTTTCATATTTTTATTATTTATTATAACAATTTATAATTTTGATTGTCTGTATTTTGACAATGTTGCCGTACTACTTTCAATTTTGTTTGATGTTGTCAGATTATCATATTGCACGTCCCTACAAGAACACGGCTATTGTTTTAGTAGATGCATCCAACAACTTTGTTTTTTACCAAGTTCGCTGACTGTTCTATCCTAGCGAAGTTTGGGCCGCCGAGATGTGCCTAATTGGTGGATGCCAGCTCACTAGGAAGTGGTTTCGATGGCTCCGATGGAATCATGTTATCGAAGCAGGTACTCGGTTCGTTTGTTTTGGCGCACGGGTATGTTCTTTGACTTCAACTCGGCAATTGGTTGTCTGGTATGATCTTCGGCATTCAATTGCAGTTCTCAGGTCGGCATTCTGGCAGAATTGAAAACTTCTCCACATTCGTAGACAACCAGAGACCGTCCAATCGACTTGTAAGAGTTCAACAAGGCTTCCTTATCTGCCCAAGTGCTTTCAGTAAGAGACTTGAGGACTTTGTGTCGACTTGTAATCTTATCGCAGATAGCTGTGTCTTGTGCGGACAATTCAGTGGTAGCTGCATCTCCGCTGTCTTTGTGGTGAACAGTGTGGGGGATGTTTGCATATTCCCTCAGCATTCAACCTATCACAAAAATCATTTATAATATGGCCCGGTCTGTGATCGTACAATTATACGCGAACAATTATCTCAATGCGGTTAGGTATTTGCAAAAAGAAAGAAATTGCAGAAAGGTAGAGATTAAACTGCCCCAGGGACAACGCCCTTCCTTGGGAAACTCCATGTTTAACTTTACTGGGTCAACCTTCTTATTTTTTAATTCGTCGTATGCGTTGGTCCACGCATGTAGTTGGTTACTCAACGTTTCTAACCAGGCTGCAGGGAAGTTTTCTCGACATCCTTAAGCGTTTGATAGATTAATTTCCACTGACACCGTCCTATTATACGATCAGTTCTGGATAAACTCTCGGACGACATGCGTGGAATTGGCATGCAAAGCTGTTGTTGTGCTGTGTAGCTTTCGGAATCGATGTTGATGGTCTGCGACTGGAGTTCACTTTGATACCGGGGGAAGACTAATGTCTCAGGAGTCATAGCTACTGCAAACAGCCTTAGAGAGCGGCCTATATGAATTTCCTTTGCTCGCGACGGTCGCAGGCTTCGGAAACTATAAGCAGGATACTCGACTCCGGGTTGATCCCTCTGCTTTAACATCACCTTAGAGATTCCATGGGGACCAAGCGCCTTGAATAATTCCGTGCTTCGTGTGACATTTGCAACATCACCCAACGTAAATGGTAGGGTTACCTCCTCTGTCGCCACTACATCGTTGAGACCGATCATCCTTCTTTTCAGGGTTCGAGCGTTGCTTATAATTTATTAGTTCTTTGCTAGTCCCGCTGCCTCAGCTGCCTCGGTTTAGTTTTCAGTATTCGATGAGCAGGTATATAGCGAGCGTCAGCAGTGATAATGTCGGGAAAATTAATTTCTACTACCCGACTACAGAATGATCGGTCAGTTCCTTGGAGCGGTGAATTATTTTAAACTTAGCCAATGAGCTTTCCCAAAGTTAAGGAAAGTCTGGCATTTAAAGGTTACATAGTTGGCAACGCCAGACTTATGCCTTATTTGTTTGTTGACCATGAAGCTCTGTCGTTGGAGAAATCTATTAAGTGCTTCCTTTATGGCACATTATTAGGTTAGATTGAAAGGGCAGCTCGCTAGGAAGAAATGGCGAGTTCACTCGGAGGCCTTAACAGTCGATTGTGAAACCCTGCTAAAAGAAAGAGAAGAACGAGAGAGAGAGAGAGAGAGGGGTAGAGTGAAAAGTTATAGGAAGAAAAAAGGGTGTACGTACATACAAGAAGTTTTCAAATTTAAAGATCCTTGTTTAGTATAATTAAGAAATGGCGAGTTCACTCGGAGGCCTTAACAGCCGATTGTGAAACCCTGCTAAAAGAAAGAGAAGAACGTGAGAGAGAGGGGTAGAGTGAAAACTTATAGGAAGTAAAGAGGGTGTACGTACATACAAGAAGTTTTCAAATTTAAAGATCCTTGTTTAGTATAATTAAGAAATGGCGAGTTCACTCGGAGGCCTTAACAGCCGATTGTGAAACCCTGATAAAAGAAAGAGAAGAACGAGAGAGAGAGAGGGGTAGAGTGAAAAGTTATAGGAAGTAAAGAGGGTGTACGTACATACAAGAAGTTTTCAAACTTAAAGATCCTTGTGTAAAATCGCTAAGTTGCTGCATACAAAAGACCAAAATGCGGCATACGGCATCAAATCAACTGATCGCGGTCTTCAGTTACATTTTCCGCTGCAGCCGTAAAATTCTCAACTCTAGGACTCGATACAGTCTCTCGGTTAAGTACCATTCGATGACGTACACTTTGACTTAACTTCGTGGATGGTATTGGCAAAAGTTATTGAAGTTTGAGTAGCCACACTTTAATTCCATTTGATGGCGGCCACAAGTTTAAATATTGTTTTGAACAGCCCTAACACTTAATATTAAAGGCGATAGAATTGTTCTTTTGCTCGAAATTCAAAAATCACCTACTTTCCGGTTGTCGCATAGGCGTGCAAAAACTCAGCTTTACCAAGAGCTTAGGGTAATTGTGGAAAATGAACCCATTCCTATGAGTACGAGTAATAACAAGTGTATGAAACGTGTGTAGCAGCAGCAGCCAGACCATAATACAATTATATTCGATATATGAGCAGTTTTTTTCTTGCTTTTGTGATCACTTGCGCAAACATCCGTTCAGACATATGTCCAGCAACAGCAGGAGAGAGAGAGAGGGAGAGACCAATTCAAAGCAATTGTTTTGCGGAGCCGGCCACAATCTCATAAAAGAATTGTTGGCTGCATTGTGTGCCACCAATGGCAGCAATAAAACGAACATGCCACTAAGGAAGCTATCCATCCGATCATTTTTGCCACAGATAGTCAATCGGTGCACTAGGAGTACCCACTCCACCAGCACCACCAGCACCGCCACTGCCATCTATACGTCCATCCATCCATCGTTCCATTCAATGTGAGTGGCAATGCGATTATTGGCGGTGACTGCTCTGGTGGCTAGTGGTGGTGGTGTTGGCTGGCTGGCTGGCTGGCTTTATTGTGTAATTGATCTCCGATCTTTGTTAGCTGATAAACGAAAATAGTCTTGGCTTAGTTAAGTTTTTGTTACTGTTTTTTTGTGTTGGCCTCTATCGAGTTCGGCGAGAGTTATGGCATCGCTCGAGTATGTGAAAATTGTTTGCAGTTTTATTAGTTCATATTTCTTTATGATTTGATTGCTGCTTGTTTTGCAACCGATTGCACTGGACAGACTGTGCGATCTTGTTGCTGCTGTTGTTGTTTTTGTTGTTCCTTTTCGCTTTGTTTCTGTTGTGCCACATCATGTTTTCGGCCTAATCCTCGTTCAGTTGGCCGTGTTTTCCTTCGTTTGGTTTTTTTCTTTCTGTTTCTTGCGACTATTCTCTGTGGCGACATTAGTTATGGACACATGGGAACACTTGTTTTAGTTCAGTTTAGTTATAAGTAAGTGGTGGTGGTGGCTCCGGGCCATGCAGGGTTTTTTTTTGAGGCACTAAGGCCAGGCCGTATTGAAAAGGCCGTCTGTGATCGTATCTCAGGTTGTCATAAAGATAAAGTGATTTTGTCCTCTGCGACTGCTGCTATCGCGGAGTTATGTTTATTAATTCTTTTAATTTGATTTATTTTATGTTCAGATGTGTGATGGTGATTGATAAATTTACAAAAATTCTCATATACAAAATGATTTACGATCGCTATTGTCGTACTTAAATACGTATGAGCGAGTGACAGAGGGGGGTATATTAGTTACGTGATTGCCTAAAGAATGGAGATAACCAAGAAGGCCGCTTCTGTTTGATAATGGAAACTAACCTGAGGGCCTATGTCGATGGTGAACTTTATAGGATTTGCTTTGACTAATTATTTACTCTATGAGTAGA
Organism: Hydrotaea diabolus; assembly: GCA_963513945.1. Lineage (NCBI taxonomy): Eukaryota > Metazoa > Arthropoda > Insecta > Diptera > Muscidae > Hydrotaea > Hydrotaea diabolus. Next base: position 111,860,717 of record OY740719.1, read on the forward strand.
AAACCAAAAAAAAAACAAGTAAAAACGTCGTTAAGTTTGGCCCGTTTTTTGCCCCCCTTGGGTTTACGAGTCTCAACCCAATCTCATCCAACTCTTCAAAATAAATCTTTATCTATATTTGCAGTGAAACCGTCTTTAGTTTAATTACCCATATTTACCGATGGTTTATTATCTTCGCCAAAAGGACATATTTTGGCGCTAAAAGCCGCTAACACTTTAACATAATTCTATATAATGATTCGGAGTAAAATTTCCTTTAATTTGAGTAACCTTATACTTATATTTACTACTGATTGTTAGTTTTGTTGTTGTTGTAACAACAATATATTTATTTTGAAGTCTTGTTCGTCTATGGTGGATCTGCTTCGATATCCAGGTGGAGGAAACGCATATTTGAACTGGATGCGTCCACAGAGACCTGGGGGTCAGCTGAGTGGGCTTGGCCGGACAATTGAAGAGGTGCAGTACATCATGTGGTCCCTGATGGCAGGCGGGACAGATGTCCGGAACGTTAGCATCAATTCGTGCCCAGTAAGAATTGAGGCGGCTGCACCATCCAGATCTCAACTGCGCCAGAACCACGGGCGTCTGCCGAGGTAGTACCTTCTCCTCAGGTGAAATCTCCGGGGGATGTTCCCCTAGCACTGCATTCACACGGTAGCTGGATACTGCTGCCGCGACATCATCGGCGTGAATGTTGTTCAAACCTGCCTTATAGTTTCGATGATCTAAAGGTTCTCTCTTATACCGCTGGACCTCTATCTCTAGATCATGAAGATCGTACCTGATCTGCCTGAGTGGAGGCATCCTGTTCAAGAGATGGTGGTTAGGATGACTCCTAGCAGGTATTGCTTAGACAACAGAAAATTGTGTCTGCGCACGGTAAGGACCTTCGTCTCCTCATGTAGATGGTCCTCAGAGGACATAAGAAGACACCCAGTTGATGTTCTAAGGGCGGCATTCTGGCAAGTCTGAATTTTCTTCCACTGCGTCGTACTCACGTTCGCCGACCATACATGTGCTGCGTAGTTTGCTACAGACCGACCTATCGCTTTGTAAGAGGTCAACAAGGTTTCTTTGTCGGCTCCCCAAGTACTGCCGGCAAGTGACTTGAGGATTTTGTTCCTACTTTTGAGTTTATCGCAGATAGCTGTAGCATGTGTAGAGGATCTAAAAAGGCTGTACAATGTGACCCCAAGGATTTTGGGGTAGTTGGTGGTCGGAATGTTGACGTCATCGACTTTCACATTGAGTGACAACCGCACCTCTGCGGTCCAAGCAGTAAACAGTGTGGCTGATGATTTGGAGGCGGATATTTTCATATTCCTCGCAGTGAAGAAACGTGCTAAGTCAGTGAGGTAATAGTTGATTTTCTCGCAAATGTCATCCACTTTAGGTCCTGACGCCAGAATTGTGCAATCGTCAGCGTACGACACAACTTCAACGCCGTCTGGTGGTGCAGGGATTTTAGAGAGGTAGAGGTTAAACAGAGCCGGGGATAAAACTCCACCCTGGGGAACTCCTTGTTTAACTTTACGGGGCTTCGACTTTCTGTTTCTAAATTCTACATATGACTGGCGCCCACACATATAGTTTACGACCCAACGTTTCAAACTGGTCGGAAGGGACGTTTCTTCAATGTCCTCGAACAGAGTGGCATGATTGACCGTGTCGAAGGCTTTTGTAAGGTCAAGAGCCACGAGGACCGTCCTGTCGTTAGGCTTGTTCTGGTTAAGGCCGCGACTTATACGTGTGGTGATGGCGTGTAAAGCAGTTGTTGTGCTGTGCTGCTTGCGGAATCCATGCTGATGATCAGCACTAGGAAAGTGTTCGATCAGGCTGGGGAGGAGCAGTGCTTCACGCGTCTTTGCTACTGGAGAAAGCAAGGAGATCGGCCTGTACGAATCTCCTTTACTTGCGTCTTTGCCTGGCTTCAGTAGCGGGACCACTCTGCCCATTTTCCAGGCATCGGGAACTTCGTGAGTGGCTAGCGACAGATTGAGCACTTTGGTCATGTATTCTACTCAGCATTGAGATTCCTTCCGGACCCAGCGCCTTTGATGACTTTGCGCTGCGGATGACATGGACAACTTCGCCAACGGTAAATTGTGGTGGTGCCTTTTCGACTCGGAGAGCGCGCATACGACGCAATACTCTCCTTTTCGCCTTATCACTCTCTGGGTGCTCAATAAAAAGCCGGTTAAAATAACACGCGCACCGCTTCGGATCTGTCACTGTCCTATCACCGAACGTGACAGCTGTCCGATCATCCTTCCTTACAGGGTTAGAGAGTGATTTGACCGTTGTCCACAACTTACCGATTCCGGAACTCAAGTTGTACTGCTTTAAGTGGTCTAGCCATTTGTTCCGCTTATATTCGTTGACCAACCTACGATGCAGTGGTCGTACTCGAAGTACGACCACTGCGTCGTACTCACGTTCGCCGACCATACAGGTGCTGCGTATTTTGCTACAGACCGACCTATCGCTGTGTAAGAGGTCAACAAGGCAGTGCCTCAAAGCAAGGAGATCGGCCTGTACGAATCTCCTTTACCTGCGTCTTTGCCTGGCTTCAGTAGCGGAATCACTGTGCCCATTTGCAGGCATCTGGGACTAAGTGAGTGGCTAGCGACAGATTGAGCACTTTGGTCATGTACTCTACTCCCAAATAATTGGTAACTTTTTTATGTGAATTTGTTTATCGCTTGAAAACGAATATTAGAATTTTGTATTAAAACTAAAAAAAATGTGCCGATAGAAAGTGGAGAAAGTCTTGGGTAGCTTTAAACATTGAATATCCAATTTGTGTTCAAAGAATAAATAGTCATAAACTCCTTTTACTTCTACTATTTAATTCGAATTTTTTATATACGAATTCTCGTATACTTTTAAGGAACTCAAATTGGTATTTAAAATATTACTTGTTCTTTTTCCAAAACATGGCTTCTTAATTGCGCGTGTCTTCATCATATTTCAATGGTCACCCTCGTAATTTGGCCCAGTTTTTGTTTAACATAGGCCTACAAACGAATGACCCCTAGAGTTCACGACGGTAAACCATATTTTGTCCGTTAAAATACCTGCTCTAGATTTCATTCAGCTCGAGTTGATTTCACTCATTTTTAACAAAGCCGCTTCTTGTAGTGCCAGAGCATGTGAGTGAGTGTGTGCTGGAAAAACAAAACCAAGCGATTAAAGTGTAGTTTCTGTCGGTCGATATCAAACCGAAAAAAAACCAGAAAAGGTGTTGAAATTAACACAGAAACTAAACTAAATTTAAGTAAAAGTTATGTGACAGTTACAACTCGTTTTTCATAAAAACAATTCGTTCCGAAAAATAACGAAAAAACGCCCCGAAGAAAATTTCCCAAACGAGTCTTTCCAAATTAAGCCAACAAAACTTATAAAACTTCTTTCCCCCCACCCCAATTTAATGGGTGTTTAGTAAAGAAGTCAACGAGACATTTCCTTAATAAATGTCCACAAATGTTAATTTAATCTTAAGAAATACTGTTGGAAATAAAAGGGCGGCTTTTGTAATAAGTTTTCAACGAATATTACAGGGGAAAAAAGCAAACCGAGTGAAACCGAAAAAATAAAAAAAAACAACAACAACAAAATATGGTAATACAACAGCGTTTAAGATGAAATCTCAAATAAAATGAAATGTGTTATCTGTGAGTGCTTGTTTCGGTTTTCTGCTTTTTTGAAATTCTGATTGGGTGTAAAGAATATTTAAGTGTATGTAAATTTTTCTTTCTGTTTTTTCTTTCTGTGACTGTTGCCCCGTTTTGTATCTCTGCATATGACACTTATCATTATTATTAAGTATATATTATTTGTAGGTTATTATTAAATCCAATTCAATATCGTTCGTAGCTTTATGCCTTATTTCAAGTGCTGTTGTTCTGTTGTACGCCACAGAAATCGGGATTGTGTTTTGTATGCCTCTCCACTTACGCCCACTTTGGTGCCATTAAATATGGGCCATATATTACAAGCATATTAATTTCATTATGCCATTAATTGCCTTCTGATGTTAATTGGTTCAACACAAGCGAAACTCTCAGCGAGAATACCCTCAGCCACCACCACTACCAACTCTGTCATGTGCAACGGGGCAGACAAAGCGGTGGCAGCCGCCGTTCGGACGTAGCCGTTGCTTCCATGTCTTTAGCAGCCAACTAGCGAGCGAGTTAACACCCACTGATAATGTGTTATGGCACTAATGCATCAGCGCCATATATCATGGACTAGCATGCCAACTTGACATTCAACAGGTTATGACGGCAGAATGTCCCAGCAAAGTGTCTTTCAGCGCAAATTTATCAAGGATAATTTATGCACATTCCGCCTGGCTTTGGGTGAAAACAACTCATCTAAGGTAATGCTAATTGCAAATGTTTGTTCATTTTAATGACTTTGGGCTTAGAAACAAAGCATACGCATAGATTGGGCAGATATTAATACTAGTTACCAGAGGTTACTAGAGGTTTGCCATTTCATCATATGTGGACAACATCTGAGCATCGAATGCCCCAAAAGTGTTCCCTCCCAGAGATATGCGCGTTTTATGAAAGTGAAGTCGACGATTCTAAGCGCAAATAGAAAGGGACCTAATCTTTAAAATGGCTCTCCTAAACAAAACTGGTTTTTAACCTTACATCCCTTTCTATTTTGCGCACCACATATATTGTTTTTAGAGTATCTATTATGATGCAAGTGTTGTGAGTGTGTGGTTGCAACGTTTTGTTGAAACTACATCTTTATTAAACCTGCAGTAAGAAATCGTTGACATATCCCTTTAACATTCGCCATAAAAAGTAAGCGCATTGCTGATGGCGTTTTTAAATAAATGCAGCCCAATAACTCCACCCGACGCACAACAAAGCGGATTTGTGAGGATGTAATGGTTCTATGCTTATCAGGGATTATACTTAGTAGGTACATAAATACTGTTACACAAGTTTTATGCTGTAAAATAAAAAGTACTGAATGTTTTTGGAACAAATATTTTTAAATATATTTATTGATGTATATTGTATCCAAAAAGAATCCCCTTATTCGAAATGTCCGCCTTTTGCCTTTACACACGCCTTAAGTCGCACTGGCCAATCGTCAAAAGCTGCGTGAACCTCGTCCATTGGAAAATTGGCCACAGCTCGAACCAAAGCAGTCTTAAGAGATCCAATGTTGGGGTATCTTTTGTGAAAAACCTTGTCCTCTAAAACCGTCCACAATTTGTAATCCAATGGGTTCAAATCAGGACTGCCTGAGGACCATTCTTCAGAGGAAATGAACGCTGGCAAATTTTTTTGAAGCCAGGCCTGGGACGTTTTAGCCTTATGGGCCGGCGCAGAATTCTGCTGGAAATTCCATGGCTGGTTTTGGAACAGGGAATTGTTAAGAGGCTTCACAACAGCTTCCAAAACGGTTTCTTGGTAAACTTTGGCTGATGTTTTGACCCCATCGTAAGAGACACCCCACCAAACCATGACTGAAGCTGGGTGATGACCACCCTTGCTGCATTCAATAAAAGCCCCACATCCCAAGTCTTTTTAATGGTTCGAGAGCGTGGGCGGTCTTTTACATCTCCAGTCTCCTCAAACAGTTTTATGCATCGGTTGACGAACATGCAGCTTATCCCTAGTGGCCGGAGCGTTTTGAAAATATCACTTTTTTCATTTCACACTTGAAAAGCGCTGTTACAGCGATACGGTTCTCATTATCTGACCACTGCATGATGAAAGTTGAAACAATTTTAAAATCTCGTTACAGACTAACGCCATTGAGGTTAGCTTTCAAACTGAAATTAACGGGGTCTGTTCAGTTCTACTATTGAAATGGGTGTATTCAATGTTGTTACAGTATTTATGTCCCTACTTAGTATTAAGCGTATTGCTGATAGCGTTTTTAAATTAATACATCCCAATCACTTATCCCTCGTAAATGACGCACAACACAGCGGATTGGAGAGGTTATAGTGCCTCAGTGCGTATTCGGGATGACAAATGAGGTGGGTGAATTGGTACAAAATTTATAGAATAGTTCTTTTTGGACCGGATCGATACTAGTTTTTATACCCTACACCACTTTGTAGTCCAACGTCTTCTGGTGTAGTGCTGAAGTTTGTAACTATAAAATTTCAATGAGATACACCGGAATCGATTCAGAACCACTATCTGATTCGATTGAGCGAACCCTATTAAAATTGGTCAATATAAGCCATACCTACGCCTTTTTGGTTTCAGCTGACGAGTCGCTAATAGTCCTTGTTCTTGAATAGCAACTTCACAAAAGTTTTTTCTGATTCGTGTCCTGACGGTAAAACCATTGCATGGTACCTTGGATCTTATCGCCCAATTTAGCATGCACCTTTAGCACTCACCCAAAGGACTTTCCTGACATTACGCCACATTTTACAATCGAACTTGGTAAAATTAATAAAGTGCAATATGGAATGTGTATATGTGACAGCGCATAGAGAAAGGGACCTAAGGGTAAAAAATAAAATCAATTTTCACTTTTTTTTGTTGATGTGGTCAACATTTGAGCATCGAATGAGAACGATCCCATGCCCCAAAAGTGTTCCCTCCCAGAGATATGCGCGTTTTATGAAAGTGATGGTACACCAAAGATACACGTATTTAAATCTTTAAAATGGCTTTCTTGAACAAAACTAGTTTTTACCCTTAGGTCCCTTTCTATTTTGCTTGTCACATATTCAATCCTGGTAATATTAAAAAATATCGGTACACGTTTTATTGTAGCCTCCATATATAGCTAAATGCCGATTGATAAAGGCCCGGTCTATAAAGGGTGGGCCATTTAAAATTTTAAGTGTTGTCTGGCGCCATCTGACATAACCATTGGAAGGTTTGACATTTTTTTAGCATAAACGTGACTTGAAAAAATCTATTTGGCAAAAAAAATGGAATTAACTCGTGAACATTTTCGTGCGATCATTTTTCACAACTTTCGACGTGGATCATCACGACAAGTGTGCATCGATGAACTCAAATCTTTGTATGGCGATGAAGCACCATCCTATAGCACAGTTAAAAACTGGTTTAATGAATTCAATCGTAGCCGACGCTCGCTCAAAGACAAAGGTCGTCCGAAAACGGCCGTTGTGCCAGAGAACATTGATGCCGTGCGTTAACTGATAATGCAAGATCGTCATGTGACATACCGTGAGGTAGAGGTATCCTTGGGCATTTCTTCCACCAGCATACATTCGATATTGCATGAACAAGGAAAGGATTGTTCTCGTTGGATCTCGCACAAATTGACAATCGCTCCAAAAAAGGCTGGTGTCGATTGGTGCAAAGAAATTTTAAAAAAGCGGTGATTCAAAAGACTTTTATAAGATCGTTACAGGTGACGAATCATGGATCTATGCGTAGGAGCCCGAAACAAAACAGCAATCGACCAGCTCGTCTTCGAAGACGAGCCAAATCCAACGAAAGTTGTACGTGCAAGAAGCATTTCGAAGCAAATGGTGGCCTGTTTCTTCGGCAAAACTGGTCATGTGGAGACTTTTCCGCTTGAGCAACGTAGGACGGTCAATTCTGAGTGGTACACCACAATTTGTTTGCCCGAAGACTTCGGAGAAATTCGACAAACGAAGAAGAGAAAATGAATCATTGTGCACCATGACAATGCGAGCTCTCACACATCGGCTCAAACCAGCTTCTTTTTGACGGGCCAAAACGTCGAATTGATGGGTCATCCGCCAAACAGCTCTGTTTTGGCACCCAATGACTTCTTTTTATTCCCGCACATAAAGAAAAAATGCGTGGTCAACGATTTTTGTCGCCAGAAGATGCTGTTGAAGCGTTCAAAAACCATGTTTTGGGGGTGTCTCAATCGGAGTGGAATAAGTGCTTCGACAATTGGTTTGAGCGCATGCAGAAGTGTATAATTCATGCCGGAGAATACTTTGAAAAGCAATAAAACCATTTTGATGATGAATATTCGCATTTTCATTATTAGGCCAGAAATATAATAGGTGATCCATCTAGAAGTATTTTTTAAGAACAAAAAAAATTAAAATCAAGTGTGGAATCTTTATTGGTAATTTGAAAGGACATTTTATAGCATTTTTTTTTGAATAAAATTTTTTTGATTATATTATAATGAAAAATATAAAGGCGACGTCCTGTTAAAACCAAGTGTCGTCAAGATTACGGGCTTCAATTTTAGGTAGCATAAAGATCAATATCATGGCGCGATAGCGAGCACCATTCACGGTTACGTTCCGGCCATCATTATTTTGTAAAAAATATGCACCGATGATTCCACCAGCCTATAAACCGTGATTTTCTCTGGGTATAATGGCACCTCTTGAACCTCTTCTTATTGCTCTTCAGCCCAAATGCGGCAATTTTGTTTATTGACTTTGCCGTTGAGCCAGAAATGGGCCTCAGCACTAAACAAAATTCGAAAACAGCGTAAATTCCCCTTTCCCACCAAACGCTCATTTTCATAATACAGTTGCCAACATTTGAAAATAATTATTGTCATAATCAGCCTTATTACGGTTGTCGAAGACGAAAATCGAGAGCAGTCGAAGTCGTTGTCGATTTCGATTATTTTTGGTATTACGTAACTTTTTCGACTCTTGTGATTTTGTAATAGATTGAAAAGTAAAAGATGTGCTATACTGTCAAAACAATGTTTACTTTTTACATAATTGTCCGCCAAAGGCAACATTGAAATTTTCTCAAGCTAAAATAAAATAAATATAATAAAAAAAAATATGTTAAGTTTGGGACATTTTTTTTCTTCGGATGAATACGACGAGGCATACACAGAATGTGATATGAGTGCCTTGCGTAAGGAAATAAGACAGAATTCGGACATATTTGCAATGCCCAATTCAAAGTAAGTTTTGAAATTGAGAAATGAGTTAAAATTTATAATCCCTATCTGCACTTAAGTTTCATTGGCCTTTTTAGATTGAATAAAGATGCTTTTAAATACGTCTTGGAAAACATATCGGGTAAATTGCAAGACCCAATAAAGTCGTCTGCTGTTCCCAAAGAATTGAAGTTGGCGGTAACATTGCGCATACTTGCTGAGGGCAGTTACCAAAAAGGAGCTGGCAACGACTATAATGTTGGGCTTTCACAGTCTTCTGTAAGCAAAATTTTTACAGAATGCATTGATGCAATGCACAGTGAAATTTGTCCAAAATGGATATCGGTTAGAATGACGGAAGTGGAAAAGTTTGAAATAAAGGATTATTTTTATAAAAAGTTTAAATTTCCCGGCATTATTGGATGCATAGATGGAACGCATATCAAAATTTTGGCTCCAGGAGTTGATGAAAGATTTAAATTTTATAATCGAAAAGGATTTTATAGTTTAAATGCTACCGTGGTAAACCAAAATCCTATAAGAGTCGTAGTCTATTTCAAAGATTTCATTACAGGTTTGCGACCATAAACTTAGAATCAGATATATATCCCCCCATCATCCCGGCTCAGTTCACGATTCATTGGTGTGGAATACAAGCGACTTAAAAGAGTTTCTAAAGACCAACTATTTAAATGGCGAAACTAATACATGGCTGCTTGGTATTAAAAATTTTGTTTTTATAGTGAAAACCAACATAAATTTGTCTTATTTTGTAGGAGATGCAGGCTACCCTCTTGAACCCTACTTGATAACTCCATTCAGGTCAGCGGAAGACGGAACTGCAGAAAGCCGCTTTAATTACATACATTCACAAGCTAGAAATGTAGTGGAGCGTACAATTGGTGTCCTCAAAAATCGTTTTCGATGTATTTTAGGAGCGAGGCAACTGCATTATAAACCGAAAATGGCTGGAAAAATTACTTCTGTTTGTGCTGCTTTGCATAACATATGTATTCATTACAAAATTGAATCCGCAGTTGAGCCCAATGAAAGCACAGAAATTCATAGCAATGAAGCAATGTCGAACCTCAATGAAACTAGCGAAGACGCCACTGCTTTAAATATAAGAAGGAGAATTATGCAGTCTTTGGATATTTATTAACGTTATTTAAAATAAAAGGTACTTCAGGCACTTAGATTTTAAAATAAAATAAAAAGGAACACAAAACAAATTACAGTAATTCAGTCATTCAACTTAAAAACTAAATGAGATCAGCAAATTACTCCCGAATGCCGCTCTTCCATTCATCCAGCTCTATTCGCCTTTTTTTATTTCAATTTCCTCCGTTCTTGCTTTTAGCAATTTATTTCTAAAGTCTTCTTTGTTCTTTAACTCCTTTTTGTATAATAAAAACTTTTCTTCTTCCCTTTTTTCTGCAGCTTTGTAAATTTTTAGCTCTTCTTCTTTAATTTTGAAGATTTTTCTATTGTACCTCTCCACATTTTGTAGAGAGTCCTTCACTTGCGAGTATAGCTCCGTTTGGACTTTTAGCTGGTTTTCCAGCAGCGCAGTCTTCTCTGTCTTGTCAGCCTTTGTTTCCACTTTTTTCCGAATTCGCGGTGTCGAGATATACTCACTACTCTCATTCTCATTTGTGGTGTCCATACGGCAATAGCTGGACTTAAGTAGAGTATTTGAGACTCCAAATTCGACTCCCTCCGGATTTACTATGGAGTCTAGCTGCAGCAAACTTGAGGCTGCTTCCTCCACTGGCGTCAGTACAAACTGTTTGTGTGGCCCTCCTCCCGTTGCACGGCATTCTGCCTTGTTGTGCAGCAGCTTCTTTTTCAAATTACATTTGAAGTCTGCCCACACCTTCATCCATTCCGTACCTTGGCGCATGGGAGGCCCAATGGAATTTAATTCAATGGCAATTTTCGCCCATTCCTCCTTGGTATTTACTTTATGTAGGCCGCTGTGGTACGCACGCGCAAGATTTGGATTTGCCTCCAACAATTCCACCATTTTTAAAAACTGTTGTTGCGTGGTTATTTTATTCCTGGAATAAATAAATAATTAATTAAATGAATTTTCTCACAAAAAACAAATACTTACATTTTGCAGCTCATCTTTGTAAACAAATGTGAATATATTCAGAAAACGACGCCTGCTTGTTCATTTTTACGGCGACAACTGACACAAAACAAGTGACGGCGACATAAACTTTATATCAGCGGTCGACATCAGATAAAAGTTTTTTGGTAAAATACCGCAAATTTACCCAATGTTGAAAATAGATAAATAATTTATTTTATACAATTTTGTTATATTTATTTATTGTCGAATATAAAATGTCAAAAAATGTGTTAAATTTCAAATTAGTTAACGGCGTGTTAGCGGATGAAACCAACGGCTAACAATTGTTGTCAATTGAATGCGGCGACGTCTCTAGTCGTATGGACAAAATTGATCGACTGTTTTAGCCAACTTTGACAGTCGTTTTCGTCTTCCGTGTTACGAAAATTGTAACAGATTGTGCATTTTCGACAACCGTAGTACCGTTTTCCAAAAAAATCGACATTCGACTACGTCTTCGACAACCGTAATAAGGCTGAATAATTATAATAATTATTGTTGCCATAAAATGTTCTTTCAAGTAACCAATAAAGATTCCACACTTGATTTGAATTTTTATATTTTTTGTTCTGAAAAAATACCTATAGATGGATCACCCTATATATTACAACGACCATTACAAGAAGCAATTCGTTTCCAATAATCATAGTTATTAGTAAGGGTTACCGATACTTTTTCTCTTGAAAATTGCCGTGTGCCCAATCAACACTCGGCTGTAGCGATAGAATACATAAATAGTACACGCAGAGAAAAGATATGGTAACTATATGGTCACGGCAACAATAGTATGTTCTCTGCAGTAAAAGTATGGTCGTCGCAACCATATTATTGTTTTTTGAATTCCATTTTGACAATAGTATAATTGCGGCAATATTAATATTGTTGAAATGTAACAAAAGTATTGTGTCCAAATTTAAAAATGAAAATATGGTTGTTGCAACAATATAAATATGGTTGGTGGGACAAAAGTATTGTTTTCATGGGTTTTATGTTAACAATAACATATTGACGGCAAGCATACCGGCAAAACCTTATTTTTTTAATTTGACAATGTTATTTTTACGATTCTTACGCAATAATAGTAATAAAAACTAATTTTTTTCAAAAAAAAACTACGGATTAGTATAACTAAAATAGTTTCAATAAATGAATTTTGTTACTGTTAAATAAATCACTCCACTTGTTACATAACTTACTTAATAAAAATTCTTTATTGTTGAATAACAACGTATTCCAGTCATTACAAACAATTTTGGGGATCATGCTTAAGTCATACTATGGTTTTGAGGATCATACTATGTTTGTACGTTAAACATACTATGGTTATGAGGATCATAATATGGTTGTGGGGATCATCGTATGGTTGAATGTGAATAATAATATGGTTGTGGGGATCATAGTATGGTTGTGTGTGAATGATTCTATTATTGTGAGGACCATTATATTGGTATGGGGATCATAGTATGGTTGTGTGTGAACCATACTACTGCTGTGATGATCATAATACGAGTATTGTTGTGCCACAACCATATAACCAACAATAGTATTGTGCTCTTCAAATATTGTTACCCCAACCATACTTTTTTTCTGCGTGTACATAAAACCATCAACAGTCGATTGGCAAACAATTCGGTTGAGAAACAAATACATACAAATAGGTTTTACAATTGTTTTGTACAGAAGAACATTGTTCTTTATATTTAACTGCGATTCCTAGCCCAAAAAACTTACTTTTGCCAAGTTTCATGAAGAGCGGGCAACGATTGCTACCTGTAGTTTGAATACACGCTTAAGATGAGAGCAGACGGACATCATTTAATCGAATCATCCGGTGATTTTTAGTTGAACTAAAGTATATTTGGTGGTTAGAAACATTTTTCATAAAACTAACTTATAATATTCTGTGGGGCAACGTAAAAAAATGTACTATGGCAGTTTCGGAAATATAACAATTGGAACAATTGTCAATGCTAGCTGCACGCAGAGAAAAGATATGGTTACACTATGGTCACCGCAACAATAGTATGCTCTCTATAATAAAAGCATGTTCATCGCAACCATAGTATTGTTTTATGAATTTCATTTTGACAACAGTATGATTGTGACAATATTACTATTGTTGAAATGTAACAATAGTATTATTTCCAAATTTTGAAATAAAAATATGGTTGTAGCAACCATATAAACATAGTTGGTGCTACAAAAGTATTGTTGTTTAAAATTTACGTTAACAATAATATGATAACGGCAATCATACAGTATGATTGCGACTATGAACATAACAAAACAGGTTTTATAAAGCATACATGGATGTGTGTGCTTATGTTTTTTGATATACAAAAAAACACATGCTCACGATACAGTGAATGGTTGTTGTACATTAAAAAAAAACTACAACAGTCGGAAGGGATTTTTATTGTATTTACTTTGTTCGGTGAAATACTCTAATACCGACTGGTTCTCGTTTATTTAAAATCTGCCTGCACTTAAGTATATAGCCTTCGATCATGGGGTTTAATCACATTCTTTACTTGGTGTCTACGGATGGTGAAGTAGAATTCACCCCTGCTGGCAACTAAAAGTATTTTTGGCCGTTGGAATATATATTTTTGTTTCTTGAATGAAATGTTTAATAAAAACATGGCCTCAAATCTGGCTATGAACTAAAAGTAATGCAATTTAAAATAAAATACTTAATAAAAACCTCTATTTTTGAATAACAACGATAACCAATCCTAATAAATAATTTTGGGGACCATAGTATGTTTGAGTGTGAATCATACTATGGTTGTGGGGATCATAGTATGGTTGCGTGTGAATCATACTATGGTTGTGAGGATCATACTATGGTTGATGAGAAACACACTATGGTTGTGAGGATCATAATATGGTTGTAAAGATAATAGTATGGTTGAGTGTGAATCATACTATTGTTGTGAGGATCATAGTATGGTTGTGGAGATCATAGTATGGTTAAGTGTGACTCAAACTATGGTTTTGGGGATCATAGTATTGTTGTGCCATAACCATATACCCAACAATAGTATGATCCTCTTCGAATATTGTCACCCCAACCATACTTTTTTTCTGCGTGTGGTCATCCTAAAATTAAATCAGGTTATTCTGTTTAGATCGCTATACAAAAGTCTTCTATAAAACAATCAGAATGATCAGAGTCATGTGGCAAATAAAAAAGAAAATCCACTTCCTCTTCATTGATTTCCCAATAAAATGTTTCCTCTTTCACAATACGGTAGCAAAAGCGGGCATACTGAAATCTCACCTACCGTAAAACGATAGCCCCTGCAAAGACAGTAAACACCGTGTGGTGTTCCAAAAACCGACAACAACTAAAACAAGAAACATAAAATTGTTATGTCCACCACGACAACATGAGAAACCGACGAAATTATAAAGAAGAGCAACAACATGAGGTTGTTGCTTTTTTTTATGGACGTATTTTAATAAATGTTGACAAATTATAAACTTTTGAGAAAACAAAAACATAATTCGACGCCCCTCCCTCCCTCTCAATGGGCCAGTTAAGCCTTTAAGCCACAAAATAGTGGTCGTAAAAAAGGCCAACAAATACATGAACGATTTCTCTCCCTACAACTTGAAACATGACGAAAGAAAGGTATGCAGTACGTCGGACCAATCGACCAACCGACCGTCCGGTGGCAATGGCAACCTACAGCCACAGTGGCAATAATCATAGTTCGTACACCTTCTGTGCTGGTGGTGGCCAAAAGTAATGGGCTCGAAATTGGTTTGATTGCCCGAAATAGCCGGTGTTTGTGCGATTGTACGTGCCGCGTATGGGTTTCAGTCGCTCGTGTGTTCATAAAAGCCATTCACAATTTGAAAAACTGTCATAAACTTCTTGGTTTTAGCGGGCTTTTGTTTTATTTTCGGAGATATTTTAGCTGATGTTTTGAATTCGTTTTGTGTTTTTACTTTGAGGAAACGTTTTGTTTTATAGGATTTTATGTCTGGCACATTCGCCGGAATTCATGCCACACACGATGCTTGGAGGGTACGAGCATTGTAAAGTTTAACACTCATCCGCTGAAGATTATCATCATCGTCATCATCAACAACAACAACACGATCATAGATTCGGGGATAATCATTATGATTATTATGGATATTACGTGCCCTCAATAGATGGTGGGTCCATTAAGTCTTTCTCAGACTTTGTTGCTAATTGTTTTTACAACAAAGTGTTGCATGTATGCTAGGATAGAATTACGGAATTTCAAGCTTAAAAAAGATTTTATTGGAAAACAAAGGTTAACGAGCTTTATCATTGTGCTAAGTGGGGGTAAACTTAATTTGTCTATAAAAACAATTGATTTCATCTTAAATTAATATTGGGAGATAAAATTCTTCGTTTTGTAGTGGAATACAATAATAGACTTAAATGCAAATCGTAGGTTATCATTTTTTTTATTTTTTTTTATTAAATTTATTCAAAAACGTTATAATATAATATAATAATTCAAAGCTTAGAAGTAACAAGGGCCTCAGCGCCGTAAGGCATTTTTAAGGCAAGTTGGCAAAATTTTCGATTACAATTATTTTTAATTTGAAATATTATTTACGTTACAAAAGAAAATTTTAAATATACATTTAGATATACATATATAAATGTATTTATCTCAGGAGCTCATCCATATTTTGCGTTAAAAACTCTTTTAATCTTGATTTGAAAAGAGAAATTGTTGTACTAGACTTAATTTCATCAGGTAAATTATTAAATTGCCTGCTACCAGAATACTCAATGCGTTGTTTTGGTGTTTCTGTCCGACAAAGTACGACGCTCAAATTATCATTATTGCGAGTGTAAAATCGATGTTGGTTTTGGGAAAACGAGATTGTATGGTGACCTATGTTATGCAGACATTTGAAGACAAAATAATAATTGCAACTTATATGTTGCTTGTATTGGTAAGATCGACGGAAAGATATCTGTATACAAAGAATATGTCGGATATCGAATTGGAAGTTTTGCCACAGATTTTAATGCTTTGTTCTGGAGGCGTTGAAGAGATTTTAACTCTGTGCTTTTTATTATATCCATATATAACAGCAAGGTAGTTGCAATGGCTCTGTATTAGAGCCTGATATATTAACAATTTCGTTTCTTGATCAAACTTGTTTTTAAATTTGTACAGCAAGCCTACAGCAGGTGCAATCTTTGATTTAACATGTTGTATATGTTTGTCCCAAGCCAGGTTTGTTTGAAGATGAAGTCCTAAATACTTCATAGAAGAATCTTCTTTTACTTCCCTGCCGTCCACAAATATACTGAAGGAGTCATTAAAACGGAAATGAGGTCTAAATCTTATAAGTTTTGTTTTAAGTGGATTTATAAATAATTTGTTTATGCGTGCATACTCCAATATCAATGCCGCATCTCGTTCAATATATGGTTTAGCAGCTGTCTCATGCATATATGGATAAAGCATGCATATATCATCTGCATATACGAACAGTTTACCAGACAGCTGAAGATTTACTAAATCATTGATGTAAACAGAGAACAACAATGGACCTAGTACACTTCCTTGAGGTACTCCGTATTTAACATTAGCAATTGTGCTCTTATGCGCATTAATTTGAACAAACTGTTTTCTGTGCTCTAAATAGCTCCTTAAAAAACAAAGTTCAGTATTATCCAGGCCATAATATTAAAGTTTTTGGATTAATATAGCATGATCAATAAGATCAAACGCTTTACTGAGATCATAAAAAACACCAGCAACACCACTTTTACCTTGATCAAGACCTTTACATATAAAATTTTGAACGTTGATCGTGGCCTCCTCTGTACCACAACCTTTTCGGAACCCGAACTGATAATCGTTGAGTAAAATGTTTTCATTAAAATAGGTTGTGAGCTGATCGTATAAGATCCTTTCAAAAATGTTGTCAATGATGGGCAATATCGAAATAGGACGAAATTTATCCACAGTCGAAGGAACCTTTTCTTTGGCTATTGGTATGATTATATGTATTTTCAAAATCTCAGGATATTTTGAAGTATTGATCATTGCATTGAATATCTTTACCAAATGTGGTATTATTATGCTACTGCATTCTAAAATAATCTTTGGAGATATGCCATCATGTCCACAGCTTTTCCCTGAAATAATATTGGACATCATTATCCGAACTTCTTCATTTGTTGTGCATTGCAGATAAAATCTGTTATTACAGTGATGCATAGTTAGTAATGCATTACATGTGCATGTACATTACATTTAGAACTGAAATCTTGTATACAAACAAAAGATCCAGAAATCTTTTACACTGGCTTGTCTAAGCGGAAGCAGAACCAAAGACATTTGCTGGCAATGCTTAGAATATTAAAAAAGTGGTTGTCGAAATACATATCTTCGCCATTACACGGAAAAACAAGACTGCCCTTAAGTTTCAACCAGAAAATTGGTATGTGAATTTAATCACCCTCCAATTAAAAATTTAGTAAATAACCTAAACTATTTGTCAGATATTGCAATGATATTTAATGAATAGAAACAACAACAAAAATTAGAACATGCATGCAAAATAACGTGTGTGTGGGTGTGTGTGTGGTTGCATGTGTGGTAGTATGTGCAATACGAGGGATTTTTATTGCGGTCGGTCGAAATCTCAACTGCCGGCAGTTCTCGGTAAATCAGAAACTGCCTGCCCTTAAGTGTATAGTCTCTAAACAAACGAGGGCATTCAATAATTCCGTGACTTTTCCAACATCCCTCTTAGTTATTCGCAATGCATCACTGCCCCCATCAAGTACCATCTGTTAATAGACAACTGTCAAACTTTGAGAAAGTTTCGTCATTTAGTTTGTGTTTAACAGCTGTTAAAAAGATACAACCTCTTGGATTTTGTTAAAAATGGAAAAATGTGAATTTCAAGTGCTCACTAAACATTACGAGGGCGGTTCGGAAAGTTCTTAGCCTATCAATGAAAGAGAATAATTAGTTTTTCAAAAATATTTTTATATTTCAATATAATCTCCTGAAACTTCAATACACTTAGTCCAACGCTTATCTAGCAGTTCTATCCCTTGATTAAAATAGTTTTCCTCAAGGTCTTCAAAATAGTGGTTTACAACTGTAATTGCATCTTCATTTGAGGTAAAACGCTTGCCAGCAAGGAATTTTTTTAGATTTGGGAACAGGTAAAAGTCACTGGGAGCTAAACCGGGGGAATAAGGTGGGTGGTCAAGCAACTCGTACTTTAATTCTTTGATTTTAGCCATTGTTAAAACACTCTTGTGCGCTGGTGCGTTGTCTTGATGAAAAATTATTTTTTTGTGTTGTAAGCCAGGACGTTTTTCTCGAATTTGTACATTTAATTGATCTAAAAGGTTGCAATAGTACTCTGAATTTATTGTTTTACCCTTTTGCAGATAGTCAATCAATAAAATACCTTTGAAGTCCCAAAAACCGTTGCCATAACCTTACCAGCCGATTGAATTGTTTTTGCCTTCTTTGGGGCACTTCATCCAGCTTCAGTCCATTGTTTGGATTGTTCTTTTGTCTCTGGAGTATAGTGATGGATCCATGTCTCATCAACAGTTATGAAACGACGCTTAAAATCCATTTTATTTCGCTGAAAACGATCCAAACAAGCTTGAGAAATGTTCATTCTTATGCGTTTTTGGTCGACTGTTAACAAGTGCGGCACCCACAATGAAATTATTGATCAAACCAAATGCCTATTTTATGGACCTCAAAAAATCCCATTCTTTGAAGGGAAACAAAAATTGGAGAAACGTTGTACTAACTGTATTGAGCTAAAAGGACATGTTGACAAATAAATTAATTTTTGCAAAAAAAGAATTGTCTGTTATTCGAAAAGTCACGGAATTATTGATATTCCTTCTAGTTACAGCACACTCGTTGCTTGGGGTGATGTAACGCTGACCGAAACTGCAGACACCCCTGCTTGTTAAGGATGTTCCAACTAAAACGCAAGATGTTAATTGTTAATAAAACAAAAAGTTTTCATAGAATAGTCTTATTGTTTTCTATTATGATAGAAGGATCTATGACAATTATTTGTGAAATAAAATATTGCCAAATGCTTGCCACGGCATTGGTGGCATACCTTTATCCGATGGAGCATATTTTCAATGACTCTGAGAAGTAATGGAGGTTCAATGTCGTTAAAAAGCCGAATTTTCTAATCTTTTAGCTCTTGCATTTTTCTTGGCTTATTGACGTACACTTCTTCTTGATCCCCAAAGAAAGAAGTCAAACGGTGTCAAATCACATGATCGTCGTGGCCATTTAAACGTCACCACGACGTGAGATAACACGACCATTGATATTCTAAGGCGAAAGAGTCATTGTTTTGTTGGCTGTGTGTCAAGTGGCACTATCCTGTTGGGGCCACATGTCGTTTAGGACCATATCCTCTATATCCGGCCACAAAAAGTACGTTATCATCTCGCCATGACGAACACCCTTCACGGTAACTACTTACGCGACCTCAGTTTCGAAGAAGTATGAACTGATGACAGAAGGATGGGAGAACGAACTGGGCGAGCTTGCACTGGTGTTTTCAAATTTCCACAGGCACGGTTTACTGAAGTTTGCGCACAATTCTTCCGATTGTGGAGACGTTTGGTCGATTAGGCTGACCAAAAAACAAGAAGTGTTTGATTTGAACGACAATTTTCGTAAGACGCTTCAACAATCTTAACTTGCTGCACAATTGTGTGCCTATCCGTGGTTAAATTTGCCAACTGAATTTTGGAAAAATTTTACAACTGTGTTTGTAAATTTTTACCATTTTACCATTTATTTTTTGAATATGTGAACATCAAAATTATTCTCCATAAAATGCTTATAATTTACAACGAAATTCTTTCCGATAAATGTCTTAAATGTTTGTTTTGTAAACATATGAATTAGTTTATCTCGAAAAATCGGAAACATTTTTGTTAAACAACTTACGAATATTTCAGTTTATATGTGAATTTGTTCTTCGTATAATTTCTAGTTCATTTTTCGTTTGAATAAGGGAAATTTGTAATCAAGTCGATTTTTTTGTGAACCTGTACCGACCGTCAAAGATTTTCAAAATAAATTTACAGGCGTAGTTTAAAAGTTAGTCTCTTCATGACGAAATGGCAAAACAACTCGATTACAATAGATGATTCCTGCTGCGTCAGACCTTGTCACATAGTGAGTATTTAATCGTTATAAAAAATGAGCACTTTGAAAGCAATAAGCCTTTGTAAATGACATTTTTGAAATCCAATTCGATATAAAAATGTTTGACCCGAGTTTGCCCAATTGTACTTTGTTCAATTGTACTATTTGCAAAGCTGTCGATTAGGCCGATTGTCTTCTTGAATTAAGATGACGACCCAGAAATGTGTATTCAGCGAAGATCAGCTCCTTTAGATGTTGGCAGAGAGTTAATCTGCCTTAGTTTGTGTTAGAGTTTGGGCTATGATAAAAATACAGGGTGCAGCGCGAAATACAGATCAGCAACATTAGATGTTGCCAGAGAGTCAATCCGCCTGAGTTGCGTTAGACTTTGGGCTGTGATAAAAATATAGGGTGGAGCGCGGTATTATGCTTTTTTGCACTGCAGGCTGTGGCGGCACTGTTGGTCGAAGAGAGTGGAGAGTGTGCGTGGCTTATAGTGGCTGACAGGAGATTTGTATTCGTATGCCTTTCAGTTGCCATCATGCATTCGACACGTGAGGAGAGGTCACTTTGTGTTGAATCGAATTTTTCAAATGCGCACTCGATCATTGCAGTGCAGCGTGCTTTTCGGTTACGACTCGCTGTTTCAGCCGGCTCTTGAGGCAATGCAATTAGAGGATACATGGTTTCAACAGGATGGTGGCACTGCACACACAAGGAGGGTTACCAATAATTGTGTGAGGCAAATGTTTCCTGGACGGCTTATCTCTTTGAGGGGTAATGTGAACTGGCCGGCACGCTCACTAGACTTAACCCCATGCGATTTTTTCCTTTGAGATTACCTGAAGTCGAAGGTGTATATCAACCCTCCCAACACCTTGGTAGACCTAATTAACAATATTGAGGCTGAAATTGGCAGAATACCAGTCGTCATACTTGTTAGATTTCAGGAAAACTTCAGAAAACGTATGCAGCAGTGTGTGAAAAGCGAAGGTCGACATTTGCCAGATACACTTTTTAAAACCATGTAATTAAAAAGTTCCCTTACTGTTCAATATAATTAAAATATAAAATAAATTTTTCTAAGGTTTATAATTTTTTTATTTCATTCCAAAATTAGCAAATTTAGGCGCTCCACCATGTACATTAAATTAAAAATATTAGGATTGATTCAGTGTATCATTTACTAAAAATATTTCACATATACATAATCCAAAGTAGTTTGGAAAAATTTAATATGTGACAGCGCATAGAGGAAGGGACCTAAGGGTAAAAAAATCAATTTTAATTTTTTCTTTTTTTGATGTGGACAACATCTGAACATCGAATGAGACCGATCCCATGCCCCAAAAGTGTACCCTCCCAGAGATATGCGCATTTTATGAAAGTGAAGTCGACGATTCTAAGCGCAAATAGAAAGAGACCTAATCTTTAAAATGGCTCTCCTGAACAAAACTGGTTTTTAACCTTAGGTCCCTTTCTATTTTGCGCGTCACAAATGTATATTTATATAAAAAACAACATAAACATTTAAATCTCTATTTAATAGCATTTCAGTCCTTTGTTAAATATCATTTGTTTACAAATGATAAATTTTAATTATAAATAAAATACATTATCAAATGAATATTCTTCCTCAACTTCCGTCGGTCGAAATATCATTATCATACATGTTTTTATCACATTTTTTATGAGATCGTTGGTAATTTTTAAACTTTCGCATCATTTATTTAACCTTTTCAATCCGCATCTAATGTAAAGAAGTAAATTTATAGTATTCAATATCATTCTATTTCTAATTTTGGTTTTTATAAGGTTCATGCCACTGGAAACTCTTTCAACTTCTGCGTTACTAAATGGTAAAACTAGAAACTTTATGACAAAAGAAGACAATTCCTTGAACGGGTTTTCATTTAAAGCATTTTTATATTCTTATACACTTATCCAGAAATCAATTGTTGAGTTTTTGTTTGCCCATTCATATGTACTTAGCTTTTGCCATTGCTTTTCTAAAAAAGTAATTTCGTCCACTGTGAAATCTTCCATTTGTTGTTCAAATATTAACTGAGCTCTAAACTTTCGGCAAGTTACTCTTATTTCATTTTCTTCTTTAGAATTGATAACATCTTTTTTTGATTTTAAAAATTCTTCAAAGTTGTAATTAATGCATGGTTTTGGAACAAAAAAAATATTCTAAACGCGAATTTAAGGGATCAAAAGTGTCAGATTTTAAAGCAATTTGAAAGGAAAGGTCTTTCGAAAGAACATTTAGTTCTGATAGCAACAGAGTAGGGTCAGCACTATTACTTTCAAACATATTATTTACTTTTTGTACATCTGACAGCAAATTTTTCAAAAACTTCAGATATAATAAATGTTTGTCTGTGTACAATTTTTTTAAAATATTGGCTTGATGACATGATTCTACCATTGACTTTCTATGCGATTTACAGCTGATTCAATTGACAACCATGTAGTGTCACAAGCTCTTACCAATTTTAATAATCATTAATCGCAGCGTAAATGCTTTTATAACCAAATACTTAATTTCTTCAGGTAGCGTTTAAGATGCTGAAGACACTGAAGGCTGAATCGCCATGGCTATATGTATAAATGTGTAGTCAACTAAAATTTATTAGATTTTTTTTAATAACAAAAAGTACTAAAATATTTAAAATAATTTAGATAGAATAATGCTAAAAAAAATGCTTAATTGCTAAAAGCTAAGAAAAATGCTAAATGAAAATTAACTGCAAAAATGCTAAAACGGTCACACTGTTCTTGCAGATGAGTCTAAAATATGCGAGATAAAACGACTAGACTGTTGTAGCATTCTTCACACAGAAATGATTGCGATCAGAGAAGTAGTTCGGTGACTGACAGGATACGTGGACGTACTCTAATTGTACCTAAATTTTTGTATGTATCGATTTGCAATTTACCTATCAGAAAACACACACGCCCTTCAACTGGCACTATGTAATTAAAGGTACTATTTCATTGTCTGAATGACAAGAGAATTAACCAAATTCATTGCTTTAAATCTTCTTTAAGTCCTGTTGTCAAAAATTAAAAAAAGACAAAAACGGGCTACCCATACACGCAGAAAAAAAGTATGGTTGGGGTGACAATATTCGAAGGGCATCATACTATTGTTGGCTATATGGTTGTGGCACAACAATATTATGATTCACACTCAACCATACTATGATCACCACAACCATAGTATGATCCTTACAACCATAGTATGTTTCTCATACAACCATAGTATGATCCTCACAACCATAATATGATTCGCACTCAACCATACTATGATCCCCACAACCATAGTATGATCCTCACAACCATGGTATGTTTCTCATACAACCATAGTATGATCCTTAAAACCATATATGATTCGCATTCAACCATACTATGATCCCCACAACCATAGTATAGTTCACACGCAACCATAGTATGATCCCATTCAACCATACTATGGTCCTCAAAATTATTTATTACGATTGGATTATGTTGTCAACAATAGAGATTTTTATTAAGTAAATAAATTTAAAATACATTAAATTTAAAATAATAGGAGTGTTTATTAAACAGTAGAAAAATCCATTTAAAAAACGTAAGCTTTTTTATTAAAAATATTTCAGTTAAACAAATCCAAAGCAGTTTTTTGGAGAATTTTAATTCCCATTAATTTTTCATAAGATTCTTAACAATAACATTGTTAATAAAAATTACAATCATACAGTATGATTGCTGTAGTCATATCATTGTTTACATAAAACCCAAAAAACAATACATTGGTCGCACCAACCATATTTATATTGTTGCTGCAACCATTGTTTCATTTTTAAATTTGGCAATAATACTATTGTTACATTTCAACAATATTATAATTGTCGCAATCATACTATTGTTAACATGAAATTCCAAAAACAATACTATGGTTGCGACAAACATACTATTATTACAGAGAACATATTATTGTTGTGACCATATAGTAACCATATTTTTTCTTTGCGTGTAGATCACTTTGCTTTATTTTCTTTAAAATACCAACTAAGAGTCCATTACCAGTTAAGCAACCCTCTCTACAAAAAAAATGTTTTATTTTCCTTTTACGGCAAATCTATAAACGTAGCACATTTCAATACCTTCTTTTATTTAGGTAGCAGGAATTCAAGGAGTGCACGAAATCCGTAGCTACCTGTTGCTTGCTGCCCATGACGGCGGCTTCTGCGCCCAAAACTATTAAAAGTCACTCATATTTTTATGTGACATAAATATTTTTCTGTGGAGTTCCACCAAAGTGCCGGCAAATTCAAAAGTCAAACGCAAAGAAAAGTAGGAGGCAATAAAAACCCGTACACCGACCGACCATGCACGTGACTGCGATTGGATGATGGTGACCGAAATTTTTCGATAACCGACACAAATTCAAGCGCACATACACAAAAAAGTAGGGCAATAAATTATCCGGAATTACGCAAGGCGACGTAGACGGCAAAGAAAATTTGTGGGAGGTCATGCCGACGTTTGGGATTCAGCAGAAAGAGGGAATCTTCGAAGAAATACGACAGTTTATTGGGTTACATGTACGAGTGTTTTAAAGTTTTTTTTAAAAGCAAATCGAAAGATTTTTATAAATTTTTTTTTAGTTTTTCTCTATACGGCTAATAACTGACATCAATTGAAAAAGATATTAGATAACGGTTTTAGGCGTTAATAGAGTTCAATATCCAAAGGAGGTAACTTTTAAGTTGCCATTGAATCAATGACCATAAATACAGCACCTGTAAACTGTGCTAAACGTCTGGAAAAGCAAATAAAGTTGCAGTCGTTTACTGTATGGAAATTGTACTGGTATTAATAGCAACAGTTAAACCTCGTAGGCAACAGAAGATTTTGACGCTGGGAAGCAATAGCTGAAAAAGTCGTGATTGACTTTTGCGTCGGATTTTAATCGAATAACCGTCTTTTGCGTTCGACTTTTTGCTGCCAGTTTAACAAATATTTTTACTCTGCGTAGAGAGTTTTACATGTTAGTTTTACGGCAAATGTTTGGAACTACCAAAAATTCTCGAGCTAGAAAGCTTGAAAGACTTTTAGCTAAAAGCAGGGGTGACTGCAGTTTTTGTCGGCGCCACTTCATTATCATAAGACCTCAAGCAAAGAATGTGCCGTAACTATTTTCAGCCGGTTTATACAGGGTGTCCCTCGGGAAGTAGTATATACTTTGTTTGTTTATAATTTTTGATTAACTGAAAGAGAATGGATCTTATATTGATAAATGTTTTATTTAATGTCGGCAGTTATGTATGGAATACAATATCAGATAAATGTCCGCCTCTGTTAGCCTCACAAATCCGAGCCCTTTTGAGCACATTTTTCATTACATTCTCACACATTTCACGCGGTATTTTATTAATTTCATCACGAATATTTTATTTGGGTTGCTAGTTTCTAGTTTAATTGCATAAACCTTGCTTTTCAGATATCCGCACAAAAAGAAGTGCGGAGCAGTCGAATCAGGCGACCGTGAATGCCAATCATCACCATTTCTTGATTGAACTTGTTGTGGAAGCAGGTCTCGCAGTAATTCCATTATAATCCTGGCTGTATGCGATGTGGCACTGTCTTGTTGATACCACATGGTTATCAAGCCCACAGCATGCAGTTCTGGCGTTAAAAAAGTTTTTAATCATATCACTATATCGCTTCCCATTGACAGTTGCCGTTACGCCTTTTTATTTTAATC
This sequence comes from Hydrotaea diabolus, assembly GCA_963513945.1. Classification (NCBI taxonomy): domain Eukaryota; kingdom Metazoa; phylum Arthropoda; class Insecta; order Diptera; family Muscidae; genus Hydrotaea; species Hydrotaea diabolus. Next base: position 111,886,644 of record OY740719.1, read on the forward strand.
GAAGTAAGGTCCAATGATGCCTCCTGACCAAATTGCACACCAGACTGTCACTTTTAATGGATGCAAAGGTGACTGATGAATAATTTGAGGGTTATCCATTGAAATGAAAATGTGTCTCGTCACTCAATACGATTTTTTCTTGAAAATCGGGGTTGTCAGCGGCGATCTGTAACATCCTATTGGCATTTGTACGGCCGCGAAAATGGTCTTGTGGAAAAAGCTCTTGTGTCAACTGAATCTAAAATGGAAACAAATGCAAATTCTTGTGCAAAATTGTGGCCTAAGTTGTTCTTTGAAGACCAAGCTCCTGTCGTTGAATTGAGGTTGATGGATTGCTTTGAAGACTTTCTATAGCAGCAGTAATGTTTTCAGCCGATCTTGCAGTACGTTATGGTCCATGCTTGGGCCTATCAGCTACAGACCTTATTTCTTCGAAATCATTCAATACACGATAAATAGCGCGTTTTGTTGGCACGTTGTTTCTCCCAAACAATTTCTCGTACCTTCATCATCATCACAGTTTTCGATGATTGATTTTGATAAAATGTTTTAACGATTAAAACACGTTGGTTTATCGAATATTTTTCCATAATAATTCTGCCACGCCTCTACATCACGACTGCCAAATATGAACTGTCAAGACTAATGTTAACCAAAATGGCGACAAAACAAAGTAGTATACCGTCCCGGCCGACACCCTATACTTAAGGGCAGGCAGATACCCATTTAACGAAAGTGCCATCAGTAGAGTTTGCCACCAAACACAATTAAAATCCCTTGAACTGCACTCATACTGAAACACATCCAACCACACACACACACGATACAGTGTATAAATATTATGAATTTTGTTGTTGTTTCTATTCATTCAATATCATTGCAATATCTGATAAATACCTTAATTTTTTTTTTGTGAAATTTTTAATTGAATGGTGACAAAATTGAAATGTATTGGTTGTCTTTTTTTGTACAACATATGCGAATCTCATAGCCACACCAGGTTCCAAGTGCTTCCGAAATCAGAGCCCAGTCACTTTGGTCGAGGCTGCACTGTTCACTGCGTTATAGAATTGAATTTTCGTTTAAGCATAAAAACAAATTGAACAACATCGATCATCGGACAAACTGAACAATAACTATTATTACACATACTCGTATTTATATATATTTTCATTTGTAGCCCAATATGAGTGTACACATGGACTCTTAACTGGCAATAGCTTGAAGCCTTCGGAGCCACATTTCGTTATATTCACAATAGCAGTCGAAAGTCTGGTTCAATCTCTTGTCTTTAAGCTTCTGTATTCCGTTTTTCTTTTCTTTTTTTTTTGATGGCAACGATTTTCTTTTTGTTGTCGTTATTGTTTGCAATGGCCAAGACGAGTGTAAGCTGCAGATTTTTATTTTTTTTTCTGTTTAGGAAAGAAAATGCTTTGTTTTTGCCAGACTCCTTTCGAATTCTTTTGAGGGCATTTGTGGTTGTCTTTCTAATATTCGTGTACAGTAGCTGTAGTAATTTTTTAAATAATGAAATGGTAGCTATATTCAGAGGAAAACACTTGTTCTTGCTTGCGGCGGCTTGAGAAGCGTTTTCAAATCGAGTGTATTTTTATTTAAGATTTAAAGACTTGCAGAAATAACTCAAAGTAAACTTTTCGACACAAGTCTTTGACTGGATTCTAAAGGGAAGAAATGAAACGCATATACGAGGGCGACCGCAAAAGTAACTGGCCTAACATAAAAAGAACCGTTTTTTTTGGAATTATTATTATTTTTTTTTCAACATAATCTCCTTCCAACTCAATACACTTCATCAAACGTTTTTCAAGTTTTTTAATTCCATTCGAAAAATAAGATTTTTCAAGACCTTCAAAATATGCCTCAGTTTCAGCAATAACCTCGGTATTGGACGAATTTTTTTTGCCACCGAGAAATTTTTTTAAATTTGGAAACAAGAAATAATCAGAAGGAGCTAAATCTGGACTATATGGTAGATGCAGAGCAATTTCAAATTGTAATTCGGCCAGTTTTTGTTGAGTTAAAAATGCAGTGTGTGAAGGAGCATTATCTTGATGAAAAAGAACTTTTTTTCTAAATGCGGTCGTTTTATCTTAATTTCTTCTCTCAACCGATCCAATAATGCACAATAATATTCACTATTTATAGTTTATCCTTTCTCAAGATAATCAATAAATATTATACCCCTTGCATCCCAAAATACTGTGGCCATTACTTTTTCTGCTGACTTAACAGTTTTCGACTTCTTGGGACCACTTTTACCAGCATCTATCCATTGATTTGACTGTTCTTTGCATTCTGGGATGTAGTGATGGATCCATGTTTTATCAACAGTTATGAATCGGCGCAAGATTTACGCTGATAAATCGCTAAAAGCTCCTCGGAATTGGTCCAACGGACGATTTTTTGGGGCAAAGTCAACAAACGCGGCACCCATCTTGCGGATAGCTTTTTCATGTGGAGTTCATCATGTAAAATACTCCAAACTTGTTTTTCGTGTATTTTAACAATATCAGCAAGTTCTCTGAGCTTTATTCGCCTATCTTTAGTCACTTCATTAAATATTTTTCTAATGTTTTCAATAGTAGTAGCAGTTTTCGGTCTTTCAGAGCGTTGTTCATCTTCCGTACTTGAACGACCCATTTTAAATTGTTGAACCCAGGATTTCACGGTGGAGTATGATGGTGCATTATCACCATGAACAGAATCCAATTCATCTTTGATTAATTGTGGCGTATAACCTTTCATATAAAAGTGTTTAATTGCCGCACGAAACTCTTTATTTTCCATTTTTCAAAAATTATAAAACTTGTTTACTTCAATCACCTGTAACAAAGAAAATAATCATTAAATATTTTGGAAATTTTGACAGATGGCTTATAAAAGATTGCTTTTAAAAAACAACAAAAAAAAGTTGCTAGTAAAACAGAAAATGTGCCAAGCCAGTTAGTTTTGCGGTCGCCCTCGTAATTCAATGTTATGGCCAAGAATTTAGCTTTACTACAAAGATAAGGGTTTACCATTATGTTTAAAAATTATTTCAGTCATTTGGGGCCGTATGTCAGCAATAACGAATATTCTCTTTCAAGGCGTCAATCTTGTCGGGCTTTTCTGCGTTGACAAGCGACTTCGCATAACACCACAATAAATTGACCAGCGGTTGTTAAATCGCACGATCATGGAGGCCACGCCACCGACCCACGGCGCGAGATAATGTGCTCGCCAAAAGTTTCATGGCTGTATGCTTTGTAGGGCCGTCCAAAGGTCGTCCACACAACATCCTCCAATTCAGGCACGAAAAAGTCATTAATCATGGCTTTATAACGTTCCCCATGGACTGTAACATTCATTTTTAAAGAAATATGGACCAAAATTTTCTTGTAAAAACTAGGATCGGCGGCCATCTCGTTTTGGGCCCGGAGTAAGTCTATTCATTATCAAAGGGCAAACCAAATTGTGCATAACTGAAGTGACAGCTGTCAAAAAGATCAACTCCGAAAAAAGTGTGGCCAGATTGAAAACCACACAGCTAAAAAAACATCCGTAACTTACACCTTATGGTGCAGATTGGCGATATTGAAATGCTTCACTTAGGAGCATAACTCAAAAGAAGACCTTAACATCGATGTAATAGAAAATAATGACCGGTTCATGCCCAATTTATCCACATTTTAAGTTTTGCAATAAAAAAATCTTACTGATCCAAAATTTTGTCACCAAAAAAGAATAACGAATCCTTAAATATTGTTTCAAAATGTTCTTATAAAATTGTATACTCTCCACCGAACGATAGTGTGCATACTCAGTTTATCATTCTTTTTGCAACACTATGAAATAGTGGTTGAAGTCCCTGTAAAGCATTATGAAGTTTCCGAAAACAAATACAAGGGTTGCTAGTTATAGGGCCTTTTCGGAAATGCAGCAATGATGCTTTGAAGATGCTATTGCAATGAAGTTGTTGGACATACTTTATTTTTGCTTGCTGCATTTACGAACCAGGGGTGCATTGCAATTGAAACATTTGAAGTCGTCACATTTTAAAATAATTTTGTTTTTGACTTCGTTAGACAATTTTATTGTTTTTTCATAGTCCACATAATAACTACAAAAAGGCCATTACGAGTATTGTTTGTCTATCGTAATGTAATATGTAGGGTGATCCATCTAGAGGTATTTTTTCAGAACAAAAAAAATATAAATATTCAAATCAAGTGTGGAATCTTAATTGGTAATTTGAAATGACATTTTATGGCATTTATTTTTTGAATATAATTTCCTTCAAATGTTGGCCGCAACTACGCCTCAGGGTTTCCATTCTGAGGGTCCAATTTTAAATGACTCGTTCGAGCATTTCGACCGGAATGGCTTAAATGACACGCGTAATGTTGGCTTCCAAAACCTGAATCGTAGCTGGTTTGTCAGCATAGGCTTTGGACTTTACGTAACCCCAAAGAAAAATATTGGATGTCTCGTTCGAGCATTTCGACCGGTATGGCTTAAATGACACGCGTAATGTTGGCTTCCAAAACCGGAATCGTAGCTGGTTTGTCAGCATAGACTTCGGATTTTACGTAACCCCAAAGAAAAATGTCTAAAGGTGTGATATCACTCGATCCACCTGTCCAAAACGTGAAATTAGCTGTTTTTCGAAATGACCTCTCAATAGATCCATTGTTTGCACAATTTTAGCAAGTGGCACCGTCAAGATAACAGGCTTCAATTTCAGGTAGCATAAAGATCGATATCATGGCGCAATAGCGAGCACCATTCACTTTTACGTTCCGGCCATCATCGTTTTTAAAAAAAATATCCACCGATGAATCAACCAACTTATACTCGTAAACCGCACCAAAACGTGGTTTCCCAGGGTATAATGGCACCTCTTGAACCTCTTCTTGTTGTTCTTCAGCCCAAATGCGGCAATCTTGTTTATTGACTTTGCCGTTGAGCCAGAAATGGGCCTCATCACTGAACAAAATTTTGGTCGAAAAAGCGGATCTTCCCCGTTCTCACTAAACGCTCATTTCCATAATACAGTTGCCAACATTTGAAGGAAATTATTTTCAAAAAATAAATGCCATAAAATGTCCTTTCAAATTACCAATAAAGATTCCACACTTGATTTGAATTTTTATATTTTTTATCGTTCTGAAAAAAATACCTCTAGATGGATCATCATATGTTACAGCGTATAGAGAAAGGGACCTAAGGGTAAAAAAAATCAATTTTCACTTTTTTTTTTGATGTGGACACCATCTAAGCATCGAATGAGACCGATCCCAAGCCCCAAAAGTGTTCCCCCCAGAGATATGCGCGTTTTATGAAAGTGAAGTCAACGATTCTAAGCGCAAATAAAAAGGGACCTAATATTTAAAATGGCTCTCCTGAACAAAACTATTTTTTAACCTTAGGTCCCTTTCTATTGTGCGCGTCACATATAGTAATGATTATTTACGAAATTTTTAGTTGAACGGTCTTAAATTTCACATACCAATTGTTTGGTTGATATTTATGGGCTGTATTTTTTATTCTGTGATTATTTTGGGAAATCAGATGTGATTCTATAAGAATATTCTATAATGATTAAACGCTTACTAGTTGGTCGGATTTGGCAACGCTATAATGAATTTTTCTTGGTTTGGTTTGCCATTTCGTCATGAAAAGACTAGCCTTAAAATAACGACTGTTCATATATTTTAAAACCCATTATAAAAGGTTCGGGGTTATTTTGGGTAATCGGCATTGCAATACTCGTCTAATCGAGCGTTTTAATTTGACATGGATCGTTTGAGTACCACAGATGCAGTCAACGGATTATGCGAATCAAAGATATCGCCAGTACGTACCGAAGAAAAATCCTGCTGTCTAGTATTAAGAACTAAGGCAATTAACATTTGAGCCCAGCTATAGAAAATTATTTCCAAAACATATTGGAATGGGCAACATCTGTGCCTTGCGCAGATATTCGTTGAAAATTAAGTAAAGACAAAGACCTCAGTTTATATTGTCATAATAAAATATAGAAAATAATCTTGGGTGAAAATCTTGAAGTCTGACATTCAACACTGCCAATATGTTAACAAGTCTAATTGATTTTTTTTCTGTTTGTTTTTGAAAAACTACTTTGTTAATAATTTCCAATAAAAATCAATAAAAATTTATAAGATTATCAAAATGTCAAATATTTATGCATTCCAAAGAACACACAGATCACGACTTAATAGTTGGCCACAAAAAAAGTGCTCAAATTTTATTGACAACCAGCGCAGTGCTGGTGTTTGCGCTTTCAAATTAACAACAACATAATTTCATGTTGCCGACTCAAATGACACTAGAAGTCATTTCGACGCTGAAACGCTCACATACATTCAGCCATTACTGCTAGGGCCCATATTTTTTGACGCTTCATCAAGTGGCAACTAACAAATGTACACTCTAGATCAGATAAGTTTTCAACTTCGAGCACTTAACAACGAGCTTGGAGATGTTTTACCATTTGCAAATTACGTATAAACAAGAAAAACCAAACACCGAAATAAAATTTCAATAATTTATTTAATATGTTTTCGATTTTTTGTTTTCTTGATTTAAACCTTCTCTGACGTTGGCGGTGTTGGTGGATTTATGGGTTGTTGTTTTCTCAAGTTGCTGCCATCATTTGGATAAAAAAAAACGATTTCATGACATCCACTGCATGCCGACACTGCAGCAGTACATCACAGTCTAGTGTATTTTTTTGGGTAAAGAGTACAAAGCCGACAATTTTAGTTAGAAGAGCCGTTGTCATAATGGAATTAGGTGGATGCGCGCCGTATGACAATAAAATTGGATCCAACTATCCAAATGTTATTTTCGCGTTATGTCAAATTCTTAAGGTCTCATTCGAAAAATTTTAAAAAGAAATAAGCTCACCTGGCTAACTTACTTAAGTCCTACAACATCCCATTAAGGAACAAGGGAGAACTTCTCTCAAATCAGTGAGCTGTGCACGGTTCAGTTCTTATACTTACTGACCGGGACCTTCTGTTTATAGCCGTCTCCGAACGGTCAATGCATTTTCGACAGAAGTTTTTTCAAGGTTTAGGGATACGAAGATCTCTTACTCGAAAAAGTCGCCGTCATTTGCGAGGTGGAAACTCCTCCGCTGAAAAATTGTTGGATGTTCTTAACCGGGGTTGAACCTAGTGTAACTGGCTTCTCATAGTCGAGCACACGTTCATCACACCAAGGCGGCCTGGTGGTGATCACCACCCATTGTAAAATCGTACATCGACGAAATTGAAGCCCGTAATCTTGACGACACTTGGTTTCAGCAGGACGGTGCCACTTGCCATACAGCTGCTTTATTGAGAGGTCATTTCGAAAAGCAGCTAATTTCACGTTTTGGACAGGTGAGTTGGCCGCCCAGATCGAGTGATATCACACCTTTAGACATTTTTCTTTGGGGTAACGTAAAGTCCGAAGTCTATGCTGAAAAACTAGCTACGATTCAGGAAGCCATACCGGGCGAAATGCTCGAACGAGTCATCCAAAATTGGACCCTCAGAATGGAAACCCTGAGGCGTAGTTGCGGCCAACATTTGAAGGAAATTATATTCAAAAAATAAATGCCATAAAATGTTCTTTCAAATCACCAATAAAGACTCCACACTTGATTTGAATTTTTATATTATTTTTTGTTGTGAAAAAATACCTCTAGATGGATCACCCTTTATAAATATCACTTGGAGAATAAATAACAGAGAGATTAACAACTGAACAAAGAACCAGAATAATAGAATTTTAGTATTTAAATCAGCGATCAATTATTTCAACGCAAACGCATGAGTGATGAAGCTCATTTTCATTTGAATGGCTTAGTTAATAAGTAGAATTGTAGGTTCTATGGTTTTGAAAATCCAAGAGCCATTCACCAATGCCAATTGCTCCCCATTAGGTGTAGTATCACATCTGCAATCACTATTGGGCCTGACTTCTTCGAGAATGAAGATGGAAGTGTTGTTACCGTAAATGTAGAGCGGTATCGGTTTATGATAGAAAACTATTAACGTTCTGCTCTTGAAAATAGACCTGAGATGTGGTTTCAGCAGGATGGAGGCACTGCCCACACTGCCCTAGACACAATGGCACTTTTAAGTCTAATTTTTGGAGTGTGAATAATTTCCAAAAATTCGGAAATTAGTTGGCCAGCGCGATCGCCAGATTTGCCAGCACCCGACTATTATCTTTGGTGTTTTTGTATGAGCGAGTATATGTGAACAAGCCCGAGACAATCCTTCAACTTAAGGCCAACATTGTTGCAGAAATTCGAACGCTTCAGCCAAAAACTTAAAAAAAAATGTTATGGAAAATGCTCTAAAACGAGTCCATCATTGCGAAGCTGAAAACTGGGATATTACTTTTCATACTTAGTGTAAATAAATTTCCATTTTGTATATTATATAATCTAAGAAAAAAATTACCAAACGAAAAAGTTAAAAAAGATTTTAACCCCATGTTAACTTTTGGTCCACCCTGTATTTGAGAGTATTTTAAAGGCATTAGCAACAGTTTTTTGCCTCTACTGAAAATATGAGCATTTTGAGTTAACACCCTTTTTGTTGAACAAGTTCAATTTACGGGGGCATATCAATAATTTCGGGACTTTTCCAAGTAACCTCGTAGTTGTACCCTCGTAGTTGTACGAAATGCAACACTGTTCCCATCACGTACCATCTGTTAATAGACTACTATTAGTTTTGTGAAAGTTTCGTCATTCATTATGTGTTTAACGGCTGTTTACAACATAAAAACTCGTGGATTTTGTTAAAAATGGAAAAAAAAAGAATTTCGAGAGCATTATTTTTTGCGGATAAAAACCGTCATCCAACCAAGCAAAAGCTTGGGGACTCTGTAGCATCAATTTCATTGGTAAAAAAGTGCTTCACTGACTTTCGTTGTGGTCGCACAAGTACAACGGACGCTGAACGTTCTTGACGGCCAATAGAGGCCAACACACCCTAAATTGTCGAAAAATCCACAATATAGTGTTGGCCGTTCGAAGAGTAAAAGTGTGTGAGATTCTTGATGCTATACGAATTTCATATGCAGTGTGGTTTTGATTTTACATGATCAATTGAGTTTAAGAAAGCCGACTGCAAGTTGGTTGCCGCGTGTGCACTCTATTAACCATAACCGTAATCGTGTGACAACTTCAAAGTATGGTTTGGAGTTGTCTAACCGCAATTCGAATAAGTTTTTGTGGCGTATTGTAACTGTGAATGAAAAATGGATCCATTACAACACTCCAGAGACCAAGCAGCCGTCTAAACAATGGTTTCTCCAGGTAAACCGGCTCTGAAGAAGGCCAAGGTGACTTTGTCGGCCAATAAGGTGATGGCAACAGATTTTGGGATGCACGCGGAATAATCCACAACGATTACCTTCAAAAGGGACAATACAATAAACGCCGTATATAATGCCAACTTATTGGGCCGATTTAACGAGGATTTAAAAAAAAAACTACCCCATATGGCCGCTATTTTCCTGTAAGGACAACTATTTTTTGGAAGGGTTACAAAAATTGTAGAAATGTACTGTATTGAGCTAAAAGGAAATCATGTTAAAAAATATTTTTTTTTTGCAAAAAAAAACTGCGATTTATTTAAAAAGTCACGAAATTATTGATATGCCCTCGTCTTGCACTATGCGACAAAAATATTCTTTCTTGTGGTATTGTAAAATTCTAAGACGACCTAGCCATGTCAGTACGTCCGTCAGTGTGTCTATTGAAAGCACAATATAAGTAGAGGACATACAAAATAAGTTAGGGCCTTTACAAAAAATTATGTTGCTTCAGATTCTAAATGGAAAAACAAATCATTTTAAGGCTCTGTACAACCTTGAAAAAAGTACACGCATGATATAATTTTGTTGTTTACGATGTAAAGCTTCAGTTGATTTGCAATACATATCCCAAAAAACTGTGGTTTTTGAGAAAACCGGCATTTCGGATTTGTTTCAAAACCGTGTAATGGAAAAACCGACTGTCGGGTTTTTTTTTTGAAAGTAAAAGACTGGCGTTATTCGACATACCGGGTTTAACCTTTTCTCTAAGAATGGAAATTATTTTTCAAATCACAAGTAATGTAATAGTGCCCTGGAACAGCTCTAAATTTAAAAAGATTTACAAAATAAGGTCATATTTGAATGTGTGTTTTTGGTAACGATAGGGCATGGGGCATAGGGATTGTCCCCAAATTTAGTCAAACTGCAAAAATAATTTTATTTTTATATATAACTTTATATAGTTATTTTAGAGTCAATTTAAAGGTCACGTTTGGGTAATTTTTTTTGGCTCCCAGACAAATTTTGCGGGGACTTTATTAAAAAAAGTCTATATGACTCAAATCAGTCCATAATTAGCTGTTTGAGGATCGAAATATACCATATCAAATTTAAAGGAAGTCGGAATATGGATGGTCTAGATCGATTTTATGTTATATCCTGATAGATCTTTGCACTAGGGCTATATCAAAACCTGGACGGTATGACCCATTTTTATCTGAGCTGATTACTGATCGAATCTTAATGAACAGTACCCCATTTCAGTGACAATGGTTGAAAAATTCTTGTAAATAAAATAGAGAACTATCTTTATATATTTTTTTTTAATTTATTAGAAGACTATGGAAATTATGTTTAAAACAAAATATCGGCCAAATGCTCGACACGGCTTCGGTGTAATACCTCTATCCGATGGTCCATGTTTTCAATAACTGATACATAATGGAGATTCAATGTCTTTAATGTACCACATTATCTTATCCTTTAGCTCTTGAGTAGTTCTTGGCTTATTGACATACACTTTTTCCTTTAAATATCCCTAAAGAAAGGAGTCCAATGGTCGTTGGGCGAGGCATGCGTTCGAAGTGTCGAAAGAAGCACTCAAGTGCATAGGCTCTTAAAAGCGGTGCAAGAAATGTTTCACTTCTTCTGATATTTTCAATATCTATAAAACTTACATCAGGCCGAGCGATGGTGCTGATAGGAGAGTGATAGTGCTGGCAGTAGTGTATCCAACTCTATTGTCTCCCTGGAGCACCGTCGGAGTGTGGGATGTGTGTCGCAGTTCTATCGCTACTTTCATGGTGTGTGTTCTTCAGACATTCATGGTCTTATTCCTGACGTGAGAATGTTCGGCAGAAATTCACACCCATTTGTAATCGATTGGCCAGTTGACCGCACTATACTCGTACACTGCAGATCAAATTCGCTTTTCGCTTGTACTGTCCGTATGTGGAATCAACTTCCGACAAATGTATTTCCCACCAATTACGACATCCATAAATTCAAGATAAATGCCAATAAACATTACTCCCTCTTTCCTCACCCCGCTCCCTTACTTTCCACCCACCAACGCGATGCATCGCATGTATAGTGGAAAACCCTGAGTGTTGGTCAATTAAAAAAAACCGATTTTTAGACTTTTGTAAAAAAGAAAAAGTCGACTTACCGATTTTGCTCTTTTTACACCCAAGATTCGATTGATTGATTAGTCAGAAATCGACTTATAGAACTTTATTTCCTACAGACACGATTTGCTGAAATTTGCGAAAAATTCTCCCTGATTGTAGACACATTTGATCGATTAGGCTGACTAAAAAATCACAAAGTGCATGAAATGCATTTTGCATCATCAACAAAAGGTGTGTTTTATAAAAGTAGTGCTGGCAGCTTTTATCTCACTGCAAGTGCGAATTCTATGACAACACCATCCATTTGAAAACACTCAACACTAACATCGCCGACGCCGCCAACACCAAACGACGCCAGCGTCTTCGTCGGGCGGGCGATGAAGTCTGCCAAATCGGCAATTTGCATATTAAACATGAGTAATGTTTTGTCTAATTACCGCGTGCACATTTGCATTTGCCACACTTTGTTAATTGGTTAAATGATGTCGGGCTTGTCGTCACACCATGTAATGTATGGCTATATGTGAGAACCGCAACACCGCCAACAACCAAATGACGGCAACAAATTCTTAGACTTTTTCAGCCATAGAACGACAACAACAAAAACCAAAAAACACAACCCGGCATTTGAACCAAACCAGACAGATGAACGGACGGGCGGGCGGGCAGATGGATGGACGGACGTGTGGACGGACAGACCCAATGAACGGGGCAGACAATCAGTTTTTTCCACATAGTCGCGCTTACAGACGCATATTTATAGTGACACTTGATATGAGACGACGCGACTTTGACGCTCATACGTACAACACACCTTCACAATTAATTATGTGTTCATAAATTTAATTAAATGATTTTTGATCATAAATTCGTCTCAGTTTATTTTTTTTTGGTTTTCGACAGTCTGTGGTGTAGCGAACCAGTCATTCATTCAGTCATTTAGTCATTTATTTACTGAACCACGCACCACACTCAGCCGACAAATGAAGTCTAAATTCAAAAGTTTATGATGACATTTAGGGGTTACTTGTAACACTGTCGATGTCGTGTGCTGACGTTGACGCATGGTTATAATTTACTGCAAAGGCGGAAACGAACTTATCTTCTATGACATTGCACGTGTTCAACAAGAGATTATTTACTCGTAATGAGCTAAAACCAAGACGATCCTCATATAACATCCACCGTTAATTCCAGTGATCATGAGCCCGACCCCAATCTTGCAAAATTCTTCAAAATATACGAGTAACCATATTTGGATTTGTAGTAAACACGGCTTTAGTTGAGTTTCGATGTGGCCATATTAACCCATGGTCCCTTCTTTTGAACATAAGGGCCGTCGTTTGATCCTATGCAAAAGTGTTCGACCCTACACTGAAAAAAATGTTTGAAAATCACGAAATATTTCATATGGACTACAAAATGTGTCTTATTTTTTTTAGTTAAAAAATCGTTTTATAACAGGGAATTGTTAAGAGGCTTCACAACAGCTTCCAAAACGGTTTCTTGGTAAACTTTGGCCGATGTTTTGACTCCTTGTTCGCAGAAATGCAGGCCAGTGACCCCATCGTAAGAGACACCCCACCAAACCATGACAGAAGCTGGGTGATGACCCTTTTCCACCCTTGGGATCCGTTCAGATGCATCCTTAGAAGATCGCGGATTCTCTATCATTTTGCTTGTTAAATTTTTACTGAACGGTAAAAATATTTTTATCGGTGAACAAAATTTTTCTGTGCAAGTTATCAGCGTGCTTCACCAAAAGACGTTTGCATTTTTCAATCCTATTTTTTTTAAAGCTGCAGTCAATAAATGTCCGGTACGTCATTTGAAAGCCCAAAGTCCCAAGTATTTTTTAATGATTGGACTTATGGACTTTTGCGTGATATTCATCTTACGGGCCATTATTTTCTGTTTTCGGAGCGAGATGTCATATATCATACTTCCATGCCATCACGCTCTAATCACTTACTTCTCTAACCCTAGGGTGTGTATCTGTTCAATGTTTTCAATGTATATACCCACCCACCACCGTTGATTAAATACTCAAAAAAGGCTGCATTTTCCCCGATTTTTCTTTAGTCCATCAAAGGGAAACTTTTTCGTACTGAGTCGATTTTCTCCATTAAGAATATTGAACAGCTTGTGACTAAAAGCCATCATTATGGAAAAATTCATGGTCCTAGTTTAATTCATTTAATTCACACATAGACGAACAGACATGGCTATGTCGTCTTTGAAATGTGATACGATTAATATTTAATAAGTTCCTCGATCAATATTTCATCAATATTTGCTGTGGGAGGGAAGATGGAAGATCAGCGATAAACAAACTCTGAGACAGAGCAAGTCTCTCCTGCCCTGCGATGTAGTACCTGGAAAGGCGGTCCTGTAAAGAGTGAAGCTAAATAAGGCGGGAATTTAAGTTAGTAGATATCTGACATAGAATGAAAATCGGGGAGTCGTTTTAAACTTAAAGCTCTTAAGACTAAAAAAGTCAATAGTTTCTGATTTTTGGCTTTTGGTTCAATTTCCACGCAAGACACACACATTTTAGTTAGAGCAGAAGGGCTTTTAATCGAGAACATGAAAACATGTTTTGTTTTGATCCAATTACTCAAAATGTTGGTGTCTGGTCCATCAGTGCAGCTGTATTGAATTATTGACGTAGTGAATTTAAAGGAAATGGAACCTTATGTGCTTCTTCTAAAATGGCGGGCCACAAATTTCTGAGAGACCTTTGGTTGAGGAGTTTATTAACGAATGGACGAAAGTGGCCCAACTTTAACAGGGTTGCTTAATAGTCGCTCATAACATAATTTGAGATCGGACTCAATATGACTTCCAGAGCGAAAGAGCCTTGAATAGGGAAGGCCCTTATTGTGGGGGCTTTATAAAAAACATGGGCCGTAATGGTTCAATTTTGCCAGGGCTGGTAGCTGGTCCATCAGTTATACAGTAAATAAGGAACATCAGGGTTTTACAAACAAGGGGTCCTTTGTATGGAGACTCTATAAAATCATATACCGGCATAGTCACTATTGCAAAGCATAGTTAAGGGCCACACATTGCATGCTCTGAAAAGTTTGAGCAAGATTGGATTTAGTATAAGAATTCTGGTTTACATATCGTGAAGGACATTTGCATGGGATCTACACCAATACATGGAGAAGAATTGTATATTGGTCGGGTCACTCAACACGAAGTTTAAAAAATTTGACCAATACCTGATATTATATGTGACTTCTAGAGTGGAAGGTCTACAAAGCGGGAGGGTCTTTTATGTGGGCGAAATATCAATATATGGACATATTTGACCATATATTTGACCTTATATTGTTATATCGGTATATATATGGATACATTTAATCGGGGTTGGTAAAAATGTGCCGAATTTGATGAAGATAGGACCGTACAAGCTTCTAGAACTGGTAGGCCTTAAGTCTGGAGTGGCATTACTATTGGGGCTTTGTCAAACATGGACCAAACTAATAAATCTTCGCCAGAGCGAATATAATTGCGCCAAGTTTTATTTAGATCGGAGCGATGTCTATTGTCAAATTTACTCCAAACATTTACTCCAAACTCGTATATGAGTTTATAGTGATTAAGCGACAAATCGAAAGGTACCTTTTCATACAGGCTGACTTTATTAAAACGTGGACCGATGTAAAGAAATTGACGGTTCGTCTTTGGATCTTGGTCTTTTTTCTGGGCAAAGTTTCTTCGACATCGGGTCATATGTGCGACCAGTACTTTGATGACAACAATAGATACACAGACTGAGCGACGGACGAGCTTAATCCACGCAGGAAGGAGATATAAGTCTATCGTTAAATTAGACGTGAAGACTATCTCCCAGCTCAAAAACAATAGCTTTAAGTTGTTGTTGTATCAAAAATATATTTTGTTTTAAAGTTCTGTTCGTCTCATTGGATCTGCCCCGATATCCAGGTGAAGTAAACGCACCATTTGAACTGGATGCGTCGATAACGACGTGGGGATCAAATGCGTAGGCTTGGCCGGACAATGAAAGAAGTGCAGCACGTCATGTGGCCCCAGGCAGAACAAACGTCTGCAACGCTGCCATCAAATCGCGCCTAATACGAACTGAGACGGCTGCACCTTTCAGATCTAAGCTGAGCCAGAACCACGTGCTCCTGTCGTGCTCCATGCGGTGTTCAAACAGGGCGTCGGCGGCCCGACCGGTGGCGGTCTTTTACATCTCCAGTCTCCTCAAACAGTTTTATGCATCGGTAGATGAACATGCGGCTAATCCCTAGTGAAAATATCGTTTTTTTTTTTTTTAATTTCACACTTGAAAAGCGCTGTTACAGCGATACGGTTCTCATTATCTGACCATTCCATAATGAAAGTTGAAACAATTTTAAAATCCTGTTACAGACTAACGCTATTGAGGTTAGCTTTCAAAGCCCATATGCCATTAACGGGGTATGTTCAGTTTTACTATTGAAATGGGTGTGATCCATGTTGTAACAGCATTTGTCCCTACTACGTATATACATATTTTTTAAATACGTTTTATAAAGTAGTTCCATACTTTGTACGAAATGTTTTTTATTTTCATAAAATTGTTTCATATTTTTTTAATTAAACATAAAATTTTTTCTTTTTATTTTTTATACATTTTTTTCATAATTTATGCTAAAAATGTTCTCGAAAAATATGGACCTTTTTATGAAATAGTTGTTGCCTCGTTGACATTTATATGGCGTTTATCATTATTATGACTTTTAAAGTTTTACTCCTGGTTTCAAAATCAACGTAAAAAATATTGGTGAAATGTATTGGCTTGTTTGCCTGACAGACGGTACAGCTGTTTCCTAACTCGCCAAGGTCACTCCTCAAAAATCTTTTGTGACGATTACTTCGGCCACAAATCAAATGACTTATACAGTAGTCTCATGCATGTGAATGAATATGGGGTAGTTATTTTTTTAAATCATGGTTAAACCGGCCCAATAAGTTGGCATTATATTCGGCGTTTATTGTTTTTCTCTTTGGAACGTAATCGATGTGGATTATTCCGCGTGCATCCCAAAAAACTGCTGCTATCACCTTATTGGCTGACAGAGTCACCTTGGCCTTCTTCGGAGCCGGCTTTATCTCTTAGTCGTTTCTTTATATGCTTCTGCCCTTCATGTTGGCATATGCCATACTCATATGTGCCAAGAAACTTCCAGTGTTTTAGTTATTAGAGCGAAAGTAATTGTTGACATTACCAAATGTTGGTAGCCGCAATACATTTTAAGCAAATCTGAACAGAATTAATGTAGTTCGGTCCAATTTCCAACCCGTTTATATGCGGTTTCCTACCTACGCTTATTTTTAGCACCCAAGCGTGTGATCCATAATTTTGTGGTATTTTAAAAAAAAGGCTTATCCATCTGGGCATCGCTAGTTGTAGCTCGATCTAGGTTCTTAAACTTTTCAAAGTAAATATTTTGTATAACATATAGAGAACGATATAATTCCAATTTCTTTTCCAAAGAAATATATTTGAGTTTTATTATTTCCCTTCTCTAATAAATTCCATGTATTGGCTTTAATTGAACATTAATATCCTACTTAAATGTCGATAACATTGTAATGATTAATGCATGCACCAAAGCCAGGCACTCATACGCACGCTTATCAAGGTTCCAAAATCGAGGAGCATCCGAACAATACCAACAGCTCAACATCGATGTTTTTGTTGCGAGCTAAAATAAATGAACTTGCAACATTCCATAAAATTGATGATCGTGTTAATGTGCCACAAGCAACAAAAGCAATAGAAGCAGCAGCAAGCCAAGTGCCTCGCCGCTCGCCGAGATAATGCATCTAAAGTCCGCTGCGGCGGTATTTATTGGTCAGTTGGTAGGAGAAAGAATTCTTCGCTGGTGCTGTTGCTCTTTGTTTTCTTTATCAAACAATATCTAATAGCAATTTGTTGCTCGTATGCACCAATAGTATACGAGTATAGTGGCAAGCAGCAACACTTGCAACATCATCATCAGCGGAGCGCTCCTAGAGAAATCATGTCGACACGGGCTATGTCTGTGCACCGTGGCCGCTTTATAGGCAAGCGATTGTGTTGAAAAGATTATTGAAAAGTTCACGTTTATAAACCAATTGCTAAAGATTTTGATAATGACTGTGTGTGGACGTTATCGGAGTGAAACATTACGGAAATATGAGAGGAATGTTAAAGTGACTTCGAAATGGAACAAATTCAGACCCCAATGCTTTATCGTTGGCGGTTATAAAAATCATAAACCTAAATAGATTTTTTCTTTTTAAGAATTCCCTTGAGATGAACGGAGGACTTTAGCTAAATTTGTCAGATATGATCGATATAATTTTTTTAATAAAAATTTGCAGTTATTCTGCCTAAATCTGGATTTAAATTAATAGGGTTTTTAAGGTTGTGGAGTATATTTAGTTTGTCTTTCGATTTGTAACGCTTTGCATATTTGAGATCTAGTTGTTGTTGTTGTAGCGGTACATTGTTCCGGTGTGACAGCCCTTGTCCGATGAATTCATCCATCGGGTCGATCCGGTGCATAGAACCGGCTGTCGGGGCTGTTGTTGTTGCACTTGACAGCCCTTGACCGAAGAATTGCTGCTTCGGGTCGATCCGGTGCATAGAACCGGATGTCGTGAGATCGATTTGAGATCTAGTGAAGTTTGTGTGTGCTAAAAGCATGGTGGTGTAAATAAAAAGAATATGGGGCAATTTTGGGGCCTAATCGATCGTCAGTGATCTTGAGAAGATCGGTTTACTCAATATCCGATCTCAACGTGACATTGCTGATTTTGGCAGAAAAAGTCCTTACTGATATGCCCAGCAGATCTGGTAGCCACATTTTAAATTCGGTCGTACTGAAATTTCTCACATAACGTTATGAACGACATTAGCTGCGAAATTTAATTGTTTTTTTTTAATACAAGATGGAGTGTGTTAATTTGCATTTTGCACTGCAGGCTGTGGCGGCACTGTTGGTCGAAGAGAGTGGAGAGTGTACGTGGCTTATAGTGGCTGACGGAAGATTTATATTCGTCTGTTCGTCTTGCATCAGTTCGCCATCATGCATTGTACATGTGAGGAGAGGTCATTTTCTGTTGAAGCGCATTTTTCTCGATCGTTGCAGTGCAGCGTGCTTTTTGTTTACGACTTGCTGTACGCCCAAGAGGACGTGTTCCTGGACGGCAATCAATTGTAAATTGAGTAACTACATTTATTTATTGCTAAAAATAATCCGGTTAAAATTAGGATAATTAAACATAATCCTAATAATGATCAAAAATTTCATCATGATGAAATATTTTTTGGAGCAGCTAAATTTACTCGTGCATTATTTGCAGTTTTTTAAAATTGGATGTTTAATTTAGTCATTAGTTAAATATTTTAGTTAGTTAAGTCATTAGTTAAAAAAATATTTGTCCTTTATGTAATTAAGTAATTTTTACTACTCCAATTAATGTAATTAATAAATAATTTATTAATAAAATTGACCTAAGAAAAGTACTACAACACCACAAAACATCGGAAGAGTTAGAGCAGCAATCTCCGAAACGCTCAGCTCGAAAGCAATATCTTGCTTTTGGCATTTCCAGACTTTTTTTCAGCCGGCTCTAGTGCCAACTCAATTACGAGGGCTGCTATATATATATTTCAGGCCTAATAATGAAAATGCGCATATTTTTCATTAAAAATAGTTTTACGGTTTTCAAAGTATTCTCCAGCATAATTTATACACTTTTGCATGCGCTCAAACGAATTGTCAAAGCACTTTTTCCACTCCGATTGAGACACCTTCAAAGCAGTATCTTCTGGCGACGAAAACCGTTGACCACCCATTTTTTATTGATGTGCGGAATTAAAAGAAGTCATTGCGTGCAAAATCAGGGCTGTAAGGCGGCTGATCCATCAATTCGACGTTTGGCCGGTCAAAAAGCCGCTGGTTTGAGCCGATGTGTGAGAGCTCGCATTGTCATGGTGCACAATGATTCGTCTTCTCCTGTTCGTTTCTCGAATTTCTCCGAAGACTTCAGGCAAACAAATTGTGGTGTAGCACTTAGAATTGACCTCCTACGTTGCTTAAGCGAAACAGTCGCCACATGACCAGTTTTGCCAAAGAAACAGGCGAGTATTTGCTTCCAAGTGCTTCTTCCACGAACAATTTTTGTTGGATTTGGCTCGTCTTCGAAGACCCACACGGTCGGTCGATTGCTGTTTTGTTTCGGGCTCATACGCATAGATCCATGATTCGTCACCTGTGGCGATCTTATAAACGTGTTTTGAAGCACCGCGATCGTATTTTTTTCGCAATTTCTTTGCACCATTCGACACGAGCCTTTTTTGAGTGATTGTCAAATTGTGCGGGATCCAACGAGAACAAACCTTTTTTTACGGTCAGGTGTTCATGCAACATCGAATGTATGCTGGTAGAAGAAATGCCCAAAGATGCCTCTATCTCACGGTGACGATCTTGCATTATCAGTTCACGCACGGCATCAATGTTCTCTGGCACAACGGTCGTTTTTGGGCGAATTTCGCGACCTTCGTCTTTTAGCGAGCGTCGGCCACGATTAAATGGATGGTGCTTTCATCGCCATACAAAGATTTAAGTTCATCGATGCACTCTTGTCGTGAAAGAAAAATGATGGCACGAAAATGGTCACGAGTTAGATCCATTTTTTGCCAAATTGATTTTTTTTCATTCCCAAATAAGCAAATTACCGCGTTCTACCCTGTATTATATAAAAACACATTAGTGTGGTCCCAACTTAATTCCAACTCATCCGAAAATTAAGAAGTTTCCTTTTTAATTCCTTTTTTGTACGATCAGTAGAAGTAGTTTTTCTCTTAGACACCACATATCAAAATGTATTACTTTATTATAGAAAAAGAGATCAGAACATTAAATTGCAATTACGAAAGCGACAACAACAACAAAAAAAACGAACGATGACCGGGAATTTGATGTGTTCAAGTGTTAATTTTATACGTCACCAGGCGATGCAAGGAAACCCATAAGTCGTGCAAAGATTTCAGGGGGCCCAGTGATCGTTTGATGTCAACCGTTGACTGATGTAGGAAAATTCTTTGCTCCGACATTCCCCATTCTTTTGTGCTTTTGCGTTTTCCTAACCAAACATTATCGTCATCTCGACACTTGGTGCAACCCATGGCAGCCAGCCTGCCATTGAACGTTGATGTGGTCGGCGTTGTGGCGATGTAATGATTAGTAGAGGAGTATGATTGTTATTGGCATCATTGCAACAAATTGTGGATGAAACGAAAGGCCGCCATCGCTTGAGCGCAGGTTCCTTTTGAACTCTGATTTTTTTCCGCACTTTGCCACAAAAAGCCATTCATTGAAAAGTTGCTGGTAATGGTTTTCCAAAGCGTAGTAGCGCGGTCGTATGTGACAGAGATGGGCAAACCGAGCACATCCTAGGGTAGCGTCCTCGGGATTTTAAGGTAATGCAAGCGCCAAATGTTTATAAACTTGTTGGAAAATGTGTATAGCTATACAGAAAAACAATTTTATTTGGTTCAAATAAAACACTCAAATATTCAAACAAACAATTATTTAGGAATCCTTTAATAAAAAAACACATATTAACCAAAATATTCGTACAACTATCAATTATTTTTATGATTTTAAGTGATAAACAAATTCACAGTCTTACAAAAAAATGTTATGCCGTTTATCAAAAATAGTTTTCTCATGGTCATGAAAAAATTCACATATTTTCATAAAATTTGTTAAAAATGTTCAGAAATCAGTCGGCAATACTTTTAGTTAAAAGCAGGGATGACTGCAGCTTCGATATGCGCCACTTTACTATCATTAGACCCCAAGCAACGAATGTTCGGTAACTATTTTTAGCGGCTATACACGTACCCTGTAAACCAAATTTGCCGACAATGTCTGATATCAGACAATTCTAAAAAATATCTGAACTCTATCGAGAATTCTGACCGAAATCGTTACGAATTCTGTTCGGTTTGTCTGAGGATTTTTTTTTCAGAGAAGTAATTCAGAATTTGTGTCAACCCTCTCATATGTTTTTCGTTACGAGCTAGGTAAAAATTCTGATCAGAAATCGGAGCATTTTGCCGATTGTCGTACAGAATTCCTACGGAATTCTGAACGTTTGGTTTGGTGGGCAAGGACAGGCAGTTAACGAGAACTGGAACTTCTCTCAAATCAATTTTTCAATTTTTTTACACACTGACTGGGACCGTAGAACCGTCTAGACTAAAAAACGGCAGAACCGATCTTTTTGAAATTGTCACAGAACGTAGCCGTGTGATCGGTGGTGAAAATAGGGTACTTGCATTTATGTGATATATCAATTGGGCGTGCCACCGCTCATTTAACGAGAACTGTCAGCAGTACAGTTTTCTAACGAACACAATAAAAAACCTTCGCACTGCATACATACTCAAAAACACATACAGATACAGTGCATAAATTTAATTGTTGTTTCCATTCATTAAATATCGTTGCAGTACGTAATAAATAATTTAGCCTATTTATGGAATTTTTAGTTGAAATTTAAGGGTTGTCTATTTTTTTGTGTATTTCGCCATCTGACATTTCCATTGGAAAGTTTGAAATTTTTAAGCATAAACGTATTCAGAACGTTTTGACGTACGACCATCATTTTTGTTGTTTGCAGTGACTTAAAAAATCAATTTAGCAAAAAAATAGAATTAAGTCGTGAACATTTTCATGCGATCATTTTTCACAACTTTCGACGTGGATTATGACGACAAGAGTGCATCGATGAACTTAAATCTTTGTATGGCGATGGCACCATCCTATAGCGCTGTGAAAAACTGGTTTAGTGAATTGAATCGTGGCCGACGCTCGCTCAAAGACGCGAAGGTCGTCCAAAAACGGCCGTTGTGCCAGACAACATTGATGCCTTGCGCGAACTGATAATGCAAGATCGTCATGTGACATACCGTGAGATAGAGGCATCCTTGGGCATTGCTTCCACCAGCATACATTCGATATTGCATGGACATCTGGCCGTAAAAAAAGGTTTGTTCTCGTTGGATCGGATCCCTCACAATTTGACAATCGCTCACAAAAGACTCGTGTCAATTGGTGCAAAGAAATTTTGAAAAAATACCATAGCGGTGCTTCAAATGACGTTTATAAGATCGTCACAGGTGACGAATCATGGATCTATGCGTATGAGCCCTAAACAAAACAGCAATCGACCGTGTGGGTCTTCGAAGACGAGCCAAATCCAACGAAAGTTGTTCGTAGAAGAAGCACTCCGAAGCAAATGGTCGCCTGTTTCTTTGGCAAAACTGGTCATGTGGCGCTTGAGCAAAGTAGGAGGTCAATTCTGAGTGGTTTACCACAATTTGTTTGCCTGAAGTCTTCGGAGAAATTCGAAATACGAACAGGAGAAGACAAATCATTGTGCAGCATGACAATGCGAGCTCTAACACATCGGCTCAAACCAGCGCCTTTTTGACCGGCCAAAACGTCGACTTGATGGGTCATCCGCCTTACAGACCCGACTTGGCAGCCAATGACTACTTTTTATTCTCTCACATCAAGAAAAAAAATCCGTGGTCAACGATTTTCATCGCCAGAAGATCTGTTGAAGCGTTCAAAAACCATGTTTTGGAGGTGTCTCAATCGGAGTGGAAAAAGTGCTTCGACAATTGATTTGAGCGCATGCAAAAATGTATAAATTAAGCTGGAGAATACTTTGAAAGACAATAAAACCATTTTTTATGATAAATATTCGTATTTACATTATTTAGCCAGAAATATATATAACAGTCACTCTTTGTGGGTGCATTGGTTTTTCGACAATCACTATTGGATTATCATTCGCCCAAATGCGGTAATTCTGCTTATTGACGAATCCACTGAGATGAAAATGTGCCTCATCGCTGCAGATGATTTTCTTCGAAAATTGATCATCCAAGCCTAAATAACTTTAACGTGTTGCTCGCTTGTGTATCCAATGGTTCAAATTAAGTTAGAAATTGAGATATATCAATTGAAATGCAAAAGACAAACTTGACGTTTAGTTGTGGTTCACATTCGACATCGGCACTTAAAATTTAACCATTAAAAAATATAAAATTGGTGTAAATATATTTATTTTTAATTACCATAAAACAGATTTTCCCTCTAATTTCAACTTTGATAACCAATAAGTAAGCATCTACAAGGCGTAGCACCCCTTTCATAGGCTGAACAATTATCTATTATATGCCATTTAAATTATTTGAGTTTCTTATTCGGTTCAAAAGATATGATTGTTGCAACCAAAAAATGGCATCACTGTGCGCTTGTCTAGTCCATTTTGGGTTTTCATGACTTCAAAAACTCCAGATTTATTGGTAAAAGCGCTAAATTGTCATCACGTCTTATCAAAGCCACAAAACTTTTCTCTAATCAATCGATATGGTAGCATTAACTCCAAATGTTTCGCATCCTTATCACTCCCCTCTACATAGGAATTTCTCTCTCATTCATTTTCGGATTTCGTCTTTTGTCAATTAGAATAATTGCAATATCAGTTAGTTGTTCCTCCGCTCTTAAGTAGTGACGACGTGAAAATTGAAGTTGTTTAGTTAGATTCACACTAGGCAACATAACTTCCCGCAACTCTTAGTTTGTAGGAGAGATTGGTAAGGGTAATGGATTCCCTTTAAGAAATTATATTCAAATCAAAGAAATGCCATTAAATTTGAAAGAAAATTAGTAAAATTGAATAAAGTGTTGGTGTTTAATTACGGTTTAAAATAGTTCGTCACGAAGTTTCTAGAAATAATCGTGTGATGTGTGGATGTCTGTTGCTCGTTTGTTTACGTTTTATCGTGTGCGTGCCGGGATTTGTTTCGTGTGCGGGAGAACAGTGCGCAGTGCGCTCTGCTCACAGCAAAGACAATAACAACATAAACCTTAAACTGAGATTATGGCAACTGCGTAGAGTATTGCTAATTGAGAATTTTTAACGAATTTAGAGCAGTGAAAAGGTAAGTGAAATTAGCAATTTGTCTATTCCGCTTATTTGTTTTGTTTCTACTTAAATACGACACTGTTTTCTATTAAAATCCCTATTTACACTATGCAACTTTACTTTTCGCAACTCTCAGTTTGTTGGTGAG
Organism: Hydrotaea diabolus; assembly: GCA_963513945.1. Lineage (NCBI taxonomy): Eukaryota > Metazoa > Arthropoda > Insecta > Diptera > Muscidae > Hydrotaea > Hydrotaea diabolus. The sequence goes on from OY740719.1 coordinate 111,911,283, forward strand.
ACTGTTAAGGGGGATGGAAACAGAAAATTCCCTTTTCATTCCCTTTGCCCAGTGTGAATGGTGACTCTGTAAGCTTAAACAGTCAACTTGTCTATTCAGAGAGAAAGTACTTAAATAACAGAGAGGAAGAACTTAAATAACAGAGACACGGAAATTATAGGCCATATAGATAGACCCAGAGTAATTAAAAACGCAGGAATGCAACATTCGAAACAATTGTACTTCTTTGGTACAATTTTAGCTTCAAAAGTACGAAAGTACTGACCGACTTATTTAGTACAAATTAGAAATAAATGCTCTTTCTTTAATGTGGGAATTTTCTCATTCCAATAAAATCTATGTTAAATTTTTTTGGAAATACAGTAAGAACTCGTTAAAGCGAATAATTTATTGCAGAGCATAATACGGATTATCACGAATTCGGATTATTGGATACTTTCGTCTTCACGTGTTTTCAAAAGAGTTCGCTATAATAATTTCCACAATTTATATGGAGCTTAGGGCCTTAGTAGCTATAGCTCACACAATCAAGATTAGTATGTAATTTAAATTGTATATTAATCCAATAATAAATAAATAATACAATGTATATGTATGTCTCAAATGATTGTTTAAGTAAAAATAATGTTTAAATAGTATAAACTATATATGTGACATCGCAAAGGGATCTAAAACATCAATTTTCTGAGCATCGAATGAGACCGATCCCATGCCCCAAAAGTCTTCCCTCCTAGAGATATGCGCGTTTTATAAAAGTCAAGTCGACGATTCTAAGCGCAAATAGAAAGGGACCTAATCTTTAAAATGGCTCTCCTGAACAAAATTTTTTTTATATCGCTTTCGATTTTTAGAAAGAAAAATAACTATTTATGACAAAAATAACTTATTATAACAACAACAACAAAAAAAAAACAATAATAATCTAAAGTTTATTAAGAATTTATAAGAGAGAAAATACAGAAGTATCGATGAGGTTTCTGGTAAATCTGTCTTCATTTCACTGAACGCATAACGAAGATTGAATTCAGCAAAATAAGACTGCGCTCGAAAAATTACACACTTTTAAAATAATGTGATGTGGACAATTCTAAGCGCAAATAGAAAGGGACCTCATCTTTAAAATGGCTCTCCTGAACAGAACTGGTTTTTTACCTTAGGTCCCTTTCTATTTTGCGCGCCACATATATTAAAATATTTTTTGTAAATTTGGATTACAAAACACAATCAATTCTGATTATAGATTATAGATAGATATAGATTATAGTATGTAGTATAGGAAAAACGTAGTTCGGCTTACTGGATAATTCGGATTAGCGAAGTGAGGATTACCGAGGTCTTACTGTAAATTTATAATTATAGTTGGCTTATACGATTCTAATGCAATTTGACTTTGACTGATATTCGGTTTGAAAGAAAGCTAACCTTATCTTATTTAAGAAGCCAATAGGGACATAAAAGAAATTTCCATAGAAAGGTCAACCGTAACCGATTTAAAAAAAAAGTTTTTTTTAGACGGAATTGGTCTCTTTGACAGCTGTCACTTGATTTATGCTCAGTTTGGTTTGCCATTTCATAATGAATAGAATTAGTTCGGAACATCGTTTGCAAATGGTAATAAATGTGTCCAAAAAGAGATGGGCACCGATCGTGATATTTACAATAAAATTTTGTTCAGCGTTGAAGTTCACTTTTGGTTCAATGGCTACGTTAATAACCAAAATTGTCGCATTTATATTAGTGAAAATCCACAAAAAGCATTGTTGAGACGCCGTTTCCTTCTTTAAAAAGTCAACGTTTGGTGTGCTCTTAAGGCAGAGGGAATTATTGGTCCATATTTCAAAATTGGAAGATGTTGATGTGGACGTCCTTCGGTTCCAAGAAGACGGCGCTACATGCCATATTGCCAACTAAACAATCAATTTACTGAAGGAAACTTTTGGTGAGCGCATTAGCTCGCATCGTGGGCCTGTGGTGTGGCCTCCATGTTCGTGCAATTTAACACCGCTAGAATTTTTTTTGTGAGGTTATGTGAAGTCAAGTGAAGTCTATGCAGATAACCCCGACAGTATTGGCGCCTTGGAAGAGAATATTCGGCGCGTTATTGCTGACATACGGCCCCAAATGCTGCAAAAAGTGGTCGAAAACTGGGATGGAATTTATTTGGGCTAGTTTTTTTTAAGGCGGTGTGAAACCGCCCACTTTTCCTCCTTATAACTCTAACAGTTAATGAGATACATATTGCGTTTTTCTGTTCAGATTATTTATTTTTCCAGACGTTGGTGCAGTCCTTGTGAGGGGAACATTTTTACCTCTTTTTAATACCATACTTTACAGTCCATCAACCCATGTTTTTGTTTTCAATTTCAGCCATCAATAGTCTGACCTAAAGTTTGCTTTCCACAAACAGACTGGCGGTTAGACGGACATACATCATCTTAGAGGTTTAAGACGATTCAGAATACATCTACTTTATGGGGTCTCCGCCCAGTATTTGAAGGTGTTGCAAACGGTGGTATACAAATTTCAGTAGTCTTGTATTTCCTACCCTGAGCCTGGTTAAATTCTTTATGGTAAATGTTTGATAACGAAGACAAAACAACGTTATATAAGGTCAAATGTTCATACAAAGTAGTTGAGTGAACATTATATAAGGTTATTTTTTTCAAGTGAGAGGAAGAGAAATGTGCGACATAATCCAAAAAGAGAACAATTTAAAGATCATTCGGCTCTGTTGTATCGAAGTTTTTCATTGCTGTGTGTTATACGAAGTTCTGAATTGAGTCACACGAAATTGCAACGATTGCGACTGTCTTTTTCCCCCATTTTTTTCTTTCTCTGCTTTGAACGTTTGTAATTGTGAGCAAGATCATAAGCCAATTAATCCAAACGCTAGCTGCACAATCTTCATTGCGCACTATCAGTGCAAGATCGCAAACGTAATTCTCATTAATCATAATGGGACTCCCGTATAAGTCATTTGATATGTAGCCGAAGTAATCGTTGCCAAATACTGCTGAAGAAAAACCTTGGCGGGTTTAGAAACAGCTGTACAGTCTGCCTGGCAACCGTAGCCAATACATTTCACTAATTTTTTAGTTGATCTGAAAAAGGAACAATAAAAAGGTCTCGAACCAGAATAAAAACTGTTCAAATCATATTAATAAAAAAAGACCAAATAAATGTAAACAAAACAAAAACATAATTATAAGTAAAAAGTTAATTTAAAATTAAAAATTATTACAGTAGCTACATTTCTGGTTAAAAGAGGTAACCAATAATTCGTTAACTTAACAATAAAAATAATTTTTATAACAATCTTCATAGTTAATAATATTAACAATTTCACTGTTAAATTGAACATGTATTGTTTCAATAAACTAACTATGAAATTTTAGTATTAACAATTTTCATGGTTAAAACAATGAATTGTAAAAACAACATTAATTATTTTAATAATAACAATATTAATGGATAAAAAAATTCAACAATGCATTGTTAAAGCAACAAAAAATTTCATGATTGAAAAATTCAACCAAAGAGTAGTTAAATTAACTATTATCATTGTTATACCGGGTTGCCCATATTCGACGGACCCATCTGGAGAAGTGCGCCTTCTAAGAACACCATTAAGCGTTTATACGAAAAATTTTCGACTGGTGAGGCTCTTTCTAATCCGAAGAGGCCAAATAAAAGTCGACCAAGGCGATCGGCCGAGAATATCGCTGCCGTACGAGCCAGTGTTGAGAGGTCCCCAAGAACATCCCAAAAACGCCGTTCTCAGCAGTTGGGCATGGCTCGGTCCACTTTACAACGGATTATTCGCGTTGATTTGCATTTGTTCCCGTACAAAATTCACTTGACGCAAAGATTGTTGCCTGTGGACAAGCCTCGTCGATTGGAATGGGCCCAAAGAGTCATCGAAATGGCCGAAGATGACGAGCAATTTTGGAACAAAATTATCATGTCCGATGAAGCCCATTTCACCATTTCGGCCATTTGAGAGATATCATATTCAAAAATTGATGTAAACAAATCTACTTGGAACAAATTAAATGATTAAGATTGCCAACCGCCAAATTTTTATTTTTTTCTTTGATTTTTTTAAAAAAAACATGGGTCCGTCGAATTTGGGCAACCCTGTACAACACTCAACAACAAAATGTTTAAATTAACCTTATATAAATATAATGTAGACTCCAAATCATGTTTATTTATGGTTAAGTGATATACAAAAGTCAACAACAAAATGTTTAACTTAACCTTATATAAGTATAATGTAGACTCCAAATCATGTTTTTTTATGGGTAAGTGAACCTTATACTTATATAAGGTTATTTTTCTTCTCAGTGTAGTGATTTCCATCAACTTTACCAGTAAGAGATTAATATTTAAGCTTTGTAACGCCTTTTCCGTAAAATACATTAGCCGTTCTGGGCCGGTACCCCACTGATTTAAGATACGAGTACGTTTAGTTTCTTAATAAAATCTTCTGGGAATTTAAATACACCATGTGAACATCTGTTTCCTACCCAAGGCCAAAGGTTGGCCAAACCCGCCATCATTCCTGATGACTGTATGAATAGTTTGGTGATCGATTTGATTGTTTCTTGTGTCTATTGAATATTTGTTCGAAATGCCTTTGACCAATTGCCCTCTCCATCGCGATGCGCACTCTCTCTCTTTCTCTCCCTCTCTCTTTGACTCGTTGCTCTGTGTAAAGCGCCGCCGACGATTGTTGGCATACCGCCAAGACACGCAACATAAGCATCAATGTCGCAAAGGAGCAATCATCATCACCATCATCCGTTGGCATCAATACGGTTGGAGCAACTCCTGCTACTGTTAACAGTTTGCATTGTTGCCGCAATGTGTGATGGGCTCATCATCGCCAACATCTCCGGCTTCAAAGGCCGCATGCAGCAGCAACAGAAGCTGCTGCCAATGCGTGGCAAATAGTTTTCTTTTTAACAAATTACAATTTCAATACAATCAGCCACATCCTCCCCGTGAGCGGGACTAGTCAGTCAGTCGTCCAGCCGGCCGGCCGGCCATTCATTGTTTAACGAAAAATCGTTTGTTTAGTAATGGTGATGGATTTGAGAAAATCGCGTTTTTGTTGTTGTTGCAGTTGCTGTTTTTCTCCTCGTGGCCATTAAGGCCGCAGTGGTGGCGGTGCGCGGTTTCAGTGAGCGAATGCCAAATTAATTGGTAGCAACCAGTTAACAGTCTACTTTGCAACAATAACAGCAGCGACAGGCGGAAAAAGAGTGTGCAGCCTGCTACCCATTCATTCTCGTTAGTGGCATGCGGCTTAAAAATGCGTTTTGCTGCCTTCCTGCCATCCGTTTGCGCACTCAACTCTGCACAGTGGTTACAAAACAACAGAAAATTATACAAACAAAATTCGGTTCAATTAAAACTTTCAAATATTCGAACAAAAAATTATACTTAGTATTAGGAATCCTGTAATAAAAAAATTTCAAATATTACCTTAAATATTTGTAGATTGTTTATTTACAATAATTCAGATTTCAAGCGATAAACAAATTCTCGTATGTGCAAAAAAAAGTTGTAAGTCGTTTATGGAAAATATTTTCGTTTTAAGGCCATAAAAAAAGTTTACATTGACATACTTACAAACTGTTGTAATTTTTTTCAAAAGGCAAAAGACTGCTTTCAGATTAAGAATTTTAAAAATTCTAGGCTGCCTTAATTGTTGATTCACCACCTTACTTACTGAAACCAGGAGAAGCTTGGTTTTAAAATTAGAAGAAGCCGTATTAGTTCCGATCGAGATCTCCGCGTATACAGGGCGATTCTTACACGACAAGACAAATTTCACCTGATTATGCGAAAGTTATGACTATTTGACTGGAATGCACACATTTTTTTTGGAAGCGAAATAACAGCACAAATTTATTTGTTTTTGTAATAAACAAACATTTTTTTTTGCATTTCAGTCAAATAGTCATAACTTTGGAACAGTAGGACCTCTAGACCTCCGTTTTGGTAGTTTTGGAAAGGTAAGAGGTAGATCTATCTTTTAAGACAATAGTTCAGAACTTAGCAATTTACACTAGTACCCTCCGACCACCAATACGAAAAATTTCCCCCCTTGCATTTTCGGACATGGTCGTAGATGGACATATTTTCATGAAATGAGCCAAGGAATACGCTGGCGAAATTTGTCCAGTCGTGAATGAATCACCCTGTAGAGCTCCGTCGATCATTCGCAGGATACTGATTGTCTTTTTTTCTGGAAATGAACGACTAAAGTGATAATAGTACGAGCGTTGTTACACGTATTTCTGGCCAAGGCAACACTAAGTGTTGCTTTGCGCCATCTGACATTTCCATTGGAAAGTTTGACATTTTTTTAGCATAAACGTTCCCAGAACGTTTTGTCTTGTTTCCAGTGACTTGAAAAAATCAATTTGGCAAAAAATGGAATTAACTTGTGAACTTTTAAGTGCGATAATTTTTCACAACTTTCGACGTGAATTATCACGACAAGAGTGCATCGATGAAGCGCCATTCTAAAGCGCTGTGAAAAACTGGTTTAATGAATTCAATCGTGGCCGACGCTAGCTCAAAGACGAAGGTCGTGATGGTCGTCCAAAAACGGTCTTTGTGCAAGAGAACATTGATGCCGTGCGTTAGCTGACAATGCAAGATCGTCATGTGACATACCGTGTGTTTTTTTTTCAGTTTTATTTTTTTTTAATTCATTAAGATACATATAGCAACTATGAATAAACAAAATAGATTCCATATAGTAGTATAAAAACACATAGACCAGAAAATGGAACTCAAGTTTACTTATGATTTGTAGTATTTTGCTTAATATTTTAAATACTTAAACTTATTTTATATAATAAATTATATTTTTTTATGGTTCGATATGTATTGAAAAAGTTTTTTTTTTAAAAAAACTCTACTTAAGTATTTATGGGGTTAAAAAGGGTCAGGTTGGTAAAAGAAAGAGGCACACTTTAGTTGTTTATCCATCAAAATTTAGTTTTATCTATTTTCAGTCTCTCGTTAATATCCCTTCTTGATACACCGGTTTCAAATCGAATATCATTGTTAGCAACTATGTCATTATTTACAGTCTTCTCATTTGGTCTTCTATTCAGATGGTAGAAAATGGGAATACCAACTGAGTTCTGTATATACCCATGTTTATCCAGGTATAGAAATGCTTCGGGGGGAACAAAACCTGTTGATAAGGTTGTTTGTATATAACTATCGCGGGCGTAGTAAGGGGCCATAGTAAGGTTATTATCATAACATAGTGTGCTTCGTACAATATGATTTCTTATGGACTTTATAATAAAGTTATCTATTCTTATTATATTCGCAGAATTATACAATCTGGCATTAGATACAAACTTCGTATAGTTGCTATGTTTAGACCTATGAAGAGATGTACATGAGCGTAAACAATTTCTCTCAAATTTGCGAATTCGTTCCATATAAGATGGTGAAATATTAAACCATATGGGGCATCCATAGGTTAATATAGGACGAATTAGCGCCTGGTACATTAGACATTTTACCTCAGGCGTGATATGTTTCGAGAAGAAAAGTGACTTGTAATTAAAAAAAATGCATTTCTGGCCTTTACAATTTGTGTCTTAACATGAGTGTTAAAATATAGAAATTTATCGAAATAAATATACCTAGGTATTTTTTTTTGACGCAATCTTTTTTTGGAATATTTCCATGATCTGAGGGAGACTTGATGCCAAAGAATTTCCAGTTCCTCTTTATATTATTATTACATTTTGCCACGGACGGCCGAAAAAGAATTGTTTCGCATTTGCTGAAATTTATTTGCATATTCCAATCCTCTGAGTATCTCACTGCTGCATTAAACTTTTCCTGAAGATTTTTGGATATTCTCTGCACACTATCAGCGGCATGACATAATATTATGTCATCGGCAAAACCTATGGAGTCAGTAATAATATTTAAAAGTTCGGGAATATATATGTTGAATAGGATCGGCGCATTGACCGTACCTTGCTGCAGACCATTTACGATGACAAACTCTTTCGAACTTACATTATCATGATAGCTCACGACGACATACCAGCATACATTTGGTATTGCATGAACACCTGGCCGTAAAAAAGGTTTGTTCTCGTTGGACTCCGCACAATTTGACAATCGCTCAAAAAAAGGCTCGTGTCGATTGGTGCAATGAAGTTTTGAAAAATACGATCGCGGTGCTTCAAAAGACGTTTATAAGATCGTCATAGGTGACGAATCATGGATCTATGCGTATGAGCCCGAAACAAAACAGCAATCGACCATGTGGGTCTTCGATGACAAGCCATATCCAACGAAAGTTGTTCGTGGAAGAAGCACTTCGAAGCAAATGGTCACCTGTTTCTTCGGCAAAACTAGTCATGTGGCGACTGTTCCGCTTGAGCAACGTAGGATGGTAAATTCTGAGTGGTACACCACAATTTGTTTGCCGCACATCAAGAAAAAAATGCGTGGTCAACGATTTTCGTCGCCAAAAGATGCTGTTGAAGCATTCAAAAACCATGTTTTGGAGGTGTCTCAATAGGAGTGGAAAAAGTGCTTCGGCAATTAGTTTGAGCGCTTGCAAAAGTGTATAAGTCATGCTGGAGAATAATTTGAAAAACAAAAAAAAACATTTTTGATGATAAATATCCGCATTTTCATTAGCCGCGTAGTTGCGGCCAACATTTGAAGGATATTATATTCAAAAAATAAATGCCATAAAATGATTGAAATCAGGCGTGGAATCTTTATTGTTCATTCGAAAGGACATTTTATGGCATTTATTTTTTGAATATAATATCCTTCAAATGTTGGCCGCAACTACGCCTCTTTGTTTCCATTCTGAGGGTCCAATTTGATCGAAAACAGCTTATCTTCCCGTTTCTTACCGAACGCTCATTTCCATAATACAGTTGGCAACATTTGAAGGAAATTACTTTCAAAAAATAAATGCCATAAAATGTCATTTCAAATTACCAATAAAGATTCCACACTTGACTTGAGTTTTTATGTTTTTTTTTGTTCTGAAAAAATACCTCTGGATGGATCACCCTTTATATAAGGAAACAGTTTTTTGACTCTACTTTTTTCGTTTAACAAGTGAGGCATGTGGAATTTTTGATCTTAAAATTGTTTTCTGGAAGTTCGGATACTTCGTTTTTTCTACCGATACTTCAGTTACAATTACTGAACGTTACAGAGCACCAACGAACTATCTGTTGTGCTTATGGCATACTCGTGTTGCATGCAACCTCAATCATTCGATTAGCAAAAAAATCGGTTGTAGCAACGAAACCGTTTTCTTTGTGCGGAATCACTGTGCCTCAGTTTTGTCGTTTTTGACAAAGTGCCCCGAATGAATGAAGTGTTGCCGCCTGGTCGCTGACGCAGCTCCTCACATGCAAGAAGTACACTCAGCTATGTTCATGAAACGAGCACACGGGAAATTTGTCAAATTATCCGTTGTTAAATTAACTAGATTTGTTTTTTTGCTTGCCGCCGTTGCTGCAGCGCGGAAAAAGTCATTAAATTGTCAATATGATCAGCGGACTGCCCCACCATATGACGCCCGTGCAAGCCTGAACGACTGCCTGCGAACCTATCAACATTGTATGTGCGAATGTATGCCTAGTGACTTGGGGGCCACGCCACTAGATCTGGAACTGTTTGCGCTGCAGCCTCGAATTGCTAGCAATTATGCGCGCTTGCTTTTTTTCTGTTTTTAAGTTTGCCTCTTCGACTGTTGTTCTTATTGATTGTTTATCCGAACATTAAGATTTAATTATAAAATTATTTCATTTCTCTTCTGTTTTGTGTTTTTGCTTATCGGCGTCAAGCTTTTGCGACTTAAGTTGTTCTTTTCGATCTGAATGAATGAGTGTCGTGCAAGCGAGCGTTGAATGAATGGCTGCAGCGTTGCGCAGAACTTGTTCCATGTTAACCGTTTCTAATCGGTCGATTACGACGAGAATAATGGAAAAAATTGCTCTGGACATAATCGTCGTTGTGCGGAATTGCGTAAATTGTTGCAAACAAAGTCATTAATGTTCCAGGTAGAGCAAGCAATCATTTTGCGAAGATCATGTTAAGTGCTTTAAGGGAAGGGAATTTATGAATGAAAATGTCGCGTCAGCTTGAATGAATGAAGACATTCACTTGCCAACGGCGGAAAAAAATATATTAAAACATGGCTACTGTCGTCATTGTTTCTCAAAAGGGTCCGGGGAGCGGAGGAGATTTACTACACGAGAAAGATGTTAACGGACATTAGAAGTTTATCAAAGGAAAAATTAAACAGTCTCGAAGAATTTCGATAAATTTTCACTAAAAAGAAAAACAGAAACTGTTAAAAATGTACTGTATCGAATTATAAAAGGATTTTAAAGCTCCTATATTTTGATGGCATTAGACCAATGTTTGCACACGCAGAGAAAAATTATGGTTACTATATGGTCACGGCAATAATAATAGGTTCAACGCTATAAAAGTATGTTCGTCGCAACCATAGTATTGTTTTTTAATTTAATTTTGACAGTAGTAGATTGACGCAATATTAATATTGTTGAAATGTAATAATATAATTATTAATATAATATAATAATATTAAAAAATGAAAATATGGTTGTAGCAACAATAAAAATATGGGACAAAAGTATTGTATTTTTGGGTTTTATGTTACCAATAATATTATTACGGCAATCATACTGTATGATTATATTTTTTTTCATTTGAATACGCTTTTTAGAACAATGTTATTGTTATGAACTACAAAAATTCGGTTGGATAAACCGACTTTCTGTTGCAATAACCAACATTCCCTGTTATTGACGGAAACATTGTTCGAGATATCGTATGAAGGTTGCTACAACCATATCACGATATTCACAGTCAATAACACAGTTATACCAACCGAAGTCAGTTTAATCATTGGTTTCGACAACTGGCGGTTATGGTAAAATAATAATTTAATATCCACATAAAAACCCTGTAATATTTTATCGTTCTTAGTAACAACAATATCTTTGTGGACGACGAAACCTATTTCAAATAAAAATAGGTAAAGTAGTTTAGTTTTGGGTTAGACGGTTAATGGTTTCAAACAATTCTAAACAATACCATAAATAAAAAAATCTAGAATATAAAACAGGCCTTACTGTAATACTAAGACCTAGATAGAATATTCGACATAGGTATACCTCGCTATAATATATTTTTCCCGAGTTATCGGCCACCTATAGCTTGACAATAAATATTGTTATACTTATAAATAAAATAAAACGACGTGAGATAACACGGCATTTGATTTGGTAACGCCATTTTTGGCTGCGTGGCAAGTAGCCCCACCCTTTCTATTTGCGCTTAGAATCGTCGACTTCACTTTCATAAAACGCGCATATCTCTGGGAGGGAACACTTTTGGGCCCATCGAATGAGACCGATCCCATGGTCTCATTCGATGCTCAGTGTTGTCCACATCAAAAAAGATTTTTTACCCTTAGTTCCCTTTCTCTATGCGCTGTCACATATATAAAATATAGCGATAGTTGGTTGTTTGGTTTGATGTAGTTGGGTCAAGCCAACCAACTATATTTGTGGTTACTTACTGATCACTGCCCACGCTAAACGGCTGAAGCTACTTAGAATCATGAAATTTGTTGGGTAGAACGGATGTAGACGCTCAATTAGGAGATTTTTCGAAATTTGTTCTTTAAGGGGAAATTTATCCGCCATAAAACAAGTGAATAATGAATGCCAGGACCAAACGCATAATCAAATTCGGGCAATGGAAATGGAAGTAAAAAGGGATTTTTGGAAGATAAAAACGTATGTGGATTAAAAGCAATAACTTTCGTACCTCCTAATCCAGAGTACCTAGAAACGTGAACTTTGGGGGGTATTTCTAAAGGGTGGTTAATCGTCCACATATCGTCCAGGTCTATATCCTCAATTCAATCTGGCCACAAGACGTCTGTTATCATCTCGCGATAGCGAACATCATTTAAGATAACTGCTTGGCCGACGTCAATTTTGAAGTACGGCCCGATGACGCCGCCAGCCCATAAACCGCACCAAGAGTCTCATAAGCAAAAACTTTTTAACAATCCCTCGTGGATTCTCATTTGCACAAGTGCGGAAATCTGCTTCTTAACGAACTCACTAAGGAGAAAGTGTACCTCGTCGCTGAAGATGATTTTTTTTAATACCAGCACTCAGGGGATGCCCCTATACGTATACTTGCGGTGCATTGCGGTGAGGGGGGAAAGAGGGAGTAATGGTTATTGACGCTTGCCTTGAACTTCTGGATGTCGCATATAGTGGAAAATAAATTTGCCGGTAGTGGATTCCACATACGGACTGTACAAGCGAAAAACGAATTTTATCGGTAGTGTTTAGTGCGGTCAACTGGCCAATCGATAACAAAAGGGTGTAAATTTCTGGAGAGTCGCATATCCCTGCCAAACATCCTCACGTCAGGAATAAGGCGACGGATGTCTGATGAACACACACCATGAAAGTCACGATAGAAAAGCGTCACGCAACCCACATTCCGACTATGCTCAAGGAAAACAATAGAGTTGGGTACCCTACTGTCACCTATCGCTCTCCTTTGAAAACGATAAAGTAGCTCCAAGGAGGATTTTGAAGCACCTGCCCATGTATTCCATCTTCGGCCTGATGTAAGTTGTATGGATATCGAAAAGATCAGAAAAAGTGAAATATTTCTTGCACCGCTTTAATAAGCCTATGCTGCACTTGAGTGCTTCTTTCGCTACTTCGAATACATGTCTCGCCCAACGAGCGTCACATTGTATTTTCATGCCCAGAACATCGAGAGTTTCTGATTATTCAACATCCGTACCATCGTATTGACGACGCTTAAAATGGCCAGAGGGCTTCAGCTCTTCAGTCAGTTGAACCTTGTAAGCACGTTAATTCAAATCTTTATTAAAAATTCGCTTCAATTCAACTATGGAGCACGACGACGAATTGAGGTTGATGCTCTTCTGCCACACTTTCGTGAACAACATCAAAGTTTTCGGCAGAAAGAACTTCGCGAGCGTGCACAGGTGTTTTCACATTTCCTACAGAAGCGATTTGCTAAAATTTGCGCCCAATTCTTCCGATTGTGGACACATTTGGTCGATTATGCTGACCAAAGTAACGAATTGTTTTTTTTTTTAATTTAAACGAACATTTTTGTAAAAGGCTTCCCCAATATTAACGCGCTACCATGTATGAATTTGTCACACACTGAAGCAAAAAAATTTCAAGTAAGGTATGCCAAAAAGCTTGACGTTCAGGTCTGACTCACAATTAATATTAATAGGTTAGACCACCCTTCATTGAATACGAACGTCTAAAAAAAAGTAATAATAAAATATTAGATGAAAAACAAATATTTGATTATTAAAAAATTTCTTTTTTTAGTTTCTTTTAAAATATCTTCTAGTGACCCTATTTCCTGTCCGTAACTGTAAGTTACAATCCTGACGGGTGTTACACGCACAAAACCTGAAACTACTATGCCAAACCCTGCTCCCCAGCCATCTTAAGCAATAAATATTTTCATTTAAACACTTAAAAATTCCCACCAAAACCTTTGAAGGAATTCCATTAACGCCTAACATTAGTTCGGGATAATTTGCAACTGTTTGCAGCACCTGATTTTATATGACTTCATAAGCAACGATTCTTCTGTGTGCGCACCGTTTATAACCCTTTTGACATCATCGCAAAATTTCGCATCAATTTTGTTGGAGGGGAGAATTGGTGAAAATTACATTTTCTCGGACTTATTTTACAGCAGCTCATCTCTTGATTTAAAGCGCTAAAACTTCATTATCACTGCAATCATTACCCAGTAGCCTATGTGCCACTTGTTGCATGTTGTTGTTTCCTTCCACCCCGTTCGTTCGGTGGCCACATTGCCGCCATCGTTTTTGCAACACAATAATTATTGATTTTACAGCACTTTATTTATTGCCGCTTGCACCAACTTCCAATCCAGCTGCTGTGCGATTCGGTGGGCACAAATATTGTTATGGCCCACCTGAGTCCGTGTGGTAGGTGCTTCCCCCCCTTGAAATGTGTAATGCATAAGTCACGATTAAGACGAATGAACGAACGTAAGTTTTACACTGGCTACGCATTACTGCGTAATCGAACAGCGGTGGCAGGCAGTGGCTGCCTCAGCATCAGCTTCAGCGGCAATTGTGAGTTATATTGAAGCGCGCAGGTGTTACTCCATTAGCGGCGAATTGTGCAAGTGCGAGGTTCATCATATCACCTTTTTCTGAGTTTTCCCATTTTTTTCTCTTGGCCACAGTTGGGGAATTTGATTTTTTATGGACTGCATTTGAGGCCATGGCCATATGAGCTGGAAAATATTGTTGTTGTAATGGACATGTGTAGGCTTTTTTCTGTGTAGCTTCTGTACAAAATCCTAGAACATTTGCTGATGTAACCCCCTAGTCAGCAGCAGAAAAAAAAATCCCACTGAATTCAATATCCCAACACACTTTCTGCAGCATTTTTGAGAGCAATCAGTGACTACAGTGGTGGTGCAAAAAATGCAACTCTATCCAGAAACTCTATCCAGAAACACAGAATCCAATGTTATTTGCCCCGATAGATGTTATATGCGAACCCCTTTTTTGCCGTTGGTAGTAAACAGCAAAAAGGACAAGAGCTTAACAAGTGAAGAATTCATAGGTTCGGCCAGATCGATGCGCTTATACTCGTACTCTCCTCCATGAATTGTGTTTAAGTATGACATTGTCAGTATTGGGGGTGTGGTTGTTGGTGGTGATCTTAGACTGGAACTACACGCAGAAAAAAAGTATGGTTGCGGTGACAATATTCGAAGAGGATAATACTATTGTTGAGTGTATGGTTGTGGTACAACAATATTATGATTCTCACAATAATAGTATGATTCAAATACAACCATACCATGATCCTCACAACCATACTTTGATCCTCACAACAATAGTATGATTCAAACATAACCATACTATGATCCCCAAAACCATAGTATGATCCACACTCAACCATACTATGATCTCCACAATCATATTATGATCCTCACAGCCATAGTATGTTTCACACACAACCATAGTATGATCCTCACAACCATAGTATGATTCACACGTAACCATGTTATGATCCCTACAACCATAGTATGATTACACACAAATATACTATGATCCCCAATATTATTTTTTAGAATTGGGTTAAGTTGTAGACAATAAATTTGAACAATGAAAATTATTTAAAAATACATATTCAAAATAATAGAAGTGATTTATTTAAAAGTAGAAAAAAACAATTTACAAGTAAAAAAACGTAAGCGTTTTTATTTAAAATTTTCACTTAAACAAAGCCAACGCAGTTTATTTGAAAAAATTTAATTTCCTTATAAAAAGTACTATTATTACATTCTATCCATAACAATAACATTGTTTTAAAAAGCATATTCAAATGAAGAAGAATTATAATCATGCAGTATGATTGCCGTAATCATATTATTGTTTACATAAAACCCAAAAAACAATACTTTTGTCCCACCAAACTAATTTATATTGTTGCTACGACCATATTTTCATTTTCTAATTTGACAATTATACTATTGTTACATTTCAACAATATTAATATTGCGGCAATCATACTATTGTCAAAAATAAAAGAACATATTATTATTGCCGTGACCATATAGTAACCATGATTTTTCTCTGCGTGTATCTATCTTAGACGGGAACTACTTTTCGGCGCTCTATGGACCATTGGTCTATAGTAAATTCATAGTCATTCACTGTCGTGTGGAGATATTATTCTTTTTGAGTACCCCATGTTTATTGTTGAAGGTCCATGTCAGGACCCAAAATTTAAACAAATCTTAAAAGTTTGTGAGTCTTTAGAAAAGTAAGGAAATTATTTTGTTTGTGAGAACCCATATGTCCATGTTCGAAAATACAGGGTGGCTGATGAATGCCGCTGGTTATTTTATTTTGCAGATGGATTTTAGATTTAACAAAAATGGATAACTGGGACACTAAAACAAGAATTTGGATTGTCCGCCGCTATCACGCACTGGAGTCCGTAGTTTCGGTTCAAAGAGAGTATAGGCGCACGTTTGGCGGCAATCCTCCGAGCAGATGGACCAAAATGAGAATTGTTAACAATTTTGCAGAGCATGGGACAGTCAACAGAAAACCTTACCATCGAAACCTTTCAGTTCGGACGGAGGAAGCAATCCCTGCTGTAGCTGTTGCCATACAAAACAATTCAAGAGTTTCGACAAGAAACTTATCTGCTGAAATGGGTACAAGCAGACTGTCATTGCAGTCATTTATGTTCAAAGATTTTGACCTATTCCCATATGAAATTCAAAAGGCCAACAAACTGAACGCAAGTGACTTCCCGATTCTCTTGGAATTTTGGCAGAAGATCCTTCAATAGGTGGAAGAGGACGGTAACATGTTATACTGTCTTTTTTGGTAAGATGCCGCACATGCAGTAACAAGCAGGGGGCATTTAAATGTCATCATTTTTAAAATTATTTAAGCTTTATTTAATAAAATTGAACAAGCCTTTAAGGGAATAAAAAAAATGAATTCCATAAAATGAAAAAAAAAGTTAATTGAGTTTCTTAATTTAGGAAAATTCATCAGCCACCCTGTACTACTAGGTAAACGCCTCCAAGTTAGTCGAATACTTCAAAATATTGTTCAGAGAACTAATTAAATATTTTCTGAATCGTTGTAAAGTTCTTATATGATCTAGCTATTTCCGTCTGTCTGTGGAAAGAAAGAAGTCCCGACAAACCAGAGTAATATTAGCTCAGTTTCTACTGGGCCCGAAATATATGAACAGAGTCAGCCTCTGGAAAAATTCCCTATGTTTTTATCAAGTAATCAATGTGAGATATTATTTTCAAAAAAAAAAATACAAAAATTCAAATCAAATGTGAAAACTTTATTGCTAATTCGAATGGACATTTAATGGAACTACGAAAGCAGTGGATAGTTTCGAGCTTTTAAGGAGCCCAAACACTGAAACGGCGACGTGCAGAAACAGGTGTAATTCTCTCCATGATCAAATGGCAAGCATAACCTAAGAAAAAAATAAAGTTCAACACAACTCAGGTGTAATCAGCGAAAAAAGACCTTATTGAAAAAAATACCTCTAGTTTAATCACCCTATAGTACTTTTGCGACTTTTTTGGTATCAACTCCGATCTTTTGGCCAGGTGATATTAGTAAGGTACACTACAATGTGATTGGGCAAAAGGGCGTGGCTTCTCCAACACGAATCTGAACTGAAAAATAACACACCTAATAAACTACTAGGGTATGGCAATGCTATTTGGATCTCTTGACAATGAACTGTATCATAACACCTTTTGTTAAAAAAGTAAGAGGTGTCCCTTTAAAAAATCGCATTCATGGCTTAAGTTATAGACGGATCGTTTATAAATGTTAACAGAGTGAAAACAATGATAAGCATATGTGACATGAAAAAATGAAAATCAATTTTCATTTCTTTTTTCTTTTTTTGATGTGGACAACATCTGAGCATCGAATGAGACCGATCCCATGCCCCAAAAGTGTTCCCTCCCAGAGATATGCGCGTTTTATGAAAGTGAAGTCGAGGATTCTAAGCGCAAATAGACTCCTGAACAAAACTGGTTTTTAACCTTAGGTCCCTTTCTATTTCGCGTCACATATTATTATAAGCTGTAGGGATAAAATTTGACAAAAATGCGTGCCACCGCCCATACAACCCTGAAGTTTAAAAGGCCATTTCTCGAACTAATACCCATATTACGACAGTAATTTGTATAATGGGATGTTGGTATGGAAAGAACTCATCCGGTTGGAATACAGGCTCTCATACCAGGGGGTAGGTTTTGGGCCCACAATGATCAAATGACCATGCCCATTTATGGAATGTTTGCTCCGTCCAGACCCACGACTTCCTAGCAAAGCTAGTTTTAAAGGGAATTTTGTATTAACGTCGTAGAAATGTCAAACAAATAATGTTCAACTGATTTGCCACTAATAACTATTTAAAGGATGGCCCAACCTTAATGTACGATCTTAACATCAAGTTTTTTTGCCAACTTAATATGACGTTTCTGTGTTTCCGTGTTTGACAAATTCAACCTTGGACAAGTACTTAATTGATTGTTACTTAATTGAGATTGCTAAAGCCTTTTAAGAAAAAGGGCGTTCTACTCAAAATGCATTTCGTGGACTTAGTTACTTTTTTGGTCAGCATAAGCGACCAAATGTTTCACAATCGGGGCAATTGTGCGTAAATTTCAACAAACCGCTTCTGCAAGAAATTTGAAAACACCTGTGTATCCTCGTCTAATTCGTTCTGTCGTTAGGCCGTACTTCTTCGAAAATGAGGTCGGACAAGCAGTTACTGTAAATGATTTCGCTATCGCGAGATGATAACGGACTTCTTGTGGCCAGGAATTGTGGATGTGGACCTGGAAGATATGTGGTTCCAGCAGGATAGTGCCACCTGCCACAGCCAACGTACAATGCGCCCTACATTTAATGGTTTTATCTTTTTCGCAGTAGTCATCCTTACCACCATCTCTTGGACAGGATGCCTCCGCCCTGGCAGATCAGGAACGATCTTTATGATCTAGAGGGAGAGGTCCAGCGGTACAAGAGATATCCTTTCGATCATCGAAACTATCAGCCAGGTCTGAACAACAATAACGCTGATGAAGTCGCAGCAGCTACAGTGTGAATGTAATGCTGAAGAGAAGGTTCTACATCGGCAGACGCAAGTGGTTCTGGCTCAGCTGAGATCTGGATGGTGCACTCGCCTCAATTCTTATTGGACATGAATTGCTGCTAACGTTCCAGATATCTGTCCCGCCTGCCATTAGAGACAACGTGACGTGCTACACCTATTCAATTGTCCGGCCAAAGCCAATCCGCTGGTCCCCAGGTCTCTGTGGACGCATCCAGTTTAAATGGCGCGTTTTCTCCACCTGGATATCGAAGCCGATCCCTTATAGACCAACTGTACTTCAAAATAAGTTATATTGTTGTTACAACAACAACAACTAGTCCATCTACTCTAGGGAGTTCCGCCAAACTCCCGCCTAAACTCACTTTGGACGGAAATGCAGGACTGCAAAGCATGGTACATACTGCTGCACTATCCAAATCCTCTTTTCGGTACCCCAAGCACTAATTTTAATTAATCTAAATACTAACCTTTCATATAAAAGAAAATAAGGCTATTGCTTACATAGAAAAAACTTATTACGTTTTGCTTCTGTTGCACGATTCGTGCACCACCCTGTAGGTATAGCCTCATTGTTGGTGATGGGTCGCCAGGATCACCGATGTTCACTTGTTTCTAATCTAAATTTTTTCTTAAAAAATTTCCACAAGAAAAACCTTTCCATGTACAAAATATTTTGCTTGGCAATCCCTGATAATTCTGTGCCTAATTATCACATTACCGGCATGAGTAAAATTCAAAATTTTCTCATTCAAACCGACATACGAAAGTATTCATGTAGCGAATGCCTCATGCCTCACTTTGATCGTCCAGCTTACAACAGCCCAACCACGCTACTACCCGTATATGGTTGATTAACTTATGACTCAGTAGTGGAAAATGTGTTCCATGATAATGGACACCA
This sequence comes from Hydrotaea diabolus, assembly GCA_963513945.1. NCBI lineage: Eukaryota > Metazoa > Arthropoda > Insecta > Diptera > Muscidae > Hydrotaea > Hydrotaea diabolus. The sequence goes on from OY740719.1 coordinate 111,930,993, forward strand.
AAAACAAAATCTCATCAGTAACTTTTGCACTTTTGCTGGGCAAGACACCAACGAGCGGCTGGCACCGGCCATGGTGCAGTGGCAGTAAAAAATACGAATAAAAAACTACACTTGCTGCAGCAGCTTCCGCATAAGGTATCTCCAACCTTTCATACCCATCATACTCGTATCAGCCTTTAGTTTCTTCTTTATTGTAACAAAATCTTTGTGGACTACGTGGGGTAGAGTATCGGTCGCCGTACTGCCATTGCTTGGTGGGCTCCCTCCATATTCTCTTAATCGAAGTTCAATTTTTCACCATGATCACCTTCACACACATTTATCGTCTCTCCACTCTATGTTACAGATAATGTAATAATTTTTTGCGCCCGTACAGCCCGGGCGTATTTTATTTTCATATTGCACAAGAACCCAATGCGGAGACCATTGATTCGTCGTCCCAGTGCTGAGGCATGACCATCATCATCATTATCAACTTTATTATCCAGACAATTTTGTTGTTTTTTTTGTGTCGTACATATGCTCGTATATCGTCCATCCATCCATCCCGTTGTAACCCAGTGATGTGGCTAGTGTTTTACTTGTACAAGCTTGTCTGGAGGGAACAATCTTTTGGTTTAGTTAGGAAAATCTTTGGGCCTCTTTACGTTAAAAGATGAGTTTAGTGTTTGAATCAACCTTTCTTAACTACAGGGTGGCGCGCGAATCGTGCTACAAAAATAAGACGTAATATCTTTTTTTTCTGTTTGAGCAATTGGCTTATTCTCTATTTTATTTGGAAGGCTAGCGTTTAGATTTATTAAAATGAATGCTTGGGTACCGAAACGAGGATTCAGATAGTGCAGCGGTACCATGCGTTGCAGTCCTGCAATTCCGTCAAAACGGACTTAAGGAGGCAGTTTGGCGCAACTCACCCAGTAGATTGACCATTATGAGGCTGGTAAACATAATTGCAGACTCTCGAATCATCGCACGATGTAAATGGGACTGTTATTTAAAAATGTTAAAGGAGTTTTTTTAGAGAACTGCTCCAAAGACGTATCAGATTCAACAGCATTTATTATTTATGGAGCCAGGCCGGTTATGGGAGAGCTTCAACGAAAAATTCCCAAACAAATTAATATCCAGAAATTCTAATTCCTGCCGACCCCCCAAGGTCGCCGGACCTGACTGAATCAGGCTTTTTTGTGGGGTTGTGTCATGCAAGATGTCTACAAAACGAAAACAAGGAATTTGACTGATTCCAAATAGTCCCTTAAAAAATAATTAAAGCGATCCCAACTTCAATCCTTACGTTAGCAATGAATAATTTTCTGATCAGTTGTCGCATATGCGTGGATGAGCATAGGGGTCATTTGCCGCCTATCATCTTCAATCGCAATTAGTCATATCAAATTAAACTGAATTTTCTATACAATAATAAAAAATAACATAAATACATTGATTAAAAAAAAGTTATTTAAATATCATATTGTACCACAATTGGTGTGCCACCCTGTAGCTCTTGTCGATTCTATTCTGAACCACAAATGATTGCCGAATTTTGTTCTCACTTGGAATTTTTTCCAATGTAAGCAGTGTTCGTATTAAAATCTTTTCTCACAGATGTGTCCTTTATATACCTAATCCTTAATGGGAAAATTTTATTGAGCTTTTGGTTCTAGTGGCCCATAAAATAACTTATATAGTCCAACATACATTTTCTAGTAAACGTAGGAGTATGGACCATTATTAATAATATTATTATTTAATGCAAGCTGAACTTGGCCTGCCTTGCAGGTCCCTATTTATACTTTGTTGCTGTAACGCCTCAAATTGATGTGACTGCGTAAACTTATGGATTTTAAACCATAATTGTGAATGCATTTTGAACCTCAGACTGGCCACGCTTTAATTAGAACGGAAAGTTGGATGAAAACAGTACATCCTCGAATTTTAACATCCTCGAATTTGAACACTTTTATGCAGACTTATATATTGATATTGCCAAATGGCTTAAAAGTTTTAAACTGGCTCGAAAATACTAAAGATATTGACATTTTAAGGAAGTCATTTAAAGATTACCGACACTATCCGTTAAATGTTTTGAGATGTTCCTGCTTCAGGAATGCCTGAAGTGGAATTCCTCTGTGCAGTTTTGTTTTACGTATACGATAGTTAGGTGGTTCGCAAAGTATGCGCTCACTTCAAAACACTTACTTACTTCAAAACACTAATTCGAAAATTAAAAATCAGCCGAAAAGGACTAAGCGTTTGAGTTATTTGTTTTAGACGTAACTGAACCTCTAAAGTGGGAGCAGTATACTTAGTAGGGACATAAATACTGTTACAACATTGAACACACTCATTTCAATAGTAGAACTGAACATACCGCGTTAATGTCATATGGAAGCTTACCTCAAAAGTGCTAGTCTGTAAAGGGATTTTAAAATTGTTTCAACTTTCATCATGGAGTGGTCAGATAATGAGAACCGTATCGCTGTAATAGCGCTTTTAAAGTGTGAAATGGAAAAAAACGATATTTTTAAAACGCTCCGCCACTAGGGATTCGTCTACCAAGGTATAAAACTGTTTGAGGAGACTGGAGATGTAAAAGACCGCCACCGGTCGGGTCGCTCACGCTCTGTTCGCATGTCATCAAAGCCGTTAAATCAAGAATTCACAGAAATCAGCTCCGAAAACAGAAAGTCGTGGCCCGTGAGATGAATATCACGCAAAAGTCCATGAGTCGACTCATTAAAAAAGACTTGGGACTTGGGGCTTTCAAACGACGTACCGGACATTTATTGACTGCAGCTTTAAAAAAAATAGAATTGGAAAATGTAAACGTCTTTTGATGAAGCACGCTGATAAAAATTTTGTTCACCGATGAAATAATTTTTACCGTTTAGGAAAATTTTAACAAGCAAAATGATAGAGTGTATGCACGGTCATCTAAGGAAGCATCTGAACTGATCCCAAGGGTGGAAAAGGGCCATCACCCAGCTTCATTCATGGTTTGGTGGGGTGTCTCTTACGATGGGGTCACCGACCTGCATTTCTTCAAACAAGGAGTCAAAACATCGGCCAAAGTTTACCAAGAAACCGTTTTGGAAGCTGTTGTGAAGCCTCTTAACAATTACCTGTTCCAAAACCAGCCATGGACTTTCCAGTAGGATTCTGCACCGGCCCATAAGGCTAGAACCTCCCAGGCCTGGCTTCGAAACAATTTGCCAGCGTTCATATCCTCTGAAGAATGGCCCTCAGGCAGTCCAGAATTGAACCCATTCGATTGCAAATTGTGGACGGTTTAAGAGGACAAGGTTTGTCACAAAAGATACCCAACATTGGATCTTTTAAGAGTGCTTTGGTTCGAGCTGTGGCCAATTTTCCAATGGACGAGGTTCGTGCAGCTATTGACGTTTGGCCAGTGCGACTTAAGGCGTGTGTAAAGGCAAAAGCAATATACATCAATAAATATAATAAAAAATATTAGGTCCAAAAACATTAAGTACTTTTTACTTTACAGCATAAAACGTGTGTAACAGTATTTATGTCCCTACTAAGTATAGTTGGGTGTGATCATACTATGGTTCTAGGCATCATAACATGGTTGCGTGTGAAACATACTTTGGTTGTGAGGATTAAACTATGGTTGTATGTGAGACACTGGTTGTAAGGATCATAATATGGTTGTGGAGATTATATTATGGTTGAGTGTGAACCATACTATGGTTGTGGAGATCATAGTATGGTTATGTGAAAATCATTATATTGTTGTACGGATCATAGTATGGTTATGTGAGAATCATACTATTGTTGTTAGCATCATAATATTGTTGTACCACAAACATTGTTGTATACCCGACCATTCATCTCTATTACGTGTGTTTAGTGTAAAAACTTTAAGTAGTAATAAAGCGATCGCACTTATGCAGGTTCGGCTGTTTTATACTTTATAGGGTCTTCATGTAAAATTTCAAGTTGTGGCAAACGGTATGTCAAATTGAGAATACCATCCACAATTCGGTGAAAGGTATAACACAAGTATTGTTGCTGGCTTATCGACAATCACTCTTGGATTATCATTCGTCCAAATGCGGCAATTCTGCTTATTGACGTATCTACTGAGGTGAAAATGTGCCTCATCCACTGTTGCCTAACTTTAACGCGTTGCACGCTTGTGTATCTTTCCATGGTTCGAAATGAGTTAGTCTGAAATTGAGAAATATCAAATGAAATGCAGAAAAAACTTGACGTTTTTATATAGGGTGATCCATCTAGAGGTATTTTTTCAGAACAAAAAAAAATATATAAATTCTAATCAAGTGTGAAATCTTTATTGGTAATTTGAAATGACATTCCAAGGCATTTATTTTTTGAAAATAATTACCTTTAAATGTTGGCAACTGTAATAAGAACATGAGCGGGAAGATCCGCTTTTTGCGACCAAAATTTTGTTTAGTGATGAGGGCCATTTCTGGCTCAACGGCAAAGTCAAAAAGCAAAACTGCCGCATTTGGGCTGAAGAGTAACAAGAAGAGGTTCAAGAGGTGCCATTATACGCAGAGAAAACCACGGTTTGGTGCGGTTTCTATGCTGGTGAAATCATCGGTGCATATTTTTTCAAAAATGACGATGGCCGGAACGTAACCGTGATTGGTGCTCGCTATCGCGCCATGATATCCATCTTTATGCTACCTGAAATTGAAGCCCGTTATCTTGACGACACTTGGTTTCAACAGGACGGTGCCACTTGTCATACAGCTGCTCTAACAATTGATCTATTGAGAGGTCATTTCGAGAAGCAGCTAATTTTACGTTTTGGACCGGTGAGTTGGCCACCTAGATCGAGTGATATCACACCTTTAGACATTTTTCTTTGGGGTTACGTAAAGCCCAAAGTCTATGCTGACAAACCAGCTACGATACAGGTTTTGAAAGACAACTTTACGTGTGCCATTAACTTCATACCGGTCGAAATGCTCGAACGCGTCATCCCAAATTGGACCCTCAGAATGGAAACCCTGAGGCGTGGTTGCGGCCAACATTTGAAGAAAATTATATTCAAAAAATAAATTCCTTAAAATGTCCTTTTAAATTACCAATAAAGATTCCATACTTGATTTGAGTTTTTATATATTTTTTTGTTCTGAAAAAATACCTCTAGATGGTTCATCCTATATATAGAAGACATCATTGTATATAATTCAAGCAATCGGTCAGGCCAAGCTTAATAACATTTTCACTGTTATTATTATCGTTGACTTCAAAGCCAGAATCGTAAGGTTTTTGTCACTCCTAAATCTGGCAGCTTCGTAAAGCTCCGACAAGTGGCGGCCTTCTATATCCCAGGATAGCACATCCCTGCACCAAAGAGAACAGTATCTGAGGAAATTTTGCCAAAAGTGAACGTTTTGTTTATAAAGTTCAACGAAAAGTTAATCGGAAATCCTAGAGAATTTCTATGCTCTTACATGGAGATGTGAAGTGGGGTGCATCACCGCTGGCACTTGATTGACCATGAATGTTTTCCAACACCAGATGTTTCCCGTCTTAACTTCTGTTATTGCTGCCGACTTAGTTCGTGTTTGATGAGCAAGTGCTGCAGTTAATGCTGTTGTATTTTGCTGTTTTTGCAGCGTTAAAATGACGGAACGGAAGCCTTACTCCAGTTGCAAGTAATTTTGGTTTACACTCTTCGTTGGTGTTAAATCGTTACGATGTTTTTTTTTGTATAACTAATGTGTTGGTTTCATGTTAAATCTGATTAAAGCTGATTGAAGTTGTGGGAAAGGATATCAGGTGGCCTACACAGTGGGAGATTTTGAAAGTTTTCCAACTTGTCTTGTTGCGTTGACTGTAATGTTAATGATACTATTTGTCGTTTTGTGAAATGGTATGAGAAATTTGTTCAATGAAATCTTTATTTTTGTTGCTAGAATTAATTCTTAAGCTAGAATTTTGGTGCCTACCAAACAAAAAAAAAAGTTATTTGCAATTCCTAAAGCTATAGCGTTCCTATGAAAAAGAAATATGCTTTCTGGCAATGGCGTAAGCCAAATTTTGGTCTCGGTGTTGTGTTAGCAGAGTTCGAATGATTTATGACAGTTTTGTGTAACACAAAAAATACGCCAACTGCTCGCCACAGCTTCGGTGACATACCTCTATTAGATGGTCCATATTTTCAATGACTCTAAGACATTATGGTCCTATCTCATTCTTTAGCTCCTGAATTATTCTTGGCTTATTAACGTACACTTTCTATCTAAATAGCCCCAAAGAAAGAAGTACAACGGTGAATCGCATACCGATCAACACTATCGTTTTGCATTTATTAGACTGCAATTTCTTAAATTTGTTTAACTAATACGCAAATTTAGTGAATTTTTTTGGGAAAAGCAAGCATTTAAAAAGGTTTAAACTTTTTAAATTTTTTTTTCTGCTACAAATTGACTACTAAATACTTAGTAGGGACATAAATACTGTTACAAAATTAAACACACCCATTTCAATAGTAGAACTGAACATACCCTGTTAATGTAATATGGGTTTTGAAAGCTAACCTCAATAGCGTTAGTCTGTAACGGGATTTTAAAATTGTTTCAACTTTCATCATGGAGTGGTCAGATAATGAGAACCGTATCGCTGTAATAGCGCTTTACAAGTGTGAAATGAAAAGAAACGATATTTTCATAACGCTTCGGCCACTAGGGATTAGCCGCATGTTCGTCTACCGATGCATAAAACTGTTTGAGGAGACTGGAGATGCCACCGATCGGGCCGCCAACGCTCTGTTCAAACTACGCATGTCATCAAAGCCGCTAAATCAAAAATTCACAAAAATCCGCTCCGAAAATAGAAAGTCATAGCCCGTGAGATGAATATCACGCAAAATCCATGAGTTGAATCATTAAAAAAAGACTTGGGATTTGGGGCTTTCAAACGACGTACCGGACTTTTATTGACTGCAGCTTTAAAAAAAAATAGGATTGAAAAATGCAAACGTCTTTTGGTGAAGCACGCTGGTAACTTGCACAGAAAAATTTTGTTCACCAATGAAAAAATTTTTCCGTTCAGGAAAAATTTAACAAGCAAAATGACCGTTTTGAAAGCTGTTGTGAAGCCTCTTAACAACTCCCTGTTCCAAAAGCAGCCATGGACTTATCAGCAGGATTTTGCGCCGGCCCATAAGGCTAAAACGTCCCAGGTCTGGCTTCGAAACAATTTGCCAGCGTTCATTTCCTCTGAAGAATGGCCCTCAGGCAGTCCAGATTTGAACCCATTGGATTACAAATTGTGGACGGTTTTAGAGGACAAGGTTTGTCACAAAAGATACCCCAACATTGGATCTCTTAAGACTGCTTTGGTTCGAGCTGTGGCCAATTTTCCAATGGACGAGGTTCGTGCAGCTATTGACGATTGGCCAGTGCGACTTAAGGCGTGTGTTAAGGCAAAAGACGGACATTTCCAATAAGTAGATTCTTTTTGGATACAATATACATCAATAAATATATTAAAATATATTTGGTCCAAAAACATTCAGTCCTTTTTTTTACAGCATAAATCGTGTGTAACAGTATTTATGTCCCTACTAAGTATTTCATCTTCACTTTTCCATCGTGGTTTCAAATATCTTCCAGCCAAATAGAAAGGAGCATCATGGCTTCATGCCTGTGTCTTTGACCAAAGATGGTCTAAGGCGGATTTATAAGAAGACTCTCTTGTGGGATCAATTATTGATCGAGATTTTTTGAAGTTGGATTGAAATCTTCTTCAAATAGGGTACACTGAAGAACCCAGAAAAGGCAACCTCTCAAAATGAGACAACCTCTCAGACTATTGTACTACTTTTCTATTCCCAAATTGTTCACAAAAATACAAAGACTATAAACATAATAAAACTAAAATCTAGGATTTGACTTTATAAATAGATCGCAATGTTCTCTTTTTTATATGACCCAAATTTCGTGCAAATAAGTCAATCCGTTTCAAAGCAGCACAATTTTCTGTAAAGCCAAAAAAAAAAATTTTGACCATTTTAAATATATCACCGACCCCTTTGCCCAAAAAAAAAATTGTAGCAGACATTTATACGATTATGAAGATGCTTTTTATAAAAAATATATAAAAAATACTTTTTAGGTACGTATTACATATTCTGACCCATTTGTATTTTCAAAAAGTCGTGTTTCGATGCATTACACTTTGTGTCCGTACCAATTAGGTGAGATTATTTTATATCGATTCTTAAAAAATATGTCTAATTTACCAAATTTTCGATTGGCCCTCGTATGATGACCCTTTACAATGTTGACTATAGTTAATACCATTGGGTATGACACAACAGATGGTGGTGACTGTGATGACCATTGAGTACCGCTTGAAATTCAAAGCTGTACAGTAGCGCCTCACTTTCCATTCTGATCATTTGATAAAACCTGCTCGACTCCACCTTTGGTAAGATCCACAAGACCCTCGTACAACATGTCATGTGCCAAAATCACCAATCCGATAATCGTTTTTTTTTTCTTTGAAAACGCAATAAAGCAGAAAAAAAGCGACAGTAACGGCTGTCAAATTTTTAGAAAAAAAAGTGCAAAAATCATTCCTAACGCGTTGACATGATTTGCAAAACAATAACAGAAATTGTGAATTTTCGCTTACTTTGCAAATAAAGTTATCTGTCACCGTGACTGACAGTCATTTCGCATACCGGTGGCACACCGCACTTTAGCCGTTCCCTACCTCAACAGCACAAATGTCTGTCGGCCACAAATAATGCGTGGGCCAGAAAATCCACCGCAAAAACACGCTTGGCATTCTAATGGTCGTTTTTATTTTTTACTGGACAACGAAATCAAATTGATTTCATAAAATGAAATATTTCTATTTCTACGAATAAACGCAAAAAAAAAACTAATTAAAATTTCAAACACGTCTCGGTTTGATGGGCGTACGAGTGATCGCTCGAACACAGAAAATCCAGCGACGCTCAACACCACCACCACCAACGTCCTCCACCCTACTAAGGAGGCGGTTGTCGGCTTGGTACTTTTGGCCGAAAGGAAAGACGAAAAAAACAGAGTTAATACGTAATCATTGGCTCATTAACACATAAATTTAATTGACCAAATTATTATGTAATTAGTAAGCGTCACAGTCGATTTTTTTTCAATTTCTGTGGCGTTTGTGTTAAATTAACACATATTCACTTTTTCACGCACTGTCTTAACCACGGTGTAGTTGTACAGTGGGTTTGTATTTATAAAGTTTAATGGAACTAAAGCACCTGATTCTCTTGAAGGGATACACATTTGGTGTCATTTAAGTTATCTGTAGCCCTCTTTGTTATTCTGTAATAATCTTTTTTTTAAAATTGATCCTAGCCATGTTGCGGACTCGTAAGAAAATATTTTGAACAGCAAAGGGTCGAACCACCATCTATTTTTTCTTCGAGGTGTACTCTTTCCACACCAACATTATTTTTCGATTTATTAAAACTGCTACAGTTGCATCTTACAGGAAAATGCTAAATAATAGGCTTGAATGAAGAACGTGCAAAATATACTCGTAGATAAGCACAAGCTTGAATCCTATAAATTGTGGTCCGTGGCTTATGGACTATGGACTGCCAACTTTTCCATCAGCGTGTGTTTCTTTCTATACCAACTTCTGTCGCTCACGATATATGGCCAAATATTAGAGTTAAAGTGGCGGTGCCACGCCCTTTTACTTTATTTTAAAAATAACCCAGTTTATAATAATTTAGAAGTCACAGTTTATAAAAGTCATTGATTTCATTCTGTTTATTTTATAAAGATCGGTCCATTGGCCATATGTGACATCGCATAGAGAAAGGGACCTAAGGGTAAAAAAATCAATTTACACTTTTTTCTTTTTTTTGATGTGGGCAACATCTGAGCATCGAATGAGACCGATCTCATGCCCCAAAAGTGTTCCCTCCCAGAGATATACGCGTTTTATGAAAGTGAAGTCGACGATTCTAAGCGCAAATAGAAAGGGACCTTATCTTTAAAATGTCTCTCCTGAACAAAACTGGTTTTTAACCTTAGGTCCCTTTGTATTTTGCGCTTCACATATATCACTTAGAATGACAAACATTTTTCGAATCAGAAGTTAAGTAATTGAGGTCTTAAACAGGCTCTTAATGTTATATCGGTAGAGATCTTTACACTGGGGCTACTTAGTAGGGACATAAATACTGTTACACACGTTTTATGCTGTAAAATAACATGTACTGAATGTTTTTGGACCAAATGTTTTTCAATATATTTATTGATGTATATTGTATCCAAAAAGAATCTACTTATTCGAAATGTCCGCCTTTTGCCTTTGCACACGCCTTAAGTCGCACTGGTCAATCGTCAATAGCTGCACGAACCTCGCCCATTGGAAAATTCGCTACAGCTCGAACCAAAGCAGTCTTAAGAGATCCAATGTTGGGGTATCTTTTGTGACAAACCTTGTCCTCTAAAACCGTCCACAATTTGTAATCCAATGGGTTCAAATCTGGACTGCCTGATGGCCATTCTTCAGAGTAAATTAACGCTGGCAAATTGTTTCGAAGCCAGGCCTGGGACGTTTTAGCCTTATGGGCCGGCGCAGAATCCTGCTGGAAAGTCCATGGCTGGTTTTGGAACAGGGAATTGTTAAGAGGCTTCACAATAGCTTCCAAAACCGTTTCTTGGTAGACTTTGGCCGATGTTTTGACTCCTTGTTCACAGAAATGCAGGTCAGTGACCCCACCAAACCAAGCTGGGTGATGACCCTTTTCCACCCTTGGGATCAGTTCAGATGCTTCTTAAGATGACCGCGTGTACACTCTATCACTTTGCTTGTTAAATTTTTCCTGAACGGTAAAAATTTTTTCATCGGTGAACAAAATTTTTCTGTGCAAATTATCAGCGTGCTTCACCAAAAGACGTTTGCATTTTTCAATTCTGTTTTTTTTAAAGCTGAAGTTAATGAATGTCCGGTATGTCGTTTGAAAGCCCCAAGTCCCAAGACTTTTTTATGATTCAACTCATGGACTTTTGCGTGATATTTATCTCACTGGCCATGATTTTTTGATGTCGGAGCGGATTTCTGTGAATTCTTGATTTAATGGCTTTGATGACATGCGGTGTTCGAACAAAGCGTGGGCGGCCCGACCGGTGGCGGTCGGGCCGCCCACGTCCCCTCAAACAGTTTTATCCAGTCTCCTCAAACAGTTTTATGCATCGAACATGCGACTAATCCCTAGTGGCCAGAGCGCTTTGAAAATATAGCTTTTTTTCATTTCACATTATCTGACCACTTCATGATGAATGTTGAAACAATTTAAAAATCCCGTTACAGACTAACGCTATTAAGGTTAGCTTTCAAAACCCATATGACATAATCGGGGTTTGTTCAGTTTTACTATTGAAATGGGTGTGTTCAATGTTGTGATAGTATTTATGTCCCTACTAAGTATATTAAAATGTGAACCAAGTAGACCCCATATTTATCTGGGCAGGCTACTGATCGAACGCAATGAACTGTACTCAATTTCAACAATATTGGATGTACTTTGTGGCTTCTAGAGCTAAAGACGTAAAATCGGTCGAATGCGTGGGAGCTATATCTAAATTTTAACCAATTTGCATTAAAGTCAACAGCTTTTGTTAAAACTTTCAAACTACAATTGCGACCTGTATTTTGAAAACAATTCTCAGAAAGAAGGTGACGGAAGAAGTGACGAACAGTCTTTAAACTGTGCCAAATTTCATCAATATTGGATGTACTATGTGACTTCTAGGGCTAGAGTGATAAAATGGAACCAAAACAAATAAAGGAACCAATAGTACAGGCCGCGACAGATGCAACGAACGCAGCTTACAAAGCAACACCTGCGCCTATGGCTACGGAAGCAATGATGGAGCGATATAGGATTTGAGAAGAAAGGAACATTGACTAATCCTTAACAATGAGAGGCAAATGGAAAGACCCTAAAGTATGAAGATCGAGTTGTACGGCAACAAAAACGATGCCAGAAATTGTTAGCACGTTTTTTCACTGCGAGGAATATGAAAATATCCACCTCCAAATCATTAGCCACACTGTTTACTGCTTTGACCGCAGAGGTGCGGTTGTCACTCAATGTGAAAGTCTATGACGTCAACATCCCGACTACCAACTACCCCAAAATGCTTGAGGTAACATTGGACAGTCCTTTTTGATCCTCTGGACATGCTACAGCTATCTGCGATAAGCTCAAAAGTAGGAACAAGGTCCTCAAGTCACTTGCCAGCAGTACTTGGGGAGCCGACAAAGATACCTTGTTGGCCTCTGACAAAGCGATAGGTCAGTCTGTAGCAAACTACGCAGCGCAGGTGTGGTCGGCGAACGTGAGTACGACGCAGGGGAAGAAAATAAAGACTTGCCAGAATGCAGCCCTCAGAACATCAACAGGGTGTCTTCTGAGGACCATCTGCATGAGGAGACGAAGGTCCTTACCGTGCGCAGATATACGGTATTGCTGTCTAAGCAATACCTGCAAGGGTGTTTTCGCAGCAGTCATCCTAACCACCGTCTCTTGAACAGGATACCCCGCCCAGGCAGATCAGGTACGATCTTCATGATCTAGAGAGAGAGGTCCAGCGGTATAAGAGAGAACCTTTAGATCATCGAAACTATCAGGCAGGTCTGAACAACATTCACGCCGTTAATTTCATCCCCCGGAGATTTCACCTGAAGAGAAGGTACTACCTCGGCAGACGCGCGTGTTTCTGGCGCAGCATAAATAACTGAAATTCCGTACTGTATAAGTAATATGTTTCGGTAATATGTTTACGTTATGAGACAAGGATGGCTTATACGCTCGATTCAAGTGTCTTCCACACAATCGATCCTTTATAAAATTAAATTTGGCCATTTTAAGTAAGTACTCGTAGTTGACATGAGCTTGCTTAATATCATCTAAGTCCTTAGGTAATGTTATCCAAAAGGGACTGAAATGTGCGTAAACCCCACCATCGCCAACCCACTGTGCATTACCCGTTGATTGTGTTCCAAATGTGTACTCAAGGCAATTTGTAACTGAAACTTCAATTATATGTAAAAATACCTGTACATAATAAGTAAGTCTGCAATTATGTTGGTTTGTACTCGGTCGCCGGTGGTATCGGCTGGGGTGTCATTCGACATTTGCACCGCATGTATGAACGTCGACAGTGCCGACGATTTTATGCGAGACATGTGTTGGCTGTGTGGCATGACATGTTCCATTACATCGCCGCCGAGTAAATCATTATTTTCCAGCTGATTTGCGTTGTTGGTTCATTCGATTTTTGAATTGTGATTTTATAATTTACGTTACTCGTTCGTATTGGCCTCTGCGGCTTTGTGTCTCTGCTACAACATTTCAATTATTGAAAACATGGCACTAAGCAGCGGCGGTATCTGGTCTTTTGTGACTCTGTGTGGGTCATTGGGTTGATAGTACAAATTATGTGCATTAAATAATATTAATTTTCGCATTTGAATATTGTGTAGTTTTTCAGTGGTTGTTGTTTTTATTTGCCGCCGCCGCCACAGCAGCAGCACTTAAAATGATAACAAGCCTGACGGCAAGTAGGTGTTGAAAATATGTAACAAGTGTCCTTCATTTGTCACCCTGTCAGAGATACACTCGAACGTGTGCTGCAGTTGGTTAGCACTTGCCGTATGTCTGGCTGTTGTCCATGCGGCGCGGCGGCGACACTACTCGAAATGCTTAGTGGTGTGAAGTGTTAATAGAAGTCGGTACGAAGTACTTGAAATTAACGTGAAATTTAGTTTGCTGTTGAATAGGAAACTATCATGCCATTAAGTTCCCGGCTAGAACAATTAACAGCATTTCAGCCCTCAAGTTGCTGAATTGATGGGTCATCCGCCGTATGGCCCTGATTTGGCACCCACTGACTGTTTCTTATTCCCTAAAATTAAGAAAAAGGCGTGGTCAACGTTTTCGACGACCGAACCAGCTGTTTAAGCGTTTATTTATTTATTTAAGTCTATGGAAGTACAAATTCCTTACAGCCTATTTCTTAGAACTAAAAATTAATTAAATCTAAACTATTACGTAAAGAATAAAAAAATACAATGTTATGATTGGCGATACTATGGGACTCTTTCGTTGCTATAGTTAAAGGTTCATTAATAGAATAATTGGTTCTACAGGCTGGAATAAAATTATGAACCTTAGAAAAATTTATTTTATATTTTAATTATATTGAGCAGTAAGGGAATTTTAAAATTACATGGTTTTTAAAAGTGTATCTGGCAAATGTCGACCTTCGCTATCCACATACTGCTGCATACGTTTTCTGAAGCTTTCATGAACTCTAACAAGCATGTCGACTGGTATTATTCCAATTTCAGCCTCAATATTGTTTATTAGGTAAGGTGTTTGGACGGTTGATATACCACATCTTCGACTTCAGGTAACTCCAAAGGAAATAATCACATGGGGCTAAGTCTGGTGAGCGTGCAGGCAGGGGTGATGTGAACTACCACTCAAAGAGATAAGCCGTCCAGGAAACATTTGTCTCAAACAATTCATGGTAACCTATGCTGTGTGTGCAGTGGCACCATCCTGTTGAAACCATGTATCCTCTAATTGCATTGCCTTAAAAGCCGGATAAAAAAATTCTGTAACATAGTCAAGTACCGTTCGGAGTTCACAGTTATCCTGGAAAAAGTAAGGGCCTATAAAGGCCTACTCGTGATATGGCGCACCACACAGCGACGCGGTCCGAATGCAGAGGTCTCTGGTGAAGTTCTCTAGGGTTTGTTTCTCCAGGTACACGTCCGCGTGGGGGAACAGCGAATCGTAAACGAAAAGCACGCTGCACTGCAATGATCGAGTGCGCATTTGAAAAATACTTTTCAATACAAAATGACCTCTCCTCACTTGTACAATGCCTGATGGCAACTGAAAGGCAGACGAATATAAACCTCCCATTAGCCACTGTAAGACACGTACACTCTCTACTCTCTTCGACCAACAGTGCCGCCACAGCCTGCAGCAAAATACCGCACTCCACCCAGTATGAACAAGTAACCAAAACAAATTTTAACGCCGCGAGATTTTTGAGGGAAAACTAAAATCAACCAGTGCCAACAAACACGATGAGTCTATCAAGCCAGAAACCAATTTATGACGAAAAACTTAAGATAATAGGGTTCTGCTATTATCCAGCGTTTTCAAATGAATTAATCTACATTTTTCTACATACTCGTATTAGGGCTGAGGCTATGCAAAATTAATTGAGCGAAGAGAAAACGATATAAATCTCGTTTGAATTTTTTCAAGTCGACAACAGTGAATTGAGTAAAAGGGATTCCAGATTAGGGACTAATACGGTATAAATTACCTTTAGTGTTTATGGATCCACAAAATCTCTACAATTCCTTTTAACAAAAGCTAACAGTGAGTATGCTTTGGGTACAATTAACTTTATATGATTTACGAATGTAAATTTCATCAGCCTTACTAGTTTTTGATCATTAAGCATATACTCATAAATTACCGGATTCCTGTACGAATTCGATTTGTAGTTTCCTTACAAATTCCCGGGAAATCGGAAAAGGTATAAGGGCATTTCAATAATTCCGTGACCTTCCGAATAAAACACAGCTTTTCTTGCAAAAAAAATGTTTTTCAACACAATCTCATTTAAGCTCAATACACTTAGTCCAACGTTTCTCCATTATTTGCATCCTTTCCGAATAATAGGATTTTTCGAGGCCTATAAAAAAGGCATTTGTTTGATCAGTAATTTGCAGCTGAATCTCTTTTTACCTAGCCATTACTTTGGGGTTGACAATAGTCACTGGAGGCTTAATCCGGAGAATATGGCGGATGAGGTACCCTTTATTTGTATTTCTAATAGTTCATGAGACTGCACACGTGAATCTTGATGAAAAATAACTTTTTTCTTGGCCATATGGACTCGTTTTTTATTAAATCCTCGTTAACCCAATAAGTTGGCATAATATTCGCCGTTTATTGTTTTACCCTTTCGAAGGTCATCGATGTCGATTATCCAGCGTGCATCTCAAAAAAATTGCTGCCGACGAAATGCGTATGGCATCAGCAATCTCACGCACTTTTACTCTTTGATTAGCCAACACCATGTCATGTATTTTTTAGACATTTTCTGGTTTATTGACCTCAATTGGCCTTCCAGAACGTTCAGCGTCATATGTACTTGTGCGACCACAACGAAAGTCAGTAAGCCACCTTTTTACCATTCGATGGTGACAGAATCCCCATAGTATTTATCAAGCTTTTCCTTGGTTTGACTGACGGGTTTCTTCCGCAAAAAATAATAAATAAACATTATTTATATGAGCACACGAAATTCACTTTTTTCAATTTTTAACAAAATCCACGATAAAAAGTACTGAATGTTTTTGGACCAAATATAGTTTAATATGCTATTGTTGTTGTTGAAACAAATTTTGGTTGTGAGAATTATAATATGGTTTTAGGGATCATTGTAAAGTGGTGGGTGAATCATAATATACTTGTGGGGCTCAAAGTATGGTTGTATTTGGACCATACTATAGTTGTAAGGATCTAAATATTGTTCTACCAAAACCCTATACCCAACAATCGTTTGATGCTCTTTGAATATTCTCATAGTATGGTTGTGTGAGAACCATACTATAGTTGTAAGGAACTTAATATTGTTTTACCACAGCCATATACTCAACAATCGTGTGATGCTCTTTGAATATTGTCACCCCAGCCATAATTTTTTCTTCGTACTACAGTTGTGAAGATTATTATATTGTTTTGACACAACCATTTACTCAACAATATTATGATGCTCTTCAAATAGTGTCATCCCAGCCATAGTTTTTTCTGCGTTTGATAACTTAATCTTTACCGGCCCACACTAAAGAATAGCACCTCTTAGATATCTCTTCCGATTTGAGATCCTGCCACCTCATAAATATTAGTCACATTTTGCATAGCACGTTAAGCGAGTTGCACTTTGTTAAAGTTTGACCATATCGGTACAGATCTTTATGCAGCCTCTATGTAAAGGTCATTTCCAATCTGAGGCCCTGCCATTTCAGAAGACACATAACAAAGCCGATCTTGCTTTAATATAGCAAAGCGAAGTGAGAGAGATCTTTAAACAAGTCTGCTGGATATGCAAGACTTAGGTGATATTAGTAAATTCCCAAAAAGACGTCCCTGGTAGTTCCCAGTTTTTTATGGACAAAGGAAATTTTTATTTTGCAGCTCTATATTGTATGAAATAAGTTAAAAAGTAGTAAATACTCTTTTATTTAACATACTCTTCGTGATAAGATGTCTAAAGTGAAATCGTATGGAGTTTACTTTCGTAAAACACTTTGACATCTTAGATCTCTCTAACATATGATGGTCCTTTTCGTCCTTTTTTCGAATATTTGAAGAAATGTAAAAAATGCACTTTAGCGAGAGTTTAAGTATTTTTATGTTCTACAAAAATGTTGTCTAATTAATTTCCCTTTTTAAGCGAAATTGAAAATTTTTTTAAAAAAATTGTTGTTGGGTTGTTACTACTATTATCATTTTAGTATATATCGTCTAATACGAGGGCGGTTCGGAAAGTTCTTAGCCTATTAATGAAAGAGAATAGTTAGTTTTTCAAAAATATTTTTTTTTTCAATATAATCTCATGAAACTTCAATATACTTAGTCCAACGCTTATCTAGCAATTCTATCCCTTGATTAAAATAGTTTTCCTCAAGGTCTTCAAAATAGTGGTTTACAACTGTAATTGCATCTTCATTTGAGGTAAAACAAGAAAAATTTTTAGATTTGGGAACAGGTAAAAGTCACAGGGACCTAAATCAGGAGAAGCAACTCGTACTTTAATTCGTTGATTTTAGCCATTGTTAAAACACTCTTGTGCGCTGGTGCGTTGTCTTGATGAAAAATTATTTTTTTGCGTAGTAAGCCAGGACGTTTTTCTCGAATTTGTATATTTAATTGATCTAAAAGGTTGCAATAGTACTCTAAATTTATTGTTTTACCCTTTTGCAGATAGTCATTCAATAAAATACCTTTGAAGTCCCAAAAAACCGTTGCCATAACCTTACCAGGTTATGCCTTCTTTGGGGCACTTCCTCCAGCTTCAGTCCATTGCTTGGATTGTTCTTTTGTCTCCGGAGTATAGTGGTGGATCCATGTCTCATCAACAGTTATGAAACGACGCTTAAAATCCATTTTATTTTGCTGAAAACGATCCAAACAAGCTTGAGAAATGTTCATTCTTATGCGTTTTTGGTCGACTGTTAACAAGTCCGGCACCCATCTTGCAGAAAGCGTTTTCATCTGTAGTTCTTCATGCAAAATTAAATGGACTCGATCATTTGAGATGCCCATTATATTAGCTATTTCACGCACTTTTATTCGTCGATCATTTAATACCATATCATGCACTTTGGCTGCAATTTCTGTTGTTGTTGCTGTTTTTGGACGTCCACTACGTGGTTCATCTTCAATGCTTGTACGACCACGTTTAAATTCAGCAACCCAATTTTTTACTGTTGCATATGAAGAAGCACTTTCACCTAACACATTCACCATATCATTATGAATTTCTTGTCCCGATAAACCTTTTTTATGTAAATATTTAATGACACCACGCATTTCTAATTTTTCCATTGTAAAAAAATCGCGGATGCGTCTTTTGTGAACACCTGTTTCTATATGAAGGAGTTGCCAGATCGAAACAAAATTTGACATGTGTTCATAGCAGAGTTTCCAAAACACTTAACTTTTCTCTGTTTATACCGCTCTTTTTGTACTAGGCTAAGAAGTTTTCGAACCGCTCTTATATAATCAAAATATTTTCATTAAATTTATTGGCTCTTATCGTCCTTCTAATAAAATGTTTACCAAAATTTAATGAATAAGGTTTGTTTAGGACTTCCAGCAGCCATTTCAGTTATTTTGTGTCACATTAATCCGAAAAGAGCGGGAAGTATTTATGTTCCAAATTCAACTTGACTTCATTAAAATGATATTTTCTGGCCCACGCATTATTTGTGGCCGACAGACTTTTGTGCTGTTGAGGTAGGGAACGGCTGAAGTGCGGTGTTGCACCGGTATGCGAAATGACTGTCAGTCACGGTGACAGATAACTTTATTTGCAAAGTAAGCGAAAATTTACAATTTCTGTTATTGTTTTGCAAATCATGTCAACGCGTTAGGAATGATTTTAGCACTTTTTTTTCTAAACATTTGACAGCCGTTACTGTCGCTTTTTTTGCTGCTTTATTGCGTTTTCAAAGAAAAAAAAACGATTATCGGATTGGTGATTTTGGCACATGACATGTTGTACGAGAGACTTGTGGATCTTACCAAAGGTGGAGTCGACCAAGTTTTTATCAAATGATCAGAATGGAAAGTGAGGCGCTACTGTACAGCTTTGAATTTCAAACGGTACTCAATGGTCAGCACAGTCACCACCATCTGTTGTGACATACAAGTTGTTGTTGTTGTTGTTATTAAAGTCAACATTGTAATGGGTCATCATACGAGGGCCAATCGAAAATTCGTTAAATTAGATTCAATTTTTTAAGAAACGATACAATAGTAAGAGGGTATATATCATTTGGTACGGACACAAAGTGTAATGCTTCGAAACACGCCTTTTTGAAAATACAAATGGGTCAGAACATTTAATATGTACCTGAAAAGTATTTTTTATATATTTATATATTTTATATAAAAAGCTTCTTCATAATCGTATAAATGTCTTCTACAATTTTTTTTGTGGAAGGGGGTCGGTGATATATTGAAAATGGTCAAAATTATTTTTTTGGGCTTTACAGAAAATTGTTCTGCTTTGAAACGGATTGACTTATTTGCACGAAATTTGGGTCATATAAAAAAGAGAATATTACAATCTATTTATAAAGTCAATTCATAGATTTTAATTTTGTTATGTTTACAGTCTTTGTATTTTTGTGAACAACTTTGGGAATAGAAAAGTAGTACAATAGTCTGAGAGGTTGTCTCATTTTGAGAGGCTGCCTTTTCAGGGTTCTTCAGTGTACCCTTTTTAAAGAAGATTTCAATCCAACTTCAAAAAATCTCGATCAATAATTGATCCCACAAGAGAGATAGTCTTCTTATAAATCCGCCTTAGACCATCTTTGGTCAAAGACACAGGCATGAAGCCATGATGCTCCTTTCTATTTGGCTGGAAGATATTTGAAACCACGATGGAAAAGTGAAGATGAAATACTTAGTAGGGACGTAAATACTGTTACACACGATTTATGCTGTAAAAAAACTGAATGTTTTTGGACCATATATTTTTTAATATATTTATTGCTGTATATTGTATCCAAAAAGAATCTACTTATTCGAAATGTCCGCCTTTTGCCTATCGTCAATAACTGCACGAACCTCGCCCATTGGAAAATTGGCCACAGCTCGAACCAAAGCAGTCTTAAGAGATCCAATGTTGGGGTATCTTTTGTGACAACCCTTGTCCTCTAAAACCGTCCACAATTTGTAGTACAATGGGTTTCGAAGCCAGGCCTGGGACGTTTTAGCCTTATGGGCCGGCGCAGAATCCTGCTGGAAAGTCCATGGCTGGTTTTGGCACAGGGAATTGTTAAGAGGCTTCACAACAACTTTCAAAACGGGTTCTTGGTAAACTCTGGCCTTGTTCGCAAAAATGCAGGTCAGTGACCCCATCGTAAGAGACACCCCACCAAACCATGACTGAAGTTGGGTGATGACCCTTTTCCACCCTTGGGATCAGTTTAGATGCTTCCTTAGATGACCGCGTATACACTCTATCATTTTGATTGTTAAATTTTTCCTGAACGGTAAAAATTTGTTCACCGGTGAACAACATTTTTCCGTGCAAGTTATTGGCGTGCTTCATCAAAAGACGTTTGCATTTTTCAATCCTATTTTTTTAAAGCTGCAGTCAATAAATGTCCGGTACGTCGTTTGAAAGTCCCAAGTCTTTTTTAATGATTCGACTCATGGACTTTTGCGTGATATTCATCTCACGAGCCATGATTTTCTGTTTTTGGAGCGGATTTCTGTGAATTCTTGATTTAACGGCTTTGATGACATGCGGTGTTCGAACAGAGCGTGGACGGTCCGCACGCAGAAAAAAGTATGGTTGGGGTGACAATATTCGAAGAGGATCATATTATTGTTGGGTATATGGTTGTGGCCCAACAATATTATGATCCTCAACAATAGTATGATTCACACATAACCATACTATTATCTTCACAACCTTATTATGATCTCAGACAACCATAGTATGATCCTTGCAACTATAGTATGATTCACACGCAACCATACTATGATCCACACAACCATAGTATGATCTCAACCATACTATAATCTCCACAACCATATTATGATCCTCACAACCATAGTATTTTTCTCATACAACAATAGTAGAATCTTCACAAGCAAAGTATGATTCACACGCAACCTTACTATGATCCCTACAAACATAGTATGATTCACGCAACCATACTATGATCCCCAAAATTATTGATTAGGATTGGGTAATGTTGTTATTCAAAAATAGAGATTTTTAGCAAGCCAGTTATATTATTTTTAGCAAGCCAGTTATATTAAAAAATAAGTCAATAGCCAGAATTGAGGCCATGTTTTTATTGAACATTTCATTCAAGGAACAAAAATATATTCCAACGGCGGTCGAAAATACTTTTAGCTGTCAGCAGGGGTAAATGCCATCCGTAGACCCCAAGAAACGAATGTGATTAAACCATGATCAATGGCTATATACTTAAGTGCAGGCAGATTTTAAATAAACAAGAACCAGTCGGTATTAGAGTATTTCACCGAACAAAGTAAACACAATAGAAATCCCTCGAACTACCTTCCGATTGTTGTTGTTTTTTTTAATGGACAACAACCATTCACTGTATCATGTGTATATGTGTTTTTGTATATCAAAACACATACACACACACATACATGTATGCTCTATAAAACCTGTTTTGTTATGTTCATAGTCGCAACCATACTGTATGATTGCCGTAATCATATTATTGTTAAAGTAAAGTTTAAACTACAATACAACTATGTTATATGGTTGCTACAACCATATTTTCATTTCAAAATTTGGCAATAATACTTTTATTACATTTCAACAATAGTAATATTTTCGCAATCATACTGTTGTCAAAATGAAACTCAAAAAACCATACTATGGTTGCGACGAACATGCTTTTATTGTAGAGAACATATTATTGTTGCGGTGACCATAGTGTAACCATATCCGGTGGTTGCCCGACCGGTGGCGCTCTTTTACATCTCCAATCTCCTCAAACAGTTTTATGCATCGGTAGACGAACATGCGGCTAATCCCTAGTGGCCGGAGCGTTTGGAAAATACCGCTTTTTTTATTTCACACTTGAAAAGCGCTATTACAGCGATACGGTTTTCATTATCTGACCACTCCATGATGGAAGTTGAAACAATTTTAAAATACCGTTACAGACTAACGCTATTGAGGTTAGCTTTCAAAACCCATATGACATTAACGGGGTATGTTCAGTTCTACTATTGAAATGGGTGTGTTTAAGGTTGTAACAGTATTTATGTCCCTACCAAGTATTTCCAATTACTTTAAGAATATCAATTTATGTTTTCATATAGCTCCCACACAAAGGTCCATTCTAATTTTAGATTCTATATCTCTAAAAGTAAAAAAATAAAATCCGATTGTGCTTAAATTAAACATGGTAATCACATTTAGCGCCAAATTATATCACAGGCAGTGTGGGCGTGTTGTGGGGTGCTGTTCGGGTCCTGCGAAAGAGGGCTTTTTTGTTACGCTGTTTTTAAAGCTTAAAATATCACCTATTAGCTAATATGTTTCTTTGTTTTATTTTCAGGCTGACGGCATTTTCTTTGTTGATGACAGATCCGAGATATATGAACTCGTCGGCCGATTTGAAATTGCAACTGCCTGCTTTTACTCTGGCCTGTGATTGTTGGTGACTCTAGCTGCGTTCGTTTAAGTTACTAAGCTAACATTTGTCTTGAAAAATCTCGGTAGGCAAGCAAATTGGTCTGAAGTCTCTAAAAAAACGGCAGGTAAGTGCTACCAGACTTATTTTTACTAAAAATATTTGAACACGACATACTGCTGTATGAAAATATTTTTTTTTACGTATTTTAAAAAATCAATCAAAAAAGAAGAGGTGTAACCGGCGGATTCCTTTTGAGGTCAACTGCACTGTAAGCGTAAAAGGGAAACTATAAATCATCTCAACGGATTGTTCTAAAACATTTAAGGCATTTTTATAAAGCAAATAATTGTTTTCATATATTGGATTGATTTTTCTATTGTAATTTATCATTGCATATTGGGAAATTCGCCTTTGTATCAGCTTGCTGTTCAATTCTTTTTGGTATAAACAAAGAGAAACCATGTTACCATACTACGAGGGTTGCTATTTATATTTAGGGTCCTGACAATACTAGTGTCTCAAAATGCAAACTGGAACTTTTATTGGAAACTTTGACATTTTTTAGCATTACTTAACTCAGATCGTTTTGTCATTTAAGTGCGAATTGTTTTGTTTACAGTGTGTTGAATAATTAATCTCAGTCAAACAATGGAATTATCCCGTGAACATTTTCGTGCGATGATTTTTTACGATTTTCGGCTTGGGTTATCGCGACAAGAGTGTTTAAATCAACTTGTTTCTGTCACAGGTATTTCGCCCAAATCCTGCAAGTAGCGACATCCTTCCACCTGTTGATAAAATGTCTGCCGTAATTCCATTGTTTACTAACGCGAATGAAGTTCTGAATGTCATTAAAGAAACCGTGAATCCAGGTAAAGCACCTGGATATGATCTTATCACGCCTAAAATGATCTTGGAACTTCCCTATATTGCTGTGAAGTTCCTGGCAAAATTATTTAACTCTATTTTGAGACATGGTTATTTTCCTAAAGTGTGGAAAATTTCTCTGATTCAAATGATTTTAAAGCCAGGAAAGGACAAATCAATACCTTCCTCGTACAGGCCGATCAGTTTGCATCCCTGCTTATCCAAACTATTTGAAAAAGTTCTTTTATCGAAAATAGAACCGTTTCTCGTGTCAAATAACATAATACCAGACCATCAGTTTGGTTTTCGCGAAGGTCACAGCACTATCGAACAAGTAAACCGTCTGACCCAAGCAATTGAAAAATCATTTGAACGGCGAGAATATTGCTGCGCAGTATTCCTGGATGTTGCTCAAGCATTTGACAAAGTCTGGCACTTTGGCTTGACCTACAAAATTTGCAAATACTTACCGGCAAATACGCATCGAATTCTTGAGTCTTACTTAGAAAACCGCAGATTCAGAGTCAAATGTGGACAACACGTCACCGATGACCGCGAAATACTAGCAGATGTTCCCCAGGGAAGCGTCATGGGGCCTATCCTTTACATTCTGTTTACCGCAGATATTCCTACCAGCCCAAACGTGCTAACATCCACTTTTGCCGATGATACCGCTATAATGACCGCACATAAAAAGCAGGATATTGCATCTATGAATCTAGGTGTACATCTCAGACGAGTAGAATCTTGGCTCTCTGACTGGAGAATAAAAGTCAATGAGGCTAAATGCACACAGGTAACTTTCACACTGAATTTTAGCACTTGTCCGACATTGAAATTAAACAATATCCCTTTTTCTCAATCTGATCATGTTTCATACCTTGGAATCCACCTGGATCGCCGACTCACCTGGAGAAGTCATATCAAAACCAAGAATACTCAACTGAAACTTAAGGTCCATCAACTTCACTGGATCCTAAACGCGAACTCAAAACTAAGCCTTGAATATAAGGTCCTGCTATACAACAGTGCAATCAAACCTATCTGGTTATACGGTGCCCAGCTATGGGGCAAAGCAAGCTCGAGCAATCTCGACAAAATCCAAAGAGTCCAATCGAAGACATTGCGGCTTATTACCGGTGCCCCTTGGTATATGAGGAATGAAAATATCCACCGAGACTTGAAAATACCTCTCGTTAAAGAGGCAATTCAAAAAATCAATATAAAGCACAAAGAGAAGCTCGAACGTCATGATAACATACTTGCTAGACAATTATTGTGCAGTCCCAGCTCTTTAAGACTTCGAAGAAACGAACGCCGTGTTTTCTAATCTTCATCCGTAACAGTAATCGCGAACACACGCGCCCGAAAGACTGTGTAGAATCCTTTTCTACGTCACGTGGCTTAAACGCTCTTATACGTGATCTTTAAAACAGTCAATATCAATCGCGGACGAACACTCAAAAAAGACTGTGTAGAATCCTTTATTCTACGTCACGTGGCTTAGATGCTCTCATACGTGATCCTTAAAACAGTCAACGCGAAAAACCTACAAAACCCAAATTACGTCGTCCACTCTGCTATTCTAGAGTTATCCGTTATACTTACATAACTAGAGTTCTTCACTCTACATAATATCGCGAACACTTTGTAAATGACTGTAAGGGTCCTCTGGACCTTTATCACGAGGTTTAAGCCAAACCAGGTTTAAAATTCTCAGACATGTGATCCATACCAGTTATACGAGTATACCATTTTGACCAAATTAATTTAAATTCCTGCCAATTAGCAGAGATCCACATTACAAGAAATCCATACTAGGATTCATTATTGAATTATACTTAAGATTCGTATACTTATTGTTAGGCTCCATTGGAGCAGATTCAATAATTCAAATAAAGCTTATATAAAATAAAAAAAAAAAAAAAAAAAAAAAAAAAAAAAACTTGTTTCGACTTTTATCGATGAAGCATCATCAAAAACCACTGTTAATCGCAAGTACCAAGAGTGAAGTCTCGGACGCCATTCGCTCCAGGATGAATTTCGTGAAGGAAGTCCAACTTCGGTCACTTTACCAGAACCCATCGATGCTGTAAGTGAATTAAGTGATTAAGCAAGACCGACATGTGACATACCGTGAGATTAAGACATCCTTGGGCATTAGTATGACAAGCTTCAAAAAGACATTGCATGTTCATGTGGCCATGAAAAAAATTTGTTCTCGTTGGATCCCACATAATTTGATGAATGGCTCGTATGGATTGGTGCAAAGAGAGTTTGAAAAAGTATAACTGCGGTAGCTCAAAGGCAGTGTATAACATTGTCACAGGTGACGAATCATGGATCTATGCATATGAACCCGAAATAAAACAGCAATCGACCGTATGGGTCTTTGAAGACGAGCCAAATCCAACTAAAGTTGCTCGTGGAAGAAGTACATCGAAGCAAATGATTGCGTTTTTTTCTCGGTATAACCGGCCATGTTGCCCCAGTGCCTTTAGTGGAAAGTAGGACGGTCAATGACGGTCTGAGTGGTATACAACCATCAGTTTGCCAACAGTGTTCGAAGAAATGAGAAGAGATAATAAGAGAAGACGGATCATTTTGCATCACGACAATGCGAGCTCTCACACATCAGCTAAAACGATGAGCTATTTGACTGCTCAAGATGTCGAATTGATGGGCCATCCACCGCGCAGCCCTGATTTGGCACCCAATGACTTCTTCAAATTGCCTAGCATCAATAAAAAAATGCGTGGTCAACGCTTTGCATCGCCCGAAGCAGCTGTTGCAGCGTTCAAATATCATGTGTTGGAGGTGTCTCAGTTGAAGTGAAAAAGTGCTTCGAAAATTGGTTTGTACGCATGCAAAAGTGTATTGATTAAGAATATTTTGAAAAACAATACAACCATTTCCAAAGATAAATTATTGTGTTTTTATTGCCGGACCCGAAATATAAATAGCAAACCTCGAATGTTCAGTATATGCGATCATAAATATGAGATTCGATATAATAGAGTAACCGAATAATATGTTGTCTTGCGAATGATTGTAGTTTTGACACTCTTACACTAGAAAATTTGATAAAACGTGGACTCAGATACCACTGAGTCCAATCCAAGCATCCCCGCCTATGTAAAAATGTTCTGGTTTTTTTTAATAGATTTTTTTTATTAATTGTTCTAAAGTTTAAAAATATTTGCACATCAAAGCCGAGTGTAACACTGAGAGAAATAATTAACAAAAATATCAACAAATTACTTAAAACCTAAGCAAAAATGAAAAAAGAAGTGAAATGTTAACAATAAAATGATTCAACTAATGACAGCAACAAATTATGTGGGTTATGCAAGTGATAGTTAAAAAAGAATGATCGATCCGAAGATAATGGATGATGTGTGTGATCATTTTTGTGATTATGAGAGTTCGTTCGTTAATTCTAATAAATTACATCTATGAAAAGCGTTTAAGGAAATCCCTTTTCGCATTTTCCATTGGCATGAGCGTGTTTTGTTCTTCTTTGGAGGGAGCTGAAATCGTTTAAAAATGCTTTTCGGTAATTTTCACCACCTTGTTAATTTTGTCGAGCAAATGATTTTTGGCAAGGTCCACAATATCCGAAAGGGCGCTGTGCGATTTGTAAACTTTGGTGACAATGGCGGCATTGTGATGATGGTGGTGCACAGGCACGGCATGATGGACCAACGCAGCATGATGATGAACATCGGCATGATGCACTAAACCGGAGTGATGATGGACATCGCCGTGATGAACCAAAGCGGCATGATGATGAACATCGGCGTGAGGCACAAAACCGGAATGATGAAGGGCATCACCGTGGTGGACCAAACCAGCATGATGAACCAAACCAGAGTGATGATGAACATCACCGTGATGGATCAGGGCAGCATGATGATCAGCATCGACGTGATGGAAATCGCCATGATGGATATCGCCATGGTGGAAATCACCATGATGGAAATCGCCATGGTGTTCAGCATCACCGTGGTGCAATTCAGTGTGGTGTAAATCGGCAGCGTGATGGTGTTCATCGATATGGTGATTTTGATGGACAACATGATGATCGACAACGGGATTGGTGTAGTGCAAGAAATGATGGGGTTCATGGTGCACAACGTTGGTGACATGGTGAACGGGTTCAATCTGATGGATGGAATCGTGGCTAATAACCTTGGCAGCAGGGGCATTATGGACATCGACAGCATGGACACCATGGTGACCATCATCGTGATGGACAACATCGAGAGCGGCATGATGATCAGCATGATGGTAAACGGGATGATGTTCAATGCCATGATGACCGTCCACAACAATTTGAGCCGAATGACCGATGTGTATGCCATTGCTGTGATGGATGTCGGCGTGGTGGAGATCATCGCCATGATGCACTAGGTCGTGATCGATAATGTGTCCATTGTCATAGCCATGATGAGCCAAGTGACCAGCTTGGACTGAAGCCAAGGTGAGAGCCAAAATACAGATGAATACCTGGTGAGAGAAAGAATTGTGTATTAAGTAATTTGAAGTAGTGCTAAAGCAAAGGATTTAAAAAATAAATGAAAGGGAAAACAAATTCGCTACGACTGGCACCTATGGTCTTTGTAACCCCGCGCCTCTGGAAATATATATATATTTTATAAATTATTTGTAAAATATATCTTAATAAAAAAGGTAAATTTTTAACTAGGAGGACATTTTGAAGTGCTAGCAATTTATGGAAAATGTGCAAAAGTGAGTTCGTTTTTGTAAATATTGTACAATAAACCAGAAGTTGTTTAATGAATTATAGCAAAAGTCAATTATTTTTCCTCATATTGTAGATCGTACACTTATTTTTATCTGAATTTAAATGATTCTATATTGATTTTGCTCAAGCTGTATTAGAAACGCTCTCAATTGCTATCCATATGACTAAAAATTTAGGGTCGGGATAAAAATGAGGCACTTTTTTGTTAAGAACATTAGCCTGGCTAAGAGTATTTTAGCGTGCAAGTATTTTTAAGCAAACCTTTTATTCCAAAGCCTAATGTTATACCTTATTTTATTAACAAAAATTAACCCCTAAGGTATGCTACGATTTTTAAAAGTCAAACGTATTATTTTATAATGTTCATTTTAATTTCCTAGGTCGGAATATATGTTAGTGTACGCGACTACTGTTAGTTTACGCGACTACCTCCGTAAGTTATGTTCAAATCCGCATATGAATATCTGACATTTTTAGAAGCAGCTTTCCATTTCGTAATTTTTCCTGTATGCTGATTGTTTTTGGACCAGGTTTGTATGCTGTTATTGTATACTGCATTTCGATTTAGAGATTATAATATTTGGTTTATGACATTATAAATTACAACTCGTTTTTAAGCCGATCTTTTATTTTAAAGCCTAACAATAGGATTTATTTATTTACCAAAAGTGCAACCCCAAGGTATGCAATGGTTTTAAAAGACAAGATTTCCCGTTTAAAATTTTTTCTATAAACCATTATTTGAACTCCTTTTCGAGAAGGACATTTTGTTTGTATTAACAATTTTGCTTTTAGAAATTATATAAAAAACCAAAAGAAATTTGATCTTGAAATCTTCTGTTTACTAGTGATAATGGCTCCGGTCTCTAAGATAGTAATGCTGTTTTTTTATTTTCGAAGAGGGGTAGGCCCTAATATTTTATGTTTGAAGGTAAGGACTTTTAACTAACCGAGCGATTGTATTGGCACCCTTAAAGTATGCTTTAGTATTTAAAGAATACAAATTATTTTTTTTTTTCAAAAGTCAAATAAGTGCAATGGTGGGGATATATAGTACATACTTAAACAGATTGAAGATTTAGACTTTATATATTTGTGTTATCATCAAATGTTGAAATTATGCTTCAATATTCAGAAGTGCGAAAAGTTGAATGGCTCGGTGAAGATTTATAATACTTGCACTGATTGAGGACTTAGACCTAATAGATTTGTTGTGTCATCATCAATGTATGCTTCAGTGTTTGCATGGTTGAAATGATGCGTTCAATATTCAGAAGTGGGATAAGTCCAAATATTTTTAGTCAAAGACTTTTTGTTCTTGCACAGATTGGAGTTGTGGTTATAGATATACATACGCGTTATTGCGTATGTATGCTTTAGGATTTAAACGATAGAAATTATGTTTTAAAATTCAGAAGTGGGATAAGCCCAAACTTTTGGGTAAAGATATTAAATTCCGGCTAAGATTAAAGGCAATGACATGGTATTAAAGGCGTGTTTGTCGCTGAACCATTAAAATATAATACAGTGTTTTAAAGATACCAATGCAGCAGTGCGATAAGACTAAACTCTGCAGTGGAATTTTCAGTACATGCAAAAATTGAAGATATGGAAATAAAACTTAAAGAACAATATTTTAAGTGAAGGTCTTTAATACTTGCACAGATTGAAGACTAGAAGATTGAAGACAAGAAATTACAAAAATATTTGCAGTTACACCCTCCAAGTATGCTGTGTTTGAATATATAAATTTTCCCAAAATGGTAGAATGTTAGAAGTTTTCAGAAGTGGGATTAAAATAGTTGAACAGATTGAGGACTTAGACATTGAGTTCGGTGTACATCTGTCGGGTCATCCTTAAAGTATGATTCAGTGTTTGGAAAATACACATGAATATTTCAACAGCCAGAAGGACTTCCTTAGAGTATGCTTCAGTGTTAGAGTAATACAAATGATGCTTACAATTTTCAGAAGTGGGACAAGTCCAAACTTTATGGTTGAACTAGTTTTTTCTTTTTGTTTTCATTTATTCGGTCTTTAATCATTATTATGACTTGAACAGTTTTTATTCTGGTTCGAAACCTTTTTGTTGTTTCTTTTTCAAAATCAACGTAAAAAGAAGAAATTGGTGAAATGTATTTGCTACGGTTGCCAGGCAGACTGTACAGCTGTTTCTTAACCCGCCAAGGGTTATCTTCAGCAGTCTTTGGCAACGATTACTTCGGCAACCAATCAAATGACTTATACGGAAGACTCATTTTTATTAATGAGAATTACCCTTCGCGTATAGTCTTCGAACTGTGCGTAGAACAATCTTCAACCAATTCCGTTTCGCATGGGTCTTCGTTGAACTTTTTAATACTGTCTCACATTGGAAACAAGGACATAAAATAAAATGTGCGACTGTGAAGATATCCTTGAAATATTCTTTACTTTTTTTTTTTAAATAAGACAAATATCGCACCAAAGCAGATCGTCTTGTCATGGATAGGTCTTAACAAGCTTCTAAAAAAATTTTATAATCCAAATGGAAGAAGTATATTTGTGAATAGAGAGTAATGTATTTTTGTGCTTCAAAGTTTTACGATAAATCATAAAGTGTTTCAAACCTTTGTAGTGAACACAATATTGATTACAATGCAGAATTTAAATCGAAATTTAACTTTAGATAAAAATTAAGCTCTTAGAGGTTTGAGGTTGGCAGATAAACTTATTGCCGGTGCTTTCGGTAACGAGACAAGGACAAAGAATAAAATGTACAGCTGTGAAGACATCCTTGAAATATTCTGTAGTTTTTTTTTGAAAGTGCGACAAATTTTACTTTAGATAAAAAATAAGCTCTTAGAAGTATATGGTTGGTAGTTGAATTTAAAGCCGCTGCTTTCGATTAAGTATTAATGTTTATTCGATTAATTAAACAAAAAATGCCCTTCTAAGCAACTTTTGTTTGCTCCCCAATTCCGATAAATATCCAATTTATTTCACGTTTAATTTTATATCACTTTGTATTTTTTCTTTCTTTTTTTTGCAAATTTATTTGTAGTTGGCTAGTACTTGTTTCTATTAACTGTAACACTTTTTTAAATTGTATCTCTTTCATTGTCTTATACGCTGTTTGTTTTTCTAATGTGTACCTTCATTTCTACGATTTCACACTTAAGGTTTTTAATCCCAATTAAAAAAAAGTTACAAATAAACTGTGAACGAACTCTTTGTTTGGTTGACGCCGAGTGATGAACTGATGTCTAACAAAATACACCTTCACGTTTATATACAAAAAATTTGGCATTTTGGCAATTGCTACAGCAAAAAAAAACAGCAGATACCAAACCGCTAATGTCGTATGGAGAGATGCATAGACAAGCGGACGATCCATGGCATAAAATATGCATTGCATTTAAATTGGGCGAAATCAGTCCATGTTTTGATTAAGTTTCGATACAGCCTCTCGACGTAAAGTGACAGTAAAGTGACAGTAAATGTAGCTCTAGAATCCAAATAGCATGAACAGCGTACAGATAAGTAAGTTTTTTTATATACGCTCCTTACGAATGTACGAGTATCTCCCGATTGAGAACTTACCTTAGAACGTCAAAGATAATCAGAAAACTGGAACAATTCTCGTCAAAAAAGATCGTTTCTGTCCATGTTGAAATACACCCCATAATGTAATTTTCGAAAAAAGTCATCCGATTTTAATGACATTTTGTATGTGCACAGAGAATAAACCCCTCTGAAAATCGACCATGCATGCACTTCTTCAGAATTTGCAATATGTTCTCGAATGCTGATATTAAGCGCGTATTAAAAAATGTTGCAAAAGTACTTTCGGGTCTAAAAGCAAATTAAATAGTTCTTAATAGAGTAATATCATAGAGTTTATATGTCGCACAGAGGGTTGTTCAATCCCTAAAATATGACATACTAAAGACATGGCTGACTAAGGAGACTAAGCAAATATCAGGGTGACCAGATACTAAAGATATATGTTGTACCCTTCTTCATAGAATGGAGTGTACAAAAAATTTGTCACTGTTTGCAAAACCTCGATATGTTTGATCAGTGATTTTTAAACGATTCACGCATTTCATAGAGAAGTTTTTGCCTGACATAGCGATTAATCTCTTGATCGTAAAGTCGCTGGCATTTACGGGGTGGGAACCCAGCGATGTCGTAGAAGTTCTTACTTGCTTCGAAGTGCTTCTTCCATGAACAACTTTCGTTGGATTTCGCTCGTCTTCGAAGACCCACATGGTCGATTGCTGTTTTGTTTCGGGCTCATATGCTTAGATCCATGATTCGTCACCTGTGACGATCTTATAAACGTCTTTTGAAGCACCGCGATCGTATTTTTTCAAAATATCTTTGCACGAATCGACACGAGCCTTTTTTGAGCGATTGTCAAATTGAGCGGGATCCACCGATAACAAACCTTTTTTACGGCCAGGTGCTCATGCAATATCAAATGTAAGCTGATGGAAGAAATGCCCAAGGATGCCTCTACACGCAGAGAAAAAACATGGTACATGGTCACGGCAATAATAATATGTTCTCAGCAATAAAAGTATGTTCGTCGCAGCCATAGCATTGTTAACTGAATTTAGTTTTGACAATAATATAATTGCTGCAATATTAATATTGTTGAAATGTAACAATAGTATTATTGCCAAATTTAAAAATGAAAGTATGTTTATAACAAAAATATAAATATTGTTCGTGCGACAAAAGTATTGTGTTTTGCGTTTTATGTTAACAATAATATAATGACGGCAATCATACTGTATGGTTGTTATTTTTCTTCATTTAAATATGCTTTTAAAAATAAATGTTATTGGTACCGATTTAATGCAATAATAGTACATTTTTATCGAAATTAAAATTTTTTAAACAAGCTGCTTTGGCTATTTTTAACTGAAAATATTTTAATAAAAACGCTTACGTTTATTTAAACTTATTTTTTCTACTGTGAAATAAATTACTCCTATTATTTTGAATTTTATGAATTTTTTAATAATTTTCATAATTCAAATCTATTGTCGACAACTTAAACAAATTCTAATAAATTATATTGGGGAACAAAGTACAATTGTGTGTGATCATACTATGGTTGTAGGGATCATAACATGGTTGCGTGGGAATCATACTATGGTTGTGAGGATTATACTATGGTTGTATGAGAAACATACTATGGTTGTGAGGATCATAATATGGTTATGAAGATAATAGTATGGTTGAGTGTGAATCATACTATGGTTGTGGGGATCATAGTATGGTTATGTGTGAATCATATTATTGTTGTGAGGATCATAATATTGTAGTGGCACAACCATATAGCCAACAATAGTATGATCCTCTTCGAATATTGTCACCACAACCATACTTTTTTTCTGCGTGTATCTCACGGTTTGTCACATGCCGATCTTGCACTATCAGTTCACGCACGGCATCCATCAATGTTCTGTGGCACAACGGCCATTTTGGACCACCTTCGTCTTTGAGCGAGCTTCGGCCACGATTGAATTCATTAAACCAGTTTTTCACAGTGCTATAGGATGGTGCTTAATCTCCATATAACGATTTACGTTCATCGACGCACTCTTGCCGTGATAATCCACGACGAAAGTTGTCAAAAATGAACGCACGAAAATGTTCACGAGTTAATTCCATTTTTTGCCAAATTGATTTGTTTCAAGTCACTTTGAACAACACAAATGATGGTCGTACGTCAAAACTTTCTGAGTACGTTTATGCTAAAAAAATGTCAAACCATCCAATGGAAATGTCAGATGGCGCCGGGCAATACTTGGTGTTGCCTAGGCCAGAAATATATATAGCAACCCTCGTATTTTGTAATCTATTCTGAACAAACCTTATTCATTAAATTTTATTAAAAAAAATTTTTTAAGGGGAATAACAAAAAGACTCAGTTTATCTTGAAAATATTTTGATTTTATTTAAGATGGTCTATACTATAATGATAATACAGGGTTTCCATTAAGGACATTACAATTTAACATATTTATAAAACACAGATTATTTAAGATATAGAGTTCCAATTTATAGCAGGTGTAGTGCAAATGTAACAGTTCCAGTATGAAATTCGATATCGGTACAGCGAACAGCGATCTATTCGTGTACAGCGATCTATTCTTTGGACCCAATTTACTACTACTCTTGTAGGCATAGGCTTGTAGGCTTGATGTGGCCCCATAAAAATATATCCAATGGCGTTAAATCGCATAAACGAGGTGGCCATTTGACCGGATCATTTCTCGAGATAACACGTTCACTGAATTTGCCTTTCAGTAAATCGTTGGTAACGCATGCTGTGTGGCTAGTGGCAACGTCTTGTTGAAACCACATTTCGGCGATGTCAAGCTCATCCAATTCCGGCCATAAATAGTTTTCTAGGATGGCACTATAGCGTTGACGGTAACATGACGATTGTTTTCATGGACGAAAAAATACGGCCCAAACTCTGGAACCTGTCCAATAACGCATAGTTTTTTATTTACAAACCACGCAGCCAGAAATGAGCGTTAAAGATGAGTTTTCGATGAAATTCGATGGATTTTCATGAAACTTTGCCAGAACCACCGACTCAGAATTTTAGTAGTAATTTTTAATGATTTCGTGATGAAAATGTTGACTTCGACTAACGTTTTGACACTAAAAGATCATTAAAAATGTTTAAGCGTGCGTTGGCATAAAGATACGAAATTGTTATGTCCCTATTGGAAAACTCTTAAGAAGTTATTTAGTAGAACATCTAAACCCGAAAACGAACATTTGTAAAAACATTTGCGCGTATTTTATATGGTATAGCGATGAAAAATATATAAATATCGATGAAAAACTCCCAGAAAAGTCCGATATTTTGTTGCATAGTGTAATATTTTACAACAGAGAACTAAACGTGGTTCATTAACTACCAAGAATTTATTTGTTGTCTCCAGCAATTATGGGAACCAAAATAACATGTACATCATAATTGGTTGGTTGTCAAAACCTCGCTTTGTGGCAACCAATATTTTTTCTGACTTCGATTGGTATAACCAACGTTTTGGCTCTGTTAACGGCAAATTCATCGATTAGTTAGCCGATTACACCGCCTCATAGCTTGCACACGAACACACGTTTTGTTGTGTGTAAGCTAGCTTTGGTTCTAAAGATGGCTGCAAGCTAAGCTGGCTTATGTAAAAGAGATATCTAATTTCTGTCCACAAAATTCTAATTTGTTTTGTTTCTTTTAATTCTACCTTTCGGCGAACAATCTTGTGAGCAATATTCTCAAATCCTTGGCAATATGTTTGGCTTACAGTTTCCTCAACACAAACCTTTTTCGCTGCAGAAGAATCCCAAAAAAGATTTGGCATATTTCCCCATCAGCTATTTTTTTTTGGCATTTTCAGGCTGTAAGAATCGCAATATTGTAGTAGCTACCATTCAATGGTAAGTCGAACCCTTTAACCATCAACAACATGGAACGTTGGTGACTGCGACAGAAAATATGTTTATCCAACTTATGTATATTTGCAGTTTGGGCCGATGTTTAACAGATATTCTCTCTAGGTGTGTCAAAATTCAAATTTGCGGGATAATCCACCTAATTGCTTTCTAATGTATAATTTCAGAATAAAATCACATTGTTTTTCCATGCACCCTACATTTGATCAAAATAATATTTCGGGCGGTATGTAGGGTGCACAAAAAAATATTTTGTGTTGCCGAAATCGTCTCTAGATAATCTTTTAATCCAGAGGTTGACTGGTGCAACTATTTTTTATAAGGGGACCGACCCTTACTACTGTACGTGGAGACCATAAGTATTTAATCAGAAATGATATTAATTTTAAAGTTTTTAGGCTTAAAAACCTTAATAATTTTTTTTAAAAAATTATATTTAGTACAAAGGAAAGTTGCCAATTTGTTGGTAATTTTTTTGAACGACTAAAATTGTGTCTTAAATCTTTTTTATTTATATTTTTCCTCAGAAATTGAGTAAATTAATGATATCACTAAAAAAAATATTGAACTTAATTAAGTTGAAATGCCTAAAAGGATTTAATCGTCTATACATCGTTTGAGTACAAAAAATAACATTATCTAATCAGGTTTAAAATAATTCAAGAAAATCTGGGTTTTGTTTTAAAACAATGTGCTGCCTTCTCGGAAGTGAAACGACGACTGAAGACCGCTTTCTACCTTTCGAGCTAATGTAAATTTTTAAAAATTATGAGCGATTAAAAGCATGTATGCCTACATGAAAAATAACCATTAAATATCATATATGAATATGATTCCTTGAATTTGAATTTACCTTATCGTCAAACATATGACCCAGATACATTTTTCAATGCGTTACCTATCGATTGCGGTATGTCACCCTCCCCACCACGGGGCCTGCTACGAGTACTCCTCTCATATTCTAGTCACTGTCTGCGATTATCAAATCGTGATTTATGTATGTCAGTTATGCTGAGGCAAAGTCCGATATGAATTCAAATCAAAGACGTACATTTTCTATTATGAGAGCCCATGTCCAATATTTCGTACACGACAATCATTTTTAACGAGGTTTAGTGAATAGCCTTGCAATGTAGTAACCGATCGCAGAGAAAAAATCAATTGCACAAAATCGTGCAACCCTTTTTCAAAAATGTAGGAATTTCCAAATTTGGTCTTTAATGTTGAGGTAATAGAGATCGGCATGTATGGCTTCTCTTTGTCCGGAGAGGAAATGATTGCTCCACCGTGTAAGTCGGCAGCGTAAAATTAATTAATAACATTTAAACAATAAACCCAACTACGTAACACAACAATTAGGCAATAGCCGCAAGTATAGCGTGGTCGTTTCTACCCAAAAAAGTTTATTGACACTTTTTGCCCCGTCTCGTCAATGTTGTTGTACTAACAACAACAATGCCAAAACTTGGCTTTCTTTAGTGACGTTCGGTTTTACAGCCGGCAAATGGCCAAAATGAAACGTGCCCACTAACTGGTGGATGTGATTCCGTTTTTTTTTTTGATTTCTGCACATGCTATGTGCTCTGTAAGTTAATTGACCCAAAGGTACTTTATAGAGGGATTCGGTAGCTCATCGAACTTGTGATTAATTATGCTAAGCACATAATCGATTCGTCAGTTTATATCACTTTCATTGTAATTTCAATTTCGTTGCAATGCATATTTGATGCCATCGCTCGTTCGTCGTCCGTCTGTCCAGCCGTCCGGCGTTAGCGTTTTGATATCAGCTGTTTTGCCATAGAAATTGGCCGAAATGCCAAGTTTTTGGTATATAAATGTGAAGGTGCTTCTGGTAAGACATCAGTTCAACACTCGGCGTCAAACCAACAAAGAGTTCGTTCAAAGTTTATTTGTAACTTTTTTTAATTGGGATTAAAAACCTTAAGCGTGAAATCGTAGCAATGAAGGTATAAATTTAAAACTAAACAACCGAAGAGGAAATAAAAGAATTACTATGGAAAAAGTGTTAATTACAGTCAAAGGATAAAAGTGATAGTCGGCAGCAAATAAAAGACAAAAAATAAACAGTATTTAAAGTGTTAAAAAATCAGAACATAAAAATATGGATATTGATCAACTTGACACAAAAACATAATATCCTTCAGTAAAAGCCAGAATTTCTTCTAACCAGAAAGGACATCCTTTTAGTTTAATTATTAACCACAAAACTCCTAGAACGTGGAGCTATCACACGGCAAATTCAATTTGATTCAATTTCGGCATTGTTAGGAGATACCGCGGTAGCTTTTAAGGATCTCCACACTTTACGATTTATCATACAACACATAAATATCTCTCTTCATAAACTTCAAGTGTTACTTTAACAAATCGACTTTCTTCAATTGGTATTAAAAAGTGCCTAAATATATATATCTTCAGTTGAAACTTGTCCACACAGTTAGAGAGTAGAGAGCCGGCTTAAGAATTAAACTCACAAAAACAATAAGATTTGCTTAGTCCACCTAGTTTATTCATTCTTTTTATTCGCCCTTGTTTGTAATCCTTTGATATCTGGAATTGAAAATTAACGCACCAAACACCGACATAAAATTTAATAATCGACCTTGTCATCTGTTGAACGTTAACAGATTTTGTTTTGTTTGATTTTTTGCATCCATTATTTAAAACCTTATCCCACTTCTGAAAATTGAAGACATATTTTGAATCTTTCCAACACTTAAACCATTCTTTAAGGATATCATCGCAGTAGAACATTTTATTTCATTTGTGCAAGTATTGGAGAACTGTTAACCTATCCCACTTCTGAAGATTTGAAACATCAATTGTATTTTCTAAGCACTAACGCATACATTAATGATGCCATGTAAGATATGTCAAAGTTTTCAGCCAATTGAACATTTTATTCCATTTGTGCAAGTATTAGAGAATTCCATTAAAAAAAAATGTTAACTTATCCCACTTCTGAAAATTTAAAACATCGATTGTATCTTCTAAACACTGAAACATTCCTTAATGATACCATGTTAGATATGTCAAAGTTTTTAACCAGTGCAATTATTTCGAAGCTCATCTTAAAATTTTGAACTTATCCCTCTTCTGACCATTGGTAGTTTCCAAAAACTAATGCATACTCTTACGGTGTCTTGGCAATGACATATTTGATTGTATAATCTTGTCTTAAAACTCAGTTTTGAAAGTTGCTATCATACCAATCAAACATTGAAGCATACTTAAAGGAAGATCAGTCTTCGATCAGTTTTAGTATTAACAACCTCTAGAGGAAGCATTTAGCATAACCCATTTCTGAACATTTCTAACAACGTTTCGTGTCTTCACTCATAAATAAAAGTGATTTCTATCGTTCAATCACTAAAGCTTACTACGCCTTAAATTCCAAATCCAAGGGTGCAATCGGTGCAGGTATTTAGAACAGCACGTATCAGTTTGTGTTTCTCCCACTTCTGAAAATTGCTACTAACATTTGTATTTTTCAGTCATTATGTCGGGACAATAGCACATTTATCTCATTGTATACAATGTGTACTGAAAAGTTTGGATTTATTCAACTTCTGAAAATTGCTCAAATCAGTTCTATTTTCCAAACACTAAAGCATACTTTAAGGATGGCATCGCAATCGCACACTTGTAGTGTTAAGTCATTTCTTAACTGTCCCATTAGTGCAAGTTTTTAAGAACTCCTCTATAAAGTTGAGATTCTCCCACTTCTGAAAATTGCTAACAATATTTGTGTTTTGCATACATTGAAGCATAGTTTATGGATGTCCTATCACCAGCAAATTCATAGCAATAGCAAATTCATCTCAATGTATTCAATGTGAAGCACACTTTAAGGATGTTATAGCAGTAGCATATTCATCACATTGTCTCCAAAAAGTGATTGTATTAGTGACCTCTTCTGAAAAGTATGGACTTATTTCACTTCTAAAAGAAGTAAGGATGTCATAGCAATAGCACATTCATCTCGTTGTCTCCAATAAGTGAAAGTATTAGTGACCTCTTCTGAAAAGTTCAAACTTGCTCCACTTCTGAAAATTGCAAAAATCTGTTTTATTACTACAATTGTTATGTGTTTTCTCAATCATACCATTATTTTAATATAAAAAAAATTTTCAACCATCCTAATATAATGCAAACTGCATTATATAATCCTTAGAATATAATAAATCCTTAGAATCAAATCATAGAATCAGATCATAGAATCAGATCTCATATTATTATTACTCGCTACTGTATTTAACCACAGTCCGCTTAAGAAACTTGTAGAAATGTATATTTAATATGGTTTTCAGAAACCATTGCATACCTTTGGGTGCTCTTTTGGTAATAAATAAAGCATATTGTTAGCCTTTGTAAAAAGAATAAGCTTAAAAATTCGTTGTATGCAAAAATGTCCGTATTCCAATATTATGATTTCCCAATTGTAATGCCATCCCGATAGCAGCCTACAAACATGGTTTAAATAAGTAGACTCAGTATGGTGGGTTAAAAATCGAAGTCTAAATCGCTTCTTAAAATATCAGATATTCCTATGTGGATTTGAACCAGGCTTACTGAAGTAGTCGCTCTCACGGCCTTTACAGCTACAGTGGTCAATATTGTTGCCATCAAAAAGTTAAAAAAAATAATGTAAATTAAGTTGTTTTATTTTTAAAAAACCAAAGCATAACTTAGGGATTACTTTTTGTTAACAAAAAAAAGTATAATCTTAGGATTTTAAGTATAAAGGGCAGGTTTAAAATAATGGTGAGGTCAAATACTCTGAGCAAGGCCACTGTCTACAACTGTCTACTAAAGGCCATGCTGTCTATCCCCTCACTAAGATTTCAGTCTTGCCGATGACAGTTGAGGGTGTTTCTGTTACAGCTTGAGCAAAATTAATATATTTAATATATTTAATATATTTGTATTCAGAACAATATAAGTGTTCGCTTTATAACATGTAAAAAATGTATTGACTTTTGCTTTAGTTCATTTAACAACTTCTGGTTATTTTTAAAATATTTACAAAAACGAATTTACTTTTAAACATTTTCAAAAAAATCGCTAGCAATTCGATTTGTCTGCCTTGTTAAAAATGATCCCCTTAATTTTTTGAATCCTTTGCTTTAGGACCACTTTAAATTAACCTAATTTTAACACCCATTCCTATGAATTTAATTTACTCCCCCCACCAGGTATTCATCTGTATTTTGGCTCTCACCTTGGCTTCAGTCCAAGCTGGTCTCTTGCCTCACCATGGCCATGGCGATGGACACATTATCGATCACGGCTTAGTGCATCATGGCGATGATCTTCACCACGCCGACATCCATCATAGCAATGGCATACACATCGGTCATTCGGCTCAAATTGTTGTGGACGGTCATCATGGCATTGAACATCATCCCGTTTACCATCATGCTGATCATCATGCCGCTCTCGACGTTGTCCATCACGATGATGGCCACCACGGTGTCCATGCTGTCGATGTTCATCATGCCCCTGCTGCCAAGATTATCCATCACGATGCCATCCATCAGGTAGAACCCGTCCATCATGTCACCAAAGTTGTGCACCATGAACCCCATCATTTCTTGCACTACACCAAGCCCGTTGTCGATCATCATGTTGTCCACCAAAACCACCATGTCGATGAACACCACCACGCTGCCGATTTGCACCACACCGAATTGCACCACGGTGATGCTGTCCATCATGACGATTTCCATCACGTCGATGGTCATCATCACGCCGCTTTGGTTCATCACGGTGATGTTCATCACGGTGATGTCCATCATCACTCCGGTTTGGCTCATCATGCCGATGTCCATCATCATGCTGCTTTGGTCCATCATGCCGTGCCTGTACATCACCACCATCACAATGCCGCCATTGTCCACAAGGTGTACCCATCTCACCATACCCATTCGGATATTTTGGCCATTGCCAAACATCATTTGCACGGCAAATATGGCAAGGTGAAAATTACCGAAAAACATTACTAAACGATTTCATCTCCCTCCAAAGAAAAACAAAACCATGCCACTGGAAAACGCGAAAGGAGTTTTTCTCACTCGCTTTTCATAGACGTAATTTATTATACGAACGAACTCTCATAATCAAAAAATGATCACACATCATCCATTATCTTCGGATCGATCATTCTTTTTTAACTATCACTTGCATAACCCACATAATTTGTTACTGTCATTAGTTGAATCATTTTATTGTTAACATTTCACTTCTACTTTTTCATTTTTGCTTAGGTTTTAAGTAATTTGTTGATATTTTTGTTAATTATTTCTCTCAGTGTTACACTCGGCTTTAATGTGTATATATTTTCAAACTGTAGACAAATCAATAAAGAAAATTTATTAAAAAATAAGAAGAATTTTTTTTATATGAGGGCGGTTTGCCTGGATAAGGCTTAGCTAAATTATCTAGACGCCTAGTGAAAGAGCATCGTAACTACACAGGAAAAAGACAAGCCTTAAATTGCTACCAAAATATTGGTTAAAAATTTCGTAAATAAGCTTTATTATTTATCAAATATCGCAACGGTATTTAATGAAAGGCAACAACAACAAAATTATTAAAGAATTCTTACTTGCTGTTGTTTTTTACGAGGGTTGCTATTTATATTTGGGGTCCGGAAATTAAAACACAATGATTTATCATTGGAAATGGTTAAATTGTTTTTCAAAATATTCTCCTTTAAGATCAGTACACTCTTGCATGCGCCCAAACCAATTTTCGAAGCACTTTTTCCACTCCGATTGAGACACCTCCAAAACGTAATTTTTGGACGCCTCAACAGCTGCTTCGGGCGATGAAATACCTTGACCACGCATTTTTTCTTGATGCGAGGGAATAAGAAGAAGTCATTGGGTGCCAAATCAGGGCTGTACGGTGGATGGCCCATTAATTCGACATCTTGAGTGGTCAAATAGCTCATCGTTTCATCTGATGTGTGAGAGCTCGCATTGTAGTGATGCAAAATGATCTGTCTTCTCTTATTATCGTTCCTCATATCTTCAAACACTGTTGGCAAACAGATGGTTGTATACCACTCAGACCGTTATTGACCATCCTACGTTCCACTAAAGACACTGTGACAACATGGCCGGTTATACCAAGAAAAAAACGCAATTATTTGCTTCGATGTACTTCTTCTACGAACAACTTTTGTTGGATTTGGCTCGTCTTGAAAGACCAATACGGTCGTTTGCTGTTTTGTTTCGGGTTCATATGCATAGATCCATGATTCGTCACCTGTGACAATGCGATACACTGCTTTAGAACTAACGCAGTTATACTTTTTCAACATCTCTTTCCAACATTTCAACATCTCCACCAATCCATACGAGCCTTTTTTGAACATTCGTCAAATTATGTGGGATCCAACGAGAAAAAAAAATTTTCACGGCCAAATAAACATACAATATCTCAGTGATGCTTGTCATACTGATGCCCAAGAATGCCTCAATCTTACGGTATGTCTCATGTCGGTCATGCTTAATCAGTTCAAGCACAGCATCGATGGTTTCTGGCAAAGTGACCGAAGTTGGACGTCCTTCACGAAATTCATCCTGGAGCGAACGGCGTCTAAGACTGAACTCTTGGTGCCAGCGACTAACAGTGGTTTTTGATGGTGCTTCATCGCCAAAAGTCGAAACAAGTTGATTTAAACACTTTTGACTCAATAACCCACGCCGAAAATCTTAAAAAATCATCGTTCAAGGGATAATTCCATTTTTTGACTGAGATGAATTTTTCAACACACTGCAAGCAAAACAATTCGCCCTCAAATGACAAAACGTTTTGAGTGAAGTTATGCTAAAAAATGTCAAAGCTTCCAATGGAAGTTCCAGTATGCATCAGGGAACACTAGTATTTACAGCACCCGAAATATATATATATAGCATCCCTCGTAATGAACAATGCTCATGCAGTGCATCGTGTGCGGTGTTGGTATTAAAAATTTAAGATTTCAATCGGCTTTAAAAAAAGTACCGATAGTTTTTTTAAAATTACTGGTTTTATTGGAAAGGTTTAACTTCGTCTTTTAATAATAGAACACCATCCGATGCGTTTTCGCTTCACCCAATGGGCTGAAAATTGTTTGGCAGGATATGAAAAATGTTACTCATCTTCATCTCGTTGGCCATGTCAATAAGCAAAAATGCCTCATATGGAGTTCATATAACCCACACGTGACTAATGAGAAGACAATGCATCCACAACGAGTCACTGTTTGGTGTGGATTCTGGGCTGGCGGCATCATTGGGCCATCTTTTCTTTAAAAAGGAGCAAGGAGCCGCCATTACTGGCAACGGTAGAACGAATTGTTTTCAGAAATTCAAGCGAATAACATGCACGACATTTGGTTT
The DNA here is from genome assembly GCA_963513945.1 of Hydrotaea diabolus. Taxonomy (NCBI): domain Eukaryota; kingdom Metazoa; phylum Arthropoda; class Insecta; order Diptera; family Muscidae; genus Hydrotaea; species Hydrotaea diabolus. The sequence continues at coordinate 111,975,504 of OY740719.1, forward strand.
CAACAAGATGGGTTCACACATATTGCAGTTACATTTCAAGTCGTTCAATGGCATCTTATCATTTTAAGTTCTATAATGTCGGACAAAATTGGACAAAGTACTCATTCTCGATGTCCATAAATTTATTATTAAATTATATGTAGAAAATAGATCTCTTCTTGAAAGTGACAAGTCAAATGACAGATCATTTTCTACCGCGCAAAGCGTGATAAAAAAATGATATTAACACTGGTAACTTGTCTTCACATCATCAAAAAGCTGGAAAGCGAAAATATTAACTCTGCGAAAAGAACGCAGTAAAAAAACTTTCGTGGCATAAAACCTAAAACTAATGTCTGGTTTGTGGTCGTATGGCTAGATATAGACTAAGGGTGATGGCGACTAACAAATGTCAACTACATAATAACATTCATAACAAATAAGTATAAAAAACACAAACACACACAGAAAAAACAGTGCAGATTCAGCGCCGATTTCAGCATTCACTCTGCCATCCCCAAATTTCATATAAGCATGGAGTAAGTTCGGCTTGGCTCCGCATTGAGCGCGCCGAATCCCGGGATTTCTTGGGTGGGTATTTCCGGGAGAGAATTTCTTGTTCCGATGTCGTGTTGATTTAATGACTATTTTTTTATACCCGCACCACATAGTGGTACGGGGTATAATGGCTTAGTGCTTGCGTTTGTCCATCAACATCGAAGGAATCGAGTTAGAATACCGGGACCAGAGAGAAAGTTGCTCAGAATTACATTTTGAGTCGATCTAGCCATGTCTGTCTGGCTGGCTGGCTGGCTGGATGTAAAGATGTCCATCTATTCTTGTAATCAAAGTACAGGTCGCATTTATGCACCGATCTTAATGAAACTTGGCATGTGGTAATATATTGGGACAAGGACGGACGGAGGAAAAAATATGCCATTCGATGTAGAACTGACCACAAAATGTAAAAAAAAATAGTTGGACCCGCCTCTCGGACCTACGGGGCCTTCAGAACCCAAAAAATGGACCCATGATTTTAAATATAAGTGTGACCCCTTAAATGAAAGGAAATTATCTTACAATTTTAAATACAGAAAAAAATTCGACCTGTTTGGGCCCCAGGGTCCATTAGGAGGGTCCAAAAGTTTCGGTTTACCCGGATTTTAGTGTGACCCCTCAAATGACAGGGAATTGCCTCAGGACTTTAAATATGTCAAGCCAAATGATTTATCTCGTCCGTGGGAGGGCACAGGGTCCGAAAACAAGGTATGAAAATGTGGACCAACTATAATTGTTATACCCTCACCACATAGTGGTATGGGGTATAAAGGCTTAGTGCTTGCGTGATAGATACAGATAGAAATAGCGACGAGTGCTTTCGATTAACAGGCGACTTAATCACATTTATAGTGGTGCGGGTATCATAGAGTCGGCCACGCCCGACTATAGCACTTACTTACTTGTTTTAAATTGAATACAATTCTTTTTAATTCCTGTAAATTTCGACATAGTCCATCAACAATACAAACATTAAAGCGAAACGCAATGGAACAACATAAATCATACAACCCTATTCTAGACCGTTCAGTCGTTTTATTATTTACGAACAAGTTGCTCAAGACATACATTTGGCGTCCGCCTAATATGATATTTTGGATCCCATCCCGTACCAAAAAGTTGTTCATTGCTGCTTGGAAAGTTGAGACAGAAATAGCCGTAATTGAATTAGTTCATTCAAATTTGTTGGTATTGCTTTGTAGACTTCCTGTTTGCAATAACCCCACAAGGAAAAGTCTGGTGCAGTAGGGTCAGGCGATCTGGGGTGCCGACGGAATGTGGAGTTTCTGGATATCAGCTTATTGAAAATTTTTCGTCGCAATTCTGTCGTAACAGGCCTATGTGAGGAGTTAGACCATCTTGCAGAACCCACACAGAGTTGAAAGAAGTTCTCATTCGGTGTAATTCTAGAAAAAACTCTCTTAACATGCTTAAGCAACGGTCTCCAACGGTAACCGTAACGGTGTTACCGTTTTCTTCGAAGAAGAAGGGCCCGACAATGCAGCTTTCGGTTCCTTCGACGTATAAATCCCCGCCCACGCAGCTGGGGCCGTAGATTTTTCGACAGTTTTCTTCGAAGAAGTAGGGCGAGACAATGCAGCGTGATGAAACTGCACACCACACTGTGACACGAAGTGGATGCAAGCAATTCTGTCTCATGGAGTATCTGTGGGTTGGAAGCACTTCATATTTGACTACTTTGTGTGTTTATGTAGCCTTTTAAATCTTCTGGCAAAGTTCCAAGCGAATTGGTAAGTCTGCTGCGTTCAGTTTGTTGGTCATTTAAATTTGATATGGGAATAAGTCCAAAACGTTTTGTATAATACACTACAATGACTTACTGCTTATACCCATTTCAGCTGATAATCTTCTTGTCGAAACTCTTGGATTGCTTTGTATGGATTGTTTGGTATGAAGGGTTTCGATGGTAAGGTCTTCTGTTGACTGTCCCACTCTCCGCAAAATTGTTAAAGTCTCATTATAGACCATCTGCTCGGAGGATTGCCGCCAAACGTGCGACTATATTCTCTTTGAACCGAAACTACGGACACCATCACGTGATAGCGGCGGTAAATCCAAATTCTTGTTTCAGTGTCCCAGCTATCCATTTTTATTAAATCTAAAAATCAATCTGCAAAAAAAATTAAGCGGATTCATCAAATAGAAAAAAAGTTATTAAACTATTTTTGGTAGCGGCTTTCATCGGCCACTCTGTACGAATTATGATGAATATTTTACAGAAATTTGCAAAAAAAAAAAATTTTAATAAATAAATAATTTTTAATTTGTTAGGTAATAATTTTAAAATAAAGGGTGGTTAAATATTAAGGGGCGATGTTGATTTGTCGCGCAAAAGAGCTATTGTTTCGTTAGCTGTGTGGCACAGTCCTGTTGAAACCACATATCGTCCACATCCATATCTTCCAATTCGGCCCATAAAAAGCTACGATAGCGAACAGCATTCACAGTAACTGCCTGACCGGCTTCATTTTGGAATAAATACGGCCCGATGATGCTACCAGCCCATAAACGGCACTAAACAGTCACTCTTTGTGGGTGCATTGTTTTTTCGACAATCACTCTTGGATTATCATTCGCCCAAATGCTACAATTCTGCACGAATCCACTGAAGTGAAAATGTGCCTCATCACTGAAGATAATTTTCTTCGAAAAGCCTGAATAACTTAAACGTGTTGCTCGCTTGTGTATCTTTCAATGGTTCAAATTGAGTCTGAAATTGAGAAATATCAAATGAAATGCAGAAAAAAAGCTTGTCGTTTAGGTGTGGTTCACATTCAACATCGGCCCTTAAAATGTAACTGCTAAAAAAGTATAAAATTGGTAAAAATATTTTTTTTTTTAATTACCATAAAACTGATTTTGTCTCTAATTTTAACTTTGATAAGCCATAAGTAAGCATCTAAGCGTAGCACCCCTTCCAAACACTTATTTCAAAGCCTGAACAATTATATATTCGGTTCAAAATATATGATTTGTACAGCCAAAAAAGGCAAATGGCACCACTGTGCACTTGTCTAGTCCATTTTGCGTTTTCATGACTTTAAAAAACTCCAAATTTATTGTTGAAAGCGCTAAATTGTCATCACGGCTTATCAAAAGCACAATCGATATGGTAACATTAACTCCAAATGTTTCGCATCCTTATCACTCCCCTCTACATAGGAATTTCTCTCTCATTCATTTTCGGATTTCATCTTTTGTCAATTAGAATAATTGCAATATCATTTAGTTGTTCCTCCGCTCTTAAGTAGTGTCGACGTGAAAATTGGAGTTGTTTAGTTAGATTCACCCTAGGCAACATAACTTCCCGCAACTCTTAGTTTGTAGGCGAGATTGGTAAGGGTAATGGATTCCCTATAAGAAATTATATTCAAATCAAAGAAATGCCATTAAATTTGAAAGAAAATTAGTAAAATTGAATAAAGTGTTGGTGTTTAATTACGGTTAAAAATAGTTCGTCACGAAGTTTCTAGAAATAATCGTGTGATGTGTGGATGGCTGTTGCTCGTTTGTTTACGTTTTATCGTGTGCGTGCCGGGATTTGTTTCGTGTGCGGGAGAACAGTGCGCAGTGCGCTCTGCTCACAGCAAAGACAATAACAGCATAAACCTTAAACTGAGATTATGGCAACTGCGTAGAGTATTGCTAATTGTGAATTTTTAACGGATTTAGAGCAGTGAAAAGGTAAGTGAAATTAGCAATTTGTCTATTCCGCTTATTTGTTTTGTTTCTACTTAAATGCCACACTGTTTTCTATTAAAATCCCTATTTACACTATGCAACTTTACTTTTCGCAACTCTCAATTTGTTGGTGAGACTGTTAAGGGGGGTGGAAACAGAAAATTCCCTTTTCATTCCCTTTGCCTAGTGTGAATGGTGACTATGTAAGCTTAAACAGTCAACTTGTCTATTCAGAGAGGAAGAAAAACTTAAATAACAGAGACACGGAAATTATAGGCCATATATGTAGATAGACCCAGAGTAATTAAAAACGCAGGAATGGTACAATTTTAGCTTCAAAAGTACGAAAGTACTGACCGGCTTATTTAGTACAAATTAGAAATAAATTCTCTTTCTTTAATGTGGGAATTTTCTCATTCGAATTCTATGTTCATTTTTTGGAAATACAGTAAGAACTCGTTAATTCGAATAATTTATTGCAGAGCATTTAAAAGAGTTCGCTATAATAGTTTTTACAATTTATATGGAGCTTATAAGGCCCCTTAGTAGCTATAGCTCACACAATCAAGATTAGTATATAATTTAAATTGTATATTAATCCAATAATAAATAAGTAATACAATGTATATGTATGTTTCAAATGATTGTTTACAGTAAAAATAATGGTTAAATAAGTCGCTTTCTATTTTGCGCGTCACATATATAAAACCGAGGTATAACATTTCCCATTCTTAAAAACCAAACAAATGTTTATTTTAAAAAAAAACTTCCGATTTTTAGAAACAAAAATAACTTTTTATGACGAAAATAACTTATTATAACAACAACAAAAAAAAAACAATAATAATCTGAAGTTTATTAAGAATTTATAAGAGAGAAAATACAGAAGTATCGATGAGGTTTCTGGTAAATCTGTCTTCATTTTACTGAACGCGTAACGAAGATTGAATTCAGCAAAATAAGACTGCGTCCAATTTCGTCTTTTAAGGCTTGAGTCGTCGTCGGCTTATTCGCGTAAACCATCGACTTCAAAAAACCCCAAAGAAAAAAATCTAATGGTGTTAAATCGCACGATCTAGACGGCCAATTCTGATCTCCAAAACGCGAAATAACACGACCGGGAAATGACTGATGCAGCAATTGAATTGTTTCTCTGGCTGTATGATATGTGGCGCCGTCTTGTTGGAACCACATGCCCTCCACATTCATTTCTTCAATTCTAGGCAAGAAAAAACTGGTTATAATTTCACGATACCAAACACCATTGACTGTTTGCGCTTGACCTGCCTCATTTTCATAAAAAAAAGGTCCAATGATTCCTCCAGCCCAAAAACCACACCACACAGTGACACGTTGACGATGCATTTGTTTCTCGTGAATCACTCGAGGTTTTTCCGCACCCCAAATGCGACAATTCTGCCTATTGACGAAGTTATCAAGATGAAAATGGGCCTCGTCACTGAAGATGATTTTATCGGAAAAATCAGCATTTTCATGTTGTCTCAATTTCACAATGAGAATGCGTTGTTCATTCGTGTAGCGCTCCATTTTTACTAACCTCGTACTTTTTGGACAAAAATATTTTTTAATACATTTATTGATGTATTTTGTATCCAAAAAGAATATACTTTTTCGAAATGTCCGCCTTTTGCCTTTACACATGCCTTAAGTCGCACTGGCCAATCGTCAATAGCTTGACGAACCTCGTCCATTGGAAAATTGGCCACACCTCGAACCAAAGCAGTCTTAAGAGATCCAATGCTGGGGTATCTTTTGTGACAAACCTTGTCCTCTAAAACCGTCCACAATTTGTAATCCAATGGGTTCAAATCTGGACCGCCTAAGGGCCATTCTTCGGAGGAAATGAACGCTGGCAAATTGTTTTGAAGCCAGGCCTGTGACGTTTTCACCTTATGGCAGGCGCAGAAAGTCCATGGCTGGTTTTGGAACAGGACATTGTTGAGATGCTTCACAATAGCTTCCAAAACGGTTTCATGGTAAACTTTGGCCGATGTTTTGACTCCTTGTTCGCAGAAATGCAGGTCAGTGACCCAATCGTAAGAGACACTCCACCAAACCATGACTGAAGCTGGGTGTTGACCCTTTTCCACACTTGGGATCAGTTCAGATGCTTCCTTAGCTGACCGCGCATACACTTCATCATGTTGCTTGTTAAATTTTTCCTGAACGGTAAAAATTTTTTCATCGGTGAACAAACTGTTTCTGTGTAAGTTATCAGCGTGCTTTACCAATAGACGTTTGCATTTTTCAATTTTATTTTTTTTAAAGCTGCAGCCAATAAATGTCCTTTTGAAAGCCCCAAGTCTTTTTTAATGATTCGACTCATGGACTTTTGCGTGATATTCATCGCACGGGCCATGATTTTCTGTTTTCGGAGCGGATTTCTGTAAATTCTTGATTTAACGGCTTTGATGACATGCGGTGTTCGAACAGAGTGTGGGCGGCCCGACCGGTGGCGGTTTTTACATCTCCAGTCTAATCAAACAGTTTTATGCATCGGTACGCGAACATGCGGCTAATCCCTGGTGGCCGGATCGTTTTGAAAATAATGCTTTTTTTCATTTCACACTTGAAAAGCGCTACGAGTATTACAGCGATACGGTTCTCATTATCTGACCACTCCATGATGAAAGTTGAAACAATTTTAAAATCCCGTTACAGACTAACGCTATTGAGGTTAGCTTTCAAATCCCCCATATGACATTAACGGGGTATGTTCAGTTCTCTTATTGAAATGGGTGTGTTCAATGTTGTAACAGTATTTATGTCCCTACTAAGTAGAGTATGTACAATAGGGAAAACGTAGTTTGGGCCGAGGTCTTCCTGTAAATTTATAATTATAGTTGGTGGTCGCAAAGAAGCTTACCATATCTTATTTAAGAAGACAATAGGGACATAAAAGAAATTTCCATGAAAGGTCAACCGTAACCGATTTAAAAAAGGTTTTTTTAGACGGAATTGGTCTTTTTGACAGCTGTCACTTGATTTATGCTAAGTTTGGTTTGCCATTTCATAATGAATAGACTTAGTTCAGAACAACGGTTGCAAATGGTAATGAATGTGCCCAAAAAGAGATGGGCACCGATCCTGATATTTACAACAAAATTTTTTTCAGCGTTGAAGTTCACTTTAGGTTCAATGGCTACGTTCATAACCAAAATTGTCGCATTTATATTAGTGAAAATACACAAACCATTGTTGAGACGCCGCTTCCTTCTTAAAAAAAGTCAACGTTTGGTGTGCTCTAAAGGCAGAGGGAATCATTGGTCCATATTTCCGAATTAGAGGATGTTGATGTGGACGACCTTCGGTTTCAAGAAGACGGCGCTACATGCCATATTGCCAACGAAACAATCAATTTACTGAAGGAAACTTTTGGTGAGCGCATTAGCTCGCATCGTGGGCCTGTGGTGTGGCAATGTCTGCCTGATTATACCCACTTGAGCAGATAAGCTTCTTGTCAAAACTCTTGGATGGTTTGTATGACAACAGCTGCAGCAGCGATTGTTTCCTCCGATCGAACTGGCGGGTTTCGATGGTATGATTTTTCTGTTAACTGTCTTATGCTCGGCAAAATTGTTAACAAGTCTCATTATGGTCCATCTGCTCGGAGGATTGCCGCCAAACGTGCGCCTATACCCTCCTTAATCCGAAACTACGGACTCCAGTGCGTGATAGCGGCGGTCAATCCAAATTCTTTTTTCAGTGTCCTAGTTATTATCTAAAACCAGGGTTTAAAAGCACCAGTCCGCTAACCATTAGCATCATTTTGCTAAACTAATGCTAACAATCTTTTCCACAAGCCAGAGCTAAAACTAATGTCCGACTAACGTTAGCTCGCGTTAGCGTTAGTCAAAAAAATGACACACCTCTGCTAACCACAATTGACTAATGTGCTGCTAAAAATTTGCTAATTTTGACTAACCATTTTTCGTTAGCAAAAAATTTGAGCTGGTTTCAGTGTTGTCAACGGAACATGACGCAAAGTATCCAATAGTGGTACCGTAGTGGAGATTTCTGATACAAGATTTTTTAAATAAATAGCCTTCAAAAATTAAAAAATTGTTAAACACATTAGTTGAAAAAAAAATATAAATTTATTTTAGTTTGAAAGAACATTCAAAAGGAAATGAGATTAGTTGAATATGGAAAATAAAAATAATTCATTTTTTTATAATAAACGGAATCTTATTGTACAGGATATTTATTCATCAGCACAAAGGTCAAGTCCGGATATGGCTGTTTGCAGAAACTCAGGATTAAGCTTTACTAATAAAAGATTTTCCAGAGTATCTTCTCTAAGCCGACTTCTGTTGTCAGCAAGTACAAGTTTCAAGGATGAAAATGCACGTTCAACAGAAACCTAAACCAATAAAATAAATTTTTTGAAAATATTATGATAAAAAACCGGTAATAACAAAAATTGCATTTGTATACTCATACCTGGGTTGGAGGTACACCAAAACACACATTGCTTAGAGCGTATAATTGAGGATAGGTAAGTTTTCGGTCCAATCCAATCCAATGTTAAATGTGGAACATATAACATTCCCGTTGGAAGTTAAACGGATCTAACCATGTGGACTCCATTATGCAGTGATTTATTAGTCATTGTACATAACATTATATTATATGTATAAACAATATGTAAATATATACGAGTACCTACCTCGAATTATTTCTGTGCTATTAATTTCACTTGTTTTTATATATATATACCTTTAACAGCTACAGAAACGCACAGCAATATTGTTTCATGCGATTTTTTAAAAACACAACTTATTGTCTATCAAAGGTAGGCAACACCGTACTCGAGCCGAACACAATTTTCGGTTACACACAAAAACCGAACCAAACACACAAGTCGAAATTAGTCACCAAATTAGCACAATTTAGCAAAGACGTTAGCAAAATCAGCAGTTGCTTCTTCTTCCATTGCTAATAATATATGCATATTTTGGTTAGCGTTAGTTTATTTTGCTAACGCTAACTGAATATTACGACTAATTTAGTTTTAGCATTTGTTCGCATATTAGTTTTGACTTTTTTATGCTAAAACTAATTGACAAATTCTGTACTTTTGACTAAAATTGCGTTAGCATTTTAAACCCTGTCTAAAACTCAATCTGCAAAAAAAAAAATTAACCACATTCATTAAATAGAAATAGAAAAAGTTATTAATTATTATTTTGGGTAGCGGCTTTCATCGACCACCCTGTACCTTCTCTTACGAATTGTGATGAATATTTTACAGAAATTTGCAAAAAAAAAAAAAAAAACGTTTAAAAAAGAAGAATTTTTGTTTGTTAGGTAATAATTTTATAACCTTAAAATAATAAAACTGGAAAAATATTTTTTTTAATTACCATAAAACTGATTCTCCGTCTTATTTTAACTTTGACAACCTATAAGTAAGCATCTACCAGGCGTAGCACACCTTCCAAACACTCATTCACACCCTGAACAATTTTCTATTATATGACATTTAAATTATTCGATTATCTTATTCGGTTCAAAAGATATGATTTGTACAGCCAAAAAAGGCAAATGGCACCACTGTGCGCTTGTCTAGTCCTTTTTGCGTTTTCATGACTTTAAAAAACTTCAGATTTGTGGGTAAAATCGCTAAATTGTCATCACGGCTTACTAAAAGCACCGAACTATTCTCTAATCAATCGATATGGTAACATTAACTCCAAATGTTCCGCATCCTTATCACTCCCCCCTACTTAGGAATTTCTCCCTCTCATTCGTTTTTGAATTTCGTCTTCTGTCAATTAAGCTTCGTTTTCATTATGTCAAATTCAATGGCAAATGTAGTCAGTTAGGTGAAAACGGGTAGTCATATGGTGACATTTACGTTTGACGTCATATATGACTATGCTTTGTCAAACGAAATGGCAGTCAAGTGAAAACGGGTAAATTTATGACAATTGACCGATATGGCATCATTTGACAAGGAGAATCCATTTGCCAACATGTTGGCAAATGCAAACACATTTGGCATGCAAACAGCTGATTTTTCTGGCATTTTCAACAAGCGAAGGAAGAAAACGAGCAAAGGAGGAAATCGCGCCAAGAACGGACTTCTGGAATTATAGAATAGACATGGACGATGTGCTAATCATGAATGTGGAAGACGTCGCCAGTTCGAAAAAGAGGGTGCGCAAATTACAGCACATTTGGACGAGCGAGCAGACGGAGCGGCTGATTGAGGCAGTCGAATTGCGCCCTGGAACCTAGGACTACCTCACCAAAGAATACAGGGACCGCAATTTACGTGAGGCGCTTTGGCAGGAAGTGGCTTCCGAACTGGAGCTAACGCGATCGGAGGTCACAACGAAGTGGACCTTTTCTTTCCATTCCTTTAAAGTAGTCACTAGTACCAATGCCGCTGCGACGGCAATTTGCTTATTCATGGACATTTTGTTGTTTAAAAAAAATTGAAAATTTTGCAACCACGTCGCTTTTGACACAAAAATTTCAATTAATTTCTTCTTCTTCTCGCAAAAATCATATGACGACAGATGTGTTTAGCTAGCATAATGAAAACGGTGTGGCAAATGACTGACAACAAATGTAAATGTCAAATGTTGCCATTTGGATTTTGTGTCAGTTATGACGTTGTAGTGAAAACGCGTTTGACACCAAATGCAAATGTCGACGAATGTGCCATTTCTGTTTGCCATTGAATTTGACATAATGAAAACGAAGCTTTAGAACAAATGCAATATCATTTAGTTGTTCCCCCGCTCTTAAGTAGTGACGACGTGAAAATTGGAGTTGTTTAGTTAGATTCACACTAGGCTACATAACTTCCCTCAACTCTTAGTGTTTGGGAGAGGGTGGTAAGGGGAATGAATTCCCCTTAAAAAATTATGTTAATATCAATAAAATGCCATTAAATTTAAAAAAAATTAGTAGAATTGAAAAGTGTTTCAGTGTTAAATAACGGGTTAAAATATTTTATCAACGAAGTTTCTAGAAATAATCGTGTGATATGTCACCGAACTTCACTCCAATCGATTGATATGGTAACATTAGCCCCAAATGTTCTGCATCCTTCTCTCTCCCCCGCACATAGAAATTTCTCACTCTCAATCTTCTTCGGATTTCATCTTCTCAACTAGAAAAATGCAACATCATTTAGTTGTTTCCTCGTTCTTAATCAGTGTAGACGTGCAAGTTGGAGTTAATTAGTGAGAAATTATATTAAAATCAATGAAATGCTAATAAATATGAAAGCAAATTTATACAATTGAATAAAGTGTTGATGTTTAATAACGGGTTAAAATAGTTCGTTGACGAAGTGTCGACAAATAATCGTGTGATGTGTGGATGGCTGTTGCTCGTTTGTTTACGTTTTGTCGTGTGCGTGCCGGGATTTGTTTCGTGTGAGAGAACAGTGCGCTCTGCTCACAACAAAGACAATAACAACATAAACCTTAAACTGAGATTATGGCAACTAGAATTTTCCTAATTGTGAGTTTTGATCGGATTAAATGCAGTGAAAGGTAAGTGAAATTAGCAATTTGTCTATTCAGTTTATTATTATTGTTTCTCAATACGAAACTGTGTGGTAAGTTTTTATATAAAAGTCCCTATTCACACTAGAACACTTTGCATGCGAACTCTCTGTTTGTCGGAGAAGGGTAAGGGAGAAAAAAAATGTAAAGTTACCTAGTGTGAGTGGTGTGAGGACGAAACAACTTAAGTAATAGAATCGGGGAAATTATAGCACACATAGAGAGAAGCAGAGAAATTCAAAAAACCAACGCAGGGATGAAACTTTCTATACAATTGTACTTTTTTGGCACAATTTCAGCTTCAAAAGTACAATAGTACTGTCGACTAGAGTTTCTCATTTCCAGGACGTTTTTTTATTTTCATTAAACCGGGAAACATTTCTGCACTTCCCAGGATTCCCGGTAATAACACAAAAAAACAATCCATGTTACATATATATTTATATTGAAACAGGAAGATAAAAAAATAATGGTTTTAAGGTATAAAATATAACATTCATTACCAAAAGGTTTATGAATTTGAGAAATTTGTTGACAAAAACTTGTTATTATTGCATCAGTAAACAAAAATCATATCTTGTCGGCAAAGCGATTCCTACATTGGCACCATCAAATTGCACCTGGTAGGCCATGACTGTGGTTAAAAAAATTTTGAATTTCCCGGGATTCCCGGATTAATTTTCCGGGAAATCGGGAATGAAAAAAACTGGAACTCCCGGGAGGAAACTCTACTGCCGACTTATTTAGTACAAATTAGAAATATCCTCTCTTCCGTTAATATAGTAATTTTCTCATTCGAATAAAATCTAGATTAACATGGGTGTACGAATAATTTTGCGACCTCTGTACATTTATAGTTCTTGTTGGCTTATATGATTTCAATGAAATTTTACCTCGACTGATATTTAGTCTGAAAGATGGTCTTAAAGTAGCTTACCAGAGCTTATTAAAGGAGCCAATAGCGACATACGAGGGCTATATATATTTCTGGTCTAATAATGAAAATGCGAATATTTATCATCAAAAATGTTTTTATTTTTTTTCAAAGTATTCTCCAGCAAGATTTTTACACTTTTGCATGCGCTCAAACCAATTGTCGAAGCACTTTTTCCACTCCGATTGAGACACCCCCAAAACATGTTTTTTGAACTCTTCAACAGCAATCTGGCGACGAAAATCGTTGACCATGCAAGTCATTGGGTGCAAAGTCAGGGCTGTACGTCGGATGAACAACTTTCGTTGAATTTGACTCGTCTTCGAAGACCCACACGGTCGATTGCTGTTTTGTTTCGCGCTCATACACGTAGATCCATGATTCGTCACCTGTGATGATCTTATAAACGTCTTTTGAAGCAACGCGATCGTATTTTCTTAAAATTTCTTTGCACCAATCGACACGAGCGTTTTTTTTGATCGATTTTGAAATTGTGCGGCATCCAACGAGAACAAACCTATTTTACGGCCAGGTGTTCATGCAATATTAAATGATGGTCGCACTTCAAAACGTTCTGAGTACGTTTATGCAAAAAAATGTCAAACTTTTCAATGGAAATGTCAGATGACGTCAGAAATATATGGTTTCTATAATTGCTATAGTTGATAAATAGTTATGATTATTTAACTATTTATCAAATATAATTCAAAGGACATAAAATTCACATACCAAGTGTTTGATTGAAATTTTTTAATATAATTATTTTTTTATTTATTTTTTTTTTGGTTTAATGTAAGTGCAGGTCACTTTATTTTATTAATTCTTTAACTTTTTATGTTTATAAAAGCACATTCCTCTGTTTTATAATTTTTTTTTATTAAACTATGGAAGTTAAGTTTAATGCCAATAAATAGATTTTAAACATTTTTCTAACACAAACTAATTTTTTAAAAAAAGAAAATAGCATGCTTTACCTTTTTAAGTGGTAAAGTGGGAAACCTCTTTAATTGGGAATAAACAGGCGGCCCCTTGCGATCTCACTTATCCATGTTCGACTATATTTTACTAACTCCTAAATAAAATCGGTTTAGTGGTTATTGAGGAATTCATTGTTAAAGTTGAACTTTAGAATTTTTTGTGTGTGTTTTGCATGAAAATGTTGTTTTTTTCATCTTCTTCATAATGGGTTTTTTAATAGGGACATAACAATTTCGTACCTTTATGTCAACGCACTCTCAAATACTTTTAATGATCTTTCAGTGTCAAAACGATATTCGAAGTTAACATTTCCATCAGTGTAATGATTACTTTCGAGCAACGTTTGAAAATCATTAAAAAGTACTACCGAAAGTCTGACCACCAAGGTCGCAACTTTGAGAGCGCTTACTCCCATTTTCGGCCCTAATAATCATCCTCAGCGATGAAGCTCATTTCTGGCTGAGTGGTTTTGTCAATAAACAAAATATGCATTATTGGACTGCAACCGAGCCCACGTGTGATCAGCCGCACTGCATGCGTTGCAATCGATTTAATGAAAGGCAAATTCGGTAAACGTGTTATCTCGAGAATTTGTCCGGTCGAATGGCCCCCTCGTTCATGCGATTTAACGTCGTTTGGTTTCTTTTTATGAGGCCACATCAAGTTATTAATCTATGCCAACAAGCCAGCAAGTTTAGACGAGCTCAGAGAAAACATTTAACGCGAAATTGCCAATGGTCCGGTCGAAATATGTGAAACAGTGGTGGAAAATTGGGTCCAAATAATAGATAGCTGTATACCGCTCGTAGTGGTCATACGACCGAAATCGAATTTCATTATTAAAATGTAACATTTGCACTAAACCTGGAATAAATTTGAACTCTATATTTTAAATTTTCTGTGTTTTAATAATATGTGTATAAAATTGTTATGTCCTTAATGGAAAACCCTGTATATGCAGACAGAACCCACTTCTATTTTGCCACGAGACGAACGACATTTTATTAGGTAATATCTAAGCACTAAGATTTAAATGACTTAACTTATACAATAAAGCATATAGTGCTACTGCTGTGTTTCGAATCGAAGGTGTACGAATGTCACGTGCATGTTCCTCAAAATGCCCTTTTAAATCAGTAAAAACACGCCAGTTATTTCATAATTATTAAATTTTAACAAAAACTCTTTTTCATTTGCAGGACTATTCTTCGAGCTCCAAAACCAGCATCAACCAATCCGTAGACGCAGTGTGATTTTATTACCACGCTTAGCCATGTTCTGCTGATCATGCAGGTAAGACTAAAATTCCCATACAATCTCACCTAATAAAGTAAGAAACTATTTAAACATTTGAATGACCCTGAATACCGAAAATATCCCATGATTAGTTTTCCCATATCGCAAATTTTCCAGCCGCAATCATTCATGCCATGGTGCAGGGGGGAGGCTAAAAATAACTTATATTTCTAAATAATTTACAATTTATTATTTAACTAATAATAGTTAGCTGCCTTGTCCAACCAGCCAGTCGGTCCCCGTGAACAAAGTCAAGCGACCATTCAAATGATTGCCTAGTAATGATAATGTCCTCTGTCCCACAAAATACAAAATGAGCCAAGTAAACGTTGAACGTGAGATAACGCCCACTAATCGCGATGGTCATACATCAAACGACGGGGGTGTAGGACTGACGGACTGACTGTCTGACTAACTTTGTCATAAACGGCCACAGCCAGTAACGTAGAGACAGACGGACAGTTGGAACCCAAAACACTTGTGTTGTGCTCAAACTAAGCGCGACCGCAGTGTCTCGGTCGGCAGTGTCCTCTAATAAGAGAGAAATACACTCGTAATCGAAACGAATCTGTGCAAATCATTGCACACTCACATAAGTCTGTACTTACATTGTACAATTACTCGCAGTTATTGCTGCTATCAACTCCATCTAGAATCGAGAACCACAACTGCTACATTTGGTTGGGGCAAACATTGTAGCCGTACCTAGCCATTGACGTTCGTACCGTACCGTATCGTGCTGCACCGAATCACAGCGCAATGTATCGTATGGCCGCTTTTCGTTCATTTGGTGGCTTAACCCTCTTCGTACCAATCAGTGAGTTTGGGTCACTTATGAACTTAAAACTTGTAAATTTCATAAAAAATAGTCCTTTTGACCCATCTTGGTAAGCAAAACGTGTCGAAAAAGCCTCAAAATATCGGAAATTTATCGAAATCGAGATCTATATTGTATCAATATCTAGCGTGTTCTCCTATGTACGTTACAGAGCTACGATATATAGAGTCGAAATTGTATACATTTTCGATTCGATGTCGACAAAACTACCGAAGTTTTTTCGAATCGAAATATCGTTGAAACTGTGGTCGATTTCTTGTTGTTGTTACAACAATATCTGTGGTATTGTAAGTCTTATTCATCTATGGGGGATCTGCTTCGATATCCAGATAAAGGAAATATGCCACTTTAACTGGATGAGTCCAAAGAGGCCTGCGGTTCAGCTGAGTGGGCTTGGCCGGACAATTAAAGAGGTGCAGAACGTCATGTGGTCCCTGATGGCAGGCGGGGCAAACGTCCGGAATGTTAGCGTTAATTCGCTCCAAATAAGAATTAAGGCGGCTGCACCTAGCCTGAACTCAGCTGTGCCAGAATGACGCGCGTCTGCGGAGGTCGCGTCTTCTCCTCTGGTAAAATCTTCGAGGCATGTTTCCCTGCACACAGAGAAAAAATCAGTTGGCTATCGGTTCGAACTACAAATATTCGGTTGGGAAAACAGACTTTCTGTTGCAATCACCAACATTCCATGGTAGTGATGGTTTGATGGTTATCATTACAAAAATATGGTTGCTACAACATTATTATGGTACTCACAGCCAAAAAATCGGTTATTACAATTGAATTCAGTTAAACTGTTGGTTGCCACAACAGGTGGTCATGGCAACAAACCAATTCCAAAGTTCATAATAATTTGGACTAACAATTGGTTCTGACAACAGATAAGTTTTTTGTAGCAACTAAACCCTGTTTAGTTCATGGTTAATATCCGTTAACCCAACATCAAAACATATTCTCCTTAAACAATTTATCAGTTATAATTTCTACCAAATCTATATTAAAAAAAAACACATTTAAGCCTCGGGCGCACTGAAGCATTTTTTCTTACGCTGCGTATTTTTCTACTTCCGGTAGTCTAATCACCTCTAAAACAAGCGCCAAAAACTGACAATCAATATATATCGGTGCTTTTCTACGCAGTGACTGCAATAACATGAACTTTTTGTAAGTTTTTAACATATATTTCAACCGGAAGAATTAATAATAACCCAATTTTAGCTCTGCCGAACCATTTAAATTTTATTTTATGCTATTTTTTACCAAGGACCGAAAAAATCTGGCAATAGCATAATTTTAAAAAAATTGTTACCAAATTAAATTTTTTACACAATACTGGATTTTTTGTAATGGAAAAATTATAAAAAATCAAATTGTAATAAGATTGTGTTGAGTGGACATTTATAAAAACGCTAAGAGAAACTATAAGCATTTTATATAGGAAAAGCTTTAGAGCTGGCAAGAGTGAGTTGTATTTTCGTGGGCAATTGTGTGAAGAAAACTTGAAAAGTAAGGTTTACAACAGTAGTTCTCATTCGTTTGTGGAGAGCCTGGCCTTATAGAGTTCGGTTTTACTTTCAACAATTGCAGCAAGGCTTTCTGAAGAGGGTTGTCACGGACCCGAAATCATGATAAAAGTAGTGTGCAGCCACGAAAATCAATGCCACTTTGCCATTTTGTTAAAAACTTGTCTTCTATTTGAATATAGAAGCAAGAGGTCTTGAGCCGGTTTAATCCCTGTTCAATGTGGAAAAGCATTTTGTCAAAACTTCCAACATAATTAGGTATTTAAATCCAATATCATAATAAGCTTTTTGTTCAAATTTCTTCGGACACTGTAACACCGAAATTTCACTTTTTGACCCACTACACAAATCCACTTGTACCTACAAACTCAATTACGTTTATTATTTCGGTCATAATTACCAAATTCATAAAATTTGACCAATAGTTGTTCCAGTTACCAAACTTTCGTGGTTATGACAACAGAATTCACAGAGTGCTTCTAACCATTTGTAAGAAAAACCAATACATGTAAAAAATTCAGTTCCAATAATCACCTTAACTGGTTAGGGTTACCTATACTTTCGGTTGTGGCAACAAATCTGTTATATGTGTGTAGCACTACATTCACGCTATAGATGGATACTGCTGCTGCGACTTGATCCGATTGAGTGTCGTTTAGATCTGCCTAATTGGTCTTAATCGTTAGGTCTTTCCATAAAATGGCAAACAATACTGAAAAAAAAATAAAGTTTAACACAACTCACGCGTAATCTGTGAAAAAAAAACCCCTATAGAAAAAAATACCTTTAGATTGATCAAAATATAGACCGATGATTCCTCCAGCTCATAAACAGTACCGTGGTTTTCGCGGTGCAAGTTCCATAATAAAATGGCAAACAAGACTAAACAAAAAATAAATATTATCCCAACTCATGTACAATCGGTGAAAAAAACCCTAGTGAAAAAATACCTCTAGATTGATCACCCGTTATGTTTAGCGGCTTTACACTTAAGGGCAGGCAGTTTCGTATTCAAAGAGAACTGCCAATCAGTATAGATTTCCACCGAACACAATAAAAACCCCCTACACTGCACACATACAAGAAAACGCATACCATCCACACACACACACGATGCAGTGAATGAATTTTATGAATTTTGTTGTTGTTTGTTTGCATTCATTAAATATCATTGCAATAACTGATAAATAGTTTAGTTTATTTACGATATTTTTAATTGAGTGGTGATAAAATTCACTTACAAACTTTTTGGTTGAAATTTAAGGGTTTTTTTCCTGTGTACATAAAGTATTGCAAATCTATTATCATTTGTCGTTTATTTTATACCAGTGAATTACAGTCACTGCTTGACGTACTTGACGTTACAAATTTAGCTTGGTACGAATAGGGTTAAGCGAATAACAGCAGCCTTAGCAGCAGCCTTGTGCCGTGGAGTAAAGTGCGCATGCTTAACACGTGTCTGGCCTTAGTTTCAACTCTGCGATTGTGCATTTTTCTTATGGTCGTTGGTATTGTTGTTGTTCGGATGCTGTTGCCGCCACTGATACTGATGTTGTTCTTGTTGTAGTGTTCAGTGTTCACCCCTTTGTAATTTTTTTTTTTTTGATTTCACTTCAATTGAATTGAGTTTTCGAATTTGCAGGTGAATTTTCAGCTTTTCTTAGGTGCTGCAGCCTTTGTGCTATTGTAGTAGTCCGGGCACGTTTATTAAACGTTGCCCGTTGTTCTTTTTTCCACCGTTCTCCTTTTGAGTTTGTGCCGAGAAGGGGTGCTATATTTTAAGACCTAAACAACATGGGTAAGATCGGTAGTTGGAAAATAGTAAATGTAAATGCACTGTCCGAACTGTTAATGAGTTAAAGCGAATGAAATATTAGTTGCGAAAAAATAATTCAATCGGTCGGGACCGCCGGAGAGCACAATGGAATGCAAAGAGACTCCACGCATCTGTCTGTAGTTTCAACGCGGGCAGGACTTCAATTCGGAAGGGGTTTTTGTAGGTAGCTTAAAATTTAGACAAAATATGAAAAAATATGCTCGTTAAGTCGCACGTAACTCCACATTTGAGCACAATCGGATTTAACTTTGGCTTCTAAAACATCAGATCCTCAATTTGGGAGGGTGCTATACGGAAACATGGATTGATACGGTACACCAGGGCTACCAACTGGATGCTTATCAGTTGCTATGAGAAATTCCAGAACAATCGATGGACATATATGACTTTTAAAGCGACAGCACCTCATAACGGAAGAAATTTTTGTGAGGGATCCTTTTTGACCTAATTTTACCAGAGTTGGATATTTTTTACTCCTAACGCTTAAGACAAAATCTGCTACGAATCAAAGGCAATATGTGACTTCCAAATCGACAGGTTCTAAATTAAGGAAAGACATTTAAATTATATCAAAATATGAACCAATTTTAACCGTTTCGTTCTAAAACCCAACCCTGTATCAAGTTTTGTCGAAGTCGGTTCATATTTGCGACCTATAGTTTGATAAATGGACAAACGGATGGACATCGCACAATGGTTAGAAAAAAATACTTTGAAAATTGTTAGTATGACAAAGGCGAAAGCACTCTAATGTTTTAACGTCCTCCCCGCAATCCCAGTTGATGTTAATTTTCTGTAATTGGAATTTTTTTTTTTGTAATAGTTTAAAAAAGACGAGGCAGTTCTGTTTCGCATCATGTCCTAGGACATGCGCATATTGCAGTAACTGGCCTGTTGTGCGCTCTAAATATTGTATGTTCAGCCTTCTGAGATTATTGCTTGAACTCTGAACTTTTGACGTAGTTCCTAAGATTTTTGCCTGTAATCGGGGTCATATCTGGTAAAGAGTCATTCCCCGAGAACCGTGATCTATGACTCTTTAACAGGGTCATGTCTGTCCATTCCCTAAGAAATGTGATCTACTGTCCGCAAAAGCTGGGCAGTGGCTCAGGTAACGTTTTGTGGTCCAACCGGCATGTTCTGCAGACGATGTTTCTAGCTATTTTCATCCTATTTATATGTACAGTATATCCCCAGGATCTTGCTCCGTTTAATAGCTTTTGTCAGTGCATTCACACTAGCATTTTTTTATACCCTCCATTATAGGATATATTTACTTTGCCATTACGTTTGCAACACCTCGAAATAATTGCCGAAGGTCAGACTTATTCGTGGAAAAATTCTAAGATAGTCTAGCCAAGTCCGCCTCTTTGTCTGTGGAAAGCTAACTGCAGGTCACACTATTGAAACTAGTTGGCTGATATCTTGCAGAAATATGTGTTAATGGACTGAAATGGTTGGAATGTATCAGTCAAGAGGTAAACATTTTCCGTCACTAGGACTGAATCACCCTGTGGAAAAATAAACAAACCTCAATTTTTATACACAATATCTCATGAAATGTTAGAGATATGACGATGATATTTTAAACATATGATGTTAGCATTAATCGAAACACATCCTGGAGAAAAAAACCGCATTTGCGGCCAACGTAATTGACCGATTGTTATACAATTTTAACAGATTGAAATTAATGACTATAAAGTTATTATAAACCATGTTATGGTTAAATTGGACAAAGGGCGTGGCACCGCCCACCTACTTAACTGAAAACGACAATATATCATGAACTATTAGATTTATGGCGATGACATTTGGAACAAATGATGTTACCATGGATCTAAACACATCCTGGGGGAAAAGGGAGGCGATGCCACGCCCTCTTTAAAAAATCACACTTATGATCAAAGTTATTGCCCAATTGTTATAAAATTTTAACAGAATGAAATGAATGATTAGCTTAATTTTTGAGACTATATTGTGTTAAAATAGGACAAAAGGGCAAGGCCCCGCCCATACAATGCTGGACTTCTAAAGGTTATATCTCGTCAACTCTAAGCGATTTGTTTCTATATCTGATGTTGGTATGAGTTTGGAAGCACACTTTTATAGAAAGGAGACCTGTGCCACGCCGCCTTGACACGATTTCATATTGGACCGTAATCCATGACTGAGGGTTTATAAGCTTGTTTAGTGCTTAACTTGCTCTCTTTAACGGCTCAGATTGAAAAGTCCATCGCACGAGCTAAAGGCGATAAAGCCGAGTCTTGTTTGAATTTCCATAGTCTACGTTGGAAGTTCTAGGCTCGTGTCGATTGGTTCAAAGAAATTTTGAAAAATTATGATCGTGGTGCATCAAACGACGATTATAAGATCGTCAGAGGTGACGAATCATCGATCTACGCGTATTAGCCTGAAGCAAAACAGCAATCGACCGTATGGGTCTTCGAAGACGAGCCAAATCTAACGAAAGTTGTTCGCCTGTTTCTTCGGCATAACTGGTCATGTGGCGACTGCTCCGCTTTAGCAACGTAGGACAGTCAATTCTGAGTGGTACACCACAACTTGTTTACCTGAAGTCTTCTGAGAAGTTCGAAAAACGAACAAGAGAAGATGAATCATTGTGCATCATGACAATGCGAGCTCTCACATATCGGCTCAAAGCAGCGCATATTTGACCGCCCAATACGTCTAATTGATGGGTCATCCGCCGAACAGCCCTGACTGCGGGGCCAACGATTTTCGTCGCCAAAAGATGCTGTAGAACCGTTAAAAAGCATGTTTTGGAGGTGTCTCAATCGGAGTGGAAAAAGTGATGAAAAACACTATTCTTAAATAAAAAAAACTAACATTGGTCGCAAGTAGTTGACCCTGTTATGTCAAGAAAGGGCAGGCTTTTGAAAACTCATAATAATTTTTGCCGTGTATTTGCATAAATAACAATCGGAAGCTCCAGTTGCAAAACCATTCACTCACTTAACGGCAACATTACCAGCAACAACTGCAACAATAGTCTCGGCAACATAGACGGCAGCGATTGCAACAACAACAAACAAGTGGCTAATGATACATAAATGCTTTCGGGGCGAACTCGCGTGATATTTTCATTTATTGAACGCAAAGCAACAACATGCAACAACAGAGCAACAAAAACAAGTTGCAAATGAAAATAACTCTATACCGCTTACCAGCCAGCATCTTCCGTATTTCATAGGCTGGATGCAGAGGAAGCAGAGTGGGGTGGCATACCACAGGATGATCAGCACAATTCCAGACATACATTAAATGGACGTTGGAAGGGGAACAAACCGAACCATCATAGACAGCCCCAAGTGTTGGCGGCCAAAACAGTAGCCGAAATCAGGCAAACAACGTTTACACAAACCGCACAACTACTGGAAGTCTGTCGCCGGTGCACGGACCTCGAACCGGGACACCAGCAACTCTGGGGATGGTGCAAGCGGCAAGCACACGACATCCCAGCCAGAGGAATCTTAAGCGCTGCAAAAGAAAGAAGCGCAGCTCCAACGTCGTCCGTTTTTGCTTCCTCTCCTTGTTAAAACAAAGAAAGGCATGGGGCAACTCATCGAAGCTATTTGTGTACCCTTTGGAAATAAAAATATAAAATATTGCCTTTGTGTGTCCCTAAGCTGTGGCAGCGAGCCGCAGTGAAATAAAGTGAAGTTTTAATAGCAACGATTTGTTGCATTTAAGCGAATCTTCAAAAAGCCATCAGCCGCAACATGAGCATTGCAGTGCTCCGCTCTCTCCTGGTGTGTCCACCGGACCGTGGCTCCGTTGTCGGTGCCCGTTGCTGTGGCCCACCATAGAATCGTGCCGTACAAATATATACCACCAATATCACGATTCTTTGTTTCATTTCACTTTGACATTTGTGCCGTCTGTGGTTGCTCTGATGCTGCTGATGATGTTGCTGCCATTGCTGGTGGAACAATAGAAACAATGGCTCTGTGCTGATTGGTTTTAAAAGACTTTGAGAAGAAGTAGAAAAAAACGCCAAACGTCAGAGTTAGACTAGCAAACAACTGGCAAGCACATCATTGAAGGCTGCTAATAAGTGCCAAATGTTTATCACGACTTCAGTTTTTCTTCAGTTGGTTGAGCCACCAGCAGCACCGCCACCACCTCTGGCTAGCTCCAGCCTAGCAATTGCCACATGTTGCTCCGTAGATGTTGTCTCGATGATGCTGGGCGCTTAACAATAATCTCGTAAATAAATTGTTTGTTTGTTTGATTTTTCAACTTGCGAATGCTGCTGGTGTAGCCACAAATCAACAAGTGCTGCAACATTTTAAAAGCTCTTAAGGTTAAGTTGTCTATTTGTTCAAAAAGGCAATTGTCACATTCCGGGGCAGCCAAGGGCAGCCAAGGGCAGCGCAGGGCAGATGTAGTGTTTGAGCGGTAGTTTAAATTGAAATGTTGGGGGCGAGAAGTTGAGAAGTGGGGGTAGAGGTTGCAAAACGTAATGTTTGAACCATATAAAGATAGGGACAAAATGGGCCGCTAAAGAATATAGGAATCCATCTTTGTAAAATTCTGCAAATGGTAGTAATCCGTACCCGATTAAGAGGCTAGTCCATCTGGTGGTTTATTTGTGAGTGAAATGTTATTTAAATTGTGATAGCTCCTTTCCGCTCGAAATCTTGCCAGAGATACAGTTCCATATCTCCTTGGAATAAATGAATCGCTTTACACTTATAACGAGTGATCATTTTTTTTAAATATTTTTTTTAAATAGAAATAATACAATAATTCAAATCAAATGGAATTTGGTCCGAACTAAGGGTGATCCATCTTGAGGTATATTTTTTCAAAATAAAAAAATACTAAAATTCAAATCAAGTGTGGAATATTTGTTGTTCATTCGGAGGAGATTTTGTACCATTTATTTTTTTTTATATAATTTCTTTCTAATGTTGTCTGCAACTACGGCTTAGGGTTTCCATTCTGAGGGTCCAATTTTGGATGACTCCTTCCTTAATTTCGACCGGTAAGGCATTAATGACACGCATAGACTTTGGACTTTACGTGGCCCCAAAGAAAAAAGTCTAAAGGTGTGATATCACATGATCTAGGAGGCCAAGTCACCTGTCCAAAACGTGAAATTAGCTACTTTTCGAAATGAACTCTCAATACATCCATTGTTTGAGCAGCTGTATGACAAGTGGCATCTTCCTGTTGTTCCGGCCATCACCATTTTTGAAAAAATATGTACCGATGATACCACCAGTCCATAAACCGCACCAAACCGTGGTTTTCTCTGGATCTAATGGAACCTCATGAACGTCTTCTGGTTACTCTTCAGCCCAAATGAGGCAATTTTGTTTATTGACTTTGCCGTTGAACCCGAATTGGCCTCTGGGATCTGTTTCGATATCTGATGAAGGAAACGCGACATTAAAATTCGACTGCGAAGACACCCAAGCAGATGTTGCTCACACAACAAAAAGTTGTGTCTGCGCTAGGTAAGGACCTTCGTCTCCTCATGTAGATGGTCCTTAGGACACACCCTGTATTGGTGCTCAGGGCGGCATTGTGGCAAGTCTGCATTTTCTGCCATTGCGATGCACTCAAGTTCGCCGATCACACTAGCGCATTGGTCGGTCTGTAGTGACTTTGTAAGAGGTCAAAAAGGTTTCTTTGTCGGCTCCCCAAGTAGTGCAGGCTTGTGACGGCCACTGTGCCTGCTGTACGCAAGTTTGTGCAAAGATTTCGTGCCAGTGGCATGTTAGTGGGGAACGCTCTAAATTTCCGTAGTCGGTGGGACAAAATGTATTTTTCTTCTCTTTAGTCCCGATGTGTTACTTTTACATTGAATTCCGTTTTTGGTCGAAATTGTGACAAATTCGCAGTATCATATCTCTGTGGAACGTAATGGATCTTTTTACGCTTGAACAACATTGGAAAAACAGTGCGTACAACAAGGAGAAGTTTTGGCCGAAATAAAACACCCATTATACGTAAGTATGTGCAAAAAGTTCGTGAGACTGGCATGTCTGTGGGCGACACGCACGGTCCCCGTCATTGTTAGATCCACTGACAAAAATATTACTGCCGTAACCTAAAGTGTGCGCCTCAGACCTAGAACATTGATTCGCCACCTATGTCAACCACTCAAAAATGCACCCACCATCTTGATGGTCACTAGCCCTATGGGAATAATGCATAAAAACCTCAATTTATTGGCTTACAAGGTCCAGTGCAGTTGACACAGCAATTGATGCCGCAAGCGCTTTGTAGTCTCTTTTCACTTCACGGCAGCTTGAAAAAGACGACGATTTCGACGAAATCATCGTTTCAAACGAAGCGCATTTGATCATTGAGAAGCCTTAAGAAGGCTCCATTATCCGCAGTTTGCTGTGGATTGTGGAATGATGGCTTCGTTGGACCATTTTTCTTTAAAAAAAATGCTTTTTATACAGGCTTTTTAAAGAACGGATGATCTTTAATTTAACTACTTTGAAATCGCAGTTAGAGAAAAGCTTTGGCTTATATTTCTAATAATTTTTCCATACTTAAATAGCAACAAGTGGACAAATTACTCGTAAGTTCGGCGGATCCAAAGTTTATACACTCCCCATCATGGAATTCAGTCTAACAGGGTGTATTTCCTCACCATACCACTATATATACCTGCTATCGTCATATCGGTCTTAGGTTGCATGATATCTCTTTTCAAAGTCTAGGGTTGTGTGGGCTATGCCACGCCTTCTTGTTTATTTTAACATATCATTCTATATACTTACATTGGCTTTAAGTGCGATTTTTTTAAAGTGGTCGTAGCACCGCCCACATTCGACCAGAATGTATTTCGACCTTTGCCAACATGTTCCAAATATCATCGTCATATCTCAAACGGTTTCAATTATAACCTGGCCCAACGTAAATTTCGGAGTGGATAGTGCTGATATATAAGCAAAAAACCTGAAAATACTGCAAATGTAGTGCTTTTTCCAGAGGTTCTTGTGTCGCGAAAATGTTAACCTCGTGACCGATCTGGCCCATTTGCAATACAAATCGTTTCTGTTCATAAACGCATTTCTCAAAATGAAAGCCACTAGCTTCAATAGCACGAGCCGTAGCTTCCCACAAACAGACGGACGGACACTCGAGCATGGCTAGATCATTATAGACTCCATGAAATGAGGTAAAAAACAATTAGGTTGCTAAACAATGGGTCAGACAACTTGGGCTCGAACCCAAGCTTTCCGAATATAGCGCATTTTACGAGAACTGCCGGTAGTAGAATTTTCTACCAAATAAACTATAAACTGCTCGCAATGTATACATACTAAAACGCATACAGCCAAACACACACATGTACAGTCCATGAATTATTTTATTGTTTCCATTCATTAAATGCCATTGCAATATCTGATAAACAGTTTAGCTTATTAACGAAATTTTTAGTTGAGTGGTGATTAATTTCACATACCAATGACTCTGGTGAACTTTAAGGATTGTCTTTTTTCTGTGCACAAGAAAACGTACTTACTTAGGCTGGCTCCACAACCCTTTATTGGTCCGGGCCTGCTTAATAAATTATTTATAAACACTTCGGTATTGGTCGTACTTCCCCAGTACTCGTACCTTATCACAAGGTACGCATTATTCTCTACTTGGTCTCTCCACAGGAGTATCCGTCTTCCCTGTCTGCGCTTTTCACGATTATCATTGTCTTACGCCTTTCTATCTGGAGCGTTTGTTTTAATTCGATGCGTATTAGTTAATGTAGTTAAACTCATGTTGGGGTAAATCTCATACAGCTCTCGGTTCGTCCGTTGCATATACTCTCCAACTACGCAGCTGCGACCGTAGATTTCGCGAAGCATTTTTCTCTCATAGACTGAAAGTACACATTCGTTTGCTTTTGAAACCACCCATGTACCGGCGTCATAAAGAAGGTAGTATCAGTGTATCTTTTCTTAAGCTGTTTACGGAGCCCAAAATAACATCTATATATTTGCCAACACGATCCTGCGTCTTATTTCAGCGCTTACTTCGTTCTTTTGATCTTTGGCGGATTCCTATACTATTTCGACGTTGCAACTGCTGGTCGAAACAATATCGCCCTTCTTTCGTCATGCCGCATCTATAGCAGTTGCCAGCATCCTTTTGAGCTTGCCCTCATTTGGCATCAGACCCATCTTAGACGACTTTCATTCAATCTTTGGAAAAGCTCTAGTTGCATCTCGCTCTGGTCTGCTGACAATGTCAAAGGAGTCTGCATACGCAAGAAGGATGTGGCCCATGTTGTTAATTGTGCCCCTGTTATTTACTTTTGCGTGCTCAAGGATTTTCTCTATTTACATTTTAAAGAAGTTACCCGATAAGCTGTCAGTTACCCTGTCTGAGACCTCTTGTCGTAGTGAGTGGTTCGGAGAGGTCACTTCCAATTGTAACTGAAGATTTGTAGGCACTCAGTGTCATTACACAAAGGCGTACATGTTTTGATGGTAGAAGAAAATTTGACCTTAGGTTATAGTAGCAGCTTATACCAGAGTATGGTTTCCGTGCTATTTACTCCAACGTTTTCGTGCAGTTTCCGAAAATATAGGGTGCTCCATCTAGAGGTATTTTTTCTGAACAAAAAAAAAATAATAATTCAAATCAAGTGTGGAATAAATCTTGGTAGTTTGAAAGGACATTTTATGGCATTTATTCCTAATTACCTTCAAATGTTGGCAACTGTATTATGGAAATGAGCGTTCGGTGAGAAACGGGGAGATCAGTGATGAGGCCCATTTCTGGCTCAATGGCAAAGTTAATAAACAAAATTCCCGCATTTGGGCTGAAGAGCAACAAGAAGAGGTTCAAGAGGTGCCATTATACCCAGAGAAAACCACGGTTTGGTGCGGTTTATAAGCTGGTGGAATCATCGGTGCATTTTATTCAAAAATGATGATGGCCGGAACGTAACCGTGAACGGTGCTCGCTATCGCGCCATGATATAGATCTATGCTACCTGAAATTGAAGCCCGTAATCTTGACGACACTTGGTTTTAGCAGGACGGTGCCACTTGCCATACAGCGGCTCAAACAATATATTTATTGAGAGGTCATTTCGAAAAACAGTTAATATCATGTTTTGGACAGATGCGTTGGCCGTATAGATCGAGTGATATCACACCTTTAGACATTTTTCTTTGGGGTTACGGAAAGTCCAAAGTCTATGCTGACAAAACAGCTACGATTCAGGTTTTGCAAGCCAACATTACGCGTGTCATTAAAGCCATACCGGTCGAAATGCTCGAACGAGTCATCCAAAATTGGACCCTCAGAATGGAAACCTTGAGGCGTAGTTTGAATATAATTTGAAGGAAATTTTATTCAAAAAATATATGCCATAAAATATCCTTTCAAATTACCAATAAAGATTTCACACTTGATTTGAATTTTTATACCGGTCGAAGCCATACCGGTCGAAATGCTCGAATGAGTCATCCAAAATTGGACCCTCAGAATGGAAACCCTGAGGCGTAGTTGCGGCCAAAATTTGAAGGAAATTATATTCAAAAATAAATGCCATAATATGTCCTTTCAATTTACCAATAAAGATTCCACACTTGATTTGAATTTTTATATTTTTTTTGTTCTGAAAAAATACCCCTAGATGTAGCACCCATTATAATTCATATATATTACCGAAATTATATTCCTTTAAGAAAATTTGGCTTCACTTATAACGCGGCTACCGAAATAATTTATTTGCATCTACTTTAGAGGACTTTAAAAAAGCTCGACTTGCTAACTAGCCCCACGCGACAAATTGCAAATGCAAGTCTATGGAATTCAATTGCTTGTTGCCATTAAAAAATATTACAATAAATACGAATTGCTTTTTGAACAACGCTTCCGACTAACTAGTAATCTTACTAGGCCACTTACAGAATTCTGCTGGAAAAGTGTATATTTTACTGCATAAAATTACGTATCATAAAGTAAATTTAAAAAATTTACAAGTGCCACGGCAACCCGACACTGGTGCAAAGAGGCGAACAAATAAGATCGTGCAAAATAAACCAGAAGATTTGCAGTGTCGGGACTGCAATCGAAAAAGGAAACACCAACCTTTGATTAAACATTCATAATTATAACCTTAAGCGCTTGTGTGCAGTACACGATTTGTGTGGGATACCTGGAGACGAGGAATATCACCTCAATTGACGGCAATTTTTGAATTTTCATTCATAAAATTACGATTGTCCATCGTTCACTCGAAGCACTGAACACTACGGCCTGGTCGATATTAAACCTCATGTTAACGAAGGAGGCTACAGTTAAGATGGATCCTTAACAACAACACAAAAATCACTACCACAATCTACGGGTATGTATTTTGAGAGTAAAGGCTCTTCAATTATGGATGATGAAAAACTTAAAGTTTAGCTTCCTGATGTCAAATGGTTAAAGACTACAACAGGCTCATTTAAGCCTTGAAGGATAAACTTGTTAATACATATAGGGGACGTTGTTAGACATGAAACATTTCATGACAGTTGTGTTTCAATGGGGCTTGACATATCATCTAATTAGCAATATGATCCGTTACCTATAGGCTATCACAGGAGTCGTTTGGGAGATATCATGCGATAAAATAAAGAACAAGAGCTTAGAAATAAAATGGTTTATAGGTCGTGCTCTCCCGTCCATGTTGAGGAGCTCTTTCTATATGCCGAGAAATGCATGTGCAGAACAATACATTTGGAAAACTCTTGGATTTTAAAAATGTATTTTTTATCCATACAGTAGGGTGGACCGATTTGTAAGGATACAAATTTGTCATTATTATGCCATCCATTTTTCGATCGTTTTTGACATGAGGAAAAAGAAACCCACTGAGACATATCAAAAAATTCGATGCGCTCAAATTTCGCTCTTTTGCCTTTTTTGAGGTTTTATTTTTAATTTTTTTTAGTAGGTAATAAAAGAGAATATTTGTTTTTTAAATATTACCTCTATAAGATGACATAGAAAGGTACATTGCCACATACGAGGGCGACCGCAAAAGTAACTGGCCTAAAGAAAACCGTAAAAAGAACCGTTTTCTTGGAATTATTATTATTTATTTTTTAACATAATCTCCTTCCAACTCAATACACTTCATCAAACGTTTTTCAAGTTTTTTAATTCCATCCGAAAAATAAGATTTTTCAAGACCTTCAAAATATGCCTCAGTTTCAGCAATAACCTCGCTATTGGACGAACATTTTTTGCCACCGAGAAATTTTTTTAAATTTGGAAACAAGAAATAATCATAATAAGCTAAATCTGGACTATATGGTGGATGCGGCGCAATTTCAAATCGTAATTCGGCCAGTTTTTGTTGAGTTAAAAATGCAGTGTGTGAAGGAGCATTATCTTGATGAAAAAGAACTTTTTTTTTTCTAAATGCGGTCGTTTTATCTCGATTTCTTCATTCAACCGATCCAATAATGCACAATAATATTCACTATTTATAGTTTTTCCTTTCTCAAGATAATCAATAAATATTATACCCCTTGCATCCCAAAA
Organism: Hydrotaea diabolus; assembly: GCA_963513945.1. Lineage (NCBI taxonomy): Eukaryota > Metazoa > Arthropoda > Insecta > Diptera > Muscidae > Hydrotaea > Hydrotaea diabolus. The sequence continues at coordinate 112,006,228 of OY740719.1, forward strand.
TAGTGTGGCCATTACTTTTCCTGTTGACTTTACAGTGTTCGCCTTCTTCGGACCACTTTTACCAGCTTCTATCCATTGTTTTGACTGTCTTTGCATTCTGGGATGTAGTGATGGATCCATGTTTCATCCACAGTTATGAATCGGCGCAAGAACTCTATTGGATTACGCTGATAAATTGCTAAAAGCTCCTCGGAATTGGTCCAACGGACGATTTTTTGGGGCAAAGTCAACAAACGCGGCACATGAAAAGCGGATAGCTTTTTCATGTGGAGTTCATCATGTAAAATACTCCAAACTTGTTTTTCGTGTATTTTAACAATATCAGCAAGTTCTCTGAGCTTCATTAGTCTATCTTTAGTCACTTCATTAAATATTTTTCTAATGTTTTCAATAGTAGTAGCAGTTTTCGGTCTTCCAGAGCGTTGTTCATCTTCCGTACTTGAACGACCCATTTTAAATTGTTGAACCCAGGATTTCACGGTGGAGTATAATGGTGCATTATCACCATTAACAGAATTCAATTCATCTTTGATTAATTGTGGCGTATAACCTTTCATATAAAAGTGTTCAATTACCGCACGAAACTCATTATTTTCCATTTTTCAAAAATTATAAAACTTGTTTACTTCAATCACCTGTAACAAAGAAAATAATCATTAAATATTTCGGAAATTTTGACAGATGGCTTATAAAAGATTGCTTTTAAAAAACAAAACAAAAAAGTTGCTAGTAAAACAGAAAATGTGCCAGGCTAGTTAGTTTTGCGGTCGCCCTCGTACAATACAATATATCATATAATGCATGAGAATAAAAAAAAACTGAGAGAATCTTAGAGCAGCATAGTATAATTGCCAGACCCGCCGTGGACCAGGTTCACCTCCGCAAAGAACATCTAACAATCTTTCAGGGCTGTGCGACGGATGACCCATCAATTCGACGTTTTGACCGGTCAAAAAGGCGCTGGTTTAAGCCGATGTGTGAGAGCTCGCATTGTCATGGTGCACAATGATTCGTGTTCTCTTGTTCGTTTTTCGAATTCTCCGAAGGCAAACAAATTGTGGTGTACCACTCAGAATTGACCGTCCTACGTTGCTCAAGCGGAACAGTCGCCACGTGACCAGTTTCGCCGAAGAAACAGGCGATCATTTGCTTCGAAGTGCTTCTTTCACGAACAACTTTCGTTATATTTGGCTCGTCTTCGAAGACCCACACGGTCGATTGCTGTTTCGGGCTCATACGCACAGCTCCATGATTCGTCACCTGTGAGGATGTTATAAACGTCTTTTGAAGCACCGCGATCGTATTTTTTAAAATTGCTTTGCACCAAGAGACACTAGCCTTTTTTTGAGCGATTCTCAAATTGTGCGGGATCCAATGAGAACAAGCTTTTTTTACGGCCAGGCGTTCATGCAACATCGAATGTATGCTGGTGAAAGAAATACCCAAGGATGTCTCTATCTCAGGGTATGTCACATGGCGATCTTGCATTATCAGTTCACGCACGGCATCAATGTTCCATAGTACAACGGCCGTTTTTGGACGACCTTCGTCTTTCAGCGAGCGTCGGCCACGATTGAATTCATCAAACCAGTTTCTCCCAGTGCTATAGGATGGTGCTTCATCGCCATACAAAGATTTAAGTTCGTCGATGCACTCTTGTCGTGACAATCCACGTCGAAAGTTGTGAAAAATGATCCCGCGAAAATGTTTACGAGTTAATTCCATTTTTTTGCCAAACGGATTTTTTCAAGTCACTCAAAACTGCACAAATGATGGTCGTACGTCAAAACGTTCTAAGTACGTTTATGCTAAAAAAATGTCGAACTTTCCAATGGAAATGTCAGATGGCGCCAGGCAACACTTAGTTCTGTCTGGTCCCAAAGAGGACTACAGGATTCACTAAAAAGGAAACAAAGAAGTTTCAATGTGGCTCTTGCTGTGTGCGCAGGGGCTCCATTTTGCTGGAACCATATGTAAGGATAATTCTCAAACCCAAAAAATTTCAATCATCTCATTTTCAAAAAATATGGACCGTATAACCAACTGTAAAGCTGCATCAGACAGAACATCGTGAGGGGTATTGTTCTTCATTTGAAGTCCTGTTCGTCTAAAGGGGATCTGCTTCGATTTCCACGTGAAGGAAACGCGCCATTTGAACAGGATACATCCAAATAAACCTGGGGGTCAGGTGCGTAACGTCTTGTGGCGGACATACTTGCGGAACGTACGCATCTATTCGCGCCCAACACGAATTTAGGAGGCTGCACCATCCAGATCTCAGCTAAGCCAGATACACGCGCCTCTGTCGAAGTTGCTTCTTCTCCTCAGAAGGATATTCCCCTAGCATTACATTCACGCTATAGCTGGATACTTCTGCTTTGACATTATCAGCATGAATATCGCTCAGACCTGCCTACTAGTTTGATAATCTAAATGCTCTCTCTTATACCACTGCACCTCTCTATCCAGATCATGAAGATCGCACCTTAAGAGGTTTGGCGGAGGCATCCTGTCCATGAAATGGTGGTTGGGATGCCTACTGCGAAGACACCCATGCAGATACTGCCTAGACAACGAGAAGTTCTATCTGCGTACGGTAAGGATCTTCGTCTTCTCAGGTACAGGGTTTTCCATTAAGGACATAACAATTTTATATGTTTATAAAACATAGAATATTGGGGATATAGAGTTCAAATTTATTCCAGGACTAGTGCAAATGTTAATTTCAGTCATAAGGCCACCACGAGCCCGTATACAGCTTGACCAAATTTTCCACCACTCCTGCACACATTTCCACAGGAACGTTTCAAAATTTCGCATTGGATGTTCTCTCTGAACTCGTCTTTAGTTGTTGGCTTGTTGACATAGACTAATGATTGGATGTGGCCCCAAAAAAGGAAACCAAAGGCGTAAAATCGCATGAACGAGGTGGCCATTCGACCGAACTATTTCTCGAGATTACACGTTCACCGAATCTGCCTTTTAGTAAAACGATTGTAACGCATGCTGTGTGGCTAGTGGCACCGTCTTGTTAAAACTACATGTCGGCGAAGTCAAGCTCATTCACTTCTGGCCAAAAATAACTGTCTACCATGGCACGATAGCGCTCTCCATTGACGGTAACATGACGAATGTTTTCACCGACGAAAACATAGGGCCCAATCACACCTCCGGCATAAAACCCCACCACACAGTAATTTTTTGCGGAAGCAATTGTGTCCCTTGAAGCACATGTGGGTTTGTTGCTGTCCAATAACACATATTTTGTTTATTGACAAAACCACTCAGCCAGAAAAAGCTTCATCGCTGAAGATGATGAAAATTGGAGAAAGCGGTCTTAAAGTTGTGTCTCTTGAAGCACATGTGGGTTTGTTGCTGTCCAATAACACATATTTTGTTTATTGACAAAACCACTCAGCCTCATTGCTGAAGATGATGGAAATTGCAGAAAGCGCTCTTAAAGTTGTGATCACCGACTCAGAATTTCCTTAGTAATGTTTAATGATTTCCAAACGTTGCTCGTAAGTCCCCATTAACACGAGGCAACTTTACTTGCCGCAACTCTCAGTTTGTAGGAGAGACGGGTAAGGGGAATGGAAAGGGAAACAACAATTCCTTTAGTGTTTTTCGTAGCGTGAAGTTGGCTGCAAATTATTTTAGGATTTTTTCACACAAAAATCAGAACGAATGAAACCAAAAATTGCTGTAACCGAATTGCCTTGTGTAAACACAAGGGACATGTTTAAAAGGAAATCGTTAAAATTGATGCAAGTAAAATTGCCTCGAGGAATTGGGGATTAAGTGAACTTTACCATTGTGAAAATGTTGACTTCGACTAACGCTTTGGCACAGAAATATCATTAAAAATGTTTGATGGTGCGTTGACATAAAGATTCGAAATTGTTATGTCCCTATTGGAATCCCCGACATACAAATTCCAGGTTAATCTCGAATCAAATCGAATGTCTAAATGTCCTTACTAGTGCTTAAATTCTTAATGAATCTGCAGAACATTCACCCAAAAACTAGCACACCCTCTTACAAGAAAAAAATGATGAAAAAACACGCATGTAATCGCGCACAGACACGTCTGTGAGTGTCTTGCTGCATCCGTTGAAGAAAATCTTTAATGACAGCTATGTTTGTTGTTGCTCTTGTTGCTACTTTAATTCCAACCGACTGGCTGACTCCCCTTCCTGTGATCTGGAATATCACAAATAAGGCGGTGGTGGTAATGGTCTGCCGATTGTACTCACATGCATTAACTCTTTGCGGTGCGACTTTTTTTCGCTTAGTTATACTTGCCTTTTCGGTTTCTGCATCATCGGAGGAAATTGCATGTTGCAACAGCAACAAAAAAAAACGGAAAAAAGAAGAAGAGGAGCCACAGAATATGGAGAACGCCAATTCGAAGCCTGATGCATCTCCGTGTGATGTTGATTTGATGAGATGCTCATCTCGAACGACATCAGTAATAACAGCAGCCAGCCAGCCACCAGCAGCGGTTCACCTTCTCTCCCCAGTCTGTCGGATTTTATAGCTTCGGGCGTTTCTCTTTTTTGTCGAGATTTCAGACTGCAGCGGGCTTTATTTAAATGTGGTACGCGCATACTCAGCCAACTATGGGTCGGCCGGTCGGCCGGCTGGCCGGTGTTGCAAGAACTTGCCACATCAGTTGGGGAGTCGGGGCTGTGTTTTGCCGTTGCTGCCAACTGTAATGTGTGCAGGCGGCGGCGTTCAAGTAGCATCTGTGAACGGGGTAATTATTTAAGATCATTTTTGCTGTCGTTGTGGCAGTTGCCGTCTTGAGTTTTAGCCTTGTGTTCTTGGCATGGCTGTGTTAAATAACCCTTTTTTCGCTTCAGACTCAGTGCTACACTTTCTCTCTTCTAGTTTTGACAACATGCCGGGGAAGTTGGCCATGCCAAATAACCCGAATGTCGCCGAAATTGCCATTTAATTGTTTAAAGGTGCAGTTTAGCATATTATAGAAGACGATAAGAGTCTTGTAGTATTTGCTGGGAAATAGTGTTATTTCTGTGAAACTTAATTATTGCACTATTTTTTTAAACACCCTTTCAAGTAGTAGGTGTATTTCTTGGACTGAATGATCGTTATGTACTGTTTAAAGCCAGGTCCGAGCTTTTAGCCTCACCCTGCTTAGAAGGGTGGATTTAGTTTGGTGGGGCTATACCATTTTGTCTTCGAAAAATGTAGTTTAGACCTTAACAAGTAAAAACGTGGTTAAGTTTAGCATGGTCGATAAAGTTCTATTCTGATTAATAGCATCTCTTCTAGTTTAAGTGATCAGGACACAATGCGACTGGTATCTAATTTTTTACTGGATCTACAGCAATATGATGACGCCGCTATTCATATATCTGAGTACTCTATAGAGAGTCTTAATTGTACCGAAGTATCACAAATAATAGATTAAAGAATCTTTCCTCAGCTGGTATAATTTTTTAACCCGTATCTTCAATTCGTGCATTAAGGTTGGATTTTTCCCTAATTACTGGAAGTTATACCAATTTCAAAACCTTGAAAAAAGTCAGATAATCCTGAACCATGCCGCCCACTAAGTCTTAAAATTCATGAATAAACTTGTTGAATGAGTTATAAAGCAGAATATGACACATTTTGTTGCGGAAAATAAAATTCTTCCACCGCAACAGTTAGGATTTAGGGCTGAACATAATACCAATCAGCCTTTGGTAAGAATAAAGGATATTTAAAAAACAATTTCACTAGCGGTAGATCCACGGCTATGGTATTACTAGATGATAGGGCTGCTTTTGATACTCTGTAGCATGATGCGCTAAGTCACAATTTGTTACATGTAGGGCTAAATCGATCGTTTATAAGAGTGATAAAGAGTTTTTTGGCAACAGGTCATTTAAAGTATTTGTTGGAGATCAGCAATCTATTGAATATGCCATTCCTGCAGAATGCCCTTAGGATTCTCGTGTGTTCCCCTTATTGTATAAAATTGTCACACATGACTTTCCGGCGCTTTTGGGTTGTGAGTTGTCAATTTTCGCAGATGATAGCTCAGGGTCCCTATCAGTTCATACGAGGGCGGTTCGGAAACTTCTTAGCCTAGCACAAAAAGCGCGGTATAAACAGAAAAAAGTTAAGTGTTTTGGAAACTTCCATCTTTGCTATGAACACATGTTAAATTTTGTTTCGATCTGGCAGCTCCTTCATATAGAAACATGTGTTCACAAAAGACGCATCCGCGATTTTTTTACAATGGAAAAATTAGAAATGCGTGGTGTCATTAAATATTTACATAAAAAAGATTTATCGGGACAAGAAATTCATAATGATATGGTGAATGTGTTAGGTGAAAGTGCTCCTTCATATGCAACAGTAAAAAAATGGGTTGCTGAATTTAAACGTGGTCGTACAAGCACTGAAGATGAACCACGTAGTGGACGTCCAAAAACAGCAACAACAACAGAAATTGTAGCCAAAGTGCATGATATGGTATTAAATGATCGACGAATAAAAGTGCGTGAAATAGCTAATATCATGGGCATCTCAAATGATCGAGTCCATTTAATTTTGCATGAAGAACTACAGATGAAAAAGCTTTCTGCAAGATGGGTGCCGCACTTGTTAACAGTCGACCAAAAACGCATAAGAATGAACATTTCTCAAGCTTGTTTGGATCGTTATAACTGTTGATGAGACATGAGACTATACTCCAGAGACAAAATAACAATCCAAACAATGGACTGAAGCTGGAGGAAGTGCCCCAAAGAAGGCAAAAACAATTCAATCGGCTGGTAAGGTTATGGCAACGGTTTTTTAGAACTTCAAAGGTATTTTATTGATTGACTATCTGCAAAAGGGTAAAACAGTAAATTCTGAGTACTATTGCAACCTTTTAGATCAATTAAATGTACAAATTCGAGAAAAACGTCCTGGATTACAACACAAAAAAATTTTTTTCATCTACACAACGCAACAGCGCACAAGAGTGTTTTAACAATGGCTAAAATCAACGAATTAAAGTACGAGTTGCTTGACCACCCACCTTATTCTCCTGATTTAGCTCCCAGTGACTTACCTGTTTCCAAATCTAAAAAAATTCCTTGCTGGCTAGCGTTTTACCTCAAATGAAGATGCAATTACAGTTGTAAACCACTATTTTGAAGACCTTGAGGAAAACTATTTTAATCAAGGGATATAATTGTTAGATAAGCCTTGGACTAAGTGTATTGAAGTTTCAGGAGATTATATTGAAAAATGAAAATATTTTTGAAAAACTAACTATTCTCTTTCATTGATAGGCTAAGAACTTTCCGAACCGCCCTCGTATATTAGGAAACTAAAAAACGCAGTAATGGCGGTAACAGAATACTTCAACAAATGGAAATTTTGGTAAATGGTAACAAATCTAGCTTAATATTCTTTACCAGGAAAAGAAAAGTATAATAGTATTTTTCTTCTGCAGCCAAAAGTTATGATTGTCAATGCTGGGATCAATTGGGAGACAAGTGTTACTTAGATGGAAAAATGAATTTTAATGAACATGTGTCATACACAATACATAAAATCTCATTGACAACCTGGATTCTATATCCGTTTTTTTTTAAAGAAAATCAGAATTATTATTATTCAAACTTACTTTCCATTCTATATTATACACTGAGAAAAAAATACCCTTATAATAATTATAAACATGATTCTACGTTATATAAGGTTAATTTAAACATTTTGTTGTATTTTACAATAATAATAGTTAATTTAACTATTCTATGGTTAATTTTTTTAACCATGAAAATTGTTAATTCTAAAATTACTATTGTTGTTTTAACAACGCATTGTTGAGTTCTTTTAACCATTAAAATTGTTATTATTAAAACAATTATTGTTGTTTAAAGAATTAGAATTGTAAAATTGTAAATAGTTCATAGTAAATTTATTGAAACAATACTTTTTCAATTTAACCATGAAATTGTTAATTTTATTAACTATGAAGATTGTTATAGAAATCATTTTTATTGTTAAGTTAACTAATTATTGGTTGCCTCTTTAAACCAGAAATATAGTAACTGTTATAATTTGTATATTAAATTAACCTACTAATTATGTTTTTGTTTACATTTATTCGGTCTTTTTCATTATTATGACTTGAACAGTTTGAAATGTATTGGCTACGGTTGCCAGGCAGACTGTACAGCTGTTTCTAAACCCGCCAAGGCTCTTCTCCAGCAGTCTTTGGCAACGATTAATTGGCTACAAATCAAATAACTTATACGGGAGTCCCATTATGATAAATGAGAATTACCCTTTGCGTATAGCCTTCGAACTGTGCGAAAAGCGATCTTCATAGCGTTTTAACTCTCTGCTTAATTTTAAACTGTCTAACTCATTTTTTTCTTTTTAAACCATTTCTAGTTTATTGCGACCTTTTCACTCCACACGTAATACTTCTGTATAATGTTAGCAACGGTTGTCGTTGCATAATTTTCCTTTTCTGTCGTTTTTAGTTTAGTACATCTACCCATGTTATCAAAATATCCAATCGTATTTTGAGCGTCTAATGAGGGCTCTAATTCGTTTTGTTCATTATTCATCCTTTTTTCTCCATTTTGATTTCTTATGCCATTTAGTTGATATCGTTTTGATTAAATATTGTTTATCCATTTTTCTTTGCTTTTCTAGTTTAGACTGCTGCAACGAAATTTATATTTTTCTTCGCACCTAGTTAATTTGGTACTCTTTTTCTTCTTTTTTTCCGCGTTGGTCCATTTTTGGTCTTATATTTCCTTATTTTCCTATTTTGTTATATATGTCCGTTAATTTGAAATTATTGTTGTAACATTTTGATATCTTTTTGTTCTTTGTCTGTGTTCTTCTGCTGATTTAATTCCGTTTTTCCACTTGTTAGTATATCTCCCGTTTTGAGCCTTTTATTCCAAATTTTTTTTCAATGCTGTCCTGTTGATCTTATATGGATTTTCTATTTAGTCCGTTTTAGTCTTTTTAACCCCTTTTTCTATACTTATATTTTACGCCAATCTGCTGTTTATATATTATTTTTCTCAATTCTTTATATTTTACCCGGTTTGGTCACTTTTTTCGGGATTTATTCACATTTATATTCTCTGTCATCCTGCTGGTTTAATCCGTTTTCTTAACCCCTTAAATAAAATATATTATATTTGTATTTGTTATGTCTTCCTGCTGGTTTTATATTATTTCTCTTACATTTCGATTTTGCTCCTTTTTGGTAGTGTTTTCCCTCTTCTTTACGTTTTCTCCATGTTGGCTCCTTTTCAGTAAACCGGCATTTCGGATTTTTTTAAAAATCCTGTTTTTAAAAACCGAGTGTTTTTTTTTTTTAAGTAAAAAACCGGCAAACCGTCATTCCGGGCTTTGCCTAAGAATGGAAATAGTTTATGAAATGAAATATTAATTAAGAAATTAAGTGATTGACTCCGTTTTTCTCTGAGAATGCATTGAAATTAATTGCTACGAAAAGAGGCTTGTTTTTTACACATTGAACAGGGATTAGCCGTCTCGAGGTCTCTTGCATCTACATTTTAATAGAAGACAAGGTTTTTGTAAAACTAAATTACTAAAAGTCGGCCATTGCCGACTATATTATACCCTGCACTTCTGGAGAACAGAGTTTTGGGGTCTTGAGAGGGTCATACACTTACCCAGGTTATAAAAATAAAGTTCCATTGTTACAATTTTTGCCCTAGGGTCCGTCACCCAAATTAGCCGAACAGCAAAAATAATTTTATATTTCGATTTACAGATATATGATATCCATATGTCCTTGTAAAAGCCGTTATTTGGGCTTTCTTTGGAGACTGTGCCAAAAAAAATGAGCGCATGTGGTATGTGGTCCAAGATATTCCATAGTAATACTTGAACAAATGTAATCAAAATCCAAAATAGCGGCTGAATGTAAATCGGGAAGAAACTTTGATCAGCGGCTATATCAACCAAAGACCGATATGACCCATTTCTATCTTCATTAAAAATAAGTAATAAAAGTTTAAGTCGGTCGTAGCCAACTATGAGATACACAACTCTGCTCTTAAGAGGATTACGCATTTCAGTCTGGAGCTGCAGCAAGGTTGCTCTCAATATGTTAGAGGAAATTATTTGTCGCTAATAACATGCCATACATAATTTAAGCGTGAAGGGATTAAATGTGTGGCATCTGAAGCAAACCAGGAGGGCCCTTTGTGCGGGTGCTATTCGAAAACATGCACCGAAACGGTCCATTGTTACAGGACATTGTCGCTCTTAACGCTCCATGCCAAATTTGATAGGATTCAGATATAAAATGAGGCTTCTATAGCTTTAGATTCTAAAATCTGGAAAGGATATTTTTGTGGGGGCTATACGAAAATTTCGACCTATTTGGTCCAGTTTTACCAGGATTAATTATTAATCGCTTATTACGTACCATGAATAATTTGGGCGTGCTCGGCTGTAATTTGTGGCTTCTAGAGCTGCAGGATTTAAAATCGTGGGAGCTATTAGTGATTAAGAGAGAAGGCATCAACCTGACAGCGTATGCCGACAATGCGGTGCTGTTGCTCTTAGGTAAAATTAGTGAGATTATGAAACGACCACTGAGGAAACTCTTACGCTAGACGCGAGAAACAGACCTGATATCAATCCAAGCAAGACAGAGTTAAGAAATATTTGATCTCGAACTTTGAAGTCCCAATACAAGACGGGAAAAAGTTGCAACTATCTAAAGAAAACAAACACCTGGTTGTTAGGCTTGACGGCAAACTTCCCTGGTAGTGAAATGTGGAGGATCGAGGGTTTTTTGTGTCTTTAATACTTCTTGTTCTTCTTGTTATGTTCGACAGAAAATGGGATTTTCCGGCAAGTATCATAGACTGGATGTTGATATGGAGCACTGGTATGGCGCACTGCGGTTGAATGGAAAATTAACTTCATCACCAGATTCAAAGACTGCCAAGCGTAGGCATTACTGGGACATTGAGATTCACACCACATGCAGGGCTAAAAGCTAATTTAAAAGTCAACCCTTAGACATCTGCAGATGTGCAACAAGGGTCGCCCTACGTTTGGGTGAAATTATGAAAAATATATTAGGTTATGTTAAAACACAACAGGTAAGAACACTGCGCGCTACTGATATCAGCCTAGGCTTGACGAAGAGTCATACTAGCCACCTATTGCCGAGGATGATCCAGAAAAAACACTTTAAGACGGAGATTTTGTAAAAAAAACACTACTATTATTGAAAGTTTAAATTTAATAAACGTTTTTGTGATGCAAGCGTATATTTTCTTTGGCTCTATTGTCGACTGTGACATCTTCTTGTCGCGTCTTTTTTGTGGGATTTTACTTGGTCGGATCGTTCTCTTCATATTTATTTTGAGTCCATCCATCCTTCCGTATGCCTGTCTACGTACACCCAAGTATTTCGTACTACTGGTAGCACTTTTATGCTGCCTCATAATTTAGCTGCAATCATCATTAGCGTTCCGTAAATGACTTTGAGTTTGCAACAAGTCAGTCCGTCAGCCCTGCCGTCCGTCATTCTACTGCACATGCATTTCAGCCGATCTCCGTCAGTCGTCAGTCAAATCTGTAGCAGCTGAGGTGGTTGTTTCAGCTACCCAACTGCCAGCGAGCACCAGCATCATGAGCCACATCCGAAATGATCGCATTCCCCATTTTAGCTTACCGGCTTACAGGGTCTATGTATGTTACCAATTTTAAGGCCTTATTTGTCTTTTCTGACAGTACTCCCTACCAGAGAGTACAAGTAGTTTTTGGCCGAGACGGAACGGAAGACACCCGCGCGTCTTTGACTGATGCATGTACTTGGAATTACATGCAACAATTACTTTTTTGCCATGTTGCCACAAACAACAGCAACTGCAAAGCAACATAGTCAGGAGCGGGGAGGGCTACAGTAGCTTGCTGCGAGTGTCTGAATGTTATAAAAAGGAATTTATCGTATCTGCTCGAAGGTTGTAAGAGTATTTCGGATATGTTGGTTAGTCCTTGAGTATGCCAGCATGTGTGTGTGTAGGGGTTTGAGACAAACGACCTTAGGAGTGATGATGGGCTTCGTGTTGCTGCTGCTGCATGTTGCTGCTGTTAATAATAAAGCGAAAAAAAACATAAGGAACAACATCGCAACAACTGGAAACTGAAAACAAATGGCAATTGGAGCATAATCTTAGTTGTTTTTAAACAGATGGATACAATGCTACCGGTGCTACTACCTACCTCACGAAGGCTGCTTGCTGGCATGGCGGTGGCGGAGATCTGGTGTTGCTCCTGATTTTATATATTTTGTTATGGAACAAAAAACAAAAAAACTCGATGATTGTGTTGTTCTGTAAGATGATTCTTCTGCCGTTGCTGATGTTGCAACAGCTAAGACTTGGTTAATGATGAGCTTTTGCCTTTCGGGTTGTCTTAACTCTTAAAATTGGCTTGCGTTCGGTGGCCAGTTGCGGCCAGCAATTGTCGGTTGGCCCGTTTGCTTGCCTCTTGCACTTGCCATATCAATTTATATGTTGACTGCTGGCAGTTTTTAGTGTAATTACCGTAGTTAAACCTTCCTTTTGCGAATTAAAGGCAACGCAGAAAAAATAAAAGAATAACTTTTTCGGTTTTTTTTTGTCATAACAAAATATAACATGATTCGTGTGTTGTTCGGCAAAGTGTATATTTTTTTGGCTTGACTACACTGGAAATTGCTGTGCTGGCATTACACAAGCGGTGTCTGGACTACGAGACTTATTCCTTTCAGCTCATTTTACTTCGTCCATCGATATTTACCGCTTATCTTCATAATATGAAAACCTTTGGGTGTTTCCTTCTCTTTCAAATCAATGAGTTCGGCGCCACATAACTCCTATAACCACGGGCCGGAACCTAAGGTCTCTGGATGGCTAATGCGACTAGTTTTTTTTTTGATTGTTTTTGTCATAAGTTCTTAACCGAGTTTTAAAATATGGTTCTAGAGTGATAATCGTGAACCACGACCAATCAATTGGGCGTATAGCTGGCCCAAATCTAAGCAAACTCGGAAACTTAAGGAAAATTGTCACATAATCCGGATTCGGGAGCATATAAAACCGAACTGAGATTTAAGAAACAAACTATATTCACCGACACGGCTAATTTTTACGTGTACGAGAACTACATAATTGTGGGATCTCCACTGATAGGGGTTTGGTATGCAAAACTCCTAATGCTGTGTCGAATGCTGCCTTATAGTCGGAAAAGAGGTTGTACATATCGATTTGGTACTCAAGGCTTGATTCCAGGATTTGCCGAACTCTGAAGATCTGATTGTGAGGTTGATCATGTCCCGTCACGGTGGACAGTAAAGTATTTAAAAAACGGCGTTATCAGAAAACCGGCATTTTCGTTTTTTTAAATCCGTCTTTTAAAAAATCTGACTGCCGGATTTCATTAACCGACTTCCCGGTTTAAGCCATTTGCCAAAAAATGGAAATTATATCCATATAAGTATGTCATGTTACCTTGACATCGCCAATATGTGCCAATATGGTTCACAGTACGCGTTACAATCGATTTACTGAAAGGCAAATTCGGTGAACGTATAATCTCAAGAAAAGGTCCGGTCGAATGACCACTTTGTTTTTGCGTTTTAAGGCCATTTGATTTTATCCGGCTATATCAAGTCGTTGGTCTGTGATAACAACTTTAGACGTGCTCAAAGACAACATCCACGCGAAATTGCCATTGTTCCGGTCGAAATGTGTGCAAAAGTAGTGGAAAATTGTGTTCAAAGAAGAGATCGCTGACCACGAAATCGTGACTATTATTTTTAAACTGTAACATTTGCAATACACCTGAAATAAATTTGAACTTTGTACTTTAAATATTCTGTATTTTATTTTTATATAAAATTGTTATGCCTCAATGAAAAACCCTGTATGTTTTTTAATATAAAATAAACTAGGAAAATACTTTTCTGTTCAACACTTCTAGGTGTACAGAAGAGCCAATGGTAGACAGGGTTTTGAGACCCTTGATCGGGCTCTTAATTTACACAGATTTCAAAATAGTCATATGTGACAGTGCATAGAGAAAGGGACCTAAGGGAAAAAAAATCAATTTTCACTTTTTATGATGTCGACAACATCTGAGCATCGAATGAGACCGATCCCATGCCCCAAAAGTATTCCCTCCCAGAGATATGCGCGTTTTATGAAAGTGATGGTACACCAAAGATACACGTATTTAAATCTTTAAAATGGCTCTCCTGAACAAAACTGGTTTTTACCTTTAGGTCCCTTGCTATTTTGCGCGTCACATATATGAATTTGTTAGAAAATGTCATTGTTATTGGTACTTATATGTCCATTAGGAAAGATTTTCGGGCTTAGAAACCGTCAACCATATTTAGTCAAATGGCAAATATAATGTTATTTTTGGAGTCAAAAAAAAAGTGAAAAGTTGATGAAAAGTTTTGTTCAGGAGAGCGATTTTAAAGATTAGGTCCCTTTTTATTTGCGCTTAGAATCGTCGACTTCACTTTCATAAAACGCGCATATCTCTGGGAGGGAACAATTTTTGGGCATGGGATCGGTCTCATTCGATGCTCAGATGTTGTCCACATCAAACAAAAAAAAAAAAAATGAAATGATCCAAATCAATCTAAGATTGGTTGTTTGTCTATCGTTATATACTGTGCAAGATTTTAATCAAAATCGGTATTAGTACGAGGTCGACCGCAAAAGTAACTGGCCTAACATAAAAAGAACCTTTTTTTGGGAATTACTATTATTTATTTTTCAACATAATATCCTTCCAACTCAATACACTTTATCAAACGTTTTTCAAGTTCTTTAATACCATCGGAAAAATAAGATTTTTCAAGACCTTCAAAATATGCCTCAGTTTCAGCAATGGCCTCGCTATTGGACGAAAATTTTTTGCCACCGAGATTGTTTTTAAATTTGGAAACAAGAAATAATCGGAAGGAGCTAAATATGGACTATATGGTGGATGCGGATGGTGGACTATATGGTAATTCGGCCAGTTTTTGTTGAGTTAAAAATGCAGTGTGTGAAGGAGAATTACCTTGATGAAAAATAACTTTTTTTTTCTAAATGCGGTCTTATTATCTGGATTTCTTCACTCAACCGATCCAATAATGCACAATAATATTCACTATTTACAGTTTTTCCTTTCTCAAGATAATCAACAAATATTATACCCCTTGCATCCTAAAATACTGTGGCCATTACTTTTCCTGCTGACTTAACAGTTTTCGCCTTCTTGGGACCACTGTTACCAGCTTCCATCCATTGTTTTGACTGTTCTTTACATTCTGGATTGTAGTAATAGATCCATGTTTCATCAACAGTTATGAATCGGCGCAAGAGCTCTATTGGATTACGCAAAGTCAACAAACGCGGCACCCATCTTGCGGATAGCTTTTTCATGCGGAGTTCATCATGTAAAGTACTCCAAACTTGTTTTTCGTGTACTTTAAGAATATCAGCAAGTTCTCTGAGCTCTATTCGTCTATCTTTAGTCACTTCATTAAATATTTTTCTAATGTTTTCAATAGTAGAAGCAGTTTTCGGTCTTCCAGAGCGTTGTTCATCTTCCGAACTAGAACGACCCATTGCATTATCACCATGAACAGAATCCAATTCATCTTTGATTAATTGTGGCGTATAAAAGTGTTTAATTACCGCACGAAACTCTGTATTTTCCATTTTTCAAAAATTATAAAACTTGTTTACTTCAATCACCTGTAACAATGAAAATAATCATTAAATATTTCGGAAATTTTGATAGATGGCTTATAAAAGATTGCTTTTAAAAAACAAAAACCAAAAAGTTGCTAGTAAAACAGAAAATGTGCTTGGCCAGTTAGTTTTGCGGTCGCCCTCGTATGATCATTTCAGAGCGGTTGTATGTATCTTTTGCGTCTTTGTAGTAGGGCTATATTTAAGAACGTATGAAGCATTCTTATCTGATCTGATTACTGATAAACCGTCAAGAATTGTGTAAGATTTCATTGGGATGGATGCAATATAAGGTTTAAAGAGCTAAGGACATAAACTTGGTTAAACTTTATCTAAACTTTAATCGATTTTCGTAAAACTCAACAGCCACTCTTCAAAAAACTTACGTCTGCAAATTCCGTCTATCTTAAGCTTGTAACAAAACTACAGGTCGTATTTGTTGTCCGATTTTCATGAAATTAGACAGCAGCAAGTCTTGTGGACCAAATGGATGCTATAGAAAAAACTCCGTTTAAATTTAGATATAAGCCGATTTTAGCTAAATCAATGATATTTTTCACAAACTCAGATATGACATTTTAAAATTTGTGCAAATTTAAAGGCCGTCTAACGGGTTCCAAAAGTCTATTTCCGGTCTTGAATATCCAGAAGTGAAGAGTACAATTAAGTCGACCACGTCCAACATAAGCTTTTTAGTTAGAGATAGAGCCGTGCCAAGATCTTATTTTATTTTTGTTTAGTATTGATTTTAGTTTTATCATGAAAAGACTTACGCCTGAACAACGTTTACAAATCGTTCTACTTTATTACGAAAATTCACGTTCTGTGAGGAAAGTGTTTCGTGCACTTCGTTCAACTTATGGTCAACATAATCGGCCTACTGAGCGTATTACCATCACCCATCTTGAGACCCAGCTTCATTCTTGGATAATATTCGACCGAATAAACCACGTCCAGTACGCAATGAAGAAAATGTAGCGGCCGTAGCTAAGAGTGTACTCCAAGACCGTGGAGAGTCGATTCGGTGCCGTTCGCAGCAACTCGGACTGACGTATGGAACGACTTGGCGCATTTTACGTCAAGATCTTAAATTGAAAGCGTACAAAATACAGCTTGGGCAAGTATTGAAGCCGCCCGACGTTCCCAAGCGTCATCGCTTTGCTCTATGGGCTCTTGAAAAGTTCCAAGAAGATCCGACGTTTTTGAGCCAAAATTTGTTCAGCGATGAGGCCCATTTTTGACTCAATGGGTATGTAAACAAACAAAATTGCCGCATTTCGGACGAAGAGCAACCAGAAGAGGTTCAAGAGCTGCTACTTCATACAGAAAAAGCAACGGTTTGGTGTGATTTGTGGGCCGATGGAATCATCGCTCCATATTTCTTCTAAAATGATTCCGGTGAGAACGTAACCTACAATGGCGACCGTTATCGTGCCATGATAACCGACTATTTGATGCCTGAAATTGAAGCCCGTGATCTCGGCGACATTTGGTTGCAACAAGACGGCGCAACTTCCTACACATCGCATCAATCAATGGATTTATTGAGAGAACACTTCGGTGAGCAGATAATTTCACGTTTTGGGCAGGTCGATTGGCCACCAAGATCGTGTGATATTACACCGTTAGACTTTTTCCTGATGGGATATGTAAAGTCTAAAGTTTATGCGGACCAACCCGCTTCGATTCAGGCCGTGGAGCAAAACATCACGCGTGTCATTCGCCTGTTACCAGTCGAAATGCTCGAAAGAGTCGTCGAAAATTGAACTCAACTGATGGACCATCTGAGATGTAGCCGCGGCCAACATTTGATAGACAAAATCTTCAAAAAATAAATGCCAAAGAATGTTCTTTCAAATGATAATAAACATTCCCCATTCAATTTGAATTTTGTGTGTTTTTTCTTTAAAAAAGTGGGAAACCTCGAAATGAATCACGCCTTATTTGAAATTTTTTATTATGCTCTTTTCATATATTTACTAGAGTTATTTTTACATTTTCTATTACAAAATATGTATATTCATTTCCGCGCAATCAATATGTAATCCAACAAAAATTTACTTTTTGCACATCCTGCATAGGAGGTTTTAATTTAAAAATCAATTTAAAGAACGATTTCGAGTGCATGGTTTCTTGTGGGTCGTTTAATTTAAACATTTTTCAAAAACCAGTAGTAAACATCTGGCACAGCTTTATTGTTCTTTAACAATCTTAAACATAATTTGAATAGCTGAAAGCTGTAGAAGTCTGCGATTTCGCTGACCATAATTTATTTATAATAATAGATTAATCGCAAAGCTACCACTGTACAAGCTACGATTCATACCTTTGTTGTTATTACAAAACTTCCAGGAATAAAACTGAACGCATGCGTGTCAATGGAAATACGAGGGCGGTTCGGAAAGTTCTTAGCCTATCAATGAAAGAGAATAGTTAGTTTTTCAAAAATATTTTTATTCTTCAATATAATCTCCTGAAACTTCAATACACTTAGTCCAACGCTTATCTAGCAATTCTATCCCTTGATTAAAATAGTTTTCCTCAAGGTCTTCAAAATAGTGGTTTACAATTGTAATTGCATCTTCATTTGAGGTAAAACGCTTGCCAGCAAGGATTTTTTTAGATTTGGGAACAGATAAAAGTCACTGGGAGCTAAATCAGGAGAATAAGGTGGGTGGTCAAGCAACTCGTACTTTAATTCATTGATTTTAGCCATTGTTAAAACACTCTTGTGCGCTGGTGCGTTGTCTTGATGAAAAATTATTTTTTTGTGTTGTAAGCCCGGACGTTTTTCTCGAATTTGTACATTTAATTGATCTAATAGGTTGCAATAGTACTCTGAATTTATTGTTTTACCCTTTTGCAGATAGTCAATCAATAAAATACCTTTGAAGTCCCAAAAAACCGTTGCCATAACCTTACCAGCCGATTGAATTGTTTTTGCCTTCTTTGGGGCACTTCCTCCAGCTTCAGTCCATTGCTTGAATTGTTCTTTTGTCTCTGGAGTATAGTGGTGGATCCATGTCTCATCAGCAGTTATGAAACGACGCTTAAAATCTATTTTATTTCGCTGAAAACGATCCAAACAAGCTTGAGAAATGTTCATTCTTATGCGTTTTTGGTCGACTGTTACCAAGTGCGGCACCACATCTTGCAGAGGCTTTTTCATCTGTAGTTCTTCATGCAAAATTAAATGGACTCGATCATTTGAGATGCCCATGATATTAGCTATTTCACGCACCTTTATTCGTCGATCATTTAATACCATATCATGCACTTTGGCTACAATTTCTGTTGTTGCTGCTGTTTTTGGACGTCCACTACGTGGTTCATCTTCAACGCTTGTACGACCACGTTTAAATTCAGCAACCCAATTTTTTACTGTTGCATATGAAGGAGCACTTTCACCTAACACATTCACCATATCATTTTGAATTTCTTGTCCCGACAAACCTTTTTTATGTAAATATTTAATGACACCACGCATTTCTAATTTTTCCATTGTAAAAAAATCGCGGATGCGTCTTTTGTGAACACCTGTTTCTATATGAAAGAGTTGCCAGATCGAAATTTAACATGTGTTCATAGCAGAGATGGAAGTTTCCAAAACACTTAACTTTTTTCTGTTTATACCGCGCTTTTTGTGCTAGGCTAAGAAGTTTCCGAACCGCCCTCGTACTAACATTTTGGAGTTTAAATTACATCAGTATATTTATTTTGACGTAGTAACTTCGCCCTTGATGAAACTTTAGAAAAATAAACTGAATTTTCTGAAGGTGTCGGGTATTTCATTGTCAGTCCCTACCGAGTTAACCTGTTTTTATTTTATTTTTTTTATTTCGTTTATGATCAGAAAAAAATGTACCAAAATACTTACCCAAAAATGACCATCATGCCAAACAAAACCACCTCAAATTGTTAAGTCAATCTTATTGAGACTACATTACCTTCGAACATAGATTGAATCAATTGTAGGAGGAGCAGCAGCATACGATAACTGATCTCTTTTCTGTATAGTTGAACATTAAAACGGCTTTTGTTATTAATTTCTTTTATTTTCATTCCTTTAGATTTTATTAAGAGTGGTTGTTTTAGTTGATTTTTTTTTACTCAAAACTTTCATAAGATTAATTTAAGAATTAATTTAGTTTAATAAAATTGATTGAACATTTTGCTTCAGATTAAGTGTTTTTTTTCTTATTTGTTGCATTCGATGTTTTTTGTTTTAAGATTTTCTTTTAAGAGGAGAATAAAAAATATCATTTATTTTTTGCATGCAGAGTTTTTTATGTTTAACGTTTTGTTTCTATACATTTTACAGTCGATATTTATAATAATCACCTATCTTTAAATAAAACAAAAACTCAATAAGTGGGGTGTTTGAAAGGGGATATTTCAAATTAAAGTTAACGGCTAACGATTGTCTTCAATTTATTTACTTGGACTTTGAAAATATATTTTTAACTAAACATTTTAACTATGCGTGGGCTAGATTATATTTTAAACGCAAATTTTGTTCAAAGTACTCGTAGTGCAGATGAACGATTGATGCGAAATGATTTTCTGATTGCATTAACAGGTTTCCGTCCGTCTATAAATCTAAAACTGCTTTATATTATAGAACCTACAGCTCGAGAACCCACTTTTTGCTTTCGATTTCAAATTTCACATGTTAAGTTACGAGCGACCAATCTGAAATTGGTCCATATTACAGATCCTGCATCTCGAGAAGCCACTTTTTTGCTTTCGATTCTAAATTTCACACGTATGCTACGAGCGACCAGTATTCAACTCTGTTGGATTTTTTTCCGTATTCACTTTTTAATTTTTATAATTAAAAAACAAAAATAATAAAAATAATTTGCTAAAATGCTATCTACTTATAGAGGGTGTTTTTTATTGGGGTATAGAACTTTAAGTTGGCATCACTTTTTTAACTGGCGGCCATTTTGTCAGCTGTCAAGTGATTAATATTTAGTTTGGTTTGCCATTTCATCATGAACAGGTTGACAAAAGAACAACGCTTGCAAATCGTGCAAATTTATTTCGAAAGTAATGGTTCAGTTCGCGAAGTTCACCGCAAGCTCCGTCCATTTTATGGTCGACATAATCGTCCATCAGAGCAATTAATTCGGTTAACCATGGATCGGTTAACATGGACCATTGGATTATTTTCTTTGGGGATATGTGAAGTCGCTCGTCTACGCCAACAAACCAGAAACACGTTAGGGGACTTGGAAGCCAACATTCGTGGCGTTATTGCCAACATACGGCCCTATATGCTCGAAAAAGTGGTTGAAAATTGGACCTGTAGAATTGGCTTTATTCGAGCCAGCCGCGGCGGCCACATGCCCGAAATCATATTTAAACATTAATGGCATAAAATTATCCTTCCAATAAAGCCAAATTGATGGACATTAAAACGATTTTCTTGTGTTTTATTTCAATTCGAAGTTCTATACCTCAATAAAAAACACCCTATAGATCTGTCTAGAACAAAATGACCGATCGATTCGAAATAAGTTTCTGATTGCATAGAACGGTGTCAGTCCGGCTGTCCATCTGAAATTGGTCGATATTACAGAACACGCAGCTCGAAAAGCCTTTGCTTTCGATGCCAAATTTCACATGTTGCGTCACTTTGCTAAAATTATTAATGTCCATGTTTTCGTAAACTGAAAGTCTCAATCATCTGCAATACTAGAATGCACACTTTTTAATTTTCTAATTTAAAAATGAATCCAATTAAAATAATTTGCTAAATTTCTATCTCTGTACAAAGACGCAGATTTGTCTAGAACAAAATGATATGGGTTGAATATTGTTAGAACTAAACATAAGATAGTTTCTCTAACATAATAACGACATGATTAGCTTAGAACTTAAATAATAAATCAATTAAAAAGCATATTTTACAATCATACAATATCACAATTAGATGGTGTTCTTCCATCTGTCTGATGACTTCTTGCTATGACTTACCACTTGGTTTAGGCATTAAATTTTATTTTGGAATTAAAAAGAAAAGAAGAACATTTTTACACACTCACTCACGTCGACTAATTGTATTGTTAGTTACTTTAATTATTATTATTTAATAGTAATAATAAAAAGGCATTTTTGTAGTAAATCATTTTATGATTAATTACCGTAAATCGGCTTAAATTTAGACTGATTTTTTCTTGTTTTACTGTGATTCGAATAAAGTGTAAAAGGCAATTGTTTTTTTTTTTGATTTCTTATTAAGTGTAAATTTAAAATTCAGTTTTTCTTTTTTATGGTTTGCATTATTTTTGCTTTATATCTATGGACTTTTAATACTAACACTGGCTTTAGCCAGTAATGCATATTTGGCGTTTTTGTTTAAGCGCCTTAATTTATTTTTTTATTAGGTGTTCTTTCTTTCAATGTGTTTTGTTTAAAAGCTGTATAAAAAATATGTTTAGTTTAGGAAGCATTGATTGGTTTAATTTTTAGTTTATTTTATCATATACTGTTTCTTTTGTTTTCTTTATTTTTTTTTTTAAAAAAAAAAACTTTGAGAAACGTTTAAGGCTTATTTTTTATTTTAGTAATTGTTAAGCTTGGAAGCATTTGATTTGAAAACTATTTTATTTTCAAGAGTAAATTTGTTAGGACTAAAAATTGTATTTTATTTACAAATATTGCTTAGTTTTGATATTTAAGTTAATTGGAACATTGGTAATGAATACAAAACAAAAAAATTATATTTAGTTTGAATTGACTAAAATATAAAATGTATGGAAAAATTAAGTTACTAAACATTCATATAAGAAACTTTTATTTAATTGCATAACTATAAACCATAGCAGATATCGTTGTTTTTTGTTGAATCTATGGCAGCAATTGTAAAATTTGTAAAAATGCAACAGATTTAAAATTTTTTATATACTCTTACAGGTAGCTTTTTTCTGGTTCAATGAACTGAAAAATGTTCGTAGATTTAAATCTTAACATCTTTCAAATTAAATGTTACAAAAAAGAAATAGTTTTTAAAAATTCCTGGGGACTATTCTGACTCTAAAATATGTCCATGCTAATAAAGGACAAAGCAGATCGTAAGCTAATGTCAATGAAATTTACGAGTGTCAATCAATAGTTCCTTGACTTTCTGAACTTCCCTCGCAGTTCTATGAAATGCAACACTGCTCCCATCAAGTACCATTTGTTTATAGACTATTGTCCAATTTTGAGAGAGTCCCGTCTCTTAGTTTGTGTTCAACAGCTGTTCAAAACATACAACCTCGTGGATTTGGTTAAAAATGGAAAAAACTGCATTTCGAGCGCTCATTAACCAATATTATTTGCGGAAGAACATCGTCAATCAAATCAAGGAAAAGCTTGATAAATACTAAGGGAGTTCTACACCATCGATTTCAATGGTAAAAAAGTGGTTTACTGACTTTTGTTGTGGTCGCTCAAGTACGAATGACGCTGAACGTTCTGGACGGCCAATTGAAGGGAATACACCCGAAAACGTCGAAAAAATCCACGACATAGTGTTGGCCGATCAAAGAGTAAAAATGAGTGAGATAGTTGATGCCATAAGCATTTCATATGGCACTGTGGTTTCGATTTTACTTGATCAGTTTGGTTAAGAAAGCTGTCTGCAAAACGTCTGCCGCGTTTGCTCTCAATTGACCATAAACGTAATTGTGTGACAACTTCAAAGGATTGTCTGGAGTTGTTTGACTGAAATTCGAATGAGTTTTTGCGGCGCTTTGTAACTGTGGATAAAACATGGATCCATTACAACACTCCGGAGACCAAGCAGCAGTCTAAACAATGGGTTTCTCCGGGTGAACCAGCTCCGAAGAAATCTATGGTGACATTGTCGGCCAAAAAGGTGATGGCAGCAGTTTTTGTGGGATGCACGCGGGATAGTCCTCATCGATTAGCTTCAAAAAAGAAAAACCATAAACGGCTAATATTATGCCAACTTATTAGACCGATTCAAAGAGAATTTAAAAAAACCTTCCCATATGGCCAAGAAAAAAGTTCTTTTTCATCACGATAATGTACGTGTGCACACGTGTGCAGTCTCAATGGCAACATTGAGTGAATTGGATTTATTCACTGGATTAAGCCCCCAGTGACTATTTATTATTTCCGAACCTAAAGAAATGGCTCTGTGGAGAAATTCAGCTCCAACGATGAAATTATTGATCAAACAAATGCCTATTTAGTAGACATCGAAAAATCCTATTTTTTTTAAAGGGAACAACAATTGGAGAAACTTCTGACAACGTTTTTTGAGTTAGAAGGAGATGATATTGAGAACTATTTTTTTTGCTAAAAAAAACTATGTTGTATTCGAGAAGTCTTGGAATTATTGGTCTGCCCTCGTATTTTCGTTATGAGGTGTTGAAAAAACTGCCACTCACATAAAAAAAAAGCTGAAAGCAGTTTATCGACAATAATTTCGTATCAGTCATTGTTAAACATCACATGTTTACAAATAAAATTGTAAGCCGGTAATTGAAAATATTTTCGTAATGAGGCGATTAAAAAATTAACACATTTTGTAAAATAAAAGTTGTTAAATTTAAAAATAAAACAGTCGAACAAGCTGGGGTCTCTGCAGTTTCGGTGAGCTCCACTTCACTATCAGAAGACCCCAAGCAAAGAATGTGCTGCAGCTATGTTTAGCGGCTATAAACGTAAGAGCAGACACTTTCGCAATTAACGAGAATTGCCAACAGTAGAGTTTTCCACCGAACACAACTAAGACCCCTCGCACTGCATACATACTAATGCACATACACTCACGATACAGTGCATGCATTTTATCAAGTTTCTTGCTGTTTTTATTCATTTAATATCATTGCAATGTTTGACTAATAGTTTAGCTTATTTACGAAACTTTTAATTGAGTGGTGGTAAAATTCACATACCAATTTTTGGTTAGAATTTAAGTGTTGTCTTCTTTCAGTGTTGTTAGGTTTAAATCAGAACGCAAGCTGAACCAGGCGATATCCAATTTTTCGGCCAACCAATCCCACCAACCAATCTTGGATTGGTTGGTGGGATAGGGTCCCACCGAAATTGTTTACCAGGCAACGAATAGACTGCGCAATATAGTCATGACGGTTGTAGTTTCTAGGCAAATCCGATAGTAGCTTTACTGCATCTCTGAAATTAATCGGCATTTTGGATTTGTGTTGCAGTTTTTAATTTCCTTTAGTTTTTAATTTAAGTTTTCAATTTAATTTAGCTTTTAATTTCATTTAAGTACCCAAATGTTAATCTTTATTGGTGGAACGTTTCCTCGATCTCTATGAACTCGATAAACTTTCTCTTTACGGGACTAAAAGTACCATAAAAAAAGACACCTTTTTAAAATTATTTTCTTGAGAAATCATACTTTTTTGTGGACGGACAGTGGTTAAAATAGGACTCACTTAATAGCCAAAAAGCTAAGATCAATAGGACTCACTTAATAGCCAAAAAGCCAAGGTCATAGTTGCTTGACTTTTTGGCTCATGTGGCCCGAGAAATTTTCCGCATGGTCACAGACGGCGATCAATATTTAATATGGTTTATATGGTTTGGCCAGGTCGACGTTTTTAATTGTTTTATTTTTAGTTTAAAAAAAAATATAAATTAAACATTAGCAAGTTCCCCAATTTATTTCCTAACACTTGTCCTGAAGAATAACAAAAAAATTAGTATGTATACTAAAAAAAAGAAAATAAACTTTATAAAAGTATAAAATAAAAATATAAAATTTAATTTAAATATTTTGTATTCATTATAATATTTTTGTATTAATTATAATATTGTTTAGCTAAGAATTGACAATGTTTTGCTTAAAAAATGTTGGGTTGTTTTATTTAAATATAAATATTTTACAGTTTTCATTCTTACTAAGAATATTCGTTGTTTAAATGTTTTCAGTTTTTTTCTTAATATTTTATTTAAATTTTCAATTTATCAATAAGGCACTTCCGTGTGACGGAAATTTGTTGTTTAAGTATTTTAAATCATCTTCACTATTTTGCGAGGGTTTTCTTAATTTTAACCGAAAGACGCAAATATTTCATTTCTTTAATGCTGCTTTTTCTACACAATTTTTTCATTGGCCTTTGCCGGCTAGTCTCACTTGAAGGCTGAGTAAAAAATTTACGATTTTTAATTTTGTCACGATAAATAATCGCTCTGCCATGCTGTAGTCATTTTGAAATCTAATAAAGTTTTATGTTGCATACCTTAAAAGCAGGAAAGAGTTATCGCTGTTAAGAGAAAAGGAAATTTACAGTACGAGAGCAATGGAAGGAAAAACTCCAAAAGGAATTTATTAGGAATTCAACTATTTTTGCTGTAACCACCACCACCCTAAACCGAAACATCCTCTGAACCATCTAAAGTGCAAGACCAAAAAACAAGGCATATGAAAGACTTTAACAACATCCACACTACACACAATCCTAATTCACATTAAACTTGACAAGCTTTTCGTTCGAGTATTCAAATCACCTTTTGAACTCTTGCGTTTCCTCGTCTTCCTGCAGACGTTGATGTTGTTTTGCTCCAGTGATGATAGCCATCTAAATGTCGCAGCATATCCTGTTTCCTACACATTCTCCTCGAAATGTATTTCCTTTTTGCATTGTGCACATGCATATTCCTTGTTTTTTTGGCGTCCTTAAAACGTCCGTTTGATGTTGTTCGTGTTTTTTCCTTTTTTTCTTGCTCTAGTTGCTAAATTTTGAGAGTTAAATACTAGAAGTGGGCTAAAACGCCTGGTGTTACTTCTGGTATGTGACCATGTTTATGATGGTCAGCGTAGTTGGGCAAGAAGTATGTCAAAGTGGAACTTCGGGTGTATAACGCGTTTCTTATTTTCCGTTGGTGTTTGCTGTAATTCCAACAAATTGCTTTTTGGAATACAAAAGTGTAATAGAGGGACTTGTCATAAGGAAGCTAAATTCCGATGGCACAATCTTTTATGGGCATCTAGGATTAACGAATTTCCAGCATCCATATCTATTGGTAGTCGGAAGAAATAATTTAAAAGATGGAAAAGGTGAAGCCCAAAACGCCTGTCATGTATAGAAGTTTTCATCACCAACTTGAGATAAGGTTATTCAGAGAAAAATTTGTTTGCGGGTAACCACAAGGAGCCTGGTAAAAGGCTATTATTTATATTTCGCTGAAACGCCAACATAACTAGACAATAACTTGTATCTTACTTATTGAAGTTCCACGATTTCCCTTTAAGGGACAAAGGGAAACTTCTCCCAATTCAGTGAGCTGTGCACCATTCAATTCTTATAATCACTGACCTACTGTTTAAAACCGGCTCCTAACGGCTAATACATTTCATAGATTAGTTTTTACATGGCTTAGAGATAAATCTCTTACTCGTAATGTCGCCGGCATTTACGAGGTGGAAAACTCGCCGCCGTAAATTGTTAGATGTTCTTACCCGGATATGAACCCGGGTATACTGGCATGATAGTCGTGCACACCTTCAGCACACTACGCTGGTCCGACCAATTTTTATCAGTCTACACAAATATTTAGAGTATTTCGTTGCGAAAATTTTTGAGTGCGAAGTTTTGCCTTATTAAGTAAAGTAAATGTATTTGGTGTAGTTAGTAACCTTCACCGTTTTTAACGCCTCGAAAACCTGCTCGATGACTCTATAACGAATATATGTTATTCATTTTCTTTAAATTCTAGGGCGATCTAGCTTGGGTCTCCGAAACTGAAAATTGCAATTTTTAAGCCCAAATCCGACAGTCGGTTTCTCAAAAATAGCTAATACCCGATATGTGGGTTTACCCGGTTTTTGCCATCGGGCTTATCGGTTTTCGGTTGTATGTAAAAGCAAAAAAATCATAAAATACAACTACCAAATTATAAAGGGTGATCCTTCTAGAGGTATAAAAATATATAAAAATTCACATCAAGTGTGGAATCTTTATTGGTAATTTGAAAGGACATTTTATGGCATTTATTTTTGGAAAATAATTTCCTTCAAATATTGGCAACATGACCGTTCGGTGAGAAACGGGCAGATCCGCTGTTTTCGACCAAAATTTCGTTCAGTGATAAGGCCCATTTCCGGCTCAACGGCAAAGTCATTAAACAAAATTACCGCATTTGGGCTGAAGAGCAACAAGAGGAGGTTCAAGAGGTGTCATTATACCCAGAGAAAACCACGGTTTGGTGCTGTTTATAAGCTGGTGTAATCATCGGTACAAATTTTTTATATTTTTTTTGTTCTAAAAAAATACATGTGGATGGATCACCCAATACAACTACCAAATTATATGTATGCCTTTATGTATACCGATCGACACAGAATCACCAATTAATTCGAGTTAATAACTATATCTACACGCAGAGAACAAATTAGTTGGAAATCGGTTGGAACTTCTAAAATTGGAAATACTAAAAAAAAGAATTTCGGTTGCACTCACCAAATGTTTGTCGTAATGGATATTCTGTTCAACATACCACAAAATGATAAATATGACGATCGTATTGCAGACACAACTAATTGTTCGGTTAAACCTATGAAACGCATTAAATATATTTAGTTGCCTTAACTGGTGGTTGTGGCAACCAAAATTTTGCCAACATTGTGTTGTTCTAACCGAATATTAGTGATGATATCTGGACTTCCATCATAACCTTAAGCGAAAAAAATTCCTATTATCACTGCTGTAAGCAAATCGTTTAGTTTAATTTTTTTCAGTAAAAATCTTCCTTCATCTTTTTCCCGACATGACCCTCCCTATGTTTAAGAGCACTTTAAGTATACGAGTATAAGAAATCAAGTGCGGCCTGTAGACTTTTTGTTAAAAAAGTTATTTTCTGGAAGTTCGAATACTTCGTACTTTCTGCCGATACTTCAGTTACATTATCTTAACGTTACAGAGCACCAACTAACATTTGGTTGTACTGATGGAATACTCGAGGTACTTGTAACCTAAATTATTTGGTTTGCAAACAAATTCGATTCTGGCAGTGAAACTGTTCTCTGTGTGTTTATGTTCGTCACTCCATCCGCCTGCTACAATATCAGAAACATTTTAAATTTTTGCTTAAGCCTTGAAACCGGTAAAGTGGTAGGTTTAAATCCAAATATTTGCGGCTACTTAAGGGTAATGTGACACAAAATACCTCAAAAGATTGCTTGAAATCTTGGCTTCTGCTGTGATAAAAAATATATACTTTCATATCAGTCATGACTTGTAGGTTTAAAAAAAAATGCTGGTAAAATGTAATTTTAAAAATCGCCCTTTTGTGTCGATTTTGGTATCCATTCATATTATATTTATTAAATTTTATTAAAAAAGTTGTTTATTTTTTTGAAAAAGGGACGAAGAGGACCAGTTTATCTGTGACCATGTGACCATCTATGACTAAATGATAAAAGTAGTGCTATAGTAAAACATTTTAACCCAAAACGACCATTTTTTGAAACATATTGTAACAAAAGAAAACGCCCGAACTGAAATTAATTTTACAAAATTTTTTCACTTTTGCGAAAAAAGAACGAAAAGGACCCTCCATTCTTAGAGATAGAATGTTAAAATGTTCTACGAAAATAAACTCCATATCACTTAAAACATCTCATCACGGATATTCTCTAAAACAAGGAATATTAACTACTTTTTACATATGGTAATGCGTTGCAAAATAAAAATGTCCTTGGCCTATAAAAAAATAACTCGGACCAACGAAGACCACCTTTTTGGAATTTACTATACTTTATTTGAAAAAATTATCAGTAGTTCTTTTTTTCAGCCGTTTCAATTTTCAAATGCTAAATCACACACCCTGTAAAAGGGGTTTGGTTACTGCAAAGAATTTGTTTGTTGTATCCTCCAATTATTGGTATCAAAGCAACATGTACTTTATAATTTGTTGGCGGTCATAACCTATTGTGGCAATTATAATTTTACTGAATTCGGTAGGTTAACTGAATTATTGGCCGTAAGAATCGTAATATAATTGTAGCTATTATCTTATGGTAAGTTGAAGGTGATTGCAATAATGTTTATCCAACCGAATGTTTATAGATTGGACCGATTTTCAACAGCTTTCTTCTCTGTGTGCATAAATATCGTTGACATACGAACTAGAACACCAGGGAACACGTGATTAAAGAGCTTGGAAAACATTTCCTTTGCAGACCAACATCAACAACAGGTTGTAGAGCCAACATAATTAAGAGAATATTTTGAGCATCACTTTGTATAAAGGTAGTAAAACATGTGACTAGTATTGTTTGCCTTTTGTGCCACAAAATCAATATATTAAATAAATATTACTGTACTAAATTTGAGTTCTGCGTGACTGTGTGTACGGCTTTTAGAGGGTATATTGCCTGTGCACTCCCCGAGTGTAGAATGTCTCACTGCATGCCATTTTAAAATTAAAAACAATAAAGTATCGTGTAGGCCTTTTGTGACAAAATTATCTTCTCGACAGTGTGCTGCCATGTTTATTACAATGACAAACTCTCTATTCTCCAACTACAACAACAATTACAAATTACACCAATAAATTGTGCACGCACTCCAAAAAAAAGGGGCAAAATATTGCCCCATGTTCGGCCCCATGCATGCTACGAGACTTCATATAGGGCAGAGGGCAACAAAAGCAAAAATTAGATGAATGAATAAAACTTCAACATAAAGCTAAAGTGATAAACTTTTTCGTGTGTGTGTGAGTGTGTAGTTGAGTTGATGTTTTGCTGCGACTGGTGGTATTTCGGGCCGATGGGGCCATTCGTTCAACACAAAAGTCGCCCATGTTTAGAGATTTATGTTGGTGAGTGCCACAACTACAACAAGCCTGAGAATAAAAGTGTGAAAAATTATTGCATTGTGCTGAATGAGTGCCGGCATGCATGTGTGTGTGTGTGCAACAAAATGATGCATGATGCACCAAACTACCAGGCCACTTGCACACTTCCTGCCTTCCCTTCCATAGACGCCATCACCGAGCGGAGGATGTGCCATAAAACAAAGCGGATTAAAAGTGCACCACGAAATGCAGTTGCCAAAAAATCAAAAGCCGTCCAACGTCACACACACGCACACTCACACACGTTCTTGTGTTGCCGTCAGCCGAGAAGGGCAGGCATTGTTGTTGGCGTGTGTGTTTGTGTCAAATTGTTTTGATCAGGTCGTTTTTGTGGGTACACGGATGGGTTGAGTGAAATTGACTAATTTCGCGGTCCTAAGCGACAAACAAACAGAGCCAACCGGCCCGCCATCACCACCAACACCACCGCTACTATGGCCGACCACGCCACGCAGGCCGTGTTAGTTTATTGGCATAATTTACACGAACAATCTTGTTGTGGCAAGTGATAAATGGACCCTCTTTTTTATACAGCAGCAGCATCATCATCATCACCGTCGTTGCCATCGTCAAAATCTTCATTTGGAGATAAGTGATAAACGATAGTGGCATGTGTTTTTGAGAATCGGCAACAACGTGTCCTCGCTTATGGCCACTTTAATATCTGCATAAATCGGTAACATACTTTACGGCTGCAACTGTTCTCAATGGATTTAAATATTAGCGTGGAAAATCGTATTAAATTTCATTATCAATTGTTGGAAGATGGAAAGTCCTAGTTCTAATAGATTATACAGGGTGAACAAACTTTAAAGCCCCCTATCAGAAAATGAGGGTGAGAGTATCCATAACCGTAACCGGTTTTTCGGGATTAAACGTCGGCCGCTATTTAGTGTTTTCGTTTTTATATCGGTTGACTGGGTTTTATCAAAATCTTTAGAATAAAAAAAGCGATTAAGTGGACGTTAAGGCGATAACTTTGGAAAAAGCCTATAGAAATTTCTGTGCTTTCTAGACCTGAACAACTCTATTCATCAGAAACCATTGGATAGAAAAAATTTTATTAAAGAAATGATATAAGCGTGTAATAACCGATCTCGCTAAATGAATCACTTGAATGTCTTTTTCCATTACAACTTAAAATTTTCAAAACAAACTGTTTATGACGCAAAGTGTCAATAGTTGCCTGTAAACAAAACCGTTTTTCTATTCTTGTACCATGGTGCGGAGTGCTCGCATTAGCGTTTTCTTGCAAGCTTAAAAACCGAGCAACAAATGAACAGGCTAATGTAACTGTTTTCAAAACATATAGAAATTGTGTATGGATGTATTTGGCTGGTGTGCTGAGAATAGGATTTAAATTTCTATAAGTCAAATACATAATTTTAAAAATAAAAAATCGGTCTGAACTACAAATAACACTATTTTGCAGCCGTTGTGGTCCAGAGTTGTAAATATATTTTTTTCTACAGATTTTGGCCTATTAAATAGGAAAATGAATTAAAATTTCACTGATTAGTTTTCAAGATAGAATTTTTTTTGACCATAACCATAACTACCATTTGTTGCCCAATTTGTATAAATGATAGCTTGTTTTGCTCGAGAAAGTCCAAACATTATGCTGAATCTTTTATATATATTTATATATTATTGTTTATAAATTTGTTTTTTCAATTTAAAATCGTGATTTTTGCACAAATAAAAAAAAAAATTTTTAAGGTTTTCGAAAAGGTAAATTTTTTTAATTGTGACCACTCTTGATCATATCGGAGTTATGGTCCAGAAATCTAAGACATCTCATAAAAAATAGTAAAAAACCCCAAAAATTCTATCTTTAAAACTAACACTGTGGAACATTTTTGGGGTTATTGTCTGGGGGTGAGAAAGTCAGGGTGATGGTACTAGGTCAGTATATTAAAACCCTCAAAGGGTTTTGCGTTCGTATGTGCCAGTTTTTATGACCTTTTACATTTTTTTCTTATCTTGATGTTTTTTCGCTTAGTTGTAAAATGTTGGCAAAAACGTAGTTTGACATAACTCGAGAACGACTAGTTCGATTTTGCAGAAATAAATTGAGAAAAATTAATAATTACATTTTCTTTAATCCATTAATAAACTGTTTCTCTACCAAATCAACATTTTAGAAATAAATTTATGAAGAAAATTTTGCCAAAAAATTTTTTTTTTTTTTAAAACATATAAATCCCAAACGGAAAAACGTGTAGAGTCTTATAACATTCACGTAAAGTCACATAACCTATAAACAAAATGCGACATAGATCATAGAAATCGATTAACGCGTTCTGCTTTTATTTACAATAATGGCAGCCCTGGTAGGACTCAAGGGAAATTTTATTTTTAGTCGCTATAACGGATACACAGAGCAAATATTTGTTGCCACAACCCAATTTGTTGCCAACCGAGTGTTTGTGGTTGCAAATACTATACATATGGTTCATCAGTTCAACCGGAAGATGAATAACTTCGCGACAATTTTCAGTAGTGGGAACTGACAATATCAACTGAAGGGAAAAAGTATCGGTAACACTAACTAATTAGGATAATTATTAAAACTGAATTTAGGCATGTATTGGTTGTTAACGATTATGGGCTAAAAAAAACTCTTAGAGTTCGGTTGTCATTACGACAAGCATTTGATAACCGGAAACTGTTGGGAAAATGGTAGACTGAAATAATAATGTTTTTTATTTAATTTTTATATTTAACGTTTTGAAAAAAAATAAATGCTGTTATTTGACGTATGAGCAAGTTTTTTTAGAACTTAGTTTTTACTTTCAAATCTAATAAAGATTGAATGCACAAGTAAATTTTAACATATAGCAGAATATGGTGATATGTAGGGTGATCAAACCAAAAAAATAATATAAAAATTCAAATCAAGTGTGGAAGACATTTTATGGTATTTATTTTTTGCAAATAATTATCTTCAAATGTTGGCAGCTGCATTATGGAAATGAGCGTTCGGTGAGAAACGGGAAGATCAGTGCTCAACGGCAAAGTCAATAAACAAAATTGCCGCATTTGGCCTGAAGAGCAACAAGATAAGGTTCAAGAGGTGCCATTATACCCAGAGAATACCACGGTTTAGTGCGACTTATAGGCTGGTGAAATCATATTTTTGAAGAAGGCCGGCACGTAACCGTGTATGGTGCTCGATATCGCGCGAAATTATATTCAAAAAATAAATGCCATAAAATGTCCTTTCAAATTACCAATAAAGATTCCACACTTGATTTGAATTTTTATATTTTTTTGTCCTGAAAAAATAACTCTAGATGGATCACTCTATATAAATAGCAACTCTAATAGGGGGTACTTAGTAGGTACTGTTACAACATTGAACACACCCATTTCAATAGTAGAACTGAACATACCCCGTTAATGTCATATGGGTTTTAAAAGCGAACCTCAATAGCGTTAGTCTGTAACGGGATTTTAAAATTGTTTCAACTTTCATCATGGAGTGGTCAGAAAATGAGAACCGTATCGCTGTAATAGCGCTTTTCAAGTGTGAAATGAGGAAAACGATATTTTCAAAACGCTCCGGCCACTAGGGATTAGCCGCACGTTCGTCTACCGATGCATAAAACTGTTTGAGGAGACTGGAGATGTAAAAGACCGCCACCGGTCGGGCCGCCCACGCACTGCTCGAACACCGCATGTCACCAAAGCCGTTAAATCAAGAATTCACAGAAATCCGCTCCGAAAACAGAAAATCATAGCCCGTGAGATGAATATCACACAAAAGCCATGAGTCGAATCATTAAAAATGACTTGGGACTTGGGGCTTTCAAACGACGTACCGGGCGTTTATTGACTGCAGCTTTAAAAAAATAGGATTGAAAATTGCAAACGTCTTTTGCTGATAACTTGCACAGAAAACTTTTGTTCACCGATGAAACAAATTTTACCGTTCAGGAAAAATTGAACAAGCAAAATGATAGTGTATGCGCGGTCATCTAAGGAAGCATCTGAACTGATACCAAGGGTGGAAAAGGATCATCACCCAGCTTCAGTCATGGTTTGGTGGGGTGTCTCTTACGATGGCGTCACTGACCTACATTTCTGCGAACAAGGAGTCAAAACATCGGCCAAAGTTTTCCAAGAAACCGTTATGGAAGCTGTTATGAAGCTTCTTAACAATTCCCTGTCCAAAACCAGTCATGGACTTTCCATCAGGATTCTGCGCCGGCCCATAAGGCTAAACCGTCCCAGGCCTGGCTTCGAAACAATTTGCCAGCGGTCATTTCCTCTGAAGAATGGCCCTCAGACAGTCCAGATTTTAACCCATTGGAATACAAATTGTGGACGATTTAGAGGACCAGGTTTGTCACAAAAGATACCCTAACATTTGATCTTTTAAGACTGCTTTGTTTCGAGCTGTGGCCAGTTTTCCAATGGACGAGGTTCGTGCAGCTATTGACGATTGGCCAGTGCGACTTAAGGCGTGTGTAAAGGAAAAAGGCGGACATTTCGGATAAGAAGATTCTTTATGGATACAATATACATCAATGAATATATTAGAAAATATTTGGTCCAAAAACATTTAGTACTTTTTAGTTTACAGCATAAAACGTGTGTAACAGTATTTATGTCCCTACGAAGTACTTATAGATTGTTGGCTTGGATCAAAACACATCCTGGAGAAAAAGTTTAAAAAATCGCATTTATGGCCAAACTTATTGATCGATCATTGTGAAGTTTTAACAGAATGAAACCAATGACTAGTAAATTATTATATGTTACGGTAAAATTTAACCAGGGAGCGTGGTACCGCCCTCACGGCCCCCAAAATTAACATGCAATGTCTAATTAACTAATAGCGAAATGACGTTGATATTTGGAACGTATGATGTTGGCTTAGACCTAAACATATCCTAGGGTAAAAGTAGGATCCTTAAAAAATCACACTTGTGGCCAAAGGAATGGACCGATCGTTATTAAAATCTAACAAAAACAAATCATTGACTAGCATCATTGTTATAGACTATCTAGTGTTAAACAACTTATCATGGAAGTGGGGAATCGCCTTGAAACCAGTGAGAAACTCTGGCGTATAAACTCATGATACTTTCAAAAACTGCTTCGTCAGACAATCTCTAAAATTGTTGTTGATTTCCGTAAGCTAAAACAAATAATGATTACCCACCGGACACCCCTAATAAATAGACGATTAACTTTTGCCAATGTCTCTTAAAGCTTGAGAAAAAAATGCTCCAATTTGTGGTCATTCGCCATTCCAATCACAGATCAGTTGGAGATTGTTTCGAAAATGTTTTGATAGTTTTTATTGGAAAACAAAGTATTTTATTTGCTATTCGAAAGACAAAAGATGTCATTCGGTTGAAAACACGATAATTTGTATTGTCAAATATTCATTCACACACGCCTACCCCTACTAAGCGGCGTAGAGAGACGCTGGCAAAACGATCAGCGCTGATCTACATTACAATGAAGACATCATAATTAAAAGATTAAATAATAACCTGTCGAATGTGAGCGACAATAAATCGCATTTCGAATAAAGTAAATTTGAACGCAAACTGCTATTGTCTCGCTGAATGGAGGGGTGCTGGTGGTGTTGGCGATGGCAGTGATGATGGTGGTGTCCAACATCGCCGTATCAACGTGTGTCCAGCAATTCCACATAATGAGACTGGCATAACAATGGGCATTTCAATGTTTATGGCTTTTGTGAAAATCTTCGTCGGTTATCATAAAATTCGCCGTTTGTGTGTTTTAGAAATTTAAATTCGAGTAACATACGGTTTCGTTTAAATTCGAACAAAACAAAGCAAATAATTTTATTATTTTGGACAAATTCGTTTTAAAATAGAAATTGATGAAAATGATAAACGTTAAATGGAAACAACAAAATGCCGGCAAACTATCGCACACGTTTGCACCCCCCGATGTCTTAATTAATGGCTTTAAGCGTTCCTAAATAATGACTAGAAATCATCAGGGGCCACTGTGGCCTTATCGTGAAAGTATTTCGTTGTTATGGGATTTTCAGGCGTGAAGGTTATAAAAGTAATCTGATTTGTATACCCTACATCAGACTGTCTTAATGTGTATTACCTCTTATGGCTGATGTTTGTAACATCTAAAACGAATGGGGATAGATCCCTTTCATTTCAAAATCCCAAACTGATTTCAGTCGGCGATGTCTGTCCATACAGGCAGAAAAAAAAACGATTCACAGTGGCTGGAAAAAAATTTGAAAATATGTCTCTAATTTAGGGTGATCCATCTAGAGGTATTTTTTAGAACAAAAAATATATAAAAATTCAAATCAAGTGTGGAATCTTTATTGGTAATTTGAAAGGACAATTTATGGAATTTATTTTTTGAATATAGATTCCTTCAAATGTTGGCTGCAACTACGCCTCAGGGTTTCCATTCTGAGGGTCCAGATGACTCGTTCGAGCATTTCGTCCGGTATGGCTTTATAGACACGCGTAATGTTGGCTTCCAAAACCTATATCGTAGCTGGTTTGTCAGCATAGACTTTGGACTTTACGTAACCCTAAAGAAAAATGTCTAAAGTTGTGATATCACTCGATTTTGGCGGCCAACTCACCTGTCCAAAACGTGAAATTAGCTGCTTTTCGAAATAACCTCTCAATAGGTCCATTGTTTGAGCAGCTGTATGACAAGTGGCACCGTCCTGTTAAAACCAAGTGTCGTCAAGATGACGGGCTTCAATTTCAGGTAGCATAAATATCGATATCATGGCGCGATAGCGAGCGCCATTCACGGTTACATTCCGGCCATCATCATTTTTGAAAAAATATGCACCGATGATTCCACCAGCTTATAAACCCCACCAAACCGTGGTTTTCTTTGGTTATAATGGCACCTCTTTTTGTTGCTCTTCTGCCCAAATGCGGCAATTTTTATTATTGACTTTGCCTTTGAGTCAGAAACGGGCCTCGTCACTAAACAACATTTTGGTCGAAAACAGCTAATCGTCCCGTTTCTCACCGAACGCTTATTTTCAAAATAAAGTTGCCAACATTTGAAGGTAATTATTTTCAAAAAATAAATGCTATAAACTGTCCTTTTAAATTGCGAATAAAGGTTCCACACTTGATTTGAATTTTTATATTTTGTTTTTGTTCTGAAAAAATACCTCTAGATGGCTTACTCATTTATGTTGTGTTGTCGTTTGTTCTAACGAGTGATTTTTTTGAGGTTAGGATTTTCATGCATTAGTATTTGACAGATCACGTGGGATTTCAGACATGGTGTCAAAGAGAAAGATGCTCAGTATGCTTTGACATTTCATCATGAATAGACTTACTAACGAGCAACGCTTGCAAATCATTGAATTTTATTACCAAAATCAGTGTTCGGTTCGAAATGTGTTTATCGACAAATTTTGTTCAGCGATGAGGCTCATTTCTGGTTGAATGGCTACGTAAATAAACAAAATTGCCGCATTTGGAGTGAAGAGCAACCAGAAGCCGTTCAAGAACTGCCCATGCATCCCGAAAAATGCACTGTTTGGTGTGGTTTGTACGCTGGTGGAATCATTGGACCGTATTTTTTCAAAGATGCTGTTGGACGCAACGTTACGGTGAATGGCGATCGCTATCGTTCGATGCTAACAAACTTTTTGTTGCCAAAAATGGAAGAACTGAACTTGGTTGACATGTGGTTTCAACAAGATGGCGCTACATGCCACACAGCTCGCGATTCTATAGCCATTTTGAGGGAAAACTTCGGAGAACAATTCATCTCAAGAAATGGACCGGTAAGTTGGCCACCAAGATCATGCGATTTGACGCCTTTAGACTATTTTTTGTGGGGCTACGTCAAGTCTAAAGTCTACAGAAATAAGCCAGCAACTATTCCAGCTTTGGAAGACAACATTTCCGAAGAAATTCGGGCTATTCCGGCCGAAATGCTCGAAAAAGTTCCCCAAAATTGGACTTTCCGAGTGGACCACCTAAGACGCAGCCGCGGTCAATATTTAAATGAAATTATCTTCAAAAAGTAAATGTCATGGACCAATCTAACGTTTCAAATAAAGAACCGATGAGATTTTGCAAATTTTATGCGTTTTTTTTTAAAAAAAAAGTTATCAAGCTCTTAAAAAATCACCCTTTACCTCTAGACAGAATAGGTGACCTGGAGCACGATTGGTAACTCACTTTTTGAAAAGCGTTAGACAGTACCTACGGAAAGTGTAGCTACATATGTTTTAGTATCTTCTATAGTTAAAAAGTTGTGTACTATCTCAAAAAAATGTGTTTCCAATTCCCCCAACAGTTCTCTATTAGTTTCATTCGATTTGTAGGACAGTTGTTCATGAAACAGGTTGAAATTAGCAGTAAAAATAATTATGCAGTAAAAATATGTATGCATATCACAACTGTTGTTAATAATCAAATTTAAAAAAAAATATTTTTCCCAAGTTTTTTTTTTGGAAAAATTAATTATAAAAAAATCACGTTTTTTGTTTCAGAAAGAGGATATTAAACAGATAAGTACAGTGCAAACATCGAGTGGATGACTGTAAAAATTCCATCGCCCAGTGTTTAGAAAATGGTCAATTTTCCTTTAAAAAATATATATTCAGGCTATAACCCAGAAAAAACTCGGTAAGTACTACTCATTACCGTTTCCATTACCAAAAAATAACCTCTCATTAGCCTCTACATTATTTTTAAACCAAAAATAAGTAGTGGCTGATAGTAGGTTACTTATTAGTATGATGTGTAGCTTTAGTTCGAATAAAAGGTCAATCTCTAAATTCGAGGGCATATAAATAATTTCGTGACTTTTCCAACTTCCCTCATAGTTCCTTAAAATGCAACACTGTTCCCTTCAAGCACCATCTGTCAATTGGCTACTATCAAATTTTGAGAAAGTTCCGTCATTTAGTTTGTGTTTAACAGCGGAACATACAACCGCGTAGACTTCGAGTGCTCATTATACATTATTTTTTGCGGCAAACAGCCGTCAATTAAACCAAGGTTAAGCTTGATAGAAACTATGGGGACTCTGCACTATCAATTTCATTGGTAAAAAAGTGGTTTACTGACTTTCGTTGTAGTCGTACAAGTACAAATGGCGCTGAACGTTCAGGACGGCCAATTGAGGTCGATACTCCCGAGAATGTCGAAAAAATCCACGTTATGGTGTTGGCCGATCCAAGAGTAAAAGTGAGTGAGATTGTTGATGCCATATGCATTTCATATGGCAGTGTGGTTTCCATTTTGCATGATCAGTTGGGCTTAAGAAAGCTGTCTGCAAGTTGGGTGCCGCGTGTACTCTCAATTGACCAAAAACGTAATCGTGTGACAACTTTAAAGGATTCTTTGGAGTAGTGGAGTAATGAGTTTTTGCGGCGTTCTGTAACTGTGGACAAAACATGGAGACATTACAATACTCCGGAGACCAAGCAGCAGTCTTAACAATGGGCTTCTCCGGATGAACCGGCTACAAAGAAGACCAAGGTGACTTTGTCGCCAATAAGGTGATGGCAACCGTTTTTTGGGATACAAGCGGTATTATTCAAATCGATTACCTTCAAAAGGGAAAACAATAAACGAAAATAGTATGCCAACATGTGGGACCGATTTAAGGAGGATTTAAAAAAACGACCCCATTTCAACCAAGATAATGCTCGGCAGCACTCGTGTGCAGTCTCAATGGCAAAATTGCATGAATTGGGTTACGAATTGGTACCGCCGTATTCTCTGGATTTAGCCCCCAGTGACCATCGTTACCACACCTAAAGCAATGACTCGATGGAAATAGATTCAGCTACAACGATGAAATTATTGATAAAACAAATGTCTATTTATGGACCTCGAAAAATCCTATTTTTTGGAAAGGAATAAACAAATTGAAGAAACGTTGGACTAAGTGTATTGAGCTAAAAGGAAATTATGTTGAAAAACAAATTTTGTTTTTGCAAAAAAAACTGTGTTTTTTCGAACAGTCATGGAATTATTGATATGCCCTCGTATAACACAACAGAAAGTTGAGACTTACTTCTAAATTAGTTTATTTCAAACCACTGTGCGACCTTGACGAATGTTTGTAAATGGAGTTTTTGTTTGGCGTGTAGTTTTCAATCTGGCCACAATTTTTTCGGCGTTGGTCTTTTTGACAGCTGTCACTTGATTTATGCTCAATTTGGTTTGGCATTTCATAATGAAAAGACTTACTCTTGAACAACGTATACAAATCAATCCCGATTTTTCTAAGAAAATTTTGTTCAGTCAGGAAGCTCACTTTTGCCAAAATACGTTAATAAAAAAAATGTTCGCATTTGGAGTAATGAAAATCCACGGACCTTGCTGAGGCTCCGTTAAAACCTCAAAAATCCACTGGTTTGTGTGCTTTATGGGCAGGAGGAATCATCGACATTTCTCCATCCATATTCTTCGAAAATAAAGGCGGCCATAATGTTGAGGAACGTTATACAGCCATGATTAATGACTTTTTCGTGGGTGAATTGGATGATGTTGCTGTGGACGACCTTAGGATTCAACAAGACGGCTCTACATGCCATACAGCAAACGAAACAATCAATTTATTGAAGGAATTTTTTGATCGCATTACCTCGCGTCGTGGGCCTGTGGCGTGGCGATTTAACACCATTGAACAATTTTTTTGTGAAGTTGCTTGTCTATGCAGATAAAGCCGACACGATGGACGCCTTGGAAGAAAATATTCGGCCCGTTAGTGCTGACATACGGCCCCAAATGCTGCAAAAAGTGGTTGAAAATGGGACCTTTTAGCTGAAATTTATTCGAGTCTGAAATCATTTTTTAAACAT
This sequence comes from Hydrotaea diabolus, assembly GCA_963513945.1. Classification (NCBI taxonomy): domain Eukaryota; kingdom Metazoa; phylum Arthropoda; class Insecta; order Diptera; family Muscidae; genus Hydrotaea; species Hydrotaea diabolus. Next base: position 112,047,658 of record OY740719.1, read on the forward strand.
AATGGCAAACCCTTATTTTTTAAAAAAGCAAAATTCTTGGTCATTCCATGAAATTATATTAGTTTTATTTCTACTTGAAAACCACACGTCTAAAAGAAAAGCCTTTATACACGCAGAAAAAAAGTATGGTTGGGGTAACAATATTCGAAGAGCACCATACTATTGTTGGTTATATGGTTGTGGCACAACAATAGTTTGATCATCACAACAATAGTATGGTTCACACACAACCATACTATGATCCCCATAACAATATTATGGTCCTCACAACAATAGAATCATTCACACACAACCATACTATGATCCCCACAACCATATTATTATTCACACTCAACCATACTATGATCCCCACAACCATATTATGATCCTCATAACCATAGTTTGTTTAACGTACAACCATAGTATGATCCTCACAACCATAGTATGATTTATGCACAACCATACTATGATCGACAAAATTGTTTGTAGACTGGAATACGTTGTTATTCAACAATAAAGAATTTTATTAAGTAAGTTATGTAACAATAGGAATGATTTATTTAACAGTATAAAAATCATTTATTAAAAATATTTTAGATATACTAATCCGTAGTTTTTTTTAAATATAATTTTTATTACTATTATTGCGTAAGAATCGTAAAAATAACATTGTCAAATTAAAAAAAAATTGAGGTTTTGTCGGTATGATTGCCTTAATTATGTTATTGTTAACATAAAACCCATGAAAACAATACTTTTGTCCCACCAACCATATTTATGTTGTTGCTACAACCATATTTTTAATTTTAAATTTGGCAACAATACATTTGTTACATTTCAACAATATTGATACTGCCGCAATTATACTATTGTCAAAATGAAATTTAAAAAACAATACTATGGTTGCGACGACCATAATTTTACTGCAGAGAACATACTATTGTTGCCGCGACCATATAGTAACCATATCTCTGCGTGTATGTCCGATCAACAAGAAATCCAAATATTGGTCGAAGCCAAAACACCGGATTGCTCCCGATCAAAGTGGCATCCACATTAATAGTGTCCAAAAAACCGGCATCACTGGTGTTTTTCAAAACCTTGTTTTAAAAATGCGACTTTAGAGTTTTAGCCTTTTGCCTAAGAATGGAAATTATTTTTCGAATCAGAAGTAAATGCATGGTGTCCTAACTTGTTGCTAATTTGTTTTACTCTTCGTTGGCGTTTTTGTCTGATATTTTTTAATTGACCCCCAATTTTTGCATTAGTTTTTTTGAAAACTATTCTAATATTTTAAAAATGTCACTTTGGGCTTACGACGACGCTATTTCCTATAAAAGTTTGTGACAAGACGTCTCTTACCTAGGTAGAACTTTGATAAAACCCACTTATCCTAAACCATCGGTTTAAAAAATAAAAACAGTTGCCCTAAGCACCTGTATGTGCGTACGCACATGCATTGTCCTTCGGAACGCAAAGGATATTAATTTCAAAAATAGCAGCTATTCGTGAAGATAATATAAGTGCACATCAAGAGCACATGCCTTGTTGTTTTTTTGTTTTTTTTTTTTTGCAAATGTCCTAATAATTTCTTGTTCATCGGAAACAAGTGCTCCAAAAGACTCCTGCTATCCTCAGGCCGACGTTGAGCATGAAATGTATTATTAATGTTTCCGAGTGAATAGCAAAAATCCAGCAACAAGAACAACGACAACAGCCAGAGTACATCCAATTGCGTGTTGAATACAATTGTGACTGTCAACCGCAAAACAACAGAGTTTTTAACTCAAACTCTTTGGCGGTAAAAGCGTCGTCTGCCTACATGTTGCCGCTTCCTTTTTAGCCTAACCGAACAGTTGTGTTTCTATGGGTAGCAGAGGCACATTTTTCTGTTTTGGTACTGGGACTGTCGTTCGAGAAGCCACACACTATACCAGACCTTTCTGAAATTTCGCATGTTAGGTGTTGAGCTACCTTCAAAATTATATTAGTCCATATTTGCATTAAGCCTTTACACAAATGCCTTGCAGCTGTAGAAGACAAAGTTAACATCCGATTGTGCTGAAATGTTTTTTCATATAACCCACACGCAGAGATAAGATATGGTTGCACTATGGTCACCGCAACAATAATATGCTCTCTACAATAAAAACATGTTCGTCGCAACCATATTTTTGTTTCTTGAATGAAATCTTCAACTGAAACATGGCCTCAATTCTGGATATTAACTTATTGTAATGCAATTTAACATAACTTGCTGGATAAAAATCTCTATTTTTGAATAACAACATTACCCAATCCTAATGAATAATTTTGGGGATCATAGTATGGTGGAGTGTGAATCTTACTATGGTTATGGGGATCATCGCGAATCAGTATGGTTGTGTGTGAATCATACTATGAAACATAATATGGTTGCGAGGATCATTATATGGTTGCGGAGATAATAGTATGGTTGAGTGTGAATCATACTATGGTTGTGTGGATCATAGTATGGTTGCTAGTGAATCATACTAAAGTTTTAAGGATCATACTATGGTTGTATGAGAAACATACTATGGGTGTGAGCATCATAATATGGTTGAGTGTGAATCATACTATTGTTGTGAGGATCATAATATTGTTGTGTCACAACCATATACCCAACAGTAGTATGATCCTCTTCGAATATTGTCACCCTAACCATACTTTTTTTTCTGCGTGCAATCGAAATGATTCCCTCCTGCTCCTGCTGTCACACATGAAGTCCTTCTTGGCTCAAACTGCAGGCAAATGAGCGGAATCTTTAGAAAAACAGCATTGTTAGATCCGGCTGACTTAAGCTTTATTTACTCTACGACACGCTGTAGTACAGGGTATTGTGACTTAGTGCTGATGTTGAAGTTCTTAAAGTAACGATTGGACATACCCCCTATGTTGAGTATACCGATCGATTCAGAATCACTATCCGATTCCATTGACCAATATCTGTAAGTCTGTGCATAATCAATGTAATCAAAGTACAATTCACAAATTTTAATCGGTTTCAATAAAATTGCTATATTTTTTTAGGACTAAGGTCAAAGACTATCGAAATTGGTGCATATCGGCATATGTTTAGGAATCATACATAGGTTTCACCCGACTACAGAACCTACAGCTCTAAAAACTAAATATAATATCCGACTTCCATTGTATCTCGCAGAGAGTCCTACAAGCGTCAAACTTCTACCTCTAGTGAAGTTGGTCCACGTTTTTGTATAGCTTCCACACTCAAACGTCCCTCCCGATTTGAAGTCCTGTCGCTCTAAAAACTACAAACTCAACCCTACTACGCTTACATTTTTCAAGCTACGTTGCAATTGGCCAATAATTAATTATAGTTAAGCTGAACCATAGAGTTAATTTTTTTTTGTATAGCCTCCATACAAAGGTTCGTTTCCGATTTTAGAATTTTCGATTTTCACCAAGTTTTGTATAGAGAGTAACGTGTTACCAATGAGCATCTCTGGTAAAATTGGACTAAATCGGTCCATGCTTTTCAATAGCCTCCAGACAAGGGTCCCTTCCGCTTTGAGGTTCTGCCGCTCTAGAAACGACAAATTGAACCTGAATGGCAAAAATTGCGCGTGGTACGTAGTTGGCGACCTTTAGTTTAACCTGGTAAAGATGGACCATATAGGTCCATATTTTCTTATGCCTTTATATAAATTCCCTACCAGTTTTTAGAACCTGCAGCATTAAAAGCCTCAAATTGCTTCCGATTGCAACCACGATTTGTATAGAGAGTTTAGTGTTGCCAATGACCATCTCTGATAAAATTGTACTATACCAGCCCATGCTTTCGAATAGCAGTCGGACAAATGTCCCTCCGGATTTGAGTTCCTGTAGGTCTAGAAACCTCAAATTAAACCCGATCATGCTCAAATGAGGAGAAGTGAGGAGAAGCTGGATCCTATTTTCGTATCGCCCTTATATAACAGTCGTTCCCGATTTCAGAACCTGCAGCTTTGAAAGCCACATTAAATCCGATTCCGACCAAGTTTTGTATAAGAGACTTACGTGTGATCAATGCCCATCTCCGGTAAAATTGGACTATACAGGTCAATGCTTTCGAGTAACCTCCACACAAAGGTTCCTCCCGATTTGAGTTCCTGCAAATTAAACTGCAAATTAAACCCGACCGTGCTCAAATTTTGCATGGTACGGTACGGCCAATTATTAATTCTAGTAAATCTGAACCATAAATATCCTTATTTTCATATAGCCGCCATACAAAGGTCCTTTTCGATTTCAAAACTCTTAAAGCTACAAACTCTCACAAAATTCCGTAGCGCTCTCTACGAAGCAACCTACACTCATCACAATCGAAATCGGATGTTTTTGAAAACCGTCCACACAAAAAAAGCCCTCCCGATTCCTGATCCTGCAGCTCTATAAGCCACAAATTAGGTCGGATTGTCAAACATTTTGCATGGTACGACCATTAGCAAAATCTTGTTGAAGCTGGTCCATATTTTCGTAACGTCTTCATAAAAAGTCCTTCCCGATTTCGATGTCAATAATTACATCCCATTTCGAACTAATTTCGCATGGAACGTTTAAAGCAAACAACTCCCATCTGTGGTAAAATTGGACTATATGGTATTTTGAATAGCCCCCTCCCCACACAGAGTCTCCTTCTGATTTGTGATCTTGCCTTCTGAAGTCCTCATTGTAAATCTAAAGCTTAGTGTCTACTAAAAGGACCTACAATTATCGCTCGTGAATATGGACAGTTCTGTCTATTATAAAGGATGGTTACATTTTTAGGGCCGATGTTGATTTGTCGCTCAAAAGAGCCATTGTTTCGTTGGATGTGTGGCAAGTGGCACCGTCCTGTTGAAACCACATATCGACCACATCCATATCTTCCAATTCGGGCCATAAGAAGTTCGTTATCATCTCACAATAGCGAACACCATTCACACCATTCATTTTGGAAAAAATACGGCCCGATGATGCCGCCAGCCCATAAACCGCACCAAAGAGTCACTCTTTGTGGGTGCATTGTTTTTTCGACAATCACTCTTGGATTATCATTCGCCCAAATGTGGCAATTCTGCTTATTGACGAATCCACTGAGGTGAAAATGTGCCTCATCACTGAAGATGATTTTCTTTGAAAATTTATTTTCATTTTCATAATAAGCCTGAATAACTTTAACGCGTTGCTCACTTGTGTATCTTTACATGGTTCAAATTGTGTTAGTCTGAAACTGAGAAATATCAAATGATATGCAGTGAAAAAACTTGACTTTTAGGTGTGGTTCACATTCAACATCGGCCCTTAAAACTAAACCACACTTTATATGGTTTTTGAATAGCCACTCTACACAAAATTTCCTCCCAATTTGAGGTCTTGTCTTCTAAAGTCCTCATTGTAAATCTAATGCAAGTGCTTAATTAAGTTCCTACAATTATCTCTGATGAAATCGGACCGGCCTGTCTATTATATAGTCCAGCAAAATATGTCCTTCCCGCTCTAGAAGCAGGTGTTAAGATCAACCTTTATCAAGCGAAGGCAGAGGTGCATAATCTCCGCATATCTGATTCCTGATTCGAATACTACCTGATTCCATAAACACCTGAATGTCTCTTCTTTCGTGCGTCCATCTAAAGCTTGTAATTAAACTACAGGTCGCAATTGTTGTAGGATATTCATGAAATTGGGCACAAGTATGTTGTATGGGCCAAAAAAGACGCTATTAAATAAAAGAAAGACAGTTTAGATCTAGATATAGCTGCCACACCTATATTCAACCGATTGTAAGGCTTTCGCTCTAAAGGCCACGTTTTACATGCAATCTTAATGAAAATTTGAAAAATCATTTTTTTTGGACCAAAGTCGAACGTTATTGCAATTAAAAAAGAAGAAGATCGATTTAGATATAGCTTACACACATTTGTTCAACCGGTTTAATGTTTATAGCTATAATAGAAGCCACATTAAACATCTAATCTTGATAAAACTTGGCTAGTTCATATCGATCGATCAGTTATAGTCTCAGATAAAAATGGGTGATATTGGCCCACGTTTTGATACAGCCCCAGTAAAAAGTCCCTTCACCAATTTTAATTCCGATTTTTATTAAATTTGTTATAGTACAGGGTGGGCCAATAGTTACCATGGGGTTTCAAATTTAATAACTTTTTCGTTTATATATTTTTTTGAAGATTCTATAAATAACACTTCGAGAATAAAGAATGGATAGATTTACAACTGAACCAAGAACCAGAATAATAGAATTTTATTATTTAAATCAGCGATCAATTATTTTAACGCAAACGCATGAGTGATGAAGCTCGTTTTCATTTGAATGGCTTTGTTGATAAGCAGAACTGTAGGTTCTGAAACTACAAGATTTTTCAGCATCCGACTATTTTCTTTGGGGTTATTTGATGGAGCGAGCATATGTGAACCAGCCCGAGACAATCTTGCTCTAATACTCTAAAACAACTCCATCATTGCGAAGCTGAAAACGGGGTTCATTTTAGTGACATTAGTTTTCATTCTTAGTGTAAAATAATTTCCATTTTGTGTAAAAAAAAATAAAAAAAAATAATAAACAAAAAAGTTGTTTAAGTTTTTAATCCCATGGTTACTTGTGGCCTTTTTGGTATATAACGGTGGACAAACAAGCAATTCTGGACAAATTGGGACCATAAGAGCCCATTTATGACAAAAAATGGGGGCCTTTGACTATATTTGGAGGACGCAATTTTTAAAATCTGGTTAACTTAGAGCCAAAAAGTAACCCAGATTCAAGGGGACCAAAAACCCGGGTATAATAAAGGGTGCTTTTTTTAGACGTGTGGGTGTTTCAAGAAGGAAAACCGCATATAATTTAATGTTATGGCCAAGAATTTAGCTTTATTATATAGATAAGGGTTTGCCATTTTGTTTTAAAAATGATTTCGCGCAAGTGAGAGAAACGGCAAATTTAACCCGATTAAAACAATGTTTGCATGCTACATAGTGGGCGACCAATAGGTAAATTTGGTGGAGCTGGACCATAAAGGTCCATATTTTCATATTGTCTTCATATAAAGTTCCTTTCCGAAATGATTTCGGGCAAGTGGCCGCAGCGGCTGGCCTGAATAAATTCCAGGTGTGAGGCCAAATTTTCGACATTTTTTTTGCAACATTTGGTCGGCAATAACGTGGCGAATATTCTCTTCCAAGACGTCAACCTTGTCGGGCTTATCTGCGTAGACAATCGACTTCACATAATAACCCCACAAAAATTACCACAGCGGTGTTAAATTGGACGATCTTGGAAGCCACGCCGCCGTTCCACGACGCGAGATAATGCGCTCTTCAAAGGGTTTCTTCAATAAATTGATTGTTTCGCTGGCCGTATGACATGTAGCGCCGTAGCGCATGCTGCCCATAGAGCACAGTGACTTTTTGAGGATCTCAACAATGGCTTGTGGATTTTCATTAATCCAAATGCGACAATTTTGGCTAGTCATGAACCCATTCAACCAAAAGTGAGCTTCATCGCTAAACAGCATTTTCTTGTAAAAATCAGGATCGGTGGCCATCTCTTTTTGGGCCCAATTACCACGATTTGCAACCTTTCTTCCGGAGTAAGTCTATTCATTGTGAAATGGCAAACCAAACTGAACTCAAAACAAGTGACAGCTATCAAAAAGAACAACTCCGAAAAAGCTGTGGCCAGATTGAAAACCACATGCCTAAAAAAACACCCGCTATAATCCAAGTCTGACTTGAGTTTTTTTTAGTAGTTTTTACTTAGTTTTCTTCGTGATGTGGTAAAAATCGCCATTGGGCTCTAAATCTTCAGTTACAAATTTAACAATTTTTTTCTTCTTAAGGTTGACCACAATTTGCCTACACGTTTTTTTTTCTAATATTAACAACTTTGCTATTACCCCGTCCACCGGTGTAGCCGTGAATATGCACGAATATCCCAGTATTTGTTGTTGTACGAGTATTCATACAAAAGTTAAAAAAAGGCTTTAAATGTTAAACTGCAGCATTTGCTTAACTGCAGACATAAATTTGTAGGATTTTCCTGCCATATATAAAACAATACATGCACAAACACACACACACACACACACACACACACAGCACCAGCAACACGGGCAACATGCCACGGCAACAGCAACAACAACCATAACAATTGTATTAATTAAGTTAAATGAAACATGTGAGAGAAGGTGGCACTGATGATGACGGCGGCGCTGGCGCGGTGGTGGTGGCGGCGGCTGAAGCTAAGAAAACTGTTACACCAGAACAGAAAAACCGAAACAGAAAAAGAAGCAGCAGAATAGCAAGGCAACAACACCACCACCCGTCCATAAAACAGGGTCAAACTTTACAAAAACAAATACACGGCATATGCAAACCGCAAAAGTTAACAATTTGCTGCATTGCACCATGCGACACATCACACCCTCAATTGCTTGCATGTCTTCCTTCAACCTTCGCCAAAGACGACCGAAGAAGAAGAAGGCCTCTGCGCGGCAGCCAGCCAGCCAGCCCCCGTTTATCGTTTAGTTAGCCCGACCACCTCAAACTGTGGCCGGCCCGAGGAACAAACGAAACCCTCCCGCCGGCCAGCGAGGAAAGCGTGGGAATTTCACTTTCATTACGTGCAGCGCAATCATGGCAGAAGTGCTTAAATGCTGCCGCCGGTTCGTATCGTTGCGATAGCACAAGTGTGTCGTTGCATGTTCAACCTGCAGTGGCTCCTAACCAAAGGAATACTTAATAGCAACTGAAAGCCGAAAAACATAATTACACTTAATTATGTCCTTTAATTGTACTACAACAAAAAACCGACAAGAAATGCAGTTGCTTGTATAAGCTCAAGGTTTCCAGTTCGGCAGTTGTATCGCTTAGCTCATCGTATTGGAAATAACTCCAAAAAGTCTTTTACTTTACATATGCAGGGAATTCTATTTGAAATATCTCAGAAGCAAGAACTAAACCACGCTGAAAAAAAATGTTTTGTTTTTATGTATTAAGTTCGTCATTCGGTTAGTTTCGTTTCAATTAAAAATTAAATTATTGAAACAAAAAATTATTAGGAATACTGTCATAAGAAATTTCACATATTAACTAAAATATTCATACGTTGTTTATAAAAAATATTTCCGATTTCGAGCTATGAAAAAATTTACATATTTACAAAAATTTTTTTTTTTTTAAAAAGCACACGCAGAAAAATTTTTGTTGGTGGTGACAATATTCGAAGAGAATCATACTATTCTTGGGTATATGGTTGTGGCACAACATTATTATCCTCACAACAATAGTATGAATTAAACACAACCATACTATGATCACCACAACCATCATACTATTAACACCAAAACCATATTATGATCCTCACAACCATATTATCTTTCACATACAACCATAGTATAATTCACAACCATAATATGATTCCACTCCACCATACTATGATCCCCAAATTTATTTTTTAGGATTGGGTTATGTTCTTATTCAACCTTATATATTCTTATTAAGCATTTTTTTTAAAATTAGTTCATACCAAGATTTGAGAACTTTTTATTAAAGAAACAAAAATATATTCAAAAGACAGTCGAAAAGACTTTAAGTTGCAAGCAATGGTGACTGCAGAGGGTGAATGCTTCTTTACCATCCGTAGACCCCAAGTCATGAACGTGATTAAACCATGATGAGTGGCTATATACTTCGTAGGGACATAAATACTGTTGCAACATTGAACACACCCTTTTCAATAGTAGAACTGAACATACCCCGTTAATGTCATATGGGTTTTGAAAGCTAAGCTCAATAGCGTTAGTCTGTAACGGGATTTTAAAATTGTTTCAACTTTCATCATGGAGTGGTCAGATAATGAAAACCGTATCGCTGTAATAGCGCTTTTCAAGTGTGTAATGAAAAAAGCGATATTTTCAAATAGCTCCAGCCACTAGGGATTAGCCGCATGTTCTTCTACCGATGCATAAAACTGTTTGAGGAGACTGGAGATGTAAAAGACCGCCACCGGTCGGGCCGCCCACGCTCTGTTCCAACACCGCATGGCATCTAAGCCGTTAAATCAAGAATTCACAGAAATCCGCTCCGAAAATAGAAAATCATGGCCCGTGAGATGAATATCACGCAAAAGTCCATGAGTCGAATCATTAAAAAAGACTTGGGATTTTCAAACGTGGTACCGGACATGTATTGACTGCAGCTTTAAAAAAAATTGGATTGAAAAATGCAAACGTCTTTTGGTGAAGCACGCTGATAACTTGCACAGAAATATTTTGTTCACCGATAAAAAAAAAATTTTACCGTTCAGGGAAAATTTAACAAGCAAAATGCAAGAGTGTATGCGCGGTATTCTAAGGAAGCTTCTGAACTGAACCCAAGCGTTCATTTCCTCTGCCAGCGTTCATTTTCTATGAAGAATGGCCCTCAGGCAGTCCAGATTTGAACCCATTGGATTACAAATTGTGGACGGTTTTAGAGAACAAGGTTTGTCACAAAAGATACCCCAACATTGGATCTCTTAAGACTGCTTTGGTTCGAGCTGTGGCCAATTTTCCAACGGACGAGGTTCTTGTAGCTCTTGACGATTGGTCAGTGCGATTTAAGGCGTGTGTAAAGGCAGAAATTCGAAAAATAAACAAGATAAGAAGAATCATTGTGCACCATGACAATGCGAGCTCTCACACATCGGCCCAAACCATTGCCTTTTTGACCGGTCAAAACGTCGAACTGATGGGTCATCCGCCGTACAGCCCTGAGTTGGGATTTTTTCCTTTCCTTTTTATTCCCGCACATCAAGAAAAAAATGCGTGGTCAACGATTTTCGAAGCCATGTTTTGGAGGTTTCTAAATCGGAGTGGAAAAAGTGCTTCGACATTTGGTTTGAGCGCATGCAAAAGTGTAAAAGTATAAATCATGCTGTAGAATACTTTGAAAACCAATAAAACCATTTTTGATGATAAATATTCGCATTTTCATTATTAGGCCAGAAATTTATATAGCCGCCCTCGTAGAACCGTCTGTTTGAAAACAGTGTTCGAGGAAATGTGGAAAGATAATAAGAGAAGGCGGATCATTTTGCATCACGAGAATTCGAGCTCTCACACATCAGCTGAAACGATGAGCTATTTGACCACTGAAGAATTGATGGGCCATGAACCGTACAGCTCTGTTTGGCAATGACTTCTGAATGACCCAATGATATTTCCTAGCGTCAAAAAAAAATGCGTGCTCAACGTTTTTCTTCGCCCGAAGCAGCTGTTGAAGCGTTCAAAAGTCATGTTTTGGAGGTGTCTCAATCGGAGTGGAAAAAGTCTACGAATAATTATTACAATAGATGGACGGACGGAGGGATATAGCTAGATCGCGTGTGAAAGTGTTTTTAATTCCTTCATCCATAACCAAAAATCTTTAAATATATCTTTTAATGTGCAAATTATGGTACTGAAATTGGTTTGAAAGACCGCCGCCCGAGGCTGCTTCAGTCAAATGAAAATAACATAAAAAACAAATTTAATTTTTTTTAAAAAAATATAAAAAATAAAAAAATAACACAAAATAAGTACTTTTTTCAAATGCAAATTCTTTTGCTATTTATCATGTTTTTCTTTATTTTTTCATTGATATTAATAAAAAAAATTATATAAAAAAGGATTACAAACTAATCATAACCAATTAATATAAATAATTAAAACTAAAATTTAATTAAATACGAGACATCTTTAAATAATAATGAAAAACTTAAACAAATTCATAGATAAAAAAGATGTGTCATTTTAAACATTAAAAAAAAGTTGTTAATAAATAACAGCTTAGACTCTAGTTGCCAATAAAAGGATAAAGGTAAAGAAGACTGATCTTAAACAAGCCATAGAGAGCAGTAAGTGAGGAAGAAGGTAATAAGAACAAAAATAACATTTAGGTAAATAAGTAAAAAACCAATTCTAGGAATAACAGGAATAATGATTGGATCCATATGTAACATTGGCAATTGTCAGGCGAATCCTTGTTTAAGTTTAAAAAAAACAGTAACAATAGTTTTTTTATTTAGGCTAAAACTACATAAAGATTTAAAGTTTGTTTTTTTTAAAAAGAATAATAACAAATTGTCTTGTGGGTAAAGGAGAAACAAAAAAGAAAACATAAACATGGAATGGGTAACGAAGGGAATATGGTTTTTCAAAACAATAATTTTCTAAAAATTGTAAAACAAACAAAAAAGAAAAAAAATTTAATTCATTTAATGAAATCAAAACGGTTGAACAAAAGTTAAAAAAAAAAACAAAACTTACTAAAAAATAAATGAAAATATAAAAATAAAAAAGAAGGTATTCGAAATTTTAGAAATTTGTTTTTTTTTAAAGAAAAGGAATATTTTTTGTCGTTAAAACTAATAGCAAAAATTATTTTTGAGCCCTAGGGAGAATTCTTGGTGTGTTGGCTTAACTTAACTTAAAATTAGGACTTAAAAAAAATAAATAAATAATTTTAAATCAATATTAAACTAAAATTAAATTGGTTGGTTTGTTTGTTTTGCTGGGTGGGGGGGGTCTTCTATAAAAGAACATTATTAGTCTAATTTAAATATGAAAAATTAACAAAATGTGTTAAAATAAAATTAAAATTAACTTAAATTATAATGTTTACGAGCTAACAAATGCTTTAGTAGGTGTTTGTTTGAAAATTAATACTATATTTTTTATAATTTTAAGAAAGAAAAAAACGTAAACAAAATATTTGTAACTTGAACTAACATTTTGTTTTGGGTGTATACAGTACAAAAGCATTCAAAAAAACTTTTTCAAAAGAAAGCCTGTTGTCGTTTGGTCTATCTGTCGTAGCCAAGCTTCACATAGCTTAAAGCTTTTTCTTTCCCGGCAAAGCCTTCTCTAGAAACTTTTGTGCTTTTTGTTGTTAACAATTTGAGTGGTTTTTCATTCTTTGTTTATTTTTTAGTATGGGTCATTAAGAGGGGGCGGGGGTTCCTTTAAACTTAGACTCAGTCTTGGCAGAGAGATTATCGATTAATTTGTCTTTCTAGTGTTTTTAGTTTAAAAAAAAATTATTTCTAAAGTAAAAGCTACTCCTCGTCTTCAGGGTCTTCCTGGCCTTCGTGCGATTTACAATAGTTTACTTTTCCGTTCTAAAACACAATAAAAACGTGGCAAGTTTTGGGCTGCTGTTTGTCTAAAAATTACATTTCTTAAATTAAAAAATCTCAATTCTCACATCATCCTCGTGGTCTCCACTAATATCATTTGCATGCGTAAAAGCTCTCTCGAAAACGAAAGCTTCGAGAGTCGACATACCACAGGCCGTGAGCGCTCAACTAGGCGCTCTCTGTCTTCACCACAATGGGCAGAGAGGAACCCATGCTGTTGTTCAAAGGCGAATTCCTTGTGTAGTCCTCGGCCTTCAGCAGCAGGGGAATATTCATTTTCATATCGGCCAACAGCGGTATTGTCGATTTATTCTCGCCACCCGGGTGACCCATGCCACCGCCGCCCTGGCGCTGTTGTTGCGACTCGTAGCGGGTGTGAGTGCGCATGTGCCGCGTGATCATATCGCGTCGGCAGGCAGCATATGGACACTGGGGGCATTTGTAGGGTTTCTCGCCGGTATGAGTGCGTTGGTGAGTCGACAAATGATCGGAGCGGGAGAACACCTGACCGCAAACCTTGCACGTGTAGGGCTTGACGCCGGTATGCAGCCGCATGTGGCGCGTTAACATATCGGAACGGGCGAAGGAGCGATTACACACCTCACAGGAGTAGGCTTTGGCTATATCGTTCGAGGGATTGCGGGACTTGTGGCGCGAGGCCATATGCTTGGCCAGACGATCGTGCAGCGAAAACATTTGACCACACACGGGACAGACATAGGCCACATCCGAACCGGGAGGCATTTCCTCCACCACTGGCGACACATCGAGATTATAGCGCCAGGCTACCGACTCCTTGGTGGTGGGCGAGGCCACGTCCCCCTTGATGACAGGCACGCCCACAGTTGTGGTCGATGCATGAGAATGCAGCGGATGCATGGGCATTTCAAGCTTAATCATGGCAGCCGCTGCAGCAGCCGCCGCGGCATGGGCCGCAGCGTGACTCATGCCGTACGGCGAACAAGGAGCGGAGGAGACCGTAGTCGTAGTGTTACTCGTATTACAGCTATTGTGCATTGAGTTCGAGGGTGACAGTGAAGCAGAGATCGGTTGTTGGCTGGGCGGCAACATCATGGTGGTCGCCGGCAGAGGAGAAGGTGATTTGTACTTCTTGGCATTACCGCCCCCACTGGCCAGCAGTTCGCCGGTGGGTGTATTGCCACCGCTGCGCACCGACAAATCCAAGGGTCGCTCTTGCGGTGGCGGCATTATAGCTGGATCGGAAATATTGGCCGCCGTTGTCTCGCTTATCGACGTTTCGCTGCGTGGCGGTGATGGCAGGGCCATGGTCACACTATGGGGCGGTGACATATTGGAGGCGGGCAAGAATTCCGCCGGGTGATGAGATCTTTCCAGTTTGTATTCCTTCAACTCCTTGGACGAGGGCGAAGTCTCGTCCATTTGTGACGAGGCTATCGAGGAGGGTGTATGTTGCAGGGGCGAGGTATGTAGATCCTGTCTCCGTCGAAATACTTCGTTGAGATATTTGGTGTGCAAATAGTAACCAAACAGTGGCGATGGTATGGGAAAGTAGCGATCGTAGGGGCTGTTCATGTGTGGCTCAGTCTTGATATCGACGGTGAGAGGATTTTGAGGTTCTTCCGTTTTGATGAATTTCGCCGCAGGTAAGGGAGTATCGACGTTGTTATTATTGTTGTTGTTGTTGGTGTTGTTATTACTACTACTATGATCGACCGGACTCATGCTTATCCTAGGACTATCCTCCGTCTCGCCTATGGACATTTCCTCGGCCGACTCCACCTCGTCGCCGCTGCAGCTGGCCCGATTGTGGGGCGACATTTTTAGCTCTTCATTGTTGTTGGCCTCCTTTTTCAGATCGTCTTTGTCGAGGATGTCCTGATACTCGTTGTCGATGTCCATGCTGTTGTTGATGCTGTTGTTGTTATTATTGTTGTTGTTGTTGTGATGATGCAGCTTATCCAAAACGGCCGAGAGGCGTTTGCGCTTGCGCTGCTTCCAGGGCAACGAGGAGCTATTGCTGTTGCTCGCGTTGTTATTGCCGGTGCTGTTGGTATCATTGTTGGAATTGTTGTTGTTGTTTTGCTCATTACTCAGAGTGGCTGCTGCGGCCGCAGCGGCAGCCGCTGCCGCTTGCTGCTGCAGGGTCAAAGCCAAGGGCAAATTATGTGGCAGGCCGTAGGGCAAATGACTGTAGGGTGCATAGTGATGCGAGGGCGGTTGGGCCAGCGAATGATGCTGTGGATGTTGCTGCTGATAGTGGTGATGCTGCTGCTGCTGCTGATGATGATGGTGGTGGTGATGGGATGCCGCATGATGCCCCATAGGGTCAGTACCTTCTGCCATAGTCATTAGGTCAAATTTATTATGAAAACCGTTGGTCAGGGTGGTGAGGATTGAAGGTATGTTTCGCCCGATAAATGGAAGCAGCAAGAAACAGGAAATTCAGATACGTAGATGTTGTGAAGAAAAAAGTCACCAGCGAATTGTTGAAACTGTAAAGAGAGAGAGAGAACATGGAAAAAATTAATTTTACGAAATAAATTGAAAAAAATTAAAAGCTAAAACTAGAAGCTAGACTCTTTTGTTTTGCTTTCAGGCCAAAACCTTTTGTCATATGTGACTCTTGGTCATCATAAACTTCGTGTCGTAAACCAAAAAAAAGGAAAGGAAAAAGAATGAAATTGTTTTTGTTGGTTCATCGAAAACCAAGCTGTTTATATATTTTGGCATCCTCAATGGCTTTAAAGAGAATCTCAAAAGGCCAGAGTGTGCAATCTCCCTTTTTAGCTTTGGACACATTGCCTGTCATTCGGTGTTTTTGTATTTTTTTTATTTTTCCTTTTTGCGACAAATTCCATTTTAGTTTAGTGTCGCATAAGAACAACTGGTCGACCGTACGTTTTTTGTTTCCTAGCGGGTCCTATTCTATTTCCGCTGCGTTGATTTCATCGACAATAACGACTACAACATGGCTTTTTTTGGTCCTTTTGAGAGAAATACTATCATGGTGTTTTCGTTAGAAGTTTTATGAGGCAAATGAAATTTATGACAGTTTCTTTTTTTGTAGACTAGAATAAGAGGAAAAAATGCAGTTAAACTTAACAAGACATGATTGCACTTCCGGCCAAAGGATCTATCCATCCATTGAGGTGGTGGTGTACGTTTTTTACTTGTGGTTTTGATTAAATTTCTTGGTTTAAAGGTTTGTCATTTTGTTGGCTTAAGTTTGATGAAACTTAAAAAATAAAACGAGCACCTGTACGAGTAAGGGATTGTTGTAAGCGACCAACCCAAGCCTTATTAAATATTTCGTTATTTAAGACTAATGGATTCATGAGTACTCGTTTCTTAATAATTAGCAGTGTAATCGAAAATGGCTCTAGGTCACTTCCATCAAAAAAGAATAGGCAAAGTGAATGGGTTGCCTTCTCCTAAAAGCAGGCTTTTCCAGGATGTTATCAGAAGGATAAGGTTATATCTTTTGTAGAAAACCAAGGACAAAGTAGAAATATTATTTTTTTTTAAAGATGGAGAGAACTAATGACTTGTGTGTAGATTTATGGTGCCTTAGAACCATTTGCTACTGTTGATAAAGGTCACTTAAAAATAGTCAGCTGAACGCCAACATCTTGATCGAGCTAGTCTTCAAGACTGCACTGCTTGATGAAAATACTTGGTGGAGCGGATGAATTTGCTTATTTGGAAATGATAAAAAAGAATATTGAACTTTAGATTAATCTATTTTATAATTTAACTATATTGAAGAGTAAGGGAATTTTTAAATCGCATAGTTTTAAATATTGTGTCTGGCAAATGTCGAGCTTCGCTATCCACACACTGAATTTCTGAATTTCCATGAACTCTAACAAGCATGTCGACTGGTTTCTGCCAAGTTCAGCCTCAGTATTGTTAATAAGGTCTTTCAAGGTGTTGGGACGAATGATATACACCTTCGACTTCAGGTAACCCCAAAGGAAAAAATCGCTTAGGGCTAAGTCTGGTGAGCGTGCGGGCCAGTTTACATCACCCCTCAAAGAGATGAGCCGTCCAGGAAACATTTGCCTCAAACAATTCATGGTAACCCTCGCTGTGTGTGCAGTGGCACCATCCTGTTGGAACCATGTATCCTCTAATTGCATTGCCTCAAGAGCTGGCTGAAAAAATGCTGTATCAGTGTCAAGTATCGTACGGAGTTCACAGTTCACGGCAAGACGGTTATCCTGGAGATTGCAGTACTGCTGCTCTAACTCTTTCGATGTTTTGTGGTGTTGTAATCCTTCTCTCGGGTCCCCTTCGTACAAATGACACATTCCCTGTTGTTCTCAATAAAGTTACCCAATTTACAATTGATTGCCGTCTTGGGCAAATGGGGGAACAGCGATTCGTTGCGAAAAACGAAAAACACGTTGCAGTGCAATGATACAAAATGACCTCTCCTCACGTGTCCAATGCATGATGGCAACTGAAAGGCCGACGTATACAAATCTCCCGTCAGCCACTATAAGTCACGCGCACTCCCCACTCTCCTCGACCAACAGTGCCGTCACAGGCTGCGGTCCAAAAAAGCAAATTCCGCGCTCCACCCTATATATGAGTTGTATAAGTAGTTCCTGAAGACTTAGATGTTTCATTGGTCTTTGATCTTGGATGCGAGATAATGCGCTCACCAAAAGTTTCTTTCAATAAATTGATTGCTTCGTTGGCTGTATGGCATGTAGCGCCGTCTTGTTACACCCAAAGGTCGGCCACATGAACATCCTCCAATTCAGGAACGAAAAAGTCATTTAGCATGGCTCTATAGCGTTTCCCTTTGAATGTAACATTATGGCCGGCTTAATTTTAGAAGAAATATGGACCAATAATATCCTCAGCCTATTGAGCACACCATACAGTGGCTTTTTGAGGATGTAACGGCGTCTCAATAAAGGCTTGTAGATTTTCATTACTTCAAATGCGACATTCAACCAAACCACCATTCAACCAAAGGTGACCTTCATCGCTTAACAAAATTTTCTTGTTAAAATCAGGATCGGTGGCCATCTCGTTTTGGGTCCATTCACCACGGTTAGCAAACGTTTTTCCGAAGTAAGTTTATCCACTATGAAACGCAAACCAAACTGAGTATAAATCAAGTAACAGCTGTCAAAAAGACCAACTTCGAAAAAAAACATATATTGTTGAGGTGACTGCCCCTGGCCGAAGAGTTTCGGATTAATCCGGTACATAGAACCGGCAGTCGCGGGATCCTGGATATCGAAGCAGATCCCCCATAGACGAACAAGACTTCAAAATAAATATATTGTTGTTACAACAACAACAACCAACATCGAAAAAGATTGGTCAGTTTGAAAACCACACGTGTAAAAAACACCGTTTGTTTATCAAACACCCTAAATTGCCTAAAATATGCAACTGTCTCAATGATTTGTTAGCATTGCTCGAAAAGAGTTATTATTTCTTCTCTAGACTCCTCAAAACCTTTCCTTCAGCTCTGCAAACTCATCTCGTTAGCACCTTTAACTTTTCTATTATGGCACGTCTTTAAATTCTATTTTTGCCCACATTCTTCGCCCTGACTAAAATACTCCTGCATTTCTTTGCATACTCCGTAGTCATTGTCGTCGTCGTCGACGTCTTCGTCTGTCGCTACTGTTGTCTTCAGTAGGAGGTTTGTTGTTTTTACTGCATTGCGCTTATCCTTATTTGATATATGTGAATTGTTTCCTTTAGATTATCCTTATAAGCATAACAAACAACTAAACACACACACACATAGACATACACTCACACTAACTCTCTATTTCTCTCATCCTCCTCTCTAGTTGGCTTTCACACTATGAACTTCAAAGCACACACAGTGCAGCGTACAGGTTACATTATTTTCCACATCACTACACTAAACTGCTCCTTAAGGCCATAAACGACATACGGGAGCAGTGACAGTGAAACAGAAGCGGGAGGATGCGGGCTGGGGGACTTAAGGAAAAGACACGCTAGTTTAACAAATACAAACAAACAAACATTGAACGTTAAACATAAGGTGGTGGCCTAAGGATGTATTTCCTTTTCCTCTAGAGTTTATTTTTGCTAGACATAATGTATATTGACTTTGGCTGCAGCCTAGTCGGTCCTGGGCAGCAGAGTGGTCCGTTACGTCCTTAGGCATGTTATGCTCTTTTTCATTCTTCCTTTATTTTTTTGTTTGCTCTTCAAATATAGAGGTGTTGATATTTATTTTAATGACTATTTTAACCTTTTTTTACTGTTGCTTGATTTTTGCTTCACATCCTTGTTAGGGTTATTATGATCGGATTTAGTTTCCGTTTTTTCTTTCTACTTAGTGGAAGCAAATTTGAAAGGAGATCCTGGCTTAGATGGAAAGTGGCTGTGTTTCGGGTGGTAGAGTTTGGAAAATGATTGGTTAAGGATTTGTTACTTTTTCTTTAATGATCTGCTGTTTGGATCTGTAGGCAATAAGGGAAATGCTCGAGGGCTTGGAAATGCGTTTCAATTGAAGGAGTTTATTTTATAGCTAAGACGGCTTATTTCTCTGACAGTCCAGATGACAATGCTCTCATTCTAAATTGAGTTAAACTTGCTGCCTGAAAGCTGACTTCTAGTATATATTATTGAGGTGGCGAATTTATAAAAGCTTTGGACCTTTTATCCCATGTTCTTCTAAAAAGGCAATTAAATTCTGTAAAATCTGTGAGCTATGCAGGATATTATTTACTCCTATATTTTTATTGTACATTGACTTTGGCTGTGTATACAATTATTATACGCTCTCTAGTGAGCCGGCTGTAAATGATTTATAAATGGTGGGCCATACGAGTATACATTTTTAAATATAATCTACCGATTACGTTGAGTTTGGAAGGTAGAATAATATTATTACTATACGCTCTCCAATCATTATACGCTCTCCATTGAGCCGGCTGTAAATGATTTATAAATGGTGGGCCATATACATTTTTAAATTTGAACCTACCGATTACTTTGAAAGGTAGAATAAAATTCATTTTCAGGTTTATGTTTGACATTTGCAAAATGTGACGCTAAACGCTCTAACAAAATTAGGAAATATTAAAACTTCCAAGAGTAAACAAATAAATTTCATATTTTCGAGAAGAAATCGGCCTTTAGTTCAGTTTGTTCATCAATGATGTGTGAAGTGAGTTTATGAAAATGGAATGTTATTATACAAACCAACCCGAGTACGTTCTCGTCCAGTACTTTTAATCGAAAACATTGCTGCTGTGGCAGAGAATGACCAAGAGCATCAATCGACATCAATTAACTCGTCGTCGTTCTCAGGAAGTGAACATTTCTTGCACATTTTTGAGAATAATTTTTCATAAAGTCCTCGTCATAAAGGCTTAGAAAGTTCCAGTGGTCCAAGATCTGAAGCCAGCTGACCATCCTATGCATTTTCGCATCGTTCAATGGGCTAACGATTGTTTGGCAGGAAATGAAGAATTTTACCGAAAAATCATGTTTTCAGATAAAGCTCATTTTCATCTCGGTGTCTATGTGAATAAGAAAAATGTGGTTCAGAGAACCCACACGTGACTATTGAGATGCCAATGCCTCCACAACGGGTCACTGTTTGGTGTGGATTTTGGACTAAAGGCATCATATGTGGTTCAGAGAACCCATATGAAACTATTGAGAAGCCAATGCGTCCACAACGGATCACTGTTTGGCGTGGATTTTGGACTACAGAAATCATTAGTCCATTATTCTTTGATAATTTTCAAGAAGCCGCTGTTACCGTCAATGCTGAGCTTAAGCGCTCCATACTCAACGAATTTTTGTTTCCAAAAATTCAAGAGAATGACATGGTCTACATGTGTTTTCAACAAGATGGGGCCATATTTTACGCATCCAAGGCAACCACCGCTTTTTTACGCACTGTTTTTGAAAATTTAATAATCAGCCGAAATTGTTATATCAATTGGCCGCCTCTGAGCTGTGATTTTAGCCTTTTGTACTATTTTTTGTAGCGAGTCATTAAGGATAAATGTTAGGCAAATCATCCAGATACAATTAAAGCTTGGAAACATGAAATCAAATTTTCCATGGAAAAGATTCGACTAATCGAAAATGTACTGAAAAATTAGGTTGATCGGTGAGGTACTGCCGAGCCAGTTGTGGTGGTCATACGAATGATATTGTGTTCCATTATTAATTGAAAAAGTTGAAACTTTCCAATAAAACCAGAATTTTGAAATAAGTTTTGTTACTTTTTTTAAAACCCATTCGAATTAAAAAAAAAATAAATGGCTTACCCTTTTAATGTACACATATTAACATGGCTTGCTTCTTGTTGTTTAATCTGCTTTCGTTTTTTTTTTGTTTTGCAGTTTTGATTTTTACACACAAGCGGCCGATCGAGGCTGCGCTGAAATGGTCAAGCCCAGGAAGACCAAAAGAATTCACTAACCAATAACCCACTGAAAGTCACTCGCACAAGATCGGATTTTGTGGAATTCGAACCTATGTGTGGTTCAAGACATATCAAGATTATAAGACATATTGAGAGCAGCCATTCAAGTAAGTATTTATTGTGAATATCTTAATTTTCTTTTAAACGAGTGTACAAAAAACCAAGTGCTCGTAGTGTCTAACAAGCCAATTAGAGTGTCCATAAAACCGGAAATAGAATATCAGAATACTGACATTTCGGGTATTGTTTCTAAAACTTTGTTAAAAAAATGCGACTGACGGTTTTTTTGTCATAGTTTAAAATTGGCTTTAAGCGACATTCCGGTTTAGCCTTTTGCCTAAGAATGAAATATATTTTCTCATTAAGAAATGGAAAGATTGACCCCATTTTAATACCCTAAAAATGCAATGAAATCACCTGCTGTGAATAGAGGTTTGTTTTTTATACAAAAATAAACTATTGGAATAGCCTAATTAGAGCTCGACCGACTATATTACACCCTTTACTTCTAAATGTGCAAAAAAGCCAATTGAGACAGGTTTTAAGACCCTCGAATTGACTCTAAATTTAAGCAGATTTAAAAAATAAGGCCATATTTAAATATGTCAGAAAATCCATACTATCCGATTTTCGGCCCCTCATCCAAACTTAGCCAAACTGCAAAAAAATCTTATAATTGGCTTTGTGATAAATTCTATAGTTATTCTAAAGACCTCCATGTAAATTGGAAGGTATTTTTTTGGGTCCTCAGATACTTTGTACGAGGACTATATCAAAAAATGAACCAAAATGATCGAAATCGGTTAAAGGTTGATTGTTTGTCGACTGTATATACTAGACATAATTTGATTGAAATTGATAAGGTTTTCTAAAGGGGCTGTATATACTTTATTTGTACTGGGGCTATATTAATATTAAGAGGTCTTAAACGCGATAACTTCATACCATTGAGAAAAAAATGATTTTGTTTACAGTAATCTATAGATAATTTGCAACAAATCCCGTTTATTTTAAATAATTAAAATTTTTGCGAAGAAAGTTATTAAAGAACAACTTTTAGCAAGTTTAATAAGTATTTCTTGAAAAACTATTTTTCTCCAAATTAAAAATTTTCAAATCAAACGGTTTATGATGCATAAAGCCAATCTGTTTTTGTTTACAAAGAAATATAAAAGATTTAAGGTTATCCAATAGAACCAATAGAACACGCCTAATATTTAAATTTTCCTTTATTCAGTTCATATTTCCTACAGTTTACACAATTACTCATAATATAAACAACGATAACTTTGTGAATTTAAAAATACCGAAAAACTTTTTTTCCAATGCTATTGTAATTACAATAATTATTTGGTTTGGCTCATTGTTTTTATTTTGAATAAAGTTTTTTAATAATGCCCTCACCAAGTCATAAATTCAATTTTGAAAGAGGAATACAAATCATTTTTTTTATTGTATTATTTTTTTGCCCTATTTTGCCCGCCCGCCCTTTTAAGGGCTGGAAAAAAGTTTTCCTCGTCGTTAGTTTTTTTTCGCGTTTTTTTCGCTTTATAACAAATTACGATAATTATGTTATGGTTATGTGTTAAAATTTATTTCATTTACACTCTGTTTTAAGGCGACTTTTCCTTTGTTGCACACTGACATTTAACGTGTTGTTGGCGTATTTTGCTTCGTTTTCCCTGCCGGTTTCTCTTCACTCTGGCAAAGGCCCATAACAATGTAAAGCTGTTAATTTTTCATAATTATGTTAACAGTTTATATCGCCAGAGACCAGTGCCAAAACGACGAGTGATGAAGATGCAAGAGGAAAACCGAGGCAGCACAACAAAATCAGTTTTTGTCTGAAAAGGACCCTGAAAATCGCGTGATTTTTTTCATTTTATATGAGAAAAAAAAGAAAAGAGAAAACGCCAAGTACAATGGGGTGAAAATAGTACACAGAACACGTCATAAACGTAGTTTATTATGCTGTTGTTGGGGTGTTTTCAGCGGGGAATTAAAAAATTATGCTCGAATTTGTAGCACAATTTTAGGGGTTTGCAAAAAGTGTGATATTTTTAGATGGAACAAAAGAGGTTTAGTGGCAAACTAATGGTGACTTCGTGTCGCACAAAGTAGTACATAGTACCTTTACTAGAGCAACATTTTAAATAAGTTGACCCCACCCTGTCATAATTCTACACTTTTACAGCCAACAATCGAACATATTTAAGCGCAACACTTATAGAAGAAGAAAAACAAATACTTTTTGTAGTCAACGTTTTAACCTAAACAACTGAGTAGTCGTTTGTGCTCTCATTTCAAATGTACGCATTTCATTTAGTTTGGGTGTGTTGAAAATACAACACTGTATATCAGCAGCTTTATGGTATACCATTCTACACCTTAGACTGCAGTGAGTGCAGAAAATGGGATATTTTTGCGCACATTGTCTGCAATATTTTGATAATCGAAATCAAAATATGTTTGTAGGAATGCACTTTTTTCACAAACGAACACAAAAATGCTTTTTTAGTGCAACATGCAGAACAAATTTAACATTTTTTTCACAAACGAAAACACCAAAAGTTTTTTTTAATTACATGAAGCGCTTGAAGCACGGCCTGAGAAGATGTTGTCTTTTTTTAATGATATGAGGTTTCCTACATAATGACCTAAATGAAGTTTAAATGTAAATCAAAAATCTATTCCAGAACTCACACTTTTTTTACCCTCCACCGAGGGTATGGCGCGTAGATTAAATTTGTCATTCCGCTTGCAACATCTTAAAATATTGATGGAAGACCCCATTAAATAATATACTCGTATATGATCGTCATATTAACAAAATAGGGGTTCCAACTAAAACGCACGACATTAATAAGTAATTACACAAAAAGTTATTAGAGAATTGTCGTAAAATAAAATAGAAGGGTCTATGACAATTATGTATGGAACATAATATCGGCAAATGCTTGCCACGGTTTCGGTGGCATACCTCTAACCGATGGTTCCTATTTTCAATACCTCTGAGACATTATAGAGTTCCATGTCGTTAATGTGCCGAATTATCCCATCCTTTAGCTATTGAACTTTTCTTGGCTTATTGACGTACACTTTTTTTTTAAATATCCCCAAAGAAAGAAGTCTAACGTGGTCAAATCGAGGCCAATTAACATTGCCACGACGTGAGATAACACGGCCATTGGAATTCTCCCGCAAATAAAACCCTGTGTCCTTGGCGGTGTAGCTAGTGTCACCATCTTTTCGAACCACATATCGTCCAGGTCCATACCCTAAATTTCTAGCCACACGATTGTACGTTAATATCTCGCGATAGGGAAAACCATTCACGACCTCGTTTTTAAAGAAGTACGGCCCGATTTTTTTGGTCAGCATAATCGAAAGAATTGTGCGAAAATTTCAGCCAACCAGGTCTGTAGCAAATGTGAAAACACCTTCGTTCTGCCGAACTGGGCGTGTATGCACAGGTGTTTTCACATTCTCTACACACCCGGGAAATTTGCGCACAATTTATTCGATTATGCTAGCAAAAACATCAGAAAGTGCACGAAATGCCTTTTGATTTAAATGCCCGTTTTCGTAAACGGCTTTAACAATCTTAACGCGTTGCTTAATTGTGTACCTCTTTTTGGTAAAATTTGCCAAACGCTGAAACAAAGGAATGTCTAATTAAGTTGAGCAAAAAATTTGACGTTAAGATGTCACTCGCAATTAACATGTTGCATTAAGGTTGGACCACCCTTCATAAACGTCGTGAAATTCTAAAACAATTTAGTCACGTTTGTCCTTGCGTGTACTGGTTTAAATTCTTAAACATTCTAGCCGAGCCCGTCAGTCCTTGAAGCTGTTAAAAGCTCGATAGTGCTCAAACGAATTAAGCTTGGAGCCTTAAAATTTGCACTGTGATGGTTTATAGTCAAAAGCTCTTTGAGTTTTTAAATGGCTAAAATCGGATAAGAGGAGAAAAACTTCCGCTTTAAGATACTAAAGGTGCCTCTGGAAAAAGTACACTTTTTATAGGTACCTTGGAAAAATTTACATTTTTTGAAGTACAGGGTCGAGCGCGGTAATTTGCTTGTGGCTGTGGCGGCACTGTTGGTCGAAGAAAGTGGAGAGTGTGCGTGGCTTATAGTGGCTGAGGGGAGATTTGTATTCGTCTGCCTTTCAGTTGCCATCATGCCTTGGACACGTGAGGAGAGGTCATTATGTGTTGAAGCGTATTTTTCAAATGCGCACTCAATCATTGCAGTGCAGCGTGCTTTTCGTTTACGGTTCGCTGTAGCCCCACGTGGATGCACATTTTCACCTCGGTGGCTGTGTAAACAATTAAAATATACGGTATATTATGCTACTGTTTCACACACTAGTGTTTTAATACATTCTTTCTGTTTTTTGTGCATTTCTCGCCAACAACTTTTCATAATTTGCCATTTAACGCTATACGATGGCTGAGTTTTTTTCCGCCCCACCAAAAGTTAAGTGGATAATATTTAATGTGTCGTAAAGTACTTAATTTAAATAGGCTCTTATTACTGGACCTGCATATGAAAAACCCCAAAACGAGACGAGATTTTCATAATTTATGACAGGATTTGTTAAATGGACTGCTTGCGACAGCAAGACGTGCTCCAAAAAAACAAAAACACCGACATGACACGAACGACCGAGAATATATATATATATATTCTTAATCGAAATGTGATAAAATCCCACTGAAGACTTTGTTCGGCAAATAAATCATTAATTAATATGACTAAGACTACAAGTACAGAGCGATAACATCTCCCGCTAAACAAGCCATTGTCCATACAAAAAAAAAAAACAAGAAAACGCAAGAAATGACTCCAGTTTTAAGTGTTAAACAAATAGCCAAGGAGACAATATAGTTGTGAAGAACAAAACAATACGCCAGACTTGAGAATCCAACATTATTTTTGTCCCCAAATATTTACTTAAGTAATGTCTGCCGCCTTATGGCGCATCCATCGATTCGATTCACACGTACTACGACGAAGGCACACGGCGTACACCTTTTGACGCAAGCTACGCTACAGCCAAGTATCCGGAGAAGCTAATAAGCACAACAAACAAACGGCCACTCGTGCGGCCGGACCAGGCGGTGATGGTGTCTTCCTCCCCGTGTACGTACGGTAAATGTACCAAATTGTTAAACAAACGTTAAACAATTTGCTTTCTTTCCATGTTATCAGAGACAACGAGACAAGCAACAGCAAAAAAAGAAATAAAGGCTTTTTATAAAACGCTGCACGACAGAAGACCGCAACGCCATCCAGCGTGTGGGCGATCAATCGTGCGTGCAGTGCAGGCAGTGCGACAAAAAGTTTTTTTTTTGTCGTTGTCTCGTCTCTTTGAGGAGGAAAAAAAATTTTGTTTTGTCCGCTTGTGGTATGTGTGAAAAAATTTAGACGATACTTGAGAGTTAAGGGACAGCAAATAAACCAAAAAAACAGAAAATAAACAGCCAAAAGATAAACCGAAAAGTAGTAGAGGCAATAAATAAATTGTTGTGATGACATCATTAGTGATTTTAATGAGAATGAGGAATATGACCGCATACCAGATTGACTGTATGCGGACTGAAAGCCAAAATGGGCAATTGCAAAGGATAAACCACTACTTAAAATATACCATACAAGGATGCAAAACAGAGATTTTTTAAATATAAACAGGAGAGTTTGAACTTTCAAGGAATTGATTCGACTACAACTTCTAAAATAGAGGTCGTCAACGTCATATTTCAAAATTTGCTCTTCAACAATCCTCAAATTATCTTCTACCTCTTATGTCCTCTAGCTTCATGTAAAGCTTAGGTTCTTGACATAACTTCGCCGTCTAATGCGATGCCTTTAAGGTTTTTTTTAAGGTGAATTGTATTTTCGTGAACAATTGTTTGGAGAAAAATTGAAAAATGAGATTTACCAATGTAGTTCTCATACGATTTGTGAGAACCTGGTCCTAACGAGTTCTGTGTTCCTTTTAACGAAGCTTTCGGATGAGGGTCGTTACTGCCCCGAAATCGCGATTAATGTAGTATGCAGCCACGAAAAGCAATCTCACTTTGCCATTTTGTACAACACTTATCTTGTATTAAAAAGTAGATGCAAGAGGTCTCAAGCCGGTTAATCCCTGCTCAATGTTTTCAACTTCGTTTAAAAAAATCTATGTAAATGCATATCCTTTTCTTATGAACGCTTCGACGTTTGTTTTGGTCTTCCTAGTGCTCTGGCGCCTTGCCGGATGGGCTGTCTGCAAAGTTCTGTTAGTTGTTTCTGAAGAGTTTGACCTTTATTCTGTTCCATATCTTTCTTTTTACCCCAAGATCGAACGGTTCATCACTAGATATTGTATGTGGCCCACAAAAATATTTCAGATTTTTTCAGTCAAACAAATTATTTAAGCTTTCCTGCAAGTGTCCGCGCCCTACAGCAAGCCTTGCAGATGTCTGTTGGACTATAGTCGTATACATGATTCCGCGTGTTTATGTCCTTTTTCATGCTGTGTTCCATTTCTATTTTGTTAAGACGACAAAGTGTAATAAATAAGCCACCAGCGCCATCTACATGTCATACTTGAAGATTGTCTTAGATAAGCTGGCGAGTGTTTAAGGTTTTTTTGTTTTATTATTACCGAACGATAGTCGTTTGTTTCATTTAACTATTGTTGCTTGATATTTACTCTTGCACACACTCCGTTAGACGCTGGCTCGAAGGACCAAAAATAAAAGGGCGACAGATACAGGTTTGGCGCTTCAATTATGCTAATATATAAAAATCACATATTTTTTTAATGTGTTTAGTTCTTTTATTGCACTGAATATCCAATTTTATTTTATATGCATATTCTTTTTGAAGATGATTGACCGAAAATTACCTTCATGCGCATACACGCATATGCTTTACCCGATACGAAAATTATTCATCGCGGCCAGAAGGCTTGAAGTCGGGATCGCCCTAACTATTATTTCTATGGGCTGCCTAAATTTAGTCAAATTTCGTAGTTTCGTTTTGCACAACTCTTATTTGACATTTCCCTTAGAAAAAAGTCTGGTGAAGACAGGTCAGATGACCTTGGGGCCAGCCGAAAATAGAGTTTTAAGATATTATTTTTTTTTGGGAAATTTTTATCGGAGCTCCTCCATAGCTGGTCTGGGTATGGCCTCGTAACAATAATCACCTTAAATTGCAATCAATCCACTTCTAACTAAAGAAACTTTTGAAAAGTATCTTTATTTCAAAGGATAAAGATACTTTTATGAATAATCCCTAATGCGAGTATATGATCATATAGATGTCGCGACAAGCACGGCAAAGGCGCTTTCAGGAAGTGCAATATTCGAAATAATGGACACAGCCTCAATTGCGGACCGCGATGGCGATCCGACTCCTTAGTGCACTCTGAAGGACATCGCTGTGGATTTATGATCTCATTTCATATAGAGACGTTCGAAATGTCTTTGCTTGGATAAAACAGATTAGAAAAAAATGTTTTGCTTAACATCCAGAGCCTAGTGCAGATAACTAGGCCCTCTGATGAACTTCTTCATATAATGCGTTTGTCAAAACTAAAACCTGATCAATAGAAAAAAAAACATATTGGAAACATTTGGCATCTCAGAGTTCAATTTAATTGAAATAAAGATATTTTATGCTAAATTTTATTTTACTCAAAAAATTCCTTCTAACCATCCATAAAGTTTTGCCACCATTATTGATTTCTATTTTAAAGTGGACTTCTTTCAATGTCCTTTTCGAATCAGTTCATATATATCACTACTATCGGCTGCATAAAATAATTTCCCTGTTTCCTTTTTGCCTATAACTCTTGTTTTCATAAAAAAACAACAACCTGACCTTATTTCAGCGATGTTTTTTTTTGTTTATATTCTATATCCAATGTGGCACATGAGATTTATATGCTTGTTAGCAATTTGTTATCATTACAATTTTATCGTTAATTATAAAAATACAATTTTTCAACTTCACATACACTTGAAAAGAGCTAAAAAAACAAAAAAAAAAACGAAACAAAAAAATAATAAGTGCTACAAAATAACTCTATCAAGCCATAGAATCATTAAATGGTTTAATACCATTTAATGGAGATAGCACATGACATAAAATCACTCAAGTGTTGCTTATGAAACACAGCAACAGACAATGCTAATAACGCCAGCAACCGCATACATCAACAAGAGCAACAACAAAGTCACCAACACACAGATACGTATGTAACACAATGTGTAGTAGTGGCAACAAAGTAAGCAACTTATAACGAAGAAAATGGCTAATAAAATAATTCATGAAAACTTTAACACATACAACCGGGCAAAGTCAAACTGAATTCCCCTTCATTTCATTGAGCAAGGCGAAAAGTGTTGCCAGACACAACACAATAAACAAATAAGACACCCACTCATTTGCGCTAAGCCTCTTCAGTTGAGAGCCCTTAAATAGCACCAGATGTATCTTGTTTTCAAAGCGAAATTTGTAGCTAATGTAGAACTTTGTAGCTAATGTAGAAATTTGTAGCTAAAAAAGCACGAAATTTGAGTTTACTAGAGTCGTCTAAAATGATTCTGATGTTAAATAAGGACAAGAGGAATATCAACCTGGAAGCTGCTAGAGAGAACGCCACGATAATAGAAATGTGACATAGGTTCTGCCATATCCGCACGTGTCTGTAAAGACTCTTCTTGCTAAAAAATAGAATTTTTGAGGCCATTTGTTTGATCAATAGCTTCATCGTTGGAGCCAAATCTTTTTCCACCGTGCCATTTCTTAAGGTTTGGAAATAGAAAATAGGCACTGGGAGCTAAATCCGAAAAATCTGCCGTATAAGGTACCAATTCGTAACCCAATTCATGTAATTTTGCCATTGAAACTGGACACGTGTGCACCCGTGCATTATATTGATGAAAAATAACTTTTTTCTTGGCCATATGGAAATGTTTTTTATTTTTCCCTTTTGAAGGTAATCGATGAGGATTATCCCGCGAGCATCCCAAAAAACTGTTGCTTATTGGCCGACAAATCCCCTATTCCTTCGTTGAAGCCGGTTCACCCGGAGAAACCAATTGTTTAGACTGCTGCTTGTTCTCCCTAGTGGTATAATGGATCCATGTTTTTTACAGTTCCAAAACGCCGCAAAAACTTATTCGACTTGCGGCTAAACAAATCCAAACAATCCTCTGAAGTTGTCACACGATTACTTTTATCGTCAATTGAGA
Source organism: Hydrotaea diabolus (assembly GCA_963513945.1). Lineage (NCBI taxonomy): Eukaryota > Metazoa > Arthropoda > Insecta > Diptera > Muscidae > Hydrotaea > Hydrotaea diabolus. The sequence continues at coordinate 112,078,498 of OY740719.1, forward strand.
GCAAACGCGGCACCCAACTTGCAGACAGCTTTCTTAGGCCCAACTGATTATGTAAAATCAAAACCACACTGCCATATGAAATGCATATGGCATCAACAATCTCGCGCACTTTTACTTTTGGATCGGCCAACTCCATATCGTGGATTTTTCAGTCATTTTTGGGTATATTGTCCTCAATTGGCCGTCCAGAACGTTCAGCGTTATTTGTGCTTATCAGTCACAATGAAAGTCAGTCAACCACAAATTGATGTTGCAGAGTCCCCATAGTATTTATCGAGCTTTTACTTGGTTTGATTGATGGGTTTTTTTTTTGCAAAAAATAATGTTTATTGAGCAATCGAAATTCACTTTTTTTTCATTAAAAAAAACTTGTGATTGATTCGCAAAGATATTAACTCAAAGCTACTATAAGACAAAGGACAACAAATATGCATTTGCATACAATTCCGATTCCTAGACATAATACTAGGGTTAAAAAAGAATTTATTGCTACCCAACAAGAGTTGAGTTTAACATTCACACGCTTTGCGTTTATGACCAAAAAAACGCAACACGATAATCCAGGGTCAAACCACCTATGCCTGTGTGTGCTATTTTTTTGCCCCTATCTATTGAGTTGGTATTTATTATTCATTGCTCATAAACCATAAAGAAAATCATGACCCAAACAGCCAATCAACGTTTAGCATTTCATTATTATTCCATGGGGTATGTTGTTGTTGTTGCTGTTGTTGCTTTTGTTGTTTTCCTCCTTCCACAAATGGGGCAACAACAATGCCACTCTCTCTCCGACACACGCACACATTGGCATTTTCAGACAGAAATTCATATTTAAATCCATGAAACCATTAATGTGTGGTGTGCCATATCGGTGTCTCTTCTGTTTGGTAGCATATGCATGAGTGTGTGTGTGTTGGGCGGGGGTTTAATACCACCGCCCTCACTGGAATTTCATCTCTGGCACAGTGGCACACAGTGCTGGTCTGGTGAGGGGAGGGAGACACAGAAATGAACAAAAAAAAGCTTTTTTCGTTACCATTGTTTGTTTTGGAAAGCTTTTGTTGTTGTTGCTTGTGTCATAAACACTCGTTTAAAGTTTTGTGGCGGAGCGAACGATTGTCATGTGTTGTTGCTGGTTGGAGTCGTCGTCTGTTGTTGTTTGTCATGGATATGGTGTGATTATTTGGCGCCTGTTATTAACTTTTGTATCTCACCTCAATTGCCACTCGAAATTGCTCTACTCGTCGTTGTCGTCGTCGTCGTTATGTTTGATCTGCCGGGGCTTTTGCTTTATTGGCGTAGCTTCGTTGCGTCGACTTGAGTTGTGTTTCAATTGAAAATCAGTTTGAAATTACCTTTAATTAACTTGTAACCCCGATGACCCGCTCGGTGAGCGATCGTTGGCTTTAATAAACGGGTAAGATCATGTCTATCGGATAATGTGCATATGGCTTGGCGCTTGGCTGGCTATCTAGTTGACAAAACTGGCTTTGATTGAATCTTGCCGAAGTGGTTGCGATTGTTATTCAGCTTCAGTGCACTATGGGGCAGGATAGACCGTTGTGTAGGCTAAAGGCTTTATATTATTCATATGCTATGTATAATGCGAATTATTCACATCTTTATTCGCTTCGAATATTCGCCTTCAAATATGCAAAAACGAATTTTCCGAATTCGCTTAAAATTATTCAATAATTAATTGTAGCGTTGAAGAAGCGTTCACCGAAGTAGCTTGCAACTTAAGGTCTCTTGGACTAAACTAATACCATTTTGAATCACAGGTTTCCTAAAAATCAACATGGTAGCTACAAATCATCAAATAATACTAGTTTACAGCCATTTAGGTCCAGAGTTCTGAATATTTTTCCTAAGGATTTTGGCAGCCTAAACGCGAAAATGAATTTTATAAAAATTTTCCTCTGATTACGAGTAGTATTCAAGATATAACTTTTGAAATATGTTCACGATTTTTTTAAAACATGTCAGCTTTTTGAAGCATAACTCCCAAATGCTTTTACTGATTTGATCATGAGTAGTCTCAAATAAAAGAAAATTAGCTTTACAAGGCACTAAAATCAGTTCAATAGTTTTGACATTTATAGAGCATTTATGAAGATGTCAATAAACGGCAACCAACATAAGGACAATTCGTTTAGCTAGTTTGTTTCATTTCCGTCTTCTGCTATTGCACATGAAACAGGAATTAACCGGCTCGGGACCTCTTGTATCTATATTTAAATAAATTGTGGTTTTCCAGACGTGTGGCTTTCAAGAAAAAATTTAATGCTATGACCATGACTTTAGCTTTATTATAAAGATAAGGGTTTGACATTATGTTTTAGAAATGATTTCGGGCAAGGGTCCAGTCTAGAGACCAAATTTTCGACCACTTTTTGCAACATTTGGAGCTGTATGTCAGCAATAATACGCCAAATATTCTCTTGCTAGGCGTCAATCGTGTCGGGCTTATCGGCGAAGACAAGTGAATTCAAACCCAAGAAAATAGTCCAAACCCCGAAAAAATAGTCCAGCCCCAAAACATAGTCCAGCGGTGTTAAATCGCACAATCTTGGAGGCCACGCTACATGCCCACGACACAAGATAATGCCCTCACCTAAATTTTCCTTCAATAAATTGATTGTTTCGTTGGCTGTATAGCATGTAGCGTCATCTTGTTGAAACCAAAGGTCGTCAAGATTACGGGCTTTAATTTCAGGTAGCAAAAAGTGCGACATCATGGCGCGATTGAGAGCACCATTCACGGTAACGTTCCGGTCATCATCATTTTTAAAAAAATATGGACCGATGATTCCACCAGCCCATAAACCTTGGTTTTCTCTGGGGATAATGGCTACTCTTGAACATCTTCTTGTTGCTCTTAAGCTCAAATGATTCAATTTTGTTTCTTGATATATCGTTGCGCAAGAAACGGGGCCTTATCATTGAACAAAATTTTGGTCGAAAACAGCGGATCATCCTGTTTCTTAGCATTTGAAGGCAATTATATTCAAAAAATAAATGGCATAAAATGTGTTTTCAGATGAACAATAAAGATTCGGCACTTGATTTAAATTTTTGTATTTTTTTATTTAAAAAAAATACCTTTTTATTCATCACCCGTTAGAAGACAAGTTTTTAACAATCCATTGCCCGTGACAAAAAAAGCCAGACGACGGTTACTGTACTTATACATGGCAAATGGTAACTGGCCTTTCTCACCTCTACCAGATCACATTAACCTCAAAAAGATGACTTTTCGAAATAGCATCGGTGCGCAACTCACTGATAAACATAGACTTAAAAATAGTGTTTGAATTTTTCAATTTTAAAATTATTTTAAAACTTTTTTAGTGCCCGTGAATTGTTTGACAACATATTCTGGAAGTTCAATGGGTTATATTTAGCTTCAGCGCCATCTAGTATTAGAATAAAGTTGAAAGTAATGCTATCATCATGTAATGTAAACAATGATACGAGTAATAATTACGGGGTCAATTTATGTCAATTACAAAAATATCTTAAAACTGTTGTTAAAAATCGTGTTGGGCTTAAAACCTTTTTCAAGACAATCTCCGCGGTCAGTAGGCTTTGTACGCAAGATGGAGACACTAGCAATTCGACATCGAATTGCTTGCTAGAATTAAAAGTGACATCACTAAATAGTAAGCTTTGGACGCAAGATGGACCACTAGCGATTCGTTACGATTTGCGTGCTAGTGTAAAAATTCGCTAGCGACATCTAGATCTTGCAGATACGTTAATAGGTGCTCAACGGCACGTCCCTACAGTTTTCTTAAAGGAACTCAGATTAAAATTAATTTTCTTGCCTCTAACTGAACATGTACTTTTAAGACTTAGAACCACTCACAATAGAAATCAATTTAATTACAAGCATCCAAATAAAACAAGCCTTTTATTGTGGTAAGCTAGCTTAGTATCGTTTTCGTGTTGCATTTTTCATTGTTAATCGCCGCAGCCGCCACAATTGGGTTTCAATTCTATTTTTATTTCTTGTTTGAAAAACTATAATTATTTTATTATTTATTTTTTTCTCCACTAATGATTCGCTAATATGAACTCAATTTCAGGCTGGTGTTGTCGTGGTAGTGTCGTGCTATTATGTGCAATTACTTATTGATTAAGACTTTGTCGCCCTGTCGCACTAAGCAAACAAATAATTAATTTTGACCGGGCAGGCGATAAAAAGGTGTACATAAAATTCAAACGAAAAGCAATTTTCTATAATGAGTGGGGACTGGATGGAGGGGTGTCTTAAACGACTCGACTCTGTGACACGTTTAGGTTGTTCAAAATATAACATTTTATTTAAAGCTGTTTAAATTTAAGCAGGTAGTAGGAATATTTAATTGAAACCAAAAAGGCCCATCCTTCCATTGCCCTCTGTAACATCCACCATTTTTCGTTTTCTTATCCGTAATTATTTTAGTTTAATTTACTTGTTTTGTGTTTGATTTACGATTTTTAGTACATGGATGATGGTGATGTTTCAAATTAAAAACAAACCCTTAAGCGAAAATGCGCCAAATTTAATATTTTCTAATGACAGTGCTTGGTGTTTGTTGTTTACTGCGAAACACTCTGAATTTGTAATTATAATCCTACTGTTCCACGCCTCCTTCTGGCTTCTCGCTCGCATTCGCATTCACTTGCCCCCGAAAGGTTAAAAATTTAAATATTCACTTTGAACGCTTTATTTTTATTTTGTTTTTGTTGCTATGTCGTATTGCGCTTAAAGCTATTTAAGTATAAGTTTAAATGATATAATTACAGGTGCAGCTCTTATAATGCGACTGAAATTAAGAAGAAAGTCTTTTAGGGTTATAGCATGGGTGGAATACTATTTCCTACATGACTACTACAGCCAAGCATTTGTTGTAGACGTCGTTATAGAAAATAATAGGCAGGATGATGTAGAAAAAACTTTTTTAAATAAAAATGGCTATACAATTTTATCAAAAGTCTATTCTTGAAAACTTTCATTAACATTTTCAAACTGAAATGATCCAATGACTTGACTATACAAACCATGATTTTTAGTTAATGAAAGCTTGAAAGCGTAGCGTGTTACAAAACCTTGAAACTTTTCTAAATAAAGAAAGGTTGAAGTTCTTCTTTTTTAGTCAAAGCTTTTAATAACTAACTACATTTTATACAATGCCTGGAGGCAGGCCGTGCCGTTACTCATATGCTAGTGAAAGCTCTTAAGGCAGAAGACAAAAGCTTTAAAGCTTTTTCAATAAGTTGTTGGGCACCAACGTAAGGCATTAAGCTGTAAGAAAATTTAATGTTGCAAAGAATCTAAGTTTTTTTTATTAAAAAGGTATAAAGTGTTAACAAAGTCTACGCTTTAAAGCCAGTAACGTTGAAACTAGATACTTGTTAAAGCTAGTAACGTTGTCTAGAACTGCCAATAAGTGGTTAAGCGGGAAGCTATAAAGCGCAGCATCTAAGAAAACCTTAAAGCTTTTTAACTTAAAAACGCGGTCAGGAATTATATTATTTAGCCAAAGCTTTTAATTACATGTACGAGTAATTTAGACCCTACTACTGTTCCTCTAAAAGCTACTAAGATGGACTTCAATAACTTTAGAGCTTTATTGACATTTTTGTAAGTGTAAAGCAAATAAGCTGTAAGGGCATTAGATGTTATTTTATTAAAAAGCTTTAATAATTTTTGAAAGTGTACCCTTTAAATTTTCATAAACATGTTCTTTCAGACGCTTTAATGGTTTCAGCATTATCGTTGACTTGAAATGCAAATCTTTCTAATCAGTTAATTTAAGCTTTACAATTCAGTCTGCTCATAGAATCTTTGATCTTTTTTTATTAAAAAAGCTTTAAGGAGTTTCTTCTGTAGTCAAATCTTCTAGTTGAAATATTAAAATTAATGTAATTTCATTTAGACTTTGCCTTTAGGCAGGTTTTGTAAGCTCCATTATGCTAGTTTATTTTTGTTAAGTAGATGACAAGAGCTTTAAGCTTTCGTTCAGTAAAACAACAGAGGTACTAAGGCAGCGAGAGCTTTAAAAGTGAAAAGAATGTTTTTTTGAAAAAGATTATCGATTTTTTACGCTTTAAAGCTTTTATTTAAGTCTTTAAAGCTTCGATTAAGGCGTTTGTTCTAAACTCCACGTTCAGTTGAACTACAAACTATGAAAGTGTTAGCGAAAGCTGTAAAGCACAGTCTATAATAAAACCTTGACACTTTTTTTTATATAATTTACATAGATTTTTTTTTAATTAAAGAATTTTGGTCCTTGCCTAAACGACATACCGTGAAAAGAAATTTTTTTATTCAAAAAGCTTACGATTCTTCACGATTGAAAGCTTTTATGAATGAGTTCGTCCTAAAATGCACTTGAATTTAACTACAAATTATGCAAATATAAGCGAAAGCTGTGAAGCACAGTCTATAATAAAACCTTGACGGTTTTTGTTTAAATAAATTACATTGATTTTTCTTTGGCTAAAAAAGTTTAGTCTTCGCCTGAGGACAGATAGTGTAGTAGTAATTAATTTTGTATTCAAAAAGTTTAACGTTTCTTCATGCTTTTAAGTTTTTATTAAGGCTTTAAAACTTTAGGCGTTCGTTTTAAAATGAACTTTAAGTGTAACAACAAGTTATGAAAATACCTTGGCGGATTTTTTTAATAAATAAATTACATAGTTATTGTATTAGCAAAAGAATTTTTTCTTCGCCTGAGGACAGATCGTGTAGAAGATTTTTTTCTTTAGCTAAAGAATTTTAGTCGTCGCCTAAGGACAGATCGTGTAATCATTGCTATCCTAGTGAGAGCTTTTGAGCTTGAAGTTATAAGCAGACAAGTAGCATTAAAGGGAGAAGGGAGAGAGTGAGAAGTAGCCTTAAAAATCTACAATGACAACACTTGAAATCAGAAATCACACACATTTGTATATGTCAGTATAATTAAAAGCTTTCAAATAAAACAAGCCTTATATTGTGGTAGGTTAGCTTAAAGATATAAGCAGACATATTGAGAGAAAGAGAAGTAGCCTTAAAAATCTTTGATGGCAACCGCTTATACAAAGCAATTTTTTCGTTATGGAAAGAACAAAGCTTTTTCTTTGTAGGTCACGCCATAGCACCAACTTTCACACTTCCGTAATGCCAGCTAACTAAAAAAGGTCAATAAATTTTTTAATTAATTGAAATGATAGGAATGCCGATATGAGCTCATATTTTCTTATTTATATAATTATTTTACAATTGTACTGTATTTGCAATATTATTAATTAATTTCGTTAATTAAACCATTTGTAATATAGACAAATTGATCCTAATCATGAGCATTGTTCATTTAAATTTGTTTTTTTGGGTATAAATTGAAAATTTGTAGTGTTTTCACTTTAAATTCATTTTGAAACAACACTCAGTGCAACCATTTATCTTCGTTTTAAATTTTATTTCAAAAATTAACTCCGTTTTCAATTAATAATAACAACAACCTAAAGGAAAGGCACCTAAAAAGCACCTGTTCCAATACATTTGTACAACAGAAAACCTACTGGTTTTTTTCTTGTGCCCAGAATCTTACTTAAAAAGCAGACAGACAACAAAAAAAGGGTTCATTCATTTCCAGCAGAGTCATAAAGTTGTAATGTTTTCTCGGACCAACGGTGATAATAACGATGATGATGATGATGGCGGTGGTGGTGTTGTCGATTTTTGTTGCTGAAACGCAACATGGAATAATTTCGTTTGCATATAGCCGATGTACAGCAGCAACTAATAAGCCAAATGTTGCCAAACTACTTCATACCATCGGTAATAACAATATCTTAAAGCTAATCAAGAACTCTCTAAAAGCTCTTAGCGCACACAAACACCAGCATCGACACTTACACATAGGCGTACATCGAGGAGCACCAGTCCAGGGGCCTGGTGGTAACAATTGGAGGTAGCAATCATGAGGCAAAAGACTGGGTATGCTGGCGTGAGTCAAAGCGCTGGCTGGCTATGAAGGTGTCTGCTGCTTTATTGTGAGACATAAGCGCCTGCGCCTAAGCCGGCATAAGATGCTTTGCAAGGTGACTACTCATGGCAAGCCAGAGTCTAAATTTTCGATCCTGTTTAGAGTTATTTAATTTTCAATTTTTCTTTAAACTTTATTTCCGAGCTGTTGCTGCGGCTGCTAGATTGCCCAGCCAACGGCACCAGCATGCTAATCTTTGGGGAACGAGTCATCAGCATCATCATCCACCCAGTCGGGCCAAGTCAAGTTGTTCTAGCCAGGGTTTTTAATTTAAACTAAAGTAGTAGTATTGTTAATAATTATGGCTTTAAAAGGTAAATATACTACTGCTGCTGGTAAGACAGAAGAGGCAGATAGAAGAAGAACAGCCAACGGATAGACTGCCAGCCAGCCCGCACCTAGAAAAAACAATTCACCAACGGATGCTTCAACATGAAGTTGCTCGACTGACCGCTCTACTCGGTCTCCCCCTCTTTTCTCGTAAGAAACTCTATTAAAGCAGCAGCAGCAGATGACGACAGGATCATTTTTTTGTAGCTTCTGATGTTGCTGTAACTTAAGCCTTTTTATGTTGAGGCCTGGAGTTTTTTTTCTCGTGGTTTTACTGGTGGTGTTGTTGGTTTTGCTGTGGACTTCTTGGCTGGAATTGTTTGGTGTTGTTGCTGCTGCCGGTGCATAGCATTGCATTCTCTCGAAAATAGTTATATTTTTCCCGACTAAATTGTCGGTGATCACGCGATGCTTTGCCAACAATTGCTACTGTTTGGTGGGCAATCCAATGCAAAATGCAATGCAGTTATGTCCGTAAGTCCGTCCGCCCAACAACAGTTCGTACAGAGCACTTGCTGCCCGATGCCTGTTGCCGCTTTTTTAAAGCAAATTATTTTGCAAACGGACGGAAGTCGACAAAAAAACGCATACTGCCTCGTAGAAGCCAGCATTATGGCAAATGTTGATCGTTACCACCTCTGCCGCCGACCAAAATGTGTTGTTGCTTTATAGTCGGGCACCGCTTACCGCTGGTTGCTCCCGTTTTTGTTGTTGTTGTTGTCGGTATCTTGACCAATATATGATCAGGCATGGCATCAGCACCGACCAATCGACCGACCGGCCGACCAACAACAGCAGTGTCAGTGTCTAAAAGGTGTACAATTGAAAAAATAATTACATTTGACTAAGAAATGATTATGGCCACAAATTGTAGCAGAAACGTAAGCGATCAAAAGGCATAACACAAAAGGAATGTGCAACCGACATAAATGTGTTACATGATTACAGCAAACAGTGCAACAAGTGTTTCGGCGGCATGTTGGTTTATGGTCAGCGTATCGGCAACGACAACAGCGACTGCAACTGCGACATCGACAACGAATGCCCAATTGTAGTTACATGGAAAATTTAAATATTTTTGTGTGTGCTTTTGTTGGCCAAATTCCAGAGCAACAAAGTCTTGCAAACATAAAGGGTTCAAACTGAGAGAATCTAGTGGCAATAACAAGTGAAATATTTTCTGTAAGACACACTTAGTGAGTATTGGTTTTTCAAAGCCACGAAATCTCTTTTTTTGATGCTGATAAAAAACATTTTTTTAAGAATTTTTTTCAAAATTGATGTTGTTTGAAGTTAAAAGCTTTAAAGTTGAAAATTTAAAAAGTTTCTCTTGCTGTCTAAATCCAAACAAGAATTCAAGGGGAGAATACCTTTAAAATTTTCTAATGTTCGAAGGCAAACCCTTTATTCTCCCCTTGCTGCCTAAGGTCAGAAATTGTTTAAAAAGCTCTGTTCTTACTGCGTGGTGTTTGAAGACAAAAGCTTTATTTTTGCCATAGCAAACTAATTGACATACAACTAGAGCTTTTTAATGGTACTCCACTAGACTGAACATTTCAATGTTTATATTTTAAAGTTTTTCTGCTTAAAAATACTTCTTTACCAATATATTTTTGAGCGTTTGTCTTCAAACATCGCACCATAACAACAAAGCTTATAAATGGTACATCTACCTTTCATACAACTTCTCTACTACTAGAGCGAACATTTCAATGTTTATATCTTAAAGCTTTTCTGCTTAAAAATACTTCTTTCCCAAAACGTAATGAAAAAAAGTTCTGTTTGAAGTTTTTAAAAAATTTAAAAATGGGTTTTACAAAACTTTAAGCATTGTGCCTTATTAATTTCCTACGAAGCTATAGATTTATTCAACAGGCTGCGGTATTCGGCTATTCAAACCTAAAACTTCCTTGTCGTTACTTTAACAATACAATTTCTCCTCTGGACAACTACAAGCACTCCGTCATCACAATGATTATGTTTTGTTTCCCAACTCTTTTAGTGCGCTGATATAGGTTTTTAGGTTCCTCTTCTATAGTGATGTAGCCACACTGGCAGTGACCAACTTAAAAGCTTTTTATTGCACTCAATATGGTTAAACGCGAAGGGCGTGGAATCGTTTGCGATCATTCGTGTCTCCTGGTACAGACTGTCGTTCTATGGCACTTAATATGGTTGAAGGACCTTTGATCTCCTGTTAGCTTATTAGTCTCCTGTAATGGACATGGTAGTCTACAAATGAAAAGCATTGTTTTTATGGTTGGTGTATAGAGAGAAGGGATTTAAAGAATTCGCCGTTAGTTAGCCATGGGATGAATGAAGCAACAAAGCACCAGAGCTTTTCTTATGATACTTCTACAATAAGTAGGTCTTTTGTCTTAAGGAAAATTGGAAGGCCTCGAAATCTTCAAAGGCTCAAGCTTTCAATATTAAAATACGAAAATGACAATGTCTTCGAAATTTTTATTTATTACTATTTTTTTTATTTATTACGAGCTTTTTGTATGATACTTATACAATCAGTAGGTTTTTTTGTATTCAATAAAATCAAAGGCTTTTGAAAGCTTAAAAAGAAAAAGCTTTCAATATTAAAATACGAAGATGACAATGTCTACCAAATTTTTATTTATTACTAAACAGAAGCTTTAGAAAAATTTAGTTTTTTAAAGCTTCTAAATTGTTCATACTAAAACAATTGAAAAGCTCGCGTAATTTTCTGCACATATTGTTGTTGTTACAAAAAGAAATTATATTCAAAATTTCGCCAGTTACTGGTAATGGTATTAAAAATATTTAAAAAAAAACTGTTTGCTTTTCCTAAGGTTTAAAAATAAAAAATGTTTTTTGAGCTTACCGATTTTTTGAGCTTTTTCAAAAAAATATAAAAAAACCTTTAAAGTTTCTATTTTTATCCAAAGCATATTAAGCATGAAATTCAGTGCTATTAAAGACTTTGTGACATTTGTTTCGAAATAGTGTAGAGTTTAATTTCAAAAGATCTTAAAATGATCTGCCGCCGATTATAGTCTTAGAACTCAAAATTTTATATCGGCCTTGTCTGGTCGTTTTTTCTGCATAGAGTAGCTCTGGAAAGGAGATTTTAATGTTTCATTGGAAAGATTTCCTTTTTTCTTAGGATATGCTGCAACCAATCTGAAATATTTTAGCTGTTTTTTAAATAACCTCAAGGAATTTAATTATTTTTCATATTTTTTTTTTCATAAAATGTCTTGTCGTTAAAATTCCTCTTTGGACAGCCCGATTCTATAAACCTCACCACATGGCCGTATATACATAACATACTTGTTAAACTTCACACCCCATTATCGATCAACGAAAATCTTGACATTTTTCTGATTATTTTTTTTTCTTCATCTCTCGTATTCGCCTGCGGGCATATTTAAATAAAGTTTTTATACAAAGAAGAAAAAAAATCATAGAATTTTTTGTATATCAAAACGTTATACATTGAAATTGTTTAGACAATGCCAAGACGAATAAAAAAAACGCGACCAACATGTGTTCACAGAAATGAAAATATTTATTATAAATAAATTAATTATTATCTTGGTTACTAAATGTTAAAACACACACACATACATAGCCATAGACATCACTTGGGCTTAGAGTGTGTGTCTTGTGATGGAATTTTAGCCGTTATCTGTGGTCAAGACGAAAAGACTAAAAACTACGGCAACATGGCCAAAATGCCTCCGAGTCATCATTGATGGTGATGCGGGTTAGCGTCACAAGCGGTGTTCAGGAATTTCTCGGTATCAGTTTCAGCTTTTTGATGTTGTCAGCGTGGCGGTATTGAATTTCAGAGCGCTTTGATTATCTCAAAATGGTAGTTTTGTGGGTTGATAGATATCATTTGCGATTAGTTTATTTGATCAATTTAGTTTTTGTTTCGTTTTTGATTTAAGTAAATGAGTTTTTAAGTGTTTCTAGGGAGTTTTTGTAAATACATGTGTGTATGTGTGCACTTAGTTATGGCTCTTCATGACATGTCATTGATGAGGTCATTGCTAATGTCAGCAGCATTGTCGGCACTTTGTTTGAAGACTTTAAGTTTTCGATCTGTTCATCAAGATATGTGAAACTGACAAGGTGGTAGGTACATCCCTTGAGAGGAGTAGTGATTAAGATTAGTTACTTTAAATTTGCTGATTATACTTTGGAAGACATTATTCAGAGGACAGACTTAGCAAAGCGTTGAGGAATATCCGAGATTTTAAGTGAGGATTTTTCACAACTTTACGAGTAAGAAATTGATATATATATATATATATATATATATTAAACGCATTATGGATTCGGAGTCCTCCTAAAACAGTTGATATTGATAAGTAAGCCCATTAATTATTTCGTCCATGGTTCAGTATTTAGAGAATAAATCCTCATTTTCGCCTACATATAATATTTAGGGAAATTTCTGAGGAGAAGGGCAAAATATAGAAATTAACTAAGAATCCTTTTGTGGAGTATGTCTCAATTTGCCGGTGAAGGAACCCGGACCAAAAAGATTTATGATTCTGTTGACAGATAGATGAACATGATAACAGGTTATTACTATTTAGTCGACGATTTTTTAAGCCCATAAAGTACTTATAAGTCTGATTATATTGACAGACAGAAGAGTAAGTTGATAGGGTTTTACGATTTAGTAGAAGGCCACTGAATGCTTTCTTTAGATTCAGTAAAAATACTTTCGCATGTCTTCTTAAAATAATATGTTTTCGAAAATATTGTCCCTGAGTTTTCGCAATCCCTTATTGTGTGCGCCAAAAAGCTTTTCAGTAGGTAGGATAGGGCATATTAAGTAAGAGGAGCTTGCGGTACTTGATATACTTAGTAACTTTACGATCGTTGTGATACCACTGGATGTTGTGTGCATCTGTTAAAGTGTTTGGGGCGACTCGACCCTGTAGTTACTAGCACTGCGCCCAAATTGTATCCGAGCATCGCAAATTATATGTTGAAAGTTATTGGTCGCCGTGGTGCGATGGGAGGGTGCACGACTATAATGTCAGCTAACCCAGGTTTTACCCCGGGTAGGAACATCTAACAATTTTTAGTGGGTTCCACCTCGTAAATGCAATGCTAGCAACTTTACGAGTGAGAGATTTATCTGTTAGTAATGTAAACACTTCTCTATAAAATGCATTAGCCATTCGGAGCCGAAGTTAAAACCCAGGTCCCTATCAGTAAGTATCAGAATTGTGTCGTGCTCAGCTTACTGATTTGAGAGAAGTTCCCCCTTATTCCTTAAGGGGATGTTGTGGGACTCAAGTGTAAGTTAGTTATTGGCACCGATGAAAGCAACTGGTACTGCTTAGTGTTACTATGAGATTCTTTATTTTTATTCCGAAAAGGATTTTGATCCTAAAAGTCGAGCGCCAGTGCTTTAAATGTCAAGATATAACAGAGAAGTACTACTAAAAAGCGTAGTACTTCTCTACGCTCGACGTTACTTCTCTACGCTCGACGTTACGACGTTACGTTACTTGATGTATAAAGCGAAAAGCTCAAAAATAACAATTCATTTTCTTGGTTAGAATAAAGCCTTTGCCTCCGACCCCTGCCATAACATCAAAGCTTTTCAAGGGTACTTCTCTAACTTGGTGCAATTTTTCTCCTTTACCTCTTCAAAAAAATGGGAACTACAGTGGTTCGCAAAAAGCATTTTGCGTCTTATTCCAGGTGTAGGAACTAAAGACGTTCTCTCTGACAGTCGAAGACGATGAACTGTAGAAGATGGACTAAATGAGATTTTCTAGAAATCGAAAAATTGAAGATAAGTCTCAATCATTTTAGAAATGCTGGTTTTGTGCTTAAAGCCTGCGAATTTAGTGTTTTTTGTGTTTCAATTGTGACCTTCTAGCGTTCTTGTGAAACGTTTAAAACGACCCATTGTCAGAACAGCTCCTATGGTCCGGCCGCTAACTTATATCGAACTGCTCGTATCCACCGCGTTCTTGAATTTGGGAATACAGATTAATAAGTCAGCTTGCTGGCACAATAACCCCTATACTACATTTAAAATCTTAAATACAGTCTTCCACATATGTCCGCATTTCTATCTCATTTCATTTCAGATTTGTTTGTTCGAAGACAAAAGCAAAAGGTGCTAAAATTATCTGTAGAGCATAAATTTCCGTAAACAATTTTACAAGAAAGTGAACAATTCTTCTTGGAGCATCAGTGAATGGTGATAAAAAAAATGTTCGATTATCTAGAGAGAGTAACCGGTTTTAATGGTTTTCAGTTACTGATCCGTAAAATGAAGCTTTGTGGCTTTGGCTGGTCATGATGAGAATGGTTGAGAGGCTACTCTCACACAGGGAGACTAGGTTTGCACTGATACTGATCCGTTAAATGAAGCTTTGTGGCTTTGGCTGGTCATGATGAGAATAATTGAGAGGGGACTCTCACACAGGAAGACTAGGGTTGCAAGAGGCTTAAAACATTGGCAAATTTCACCTCGTTGAGGCTGGAGTTTTTCTTAAATAGAGATTCATTTTAAAAGCCAGTTAGGCAAAACACCACGTATTAATGTCCCTTGCCAAAAACCCAGTCTGCGTTAGAGAGCCTTTACGGTAGCTAATAATATGTGGGCTTCGGCCACTGGCTGCGTTCAATCCAGGCAAATGTGGCCCTTGTTGGTTACTAATTACTATTGCATATTGCTATTAAAATCAAGACCAGACGTCTCACTGATTGTAACTATTATGACGAGACAGAGTCTGATTGAAAGACATGTAGTGAGACTTAAAGTTCCGACCAAGGACTGCTGCAAAAGCTGTGGGGATGAGAAGTAGGGGAAGTCCATTCAATACCTATGTACGAGCTTTCAGAGAGCGTATAAACTTTATTGAGCACTGCTCACTGATGTAGTGAGTAATACCAGAGAAACCGTTTTATAGAGGGTAGTAGCATTAAAAAGCTCTAATGTTAAGGTGTGTTGTGGGAGACAAAAGCTTAAAATTGCAATTGTTTTTCTATGGGAACAATCAAGCTCTTGCCCTCATAGTTTACGCCATGGCATTATAGCCTTTTAATAATACTTTTCATTAAAATATAACTTCTCTGGCAGTAAATTATACACAGAAAAAAAACACAACTTTAAAAGTTCAACCGAAATATGTGTTTGGTATGAATGCAGTGCGACGGATATTTATTTTGCGGACTTTTTTTTGGAAGAAAACTCTACAATCGTTCTCTACAATCGTTCTCGTTAAATACGGAAATAATTTCGATAAACAACGTACAAATATTTTAGTTAATATGTGAAAATTATTATCACAATACTCCTAATTTATTTTTGGTTTCAAATTTTTTAAACTTCTAAGGAAGGAAGTTTTGGGCAGACAGATCATTTTTTATAAGAACATTGAGGACGTAGGTTGGGAACCAGGTCTAGCAAAGTTGGATTTATTCTAATTTAGAACAGTCTGTGGAAAATGATGATTACCTTCTTCGATAACCACTCTGCAAATGAAAAAGTTATCACACTGTCCAGCCCAATGTGTGGCGGGGGAGGCAGACACCACAAAAAAAATTCTGGGGCAGAGCTAATTTTAACAACAAGATACTTAGGCCAGTCAATCTACCTACCGACAACAAACAAGTGCGTGTTAACCTTTCCCTGGACTCTCCACCCCCCTCTTCCGCTGGCACCGCTGAAGATCAAATGTTTGCCAATGTAATTTACACGTTCATGTAAATTTTGTTGGTTTCCAAATTATTGGATTATTTTTCTTTACCCATAGCGTCTGGCAGTGTTCAGAATCTCAACGTTATCGTGTTAAATAAATGCGGGTGTGCTAAGTAAACACTTACTCGCAGGAGATACTGGCAACACATCGCAGTACACGAGCCACAGCCGCCAGAGCAACAACACGTAAGACGCAACAGGATATCAGATGTTGTTGAGTTTCAAACACCGATTTCAGTTTGCACGTTTGCATAGTCGTCTCTATGTGAGTGACTCGGTGTGAGCGTGTGTTTGCAAAGTTGTTGGTTGGGGGTTATAAAAATTTTCAACATATTCTGGTTTTTTATGGGGACGATTGTGGTTAATAACCACATCCTTTATGGCGTCCCTCCATTGGGGTGCTTCGACTTGTATAAACTAAGTCCATGAGAAATTTTTTTTTAAGTGATTGTATGGCGTGGCGTGTCTGTTGTTTTTTTGTTGTTGCGTTCGTTCAGACCAATCGACCGCAAATAATTGTTGCAACATTGACACTATTGCCCGTGCATACGTACGTGTACAGAAAAGTCAAATAATTTAATAATTTTTTTTTAGAGTTTTTTTTAGTTGGCGTTGTGGCAATTTGCTATAAAACCAATTCGTATTGGCTAAGCAAAGCTGGCTAATACAGACTGTGTGTGTGTTGTTGGGTTTTTGAAGAAAAACCACAACAAAACAACAGCTGTCTTCAATCAAGAAAATTACAAATCTTTCACAGAAACAGAGATAACCATCATCCCGTGGCACCGAGGCGGCCTTACACCAAATGCCATTGAGCAGAAGAAAAGCATATGAATCGAGTGTTTACGTACGCCTTACCATTTTGGCATGAGTTAGCGAAATTTTTCCTCATATAAGAATTTTAATGTAATTGAGGTGTTGTTTGTTGGCGGTGGCGGTGGCGGCGTCGGTGAGCACCTACAACAAAATTTCGCCCAGTCAGCAATGAAAGCGAGAGACGAAACGAAACTGCAACATAAATTGGCCTGATTTTTCTGGGCTATAAAACATACCAAAAATAACATTTATATCAAGATAACAATCGGCCAAAACCGATGATGAATAAAAGCAACAGCCACCGGCCGTCGCCGCCACCGACGCCGCCAACACCAGCCGTTGTCGTCGTCGTCGCCGCCTTAGCGAAAACCGCCCGAAAAACCGCCAGGCATTCTCACACACAAACAGCGAAATTTTTTACATGTCGCCGCTGTTTTATTTTTTTTTGTGTTGCATTTTTTATGTTAACAGAATTTTCATTTCGCTGTAAAACAAGTTTATTTGAATTCCTTTTGGCATTTCTCATTTTTTGTTTTTCGTTCAGTTCGGTTCGGTTGGCTATGGTTTGGCTTTGGATGCGGATATATCATACCCCCAAAATCTTTCACTTTTTTTTGGGCTGTCGTTGTTGTTCTTCGTTTTTAATTTTGACTGCCAAAAAACTGCCAGCATTTATCTAAATCATTTAATCTAAATTGCATTTTGTAATTCATATAAAAAAAACCCCTTCGACCGCAAAAAAACCTAAAGAAAAACCGAAAAGCGATGGAAATAAAAAGGGCCGTACGTTCATATATCAGCAATTTGTTGTAAACTGTTCACGTTCTTCCCCTCTCTCTCTCCGTCTCTCGAGCTCATCTGCCTTTAGTGTTCAGGCTAATTTTCATTTCATAAAATTCATTGAAATTTCACCTGCATTCTTATGAAAAAAAACATTTTTTTTAAATTTAATAAATTTCTTATTGCTTTCCCTTAGCCCTGTGTTGAGTTTAAAGATAATCATTCAGGCAGACGTTATATCATAATGATCTTTTGTTTATTTTCTTTTTAAGGCAAATATTTTATTAAAAAAAATATAATATTATAGATTATTAAAAAACAAATTGATTAAAAAAAGTATAAGCCTACTTGAGTCAATATAATTGAAGAACTGTCTGGAACAGAGAAGTTTCGCGATTAGAAAGTATTTAGCAAGCCTATAAAAACAAAAAGCTTTGGCGGTGAGCTTTTGAGTAGAGATATATAAACAGAGCTTGTAAATTATAATTATTTCCATGTCAGCGGAAGCTCTCAAAAAAAAACTTTCATAGATAATTGAACGCTTTGAAACTTTAAAATCATAATTATAACCATATAACCATAAGTTTTGACGGTGAATTAAGAGCTTTTGAGCTGAGATATTTAAACCGAGCTTATAAATTAGAATGTCACATAGAAGAAGCCCTCAAAAAACCTGTCATAGTAAAGCGAAAGCTTTGAAATCGTAATTATAACCATATAATACCAAACGCAAAGCTTTGGTACTACTCGCATATTTAAAGCATTTCAGCTGAAACATCTAAACAGAGCTTTAAAACTACAATTACAAATTTGGTATAAAAATGCGTTTGGAGTTTAATAAAAAGCTTTTCGGGAAGAGATGCAAAGCAATAGCTCTCCAAAACTTTGGCAGTAAAATAAAGAGCTGCCGAGCCAAGCTATCTCAACAGAGCTATTAAACTATGAACTCTTCCTTATTACCAGAGAAGTAATATTTAAAAGTTCTAATCTTGTGGCGAATAATATAAAGGGACAAGTATTTTTACCCATAGCAAACCAATAGCAATTTTGAGCCTTAATTACCACAGAAGTGTCATTTTACAGCACTGCTCTTATAGCGTGTAGTATAAAAGCACAAGCAGTTGTACCCATAGCAAACCAATTACTTTTTAGAGATTTTGCCTTGATACACTACGCCATTACACCAGAGCTTGGTACTTCTTTCTTTAATAAACCTTATGGTTACTATATTTGCTAAGTCGTCTGATGATAGCTTTTAAAGCATGGTTACCGTTTATTAGACAAAACGAAAGCTCTCGAAAGCTTTGATCGTTGATTTATTAAAAGCTTTTTGTTAAAAGCTTGTTAAAAGAGCGTTTTAATGGTCATAACTCCAATATCACACAAAAAAAAGCTAGTGCTCGCTTTATATGTATTCAAATCAAAATATTGTTAAAAAATTTCGCGAGCTTTCCGGTTGTTTTTTCTGTCATAAAAGGGTAAAGCTCTGCAACGAGTGAACTTCTAGCCTTGTGGTCGCTTGATTTCCTGTACAAATTGTATAAGTTGTTTGAGCAAAGATTTTTTATAAGTTAAAAAGCAACGATAAGATGAGGCAACTTCAGACAAATGCTGTATTCTCGCTGTAGTTAAATTATATGGAGAAGTACCATTAAAAAGCCATGATGTGAGCTGTATGCAGGCGTAAGCTTATTTTTTGCTATAGCAAACAAATAGCTTTTAGAGCTTTTGGGTTGATACGCCACGCTATAGCAGCAGAAAATGCTTAGTGAATAGACGACAGAAGCAAATTAATAAATAATTAAGAGAAGGTCTATTAAAAGTACGCTCCGACATAACAACAATGAAAGTTAAGTCAACAAACGATTAAGGTAGATTACTTAAATTGGCGTTTAGTTAGGGACAACATTTTCGCAAGGTTTAAAAATCAAATTTCATTTTATAAAAATGTTATATAAACCTATTGTATTTTCTTTAAAAACGAGGCTCCGTCTTTAAGATATGGGTACAATGAAGTCATGTTTTTACGCTGCGAATTTTAGAACTTTCGACAGTTTGAAACCAATAGAAAATGTATTGAAAATCAGCCTAGAAAAGCAATGTCATACATTTAATGTAAGTTTTGGTGTTTTATTTTAATGGTTTTTGGGCTACTGGTAGTTAAAAAAAATAAGTTGCGTAAGAAAAAAGGCTCTTGTGTGGCCTTGCTTAATGTGCTGTAACATCCGAGCTAAGATTTTTAATGCAACTTTTTTCACCCGAATTTTTTTTAACTAAGCTTTGGAAGCATTTAATTTGATAAGATCCATGAGACCATAAAAAAAGCTTTATATTTTGGATAATATGACCCACAAGTTTTCTTACTCTTCTGTACACATTTAAAAAGCTTTACCCTAAGTTGACAAAGCTTTTGCAGCAAGAACTTTGGTAAGATCCATAAGAACGTCAATAAAGCTTCAACACATAAGCTTGTTAGTTGTTTGTTAATAGAGAAAAAGCTTTGTTTTTGCCTTTACTAAAGAAAATATCGACATTTATGCTTTAAAACTTTCGCTAGGTTTAAAAATTAAATTTCCTTTTAAACCAAATAACTTTAATTATTTATAGGAGTATTATTCAAAAAGGCGTGGAGTAAAAAGACTGTATTTATAAAAACTTTCGCAAGGTTCAATATTATTCAAATTGGAGGATTATTCAAAAAGGCATTTATCTCCAGGCATGTCGTATAAAGATAAAGGACTATATTTAAAAAAAAACTTTCGCAAGGTTTGTTATTAATTAAATAGTCAATTTTTTGAAACTTTTGCTCGCATAATTTAGCTGATAGAACACAAATCTGTCAAGAAAGCTCTGCTACTCATAATATTTTTAAAAACTTTAAGCTTTTAAACTTTGCTAGCAATAGGTTTAATGATGTAATATGAAACCCAAAGAAAGGTATCCATCAGCAAAGCTCAACTTTTAAGTACACATTATGATAAGTCGCCTGGAAAATCAACTACTAACCTCCACTTCTCTTTTCACTCCATGACATTGTCATAGCCCCTTAATTTAGGATGGTAAAGTGTAGACTACTCAAACGATTTTGTTTTACCTTCAAATTTCTTCTTTTACTCATTCTCCCTCGTTTTTTTAAGTCACTTCAGTTACCGTCAATTTGCCTCGTTAATGACAAAAAAAAACTAAAATTCTTACAAATTCTCATTCTGTTGTCATTAATATTTTTCGCATTCCTCTGATTACTGTACGTGTGCGTAGGTACATATCACTGCATCAAAAGTTTCTTTACAAAATTTCAAATATTTCAAATATTTTTTCCTTTTAGACCTTGCGTTTTTTTCTGCAGCTTTATTATTTTATCATAGATTTAAAGCCATATAGATCACAAACATGAAGCGACTCTAAGACAGTGCAACGCTAAGGCAGAGCAACAACACAGGCAGTACCTACTAGTAGCGGACTTTGTCCCACCATATATAGAGCCCTATAAACGCTTCATAAATCATGAATTGTCATTGTGCTACATCAAAACAACGGTCTAAAAATGGTACACTGTGCATGGCATGGCCTGGTATGTATGGTGATGGTGTGCTCCTCTCTTAGTTACACACTTGGTTTGGTCAATTTGAACTGTTAAATCAAACAAATTGTCCAAGAAATCGTTACAATGGCCAAATAAAGCATAAATTTACACGCACACACTTTGGTAAACAAAACAAAAAAAATAAACTATGACGACCAACTAGCCTATGATGAAAAACCATCAATAGATCGTTATCTGTATTCATAAACAATACCAACTACAACGAGTGGCAACAGCAACTCGAAAAAGGAAAAAAAACACATGACAAAAGATAGGCGAACGAAATTAAAATTTAATAAAAATTGAACAAATTATAATGATATTTTATCTAGAATAACTGCCACATCGGCTGCCACATACGACTGTGCGTTATTGTTATAACAATGTTTGCCTTATATGACTGTATTGCCTTGCGACCGACAACCGATGCTGACGATGACGCTGACAATGCCGAGATGCGAACAAAAAAAAAAACAAAAAATAACGCACGCATTAACCAGGTACGAGGTACACACGTCTACTTACACCTTCACCTTTAGAATCTACTTAAAACGCATAACGCATTTTTAATTTGAAATACTTCGTGCAACACAACAACAACAAAATCACAACAACAACAGCATCCACTGGCAAACGTTGTTGATGCTAAGGCATGCGTCTATGTCTGATTGAACAAGCAGAAAGAGAGGGAGAGGGGAAGGCTTCCCCAGAGACATACTTCGGGGCGGCTATAAAGTAGAAAAGCCGAAAAAAAGACGAAAGCTTTTAACAATTTACAGCGCCGAGCCATAGCATCCGGGATCTGAGGAACTTGTCCTACGTTCCCGGAGATACTGTTCCGTAGCGCTTCAGCATCATCCAATCTCAGATCCATATTATGTCGGGTATCACCATAAAAGGCATAAATTCAAAATCCTCGTTATTACCAAAGAAGTTTTATCAGAAGAAGTATTTTTAAAAAAGCTCTGGTATAATGTTGTTGTTGTTACAACAATTTCTTTTGTTTTAAAGTCATGTTTGTCTATTGAGGATCTGCTTTGATATTCAGGCGAAGCAAACGCGCCATTTGAACTGGATGCTTCCAAAGAAACCTGGGGGTCAGCTGAGTGTGCTTAGCCGTTCGACCAAAGAGGTGGAGCACGTCATGTGCTCCCTGATGACAAGCAGGACAAACGTCCGGAACGATAGCATTAATTCGCGCCCAATACGAATTGAGGCGGCTGTGCACCTTCCAGATCTCAGCTGAGCCAAAAACACTCAAGTCTGACGACGTAACGTCTTCTCCTCAGGTAAAATCTCCGGGGAATGTTTCCCTAGCACTACATTCACACTGTAGCTGGATACTGCTGCTACGACTTCATCAACGTGAATGTTGTTATTTAGAGCTGTCTGATGATCTCAAGGTTCTCTCTTGTACCGCTGGATCTCTCTCTCTCTAGATCATGAAGATCGTATCTGATCTACCTGGGTAAATGCATCCTGACCAAGAGATGGTGGTTAGAATGACTATTGCGAATACTCCCAGGTATATACTGCCTAGACAACAAGAAGTTGTATCTGCGCACGGTAAGGAACATCGTCTCCTCCTACAGATCGTCCTCAGTAAAAATAAGGAGACAAACTGTTGATGCGCTCAGGGCTGCATTCTGGCAAGTCTGAATTTTCTTCCAATCATCTTGGATTCAATTATCAAAGGAACATTCTGCTATACAACATACATACCATTTAGCACAAGTTCATACAGAGTAACGACAATATTTTTATATTGCTTCGTTCATGTGTTTCATATAATGGAATAAATGTATTCGCATTCTGTAATACAACTTGCTTAACATTCAGCACTAGTGTATGCAAGAAAATCGCCAATCTTTTCTGCGGACCGCTTGTGGAAATTTTATGTCGCTAGAATCTCAATACATATTAATCAATTAGTATTAAAGTCACATTCTGCAATACAACTTGCATACCATTCAGCACAACAGTATTTGAAAAAATTGGGTGTACTTTCTGCAAACTGCTTGTGACATTTTTTTGTCGCCGGGTATTCCATACAAATTAAAGATGAAATTTGTATGCTGGATCATAAATAGCTTTCATATAATGGAAAGCAAATGTAAGAACATTCTGCAATGCATGTCGCATACCATTCAGCAAAATTGTATATCGAAAAATTGGGTTTTATTTTAGCAAACCGCTTGTTGGAATTTTATGTCGCTGGAAAATCAAAAAAAAATTAGACAAAATTAATATGGCTTCGTTAATGTATTAAAGTCGCATTCTGCAATACAACTTGCATACCCTTCAGCACAACTGTATTTGAGAAACTGGCAGGAATTTCGGCAAACCGTTTTTGAAATTTAAATGTCGCTGGGTATTCCATACAGAGTTCAGATTTAATGTTTATAGTGCTTCATTAAAATCTTTTACATAATGGAAAACAAATGTAAGCACAATCTGCAGTACAACTCGCATACCATTCAGCACAATTGTATACCGGATAATTGAGTATGTTTTTTGCCAACCGCTTGTTGGAATTTTATGCCGCTGGGCTAGTCCATACAGATTAGATGAAATTTGTTTTTGTCACTTTGTTAATCTCATTCATTATAATAGAGAATAAGTGTAATAACATTTTGCAATACACCATGCATACCATTCAGCACAAGTGTATGCTAGAAAATTAGGCCAGGGAATCTGTGAGTTTGTTGACTAACAATGCTTTTGGCTCTTTATAAGCTAGAATTGCTTATGCCTAGCATCTATCACTTTGGAAATCTAACAGGTACTATTATAATCTTAACAAGATCTACCGCTTGGCTTACATTCCCAGAGCCAGCAATGCCATATAAACAACAGCCCAAAAACAAAAACAACAGCTGCAAATACGAAAAACGTCAAGATCGATCATATATGCTTGTCTTACCAAGTCAAGTCAATGCGTTTGCAATAAATGTATATATGCGGAGTATATAGTATATTCGTCCGTCCGTCCGCCCGCCCGCCTGTCTGTTTGTCTGACGGTTGGTATGGTTTGTTTGCTTAAGTTTGTCGCTGTTGTTGTTGTGGCAAAATGCGTAGACTATTTGTTGTTGCTGCCTTAAGTTCACATTTGATCATCTCAAGTTTGTTGCTTAAATCTTTTGTCTCTGGTACAAAACGCAGCGGCATACTCGATCTACTGCGTCTACCGACAAACTTACACCAAAACGCGTCTAGAGATTGCATGGGAGGCGCAGGAGTTTTTCGTCGTTGCTTTTTTTGTTGTTGCTGTTATTTTTTGCAGCGTTTGCATTTGCGTCAAGTGTTGGCTGTTGTTGTTTTTGTTGCTGCTGCAACGTTGCCATCTAAAAATGGTAAACGACGACGACCTTCTATTTTAGGCCACTAAGGAATTGCATTAATGTTACTGTGTGTGTGTCAGTATGTGTGCTTATATGTGTGCATTTCGTTTCCATTTGTTTGCTTTTAAAGCCAAGTATTTGTCATATATTGTGGCAAGTAGAGACATTGAAGTTTCAAATACAGGTGAATTTTTTTAAAATAGTAGTCGCGTAGATTGAACAAAAACCCAAAACGTTTGGCTGTTTGTGATTTCAGAACGCGACACACACATGCACACACACCAAAAAAACAACTACAAAAAGCAGACACAAAAATCAAATGCCATTGAAAAAAATACGTTGAACGTTTTAGACAGATTGCCACTTTTGTCATAACGAAATTGATTTTGAGTTTTTGTCATTCTATTCTATAGACAGAACAAATGCCTGCTTGCTTGCCTATTTTATTTGGAAATTGCAAAAAAACGAAATAAATGAAAAAGATTGATTGTAATGGCTTGAGACACATTTGAAAATGAGCTGAAAAAGCCAAATCCAAAAAAACCAACACACATGCTTTTAAGGTCAGCTTACAAAAAAAAATTAAAATGGTTAACTAGATTGTTTTCACAATTTGTATTTCGGTTTCGTCAAATGGGCTATTTTTTATAATCAAAAAACAAAATTTAAATATGTCTGTATTTTTCCCTCTATTCTTTACTTTGTGCTTGCTACCAACAAACAACTAAAACCTATGCGATGTTTTTTCTTTTTTTTATAACTTAATTTTTATCGGCCATTATTTCAACGTGTTTTGTGTTTAGTAAACACAATGACAATTTTTAAAAAAGCAAAAACGGTTTCTTTTTATTACAGTTAATGATAATAATATGACTTTAGTTTTGCCATTTGTCATTCTTTTTTTAGTCTTTTTATCCATTCATAATCACATTTTGCTGTGAAAGTGAAAAACAACGAGAACTGAAATAGAAAAAAAAGATTGCTCTTTCTCCAAGGGGCTTCTGACAAGAAATAAAAAAACAAAGCCGTTTAAGAAAATTGTTTACATTGCAATTACCATTTCTTTTTCTGCTGAACACAATATTTTTTTGGTAGAAATTTCAAAAATAAGTGTTTTGTCAATCAAAATTTATGGCGCCTTGTATAAAAAATGAACTCAATTTAAAGTGAATGAAATTTTCAAAAAAAAAAACTTGACCACAATAAAAACAAAAGTCAATGCAAGTGCAAGCTTGTTGCCTATTTTTTGCTAAACGAACAATTTACATTAACAAAATACTTGAGGGTAAAAACGAAAATATATTCAGAGCCATCTAGCTACTACAAAAACAATGAAATTCATAAGATTTTAATTTATTAATATTCTACTCTTGCTGCCATAAACTTTGATACTCATATTAATAGGATGTACTTCAATAGCAGCTCATTTTTAATAAATCGGTAAAAACGAAAATATCTTCAGAGCCTTCTAGCTACTACAAAAACGACGAAATTCACAAGATTATAATTTATTGAAATTCTACTCTTGGTGCCATAAACTTTGATACCCATATTGATAGGGTTTACTTCTATAGTACCTCATTCTTAATAAATCGGTTAAAATCCCAACTTGAAGAAACTAACTTAGCACTGATGTCAATGTGTAGAGAAGGTGTGGGCTTACTTATCCTAGGTGTTTAAACACCAACCCTTAACGGTTATTGTGGGAAATTAAGAGAAAATAAATAATTGAAAGTAAAAAACGCAAATATATTTTGAGCTTTCCTGATATTACAAAAGTAATTCAATGTTAAAGATTATAACTTATTAAGATACTCCTCATTCTACCATAAACTTTGATACCCATATTGATAGGGTTTACTTCAATATTACCTCATTCTTAATAAATCGGTTGAAATCTCGATTTCAAGATAGGGACTTTAAAGTCACGGTGATGTAATAAAAAAAGCATATAGCATTTAATTTAATATGTTTCATTAGCAACTTGGAACATTGGCACTCGCATTCGCAAAAACTATTTGGAGTATTTGCTTTCGCATTCGTAGAAATCAATTTTGGAATATTCGCAATAAAATACTTCGGTTACGAGTACAACTAAATTTATTCGGAATCATATAGCACAAATCTTTGTGTTTCCTTAAGACTTGTATTAAATCACACTTTTATATGAAAATGTGCCTGGCACATTGCAGACAATTATAATTTTTTTCATATAAAATAATCTTCAACATTGAGAGAAATAAATTTTCGCTTTTATATGAAAATGTGACTGTCACACTGCAAACAATTATATTTTTTTTAAATTCCCTGGAAAATGATGCTCATATGTATTATTTCATATAAAAAATCTTCAAAATCAAAAATTTTGCATTCGCAAAACCCAAATTTGAAATAACCGCTTTCGCAACCGAAAAAATGTATACATCAATATTCACTTTCGCAGAAAATATATTTCGCTTTTCTCTCAATCAACTTTCATTACATCCCTAATATGATTACATATAACAGAGAAAAAGGAACTTATATTTTATTTAAGTAGCATTACTTTTTTTGTTTCATCTTTTCTCTGAATGTTTTTTCTATATTAAGGTTTATTATTTATTTTGAAACCCCTAGTGAAGCCAAAAAGTTTCATATGCATATTATTGGGGTTTACCTCAGAAATATATCATTCTCAATAAATCGTTACAAAATCTCAACTTGAAGATATTGAGTTAAAAGTCACAGAATTTAAAAGAAAAGACGTTATTAACCCCTTTTGGAAATTTTCAATGGTAATTAAACTAGGTAATGGTTATAATAACGAAAAGAAGTACTGTATTTTTTCCCTTAGAATTATAAGTTTGCTTTATGCTTTTATTATACCATGAATTCTTATTCTATATCAAAGTTTATAATTTATTTCAAATGCCCTAGTAAAACCAAAAAGTTTGATATGCATATGGATGGGTTTTGCCGATATAATCAGTCATTCTTAATGAATCGGTCCAAAATCTCAACTTTAAGATCAGAACCGAAAAGTCACAGAAATCGAAAGAAAGGACAGAGTAAACACTATTTAGCAATTTTGTAAGCCTTATTAACCTAGTTTGTAATTGTGTTAACAAAAAGAAAATCAGAGTATTTCATTACTTCAGCATTCTTATTTTGCTTCACCTTTTCCATTATTCTTGTCCAATACAGAAGTTTATAATTTATTTCGAATGCCCTAATAAAACCAAAAAGTTTGATATGCATAATGTTGGGACTAAAATCAAAAATATATCATTCTTAATAAATCGGTACAAAATCTCAACTTCAAGATATGAACAAAAAAGTCACAGAAATCTAAAGAAAGGATCGAATAAATACTATTGAGTAACTTTTCAGGCATTTTCAACCTTTTTTGTTGATATAAAATCAAAAATTAAATAGCATTTAATTGTAAATTTAAATACTTTCTTTATATGACTGAAAGGTTATTCTTAGCTAGCAAGTGTCTTTCATACAGGTTTTGTTGGAAACTTACCTTAGTATTCCCTATTTGTTACACATCTTTTAAAAGTTGTTGTTGTTAGCTGCAACGAGAATAAAGAGAGAAAAAACATTAGAAACTTTTGAAATAAAGAGTATTTTTTAACAATGACAAATTGTAGGCTACACCCTCAATTAAAATACCCAACGAATTAGTCATATTTTTAAAAACAAAAATGACAACCCACCTTCTTTTAAATTTTTTTTTATTTCAATTCAAAGTCTAAGAGAAAACAAAAAGAACGACAGAAAGAAAGACATTTGCAGCAACACCTTTAATGCAAAGGTTGCATGTGTAAAATGACATACGTCATGTAGAGTCTACAAAATGCTTCTTCGTCAAGTTATTTCTATGCATAAAAGCAGCAGCAACACCAGCAATAACAACAATACAGCAACAGCAGCAGTGTCTCTCGCCTGTCTTCTGCATATAATGATCACCAGTTGCAGATGGAGTCTTTCGTTGCTTGTTACGCTGGCCGCAAAACGGCAACTTGTTGCAGACAATTTTTGTTGTCTGTTGTGGTCTTGTTGGTGGCTGGTCAGCCAACCGACCGACCGACTGACTGGATGGCTGGCTAGCTGTACGTATGAATGTTTGTATGTTTTATGCCTGATGACATGCGCTTTAAGCCTTTTGATGCCATGACAGTTGCATTCATATAACCCACAAAATGCTGAAACCAGCAACGACGGCGGCAGCAGCCAACGTGTGAGCCATGGCTACAGTGTCATACTTAAGTTGCCACAACCGAACAGAGCCAAACAAATAACAAACGTCCGTATGACTTGATGCGATTATATGCACGCACATCGCACAAAGTGAGCCCACAAGCCAAAAAAGCTAAAGCCACACACTCCACATAAGCTACAAAAAAAAAACTCCACAAAGTAAGCAAAGCCATGGGGGAGGGGGGCTGGAAAGGAATACAAATAATAATAAAACAGAATACCCCAAAAAGAAGACGAATCTGCTTATCTACGGTGATCCATCATTGGTCCAAAGTGAAAAGCCAAAGTCTTAAAAATGATACACACTCTCTTACATACGCACACTCACACACATACATGCACTCCCATCTAGCTTTACATACTCGTACTCTCGTCCATGTATTTTGCATATTGGCAAAGGTTCTGGTTTCTTTTCGTACCAAGCTTGCGGCCAAACAAAAAAAGTAAAAGAAATTTATAGGCCACAGGTGATTTGGTATGTTTGGCCATCTTTGCTGGGCGTGTGTGCTCAGGTTTTACAGTGTTTATGTATGTCTGTGGCTTGCAGCATCGTTTCATCTTCTTGGCCATAACTAAATATGCGGGCGTTAAGAGTAAAAATATGCTAAAATGTGTCAGAACCTTTTTAAAAGCCATAAAACAACAAGTGTCAACTTTAGTTTGTTTTTTCTTCTCTTCTTTTTTGTAGGATACGGGGCAAAACAAAAACGCAGCCAACCCCGCCACAACCGCATGGCTAAGAAGGAACCAGTAAAACCAGTGAATTAAAAAAAACTACAACGCACACCACCGCACCAAGAATTCAAAGACATTCTTTTGGTACTTCTTGTTGATATTGATTACGCTCCCACGGTTTTTCATGTTGTGTTTTTTGTTTTCTCTTCGTCCTGCTTGGAGAAACCCACATGCAAAAAGGCTGAGATTTTTGAGTTTTATGCAGAAACAGGAAACCTGGAGAAAACCGCAAATAAAAGTTCAAAAGGTAAGATTACTAAATTAAAAGCCACCCTCTTTGTAGCAGGAAAACCACACATGACAAGGTACTCGTACACGCATAAGTAGTATGACATTTTATCAAGGCATCCTTAAGTAATAAGAGCGTTTTTAAGATGGTCTTTAGAGCAAAAAGACTGAAGTTCTCGAAAAGAACTTAATATGAGGGCATATCAATAATGCCGTGACTTTTCCAAAATGCAACACTGCTTCCATCATGTACCATTTGTTAATAGGCTTCTAGTTTTAAGATGGCCTTTAGATCAAAAAAAAACTAAAGTTCTCGGAGAGAACTTAATATCATAGATAAAACTTATACATAAATTGTTAGGTTGTGCTACCCCTATCACACATTCGTAATAAATCGGTCATAAGCTTAACTTTGATATATAAGCGTACAAAAAGATATCAGCTAAAGATACAACACTTTCAGAACTATGTAAACACCTCCTGTCGACATCAAAACGAAATGTGTTCGCTATTTTAAAAAAAACTCAAATTTTAAATTTGATATAATGAGAGAAGACTTACAAAATTTATTTTACAACTAAGTTTATAGCTAAAATAAAGAGCTCTCATCTAGCCAAGAAGTTTGATATGCATATTGATGGTGTTCTTTTCTGTTCTATTTTATTCTTAATTAATCGGCCAAAATCTCAACCTCCAGATACTGACCAAAATCACAATTATTATACATAATTTGTACCCTATAAATATTAAAATTACAAAAATGTAATATTTCCAGGTGATTTCAAGCTCGACCCTTAATTTTTTTTAACGAATTTTTAATTTTCGATTTTTTTCTTTGAAAATCAAATTTATCTATTTAGTTTATATTCTTTTCTAAAACTGCCCATCAATACAAAGAGTTTGATACCCATATTGTGGGTATTAGCTTTACGTATACATCATTCTTAATGGATCGGCGGAAGTCTCAACTTACAGCTATTGACTCAAATTGTTAATTTTGATATTACTTTAGCACTAAAATGAGTAAAATTGTTAATGTTTAATATTTTCCGGTGTTTAAATAAACCATTTCTTAACATTATTTTTCAGTGTTACTTTTTATTTTTTTAAATGCAATTTAAGGGTTTAATTTGGTTAATTCCTAACGAATCAGCTAAAATCTTAACTAACCAAATTGTTATTGTTTTAATATCTGCTTCATAAGATGTATTGGAAAATTTAATTTAATTAAAATTACGCAGTATTTTTTTATTTTTGTGTTCGGCCTTTATTTAAAAATTTTCTTAATAATTGAAAAACTAGCTCGAGGTCTAAGTTCTTATTTTTTTATATTTTTCTTAATTCTTTATGTCGTTCCTCTCTGGAGAACATTATCAGGAATCTAAAAGATACATACATAAATATCGTTTGCGTGTGTGAAGAAAACTTGAAAATGGTCAATTTATTAACTCTTCCGAAAATCTTCTTGAAATAGTTGGTTTATATTTTTAATTGAAAGTATGAATCTAGACAAAGAGTTTGATACCCATATTGTGGGGGTTTTCTTGGCCTGTATGTCATTCCTAATAAATCGGCTGAACTCTCAACTTTGAGATATAATCAAAAAAGTGACACAAACGCGAGGGGGAGAAAAAGAGGGATGTTCTGTAGTATTGGGTGAGATAAACCTCTCTTTTTTAGAATTTTATAAAAATAAACTATATTTCCTGGAAGTAAGACTTGAAAGCTCGTTGTATGGCCTGTGAGTGGACCTTTTTGTATATGTTAGTGTTTAAACACTGTGATTTTAGATGGCCCAAGCAAGTTTTCCTCTTTTTCCGTCTTCTTTGTATAGAGCATTCAAGCATATGTGATACACATAGTAAATCATAATTAGCCAAGTATATGTATTGTTTGAATTTAATTGAATTAAATATGATTTCGAATTAATTTTATTTTTTATTACACACTTTTTTTGTTAGTGGAACTTAAACTTCAAAACGTTGAAAGTAAATTTTGAGTGCGAGTGTGTGTGGGGGGAGCACAAAAAGACGCTTAAGTGCACTTTGGCTGCAAGTGACGACGACGGTGGCAGTGCTAGTTGCTATACAAAAACGCGACAGACCATATAATGATTGTAATTACGTGTACCAAAACCATGGCAAAGCTAAAAAGTAACTTAAGTAGATGTATACGCTCGTATAACATTGAGTATTTTTTTTGTTTTGTGTTGCTTTTGTGATGTTGAAGGAGGGGGATATTTTCTGCTTTTGTTGTTGCTTTTTTTTGTTAAATTTAACAACATAACATTGCTACCATTTTTATGCTAGTTTTGTGGTAAAACTGCATTAGATTTATGGCTTTACTTATCAACACCAAGCAAAAGCGGCGAGACGCACCAACTTGGCAAGCGAGCGAATAGGAATGAAGTGAAAATGTAAGCCAGCACGCTTGCGCACATGCCACATTGTGTTTGCTTCTTCATGAGACATTGGCAGAGCAGTGCACATTACAACAACAACAAGAATGCTACAATTCAGCGGCTTAAAATAGACAACAACAAATAAAAGAAAAGAAGCAAACCCTCATATTTCTGGTGCTGCCGTCATTATCGTTATCATCATCGTCGTCGTCGACGTCGTCGAAAAGGCAAACTTACACTAAGACGAAATGTTATAATTCAAAATGTATACATTTCATTTGGAGCAGCATTACTGCTAGCCTGGCCCGCTTCTGGGTGTATGTGTGAGCTTTTGTTTTGTTTCTTTTTTTTGTTTTTAGCACGCGCTGCTAATTCTTGTTTACAAAACACCATTTAAACCATGGCATCTATCCATCCATCTAAGTATGGAATCAGCCAACCACCAAACAATGCATGCTTACCAGCAGCAGCACTGGTAAATTGTTGAATTTTATTCCCTGCTCCCCCAGTCCAGCCTAGCCGACGTACGCTAAGCTGGCCATGTCTAGTGCTGCCGTTGATATTCTATATGGCTAGTGATGTGGTGCGCGGTGGCGTTGGTGGTAGTGGGTCTAGAAAATGAGCTTCAAAAGGAAAACTAAAACATCAAATACCAGGCAGATATTTATAGTAACGCTCGCTGTAGCTCAACACACACACACATGCATGATTCTATGATTGTTTTAAGAACATATGTGTATGTGTAAAGCATAGCATAACACACAGCATAGCTTTGACCATTCTTTATGGTAATAATAGGTAATAATATAGTGCTTTTTGTGGTTATGGCTAAAGATTATTGTTAAAAGGCCTGACTGGCTGCCTGGCCGGCTGGCTAGATGGCCGACTGACTGACCAAAGCGTAAAATTCTAAGCAAATTGTTAACATTTTCCTTTTGCACAGGCCGGCCAACTGCACAATTGTTGCTCAGATGGCTGGCCAAACTCATTGAAAGTGCCTACAAGCAAAAACTGGTCTTGAATTTCTTCATTTCCTTACTTTTTTTTTGTTCGTACATATATAGAGTAGTAATTTGAAAAGTCCACCCTCATCTGGTAATTGTAGCAAAAGACTAGGCAAAAAACCAGAACGCAAACACGAACATTGTAAGAGATGGCGTAGGCAATGGAAAACTGTTATATTTTGATTGCATGAGAAGAAAAACAGAAAATTGCACTAGAAAGTATTTTACAAGCTCACAACTAACTTAGCATATTTTCAAGCTCACAGCTAACTCAAAGATTTAAATCAATGATCGTTATATTTAGGATATGCCTAGGCTCGGTAACCTTTTAGAAACTGAAATTATCCCAAATCTAGGTAAAATTAAAATATAAACTTCAGGATGTCAACAAATTCGAAATATATATTGATATTAAATCGGATCTCGTCCTCTTGCCGGATCAAAAAATAAAGCATTTTAATTTCGAGCTTTTACTCGTAATAGACCTGTTTTAATTGACAAACTTAATCATTCGCCTAAAACTTCACTAAGGCAATAATTTGAAATCCTTTTAAAAAAAAAACAAAAACTGTATTTTTTTTTTGCAAATATTTCAAATAAATCCGTCAAAACCATTATTGATTTAAAAAATTGTATTTTATAGAAAAAAGTTATTGAAGAAAAAGCATTAAGCGTAAAAAGTCTTTTGTTTTGAAAATGTTTAGTATATGGAAACAATTTATAAAAGAAAGAGGCTTCAATGAAATGGAGCGCAACTAAGCGAATCCTTTCAGCGTATTAGTAAAGATTTTTTTCCTATGTTTTAACGCATTGAACAAGGATTAACAGGCTCTCGAGAGCTCTTTCAACTACATTTTAACAGAAGACTCGTTTTTTTCGAAAATGGCAAAGTGGCATGGATTTTTGTGGCTTTACACTGCTTTTACCGCGTAACGACCATCATCAAAAATCTCCGCGGCAAATGCTGAAAAGAAACATGCATAGTTCCATTACAACACGGCCACCTGTCAAAGTTTTGCCGAAATAAGTAGTTAGAGATCTGGTTAAGGTTGTTTTTTCACTATCGACAGCAGGTCGTTCCGTAGAATTGAATGTATAACAGTCTGAACCTACTAAGTATCGTGAAACCTATAATTTACCGTAACTAATGACTTCAATTGTTTGAAAACTTAAAAAATCCCAAAAATAGGGGTTTAGAACCAGTTAAATGACAAAAAAAATTAGGGTTTTTTTGTTAACAAAAAAAAGATAGGAAATTAAAATTTTTTTCGATATCAGTTCATTTTTGCGCTAAGATTATATTTTATTTAAGCTACCTTCGAAAATCCCTACAGTTTGATACCCATATTGATAGAGTTACCGATGATATAGCCTTATTCTTAATAAATCGGCGCAAATCTCAACTTGATGGAAAACATTAAAAACTGATGGCAAATGAAAGGAATGCTAAGGAATGGTATTGTGAGCAAACATTTTTTCCCGTAAGTAGTGGTTAATAATGTTTTCTAGAGTAGTCTATGAAAAATGGTTGTTTGAAAAAGAAAAAAGAAGAATTAAAAAACTAATTAAAATTATTTTGATTCGAGTATCAGTTCATTTTGCGCGAGGATTATATTTTATTTAAGCTACCTTCGAAAATCCATTCAGTTTGATACCCATATTGATAGGGTTCCCGATGATATAGCCATATTCTTAATAAATCGGTGCAAATCTCATCTTGATGATACACATTAGAATCTGATGGCAAATAAAAAAAATTGCCAAGATATGGTATTATGAGCTAATTTACCACCCATATTGATGGTGTTTTCGATTATATAGCCATATTCTTAATAAATCGTTTCAACTGTCAAGTTGATGATAAACATTAGAAACTTATGGCAAATGAAAGGAATGGCAAGAAATGGTATGGTATGGGTTATCATGTTTTCTAGAGTAGTATGACATATTTTCCTGCAATTTTTCATTTCAAGCTAAATCTTATCCTCCTTTATAACGGGTTGTTTGCGTTAGCTACATTCATTTGCCAATATCCAGATAAATCTCTTAGTTGTATTATTTTTTTGAATTCTCCCATGATTTATATGCTCATTGAACTTAACATAGATCAATGTCTTTAGCGATTTTTAAAATTATTTTAGCAATTTTTGTTGTTGTTGATTTTATTGCTTCTCTTTTTCGTAATAAAGTTGCATTGAATTCTAATCATACGTTCGTTCTTCTAAGCTAAATGCTAACAAATCTGCTCTTTTCACAGTGGCTATTATTGAAAGTCTTAATCAAAGTTGAAAGAAAAAAATGGTTTTTCATTTAATTACCATGGCTTTGTGTATTAAAGATTTTCTTTTAATGAAATATGGCATACCGACCAACCTTTGGCCCCCTCCGTTTAGTAATTATAACAATTTATTACAAATTTAAAGAGCTAGAGTGAGGAAAAAAAACCTGTTACTTCACTTAATTCTTTGGTTTAACCTTCAGAGGTCTTTACAATATTATTCTTGTTTAAATCGGGTTTCTTTTTCATTTAAACTTTGCCACCATATTCGTAGATATATATGTGCCTAGGAGTGTGTGTGTTTATATGGGTGCCTGTGTGTGTGTGTGTTTTTAGCGGGTGTTCATTTCTTGAGGTGATTTTCTATATAGCCGACAGCCTGTTCTTAGCCTCCTCCCGCGCCAACACAAAATTTTGTATATTTTCCCAAAAGGCCTAAAAGTTAACAACAATTGCTGTTTATTATCATAAATTCACAGAGTCTCAAGGAAGGACGTGGACAGTGGGGGACATGTGGAGAGTTAGACAAACCAAACGGACGGACAGACAGACAGAACGGCTTGATAAACAGCCAACTAAACGACCTTTAGAAAAATGTGCACATGTGCACATTTCAAAAATGCTCTAAACCACACACTCCCATGCACCACATGCATGGAACATTCATATTCCACCGGGTCTGACCACAACCAGACACCACCAGCACCAGCACTAACAACACCAGAGCTGGTGTTCAAAATTTTTCCATACGAGAGTGTGCCTAGCTAGCACTGCAAATGAATCGCACACGAAAAATACGACTAACAACCCAAAAGACCTTATGCCGTTTATATCTAAAGTTTCTATGCTGGAGTCGATTTGTTGTTTTTTTTTCTTAAGCTTATATATTCTGTTAATAGACATAAATAAAAGTTTATAGAGATTTTTTTTTGTTGCATGGAAAAACCAGAATTGTGGAAAAGGCTCCTATACAACATATTAATTTATTTGAGAAACATTTGTTTGTAACAAGACCAACCCGATCCGAACCGGCCGGGCCAGACGAGGAATATCTACAAATTCAATATTCAACTCAATTGATTAGAAACGATACGACTGAAAGTGGAAATCATGTCCACTAAATTACCCATGATAACCCCCCGTAACCTCCTGGGCCATATCAGCCGGGGCTTATCGCTACTACGGCACCCACAATTTAATATTTATTAAATCAAGCAACTGAAATCGCATTATGTAAAGTGAAATGATAGTATTTTCAAATGCTTATCTGTCGCTTGAAAAACGCATGCTTGTATATATTCTTGGGTATTATTCTTTAAATATAGCTCATTGTAAACGCTGCTTTTCCGCCATAAGATCATCCAACCGAGATTTATATACCATTGATCTACTTAAGCTTGTTGTTGTTGTTGTGCTGGTTTTTCTAAAACATTTCAACGCTCGCATCGGTCAGTGGCTGTAACCTAGCCAATGTATGAGCGCAAGTGTGCTCGGTCGCTTGTTAAAATAATCCAAATATGTGTTGCACGATTTCTGTTTATCTGTTTATTATAATAATGTAATTTGAGTATTGCTATTGTGGTTTTGTTTGTGTTTTTTTTTCGTCTTGTGTCTCTAATATACTCGGACATTCCACACGATACTGGAGATATGCCCGCTCGCTTCACACAGCTAACTCGGTGTTCATAATTATAAGCTGTGGTATTTAACGCCCACACACACTACGACCGCATACGGAATGCTTAACATTAACATTGTGGTGTAAAACATTTGTTTGCTGTTTAAATTTTCGACCAGAAACAGAATTTACATACACCGGCATGGCTATGTTGATTAAATGCCCATTTGTTTTCACATTAAACCAGAAATAAATTAGCAATTTAAATGATGTGAAAACGAAAACAAAAATGTTAAATACTTTAAAAATGAAATAAATTTTACCTTAAACTACGCTATACTTGAGGACTAACTAACGGCTTTAAAAGTTACCGAAATTATGCAAAATCCGTCATTAGTCACTGCCCTGTTGTTTGTCATGCGTTTTTTGTCATTATCTAAGAAATGAGACTTCAACCGATTTATTAAGAATGACGGTGCGACAGCACAAACCCTATCAATATGGGTATCAAACTTTGAGTTTTTAACAGTGCACTATTAGAAAAATATAAACTCTTATAAAATCCTTAGCTATTCCAAAAAACACAGATTAAACAAAAAAAATAAAATTCGTACGATAAATCACAATAAAATTTGTTTATTGGTATATAACCATGTAATAAATAGCTAAAATTATACAGTTTTCTTCGCTTGTAAATAATCCTCCATTCTTTTGAAAATATCGGCAAGTTGAGATTTCGGCCGATTTATTAAGAATGACCGTATGGCAGCACAAACCCTATCAATATGGATATCAAACTTTTAGTTTTAAGCAGCGCATTAATATAAAAATATAAACTTTGATAAAATCCTCAAAAATACTAAAACAACATATTTAAAAAAATCTTAGGTAAAACAAAATGTTTATTGGTACATAGCCATATTTAAGCGACAAAAATTATTCAGAGTCCTCCCCTTGTTAAGGATTCGACATTTTCTATGGGTTTTTTTTTTAAGATATCGGTAACTTGATATTTCAGCCGATTTATTAAGAATGGCTGTAAGGCGGTACAAACCCTATCAATATGGGTATCAAACTTTGAGTTTTTAACAGTACTATAATATAAAACTATAATCTTTGACGAAAACCTTAACAATAAAAAAATATTTTTTTAACAAAACTTTTCTACTGGTAAAAAGCCCCAAAAAATTATTTTATTGCTATAAAATCTTTATAAAAGTAGCAAGAACTAAACAATCTCGTTTACTTATTTAAAATTTGTCATTTTTCATAAAATTTTGGAGTATATCCGAAATTGAGATTTCGACCGATTTATTAGGAATAACAGTAGGACAGCACAAACCCTATCAATATGGGTATCAATCTTTAAGTTTTTAACAGTACGTGAATATAAAATTATAAACTTTGATAAAACTCGTAACAATATCATAAAATATCGATATCGTTCGAGGAAGATGTATATTTTCTATAAATTCGGCCTGCATACATTTTTTATATCTGTGAGTTGCGATTACACACGATTTATTAGGAATAAGAATCTGTCAACAAAACCCTATCCACATGGGTATAAAAAATCGAGTAATTTTAAGGGCTTTCCACTTAAATAAACGAATACACTTAAATAAACTTCTTGTTTAAGTTCTTAAGTTAGCAACAAATTTGATAAATTCAAAAATTCGAGTTCTTTCAAACAAAGGGTATCACCTTATGGAAATTTTTTTTTAAGCTGCTTTTATAGTTTCGAAAATTAAGCATGCCTTATTATTCCAGCATTTGCACTATGTTTTTTTGTAGGAATACCTGAAAGTTGAGATTTGGGGAAATTTATTATGAGTATGACACTGTCGAGAACAACTCTATTAATATGCATATCAAACTTCAAGAAACATAAGGGCCACCAATAAAATAAAAAAATTCGTAATTAAATTTCTGTATTATAGAAAAAATCCAAAAAACTCCCAAAAATATAAACGGTCGTTTAAAAACTTGAAATCAAAAAAGTAATCTAAACTTGTCCAGTGGTTTCAAATATACCCAAATTTTAGGAAGAGCCTTTATTTGCTACATTCATTTTAAAAGTTCGCCTCTAGTTACTCCACCTGTGGTTTTACAATATTCTATTGCAAATAAATGTTTGCTGATACCAGAGCTAAAATACCACACACACATATTTATAACCACAAAAGCGCACTTGCACAGAAATATTGTATGTCCGCGTGTGTGTGTGTGTGGTCTAGTGAAAACATGTAAAAATTAGCAGTTTAAATTGTGTGGCGACAAAAAAAAAACACAACAAATAATATGGGTGTTCATAAAATATTCGGTGGGAAAAAGTGTTGAATATTTAAAAAATTTCGAAAATATTTCCATGAAATGTGTGGCTACCAGTAGAATATCAGCAAATAAAAAATTTTACGACCCCAGGCACTATTCAAAAGTCTCAATCATCTTAGCCAAGAAAGAAAAAAAACCAAAGAAAATTATGTAAAGGTTGTGGTACTAGGATTAGTCCCAAGTTTAGTGACGAACAATTTGCATGACGCATGTCATGAGGAGACTGTCACGGATAATGTCTCAGTTTACAGCTAATGCTGAAAGATGGACAAATTATGCTAAACACCGTTGATATAAGTAGAGAAAATATATACTTGAAAATGTTAATTTCTTAAGAGTTGTTGAATTTTTAGGGGACATTTTTTCTAAATTGATGGTCAGTTTTAATACTAGGCTTGATTTTTGTGAACAGCTGCGAAATTTATACGACGCTTAGATTTTATGGCATTTTGTAAAAATTTCATAATCATTTATAGGCTTTTTTAATTGTTAGCTTTATAGGCTTCTTTAGATTTAGAAACATTTTTTTGGTTCTTGTTGGTCCGAACCTGCTTTATAAATAAAGCACTTTGATCTTGGGCCTGCTTCCTTCATTTTTATTAATTTACAGAGAAACTCTATTCCTTTTGTTCCTATTATGGATTTCATGTTCAGAAATAGCGTCCAAGAAGTAGCTAACACACATTTAAGCAATTTCCATAAAATTGGGGTCAAAATCTGTAACTTGAGATTTCCCCCGATTCATTAAGAATGAAGCAAATCGATAGCAAACCTTGGCAATATGGGTATCAAACTTCGCGTCTAAGTGTGTAAGCTGTTTAACAACTATAATTCTTATGAAATTAACAACTTGTCGACATCCTATATCAATTTTATGGGAAAAAACAATATTCAAAAAAAATACTCAATTTCTTTAATGAATGATTTTCGAGGACCT
Organism: Hydrotaea diabolus; assembly: GCA_963513945.1. Lineage (NCBI taxonomy): Eukaryota > Metazoa > Arthropoda > Insecta > Diptera > Muscidae > Hydrotaea > Hydrotaea diabolus. The sequence continues at coordinate 112,118,860 of OY740719.1, forward strand.
GAATCAGTTTTATGCAAAAAAAATATTAAAAAATTACAATTGGCCACAGTGCAGTGAAAGCTCATGTCCTAGATTTGTGTTTTTTTAAAATAGATTATCTTAGCAGACATCAATACAAGTAAAGGAAATATTTTGCAGATTTTTTTAAATTAATATTCTATTTTTGAATATTTTTGTTAATTGATTATAAGAAGTTAGTTGGCCTTGACAAGTTTGTTTTCTGGAAAGGGGAACGGTCTGTAATTTGGTGTCTATTAAACATATTGTTGAACATTTAATCATTTCCTATTCAATTTAAATCAAAATCTTTAACTTGCGATTTCGCCCAATTCATTACGAATGAGCCAAAACATTAAATAACCTAAGCATTTCGATCTTGAGCGTGCTTCCTCCAGATTTAACATTATTTTTGAATCAGAAAGAAACTGCTTTCTTAATGTTGGTGTTATGGATTTCCTGTTCAGAAATAGTGTCCAAGAAGTAACTAACACACATTTAACCGATTTCCTTAAAATTGGGGTCAAAATCTGTAACTTGAGATTTCCCCCGATTCATTAAGAATGAGCCAAATCGATAGCAAACCTTGACAATATGGGTATCAAACTTCGCGTCTAAGCGTGTAAGCTCTTGTACAACTATAATTCTTATGAAATTAAAAATTTTTCGACATCCTATATCAATTTTATGGGAAAATATTAGGAAAAAAAACAATATTGAAAATAAAAAAAATACTCAATTTCTTCACCACACATATCAAAATACTTTTTTTAATTAACTACTGAAATTTTTATTCTACCTTGAACAATTTTTTCTACCATTTTGGTGTCCCACAAACAAATTTTTGAACATTTAACCATTAACCTTAAAATAAGTTAAAAATCTCCCACTCTAGATGTCCCCCGATTGATTAGGAATGGGTCAAATCGTTAGATAACCTCGGCATTATGGGTATCAAACTACGCGTCTAATTGTGTTAGCTCTTTTAAAACTATAATTCTTATAAAATTAACGATTTTTCAACAACATATATCAATTTTATGGGAAAATATTAAAAAAAAGCAACACTCACTGAGTCTACAATGTTTTGAAAGTTGTTATTTTTTATGTGCCGCACAAGTGGTCACAACATTCAGATAACCAAGTGTATTGGTGTTGTTAATGCTCGAAAAGAAATCTAAATTCCATTCACAGACCACAAAACGCACCATAGACAAATGTGTGGTCTAGAAACCGAAAAACGAAATGAAACTCAGAAAAAAAAAAATACAAAGTCAAACAAAAAAGAACTGCTCAAATGTTCTGAGGCAACACGAACTTTAATTACTGAACAGCACAAAAACAAAACTTAAAATCAAAAACAAAACAAACAAAAAATCCGAACATAAAACTAGCGGTTGCAGTTGTTTGTTAGCAATTCTTTTTTAATTCTGTACTTTGTTGGAAAATTTGTCATATTATTGCTTTGTTATAAATTATGGGAATAGCGTTTTTTTTTCGTTGCTGCTGTTTTGTTTTGCTGTTCTTATATTTTATAAATATTAATTAACATTTTTGTTGTTGTCTTTACATCGCTTTGATGTATGCACATAAATTGTAACGTATGCAACCGCAGACATTTGCCGAACATAGGCAACATTGTCTGAAATTATTTTTTGATCTGTCAGATGTCATTTAATATGACTTATATGCTTATTATGTATTTTCGTTGTTTGAAAACTTTTCCAGTATCCACCGACTGACTGAGTGAGTGTGACTCTGACACAGCCTCAAACGGGCGGCCTGAGAGCGGCTCGGGTTAAAGCACTGACAATTGTCGTTATAAAATTTACATAAAATTAACATTAATCTTTGTAGAGTGTGTATTTTTGCTAATATAGAAAAATAATTGTTTGTTTGATTTGATTTGCACCACCGACTAGATGTGTGTGGCATAGAAATACAAAAAAAAGTGTTGTACCAAAAATAGTATTAGCACGATGTGTCAATTTAAGACAATTGTTAATTTTTCAAAAAGAGAAAAATCTACATAAACACCTTGTTAACATTTCATTACTTTTTTCGCCAGCAACGTTATTTAAACCACTAATTAAACGACAAGAGGACATTGTTTAAATAGCTTTGGCGACGGACTATGCCGTAGAACAATGGGTAAAAATATGAAAGGTGCTGCCGCTTAGATAGAAAAAAATATTCCATAAAATGTCACTGTTGGGGCCCCCACCGTTCTTTTTTAGGAGTCTTCTTATTTAAACTAAACAATATTTTTATAAATTCTCTTTCGATAAGTTAGTAATTTTCTTCAAAAGTCGTGTTTCCTTGAGAGAACAGGTGTATCATTAATTATGCCGCTTGCTTTAGTCTTTTTACATTTATTTTGAATTTTTAAAATAAATTTGAATCATTTTTTATTTAAGGTTTTAAAATATTTCTTATATAGACAATTTGTATTTTGTTTTTCGGCACTTTTGTAAGAAAATCCCTCGCAGTATTATGCAAAGTATTTTGAGTAGCCACAATATTAATCATGTACGAGGAAGGTATGAACAGTGTAGGCAACGGCACATGTTGTCATGGAGTGATAAGGGTACAAGTCATCATACTGTTCTTGCTGGGAGTCAAAAGAACTGTTGAAGGTAGTTCATCAAGTCATGCTTATTGCACTTTTCCTCGCCAAACGGTTCAAGTTCCTCATGAAGAAGACTAAGGAAGAGACTTGTTCTATTAGGAGGATCATGAAGGGTGCCAAACACATTTCCCTAGTGCTCTTTTATTAGTATTAGTGTTGTTATCATAACAATTTTTTTTCAAACTATTTTTTGTGAGTAGCAGGTACCTGCTAAAAGTCCCCTAACGGAAACCATGTATGTACCCCAAGTGTAAGGAAGACTTATTAGATTTAATTTAATTTTTCGTTCTTCTTCATAAGTAGTTGGTCACAAGAAAAATGTAATACTGAAACTTAAGTATTGTTCTTAAGAACGACTTTACAAACGCAGTCCAACATATCACGAGGGTATCTGCGCTTTACGAGAACTAAACATCTTAATGTCAACTAAAGTATTGTAATTGTACAATAGAAGTAGTCAAAAAGAGCGGAAGAAGTATTAGAATTAACACCGAAAATATGACGGCTTAAATTGTCAACAAAAAATAGTTCACAACATTAATCGGCCAACGAAAATCTTTCGAGGTTGATTCAAGCCTTTAGTCATATTAGATTTTTGTTTAAAAAAAATCGTAGTCCATACAACAACTTCCATGTTGTAGGAGAAACGAAATATTTTGCAATAAATGACCTCGTATAATTCTCCACAAAATACTTTAATATCTTTATACAATCGAGATATTTTAAAAAAGTTCATATTTTCGCGTTTGTTTCTTGATATTTTGACACTTAAATCTATTTTCTTTGGGAAATCACTGTTATAATTGAAACTGAGCGAATGTACCAAAGACAGCAACCGTGTGCTTAACAGATGTTGCTTAGGGTTGGTTTATTGCCAAAAAATCCATGGACATTTCGTTCTGGCCCTGACTTGTTCCCTTTTTCGTTGGTAAAACAATTGGTCTTTATCTGTTAAAAAAATAATAGAGGCCGTCCTGAACGTAGTAAAAACTGAAATTAAAAATTTAAACCTTCAGAAAAAATCTTAAAACAATCTAAGATCAACACAAAAAACAATTATTAATATTAGGACCACAAAAAACAATTATTAATATTATAGGAAATTCTGATAATGGACTTGAAATTGAATCCACAATTGTCGATGGACAGTAAGGAGCCACTTGCATTACATTCGATAAAAAAAAGTCGCATTATTACAATACAAATTCAGTGAACTTTTAACAGTTGAGCTATCCTTCTGGATCATTTTTATTTTGTTTTTTTACGCTTTACACAGTCCAAAGTCAGTCAGAATTACCCACAAATTCTCTAGAAACCCAAAACTGTTACTACCAGAAATCGGAGAATAGATGATTTGAAAGATATATCGATTCTAATCACCGTCAAATTGTCTACGTGTATCTTGATTGGATTTGAGCTTATTCGCTTCTCAATGAGAAATAGCGCATTAACTTAAGGAAAACTCAATATCACAACATCTCATTACCATTTCCATTATCAGGTAATGACACTTCAATACACTTTGCATTATTTTGAAACCAAAATAAAAGTATAACTTGCTATTGATCAAGAGCTCAGTCTCTAAACATCTTTCAGGTTCAGAATTTTCCTGCTCTAATTTTAACATCCTCTCAATCTCTGTTTCTCTCAATCTCTCTCTCTCTCTCTCTCTCTCGCTTTCTTACTGCTACTAACTATAATCGCAGAATAGACCAATTGGAAATTAATATCGCTTCTAGTAAACGCGAAAATATCTTCATGTATCTTATTTGGATCGGGGCCTATTCGCTTCTCAATGAGATGAGAGCAGATTGCCATAACAAGATATTAATATCACAGAACATCTTATTACCATTACCAGGTTATGATACCTCTGTGGATTATTTTTAAACCAATAAAGTAGGACTAGCTATCGATTATCGTGTATCACTGTATTGACATTAAAAGCTCAATCTACAAACATGTTTTAGGTTCAGGATTGTCCTGCCTCTCATTTTAAAAACATCTTTTTCTCTGGATGCCTTACTGCGCAAATTGAAATTCATATTAATAGGGTTTGCGTAATAAAAAGTGACAAGATTGGTTTACTCTCTAGAGTGTGTGTGTCTACTAACCCACCTAGTGAATATGCTAGGCCTTCTCACAAAAGACCTTCCAGACCTTCGTTAATGCCTTGCAAAACAAGGCATTCCAAAAAGCTTTCATTTTAAATCTTGTACATAATCGTTGCTGACTTCCATAATTATGCATTGCGAAAGGCTTCTTTTGCACATAAAAAATGAATGTCGCTGCTTAAAGAAAGTCCGCTAAATGGCCTTGAGAAGGTCCTCAGTTATATAAAAAGAGAGATTTGTCAATGCCTTCCAAAATTAGGCATTCCAGAAAGCCTTCTTTTTAAATCTAACACATAATTATCAATGTCTTACAAAATAATCCAGTCCATTAGGCTTCTTTTGTACATCAAAAATTATTTCCCACACATTGTCGCTGCTGAAGGTAGACCAGCTAGAAGGCCTTTTAAAGGTCCTAATTTTTATAGTAAGAGAGACGCAAGATGCTAGGGCCCAATTCTCCACACACATTATCGTATTTTTTCAACTCTGGGTACATATTTTTTAACTTTAAGTAAGCTTGCGTGGAAGCACCGTCCAAAGCAATGTTGCAGCCGTTTGGTCTAAGTCGCAGTCAGTGAGTACAGGAATGGTATTGCTCGGGGATTTGAATAATTTTCGCCATTAATACCTTAATATTGATGTTGAAGTTAATTTCAGACCACAGAACCCTTCTCCTCCTATTAAGAACCCTTCTCCTCCTATTGATCTAAATACTTTCCCCACACTCACCCGACTACACCTCGTTATGCCGACAATGATTGATTAAGTGTTAGCAACTTATTAAATGCTGATTAACAAAACACAATATGTTTTACACTCACATTACAAAAGCTACTTTAGGCCAGCAAACGGAAAAACGCCAACAGAAAGCGGCAAAAACCACAACAACAAACACCACTTACGCTCACGCCCAAAAGCAATGGAAGAAGCAAATCTTAAAATAAAAAACAAAGCCCGACTGGGGCAAATGTTTAAAGTTAACACCCCCAAACGAAAAAAAAAATCCGAATCGAACCAAAACAAAGTAAAACGCCAAAGAAAACTCGTGTTTTGTGATTAGGTAAAAATTAGTTTATTGTTAAAATTAGAGGGCGTTAAAGAAAAAAGGTAACCACGCCGCCGCACTGGGCAGAGGGAGAGGGTGTATGCTAGAGATAGAGAGAGGGCGAGGAGAAGAGGAGAAATGCTAAGTACAGACCGGACGGCTAGAAATGCTTAGCAACGCAAGAAACACAGTTAAGGCGGCTTTGTTTTGAACACGGAACCATTTGTTTGCGGGCTTAAGGTTAAACCCCCCAAATTATGAGTTTTGAAAGAAAAAACAAAAAATTAACCAAAAGGTCATATGTAAAATTAGGAGAAATATTGTAAATTAAGGCCTTAAACTAAACACCAAACGAAATAGAAAAAACAAAAAAACGACATGATTAATGATCAAAGGTTCGAGGGCTTTTTTGTTAAAATAATTTTTTTTCGATGTTTTTTAACTACCAAAAATACAATTTTTAATTATATATAAAAAGATTTTGTTTAGCATATGGTCGGCGAGAGAGAAAAAAAAACGTATTTAAATGTTGACCTTTAACTAAACAACAAATTTTATGCTTGTTGTTTCAAGCCATCCCCAAGAGGTTTCTGTTTAATTTAAGCCTTGTAGTTTTTGGTTTAAAGTAAATTAACACTTCTGGCCGCCACAACGAAAGGAAAACAAGAACCGTAACGAAATCGTATCGTAAATGATTTGCAGCAAATCAAATGCAAAGCATCTTTACAACCGCCAACAATGGAGTGGTGGAAACCCACAAACGAAACTTTACCAAGGCCCCCACCCCTCCCTCGAACCAAAACATAATGTGGCAACCTGTGCCGACTACTTTAAGGTTAAGAAATGTTGTAAACGATTTTTTTTCGTTCGCTGTGCTCTTTCTCTTCTTCTTCTTTTCAATTAAATCACATAGCAAATTGATTTTGTGAAGCATGACACATAAATACCTTTTGGAACGAAAAGAGAAAAAAATCGTAAAAAAAACACACTCACACACATGCAGTATATTCAGCAACATTTCGCTTGCCATGCCAATCTGCATGCATAAGTTGTAAAACAACAAATTGAAAATTCTTTTCTATGTCCCAAGGAATGCTGCAGCTTTTCAGCCAGACAAAGGCCAAAAGCTATGGAGACCTTTTTGGGACACCAAGCAAGCCAGCAACACCAACAAACCGAAAATCAGTGAAGTCAATATCCACTACCATGCAGAGGCATCTTTGGCTAAACATAAATGTGAACAACACTCTCACCGTTCGAAGGTGTTCTGGTGCTGAGATTCCAGATGTTTAGGCGCGCTTATCAGCTGGGACACATCGAATGACCTGCTAGACCTTATCTTACTACTTTAGAATTTAAATTGTTTTTTTTTAAACAAGCAGCAAGCGGCGCTAGCAGTAAAATTTCAAATTTATTTGTTAAATTAAAATTTCCTACATTTTGTTTTTCTTGATAAATAAATTAAAAACGCCAAAATCGAAAAGTGGCCCTTTTTCTTAAATTTTTCTTTTATTCTTATCTGATAGACTTCTGTCTGTTGACAGCGTTTGAAGATCTCCTGGCTAGTAAACGTTGAACGTAGAAAACAGTTGCGCTGCTTTGCTTTTTCGTTGAGGTGCTAACAAATAGTCGTTGCATGTTTAGAGAGGCTCTTTGCGGTTAATGCGAAAATATATAACTTTTTTCTAGATTGCTGGCGATGAAATAGGCATGTGCTTAGAACATAATCATGAAATGAATTAATTATGAAAGTATCATAAATTTTGCTTGCTAAGAGATAAAGAAATGAAAAATTATAACTTTATTAAAGCAGAGGTTAAGTGGAGTATTCAAACGTGTTCAGGGGCTATAAGGGCCCTTAGGATGCTGTACAAAAGGCCTCAATAAAAGCTGCCTTATGTTAAGTAACCACATGTCCTAGTTTGCTTTTGGCCTGTTTTAGAGCCCATGAGGTTCTTAAGTAATGGGTGATTAGTTTAAAGGTATTTTTTCAAAATAAAAAAAATTAAAAAAAATAAAACCAAATGTGGAATATTTGTGGTTCTTTCGAAAGGACATTTTATGCCATTTATTTTTTGAATATAATTTCCTTCAAATGTAGGCCGCAACTAGGCTTCAGGGTGTCCATTCTGGGGGTCCAATTTCGGATGACTCGTTCGAGCATTTCGACCAGTATGACGTAATGTTGGCTACCAAAACCTGAATCGTAGCTGGTTTGTCAGCATAGACTTTGGACTTTACCAAAGAAAAAAGTCTAAAGGCCGATCTAGACGGCCAGGCCAACTCACCGACCCAAAATGTGAAACTAGCTGCTCTTCGAAATCGCCTCTTAATAGATCCAATGTTTGAGCAGCTGTATGGCAAGTGGCTCCGTATTGTTGAATCAAAATATCGTCAAGATTACGGACTTAAATTTCAGGTAGCAAAAAGTTTCAGGGTTACGTTCCGGCCATTATAATTGTTGAAAATACATGGACCGATGATTCCACCAGCTCAGAAACTGCTCCACCCGTTAGATAGAGATAAAGATTAAATTAAAAATATTGTTTTCGTATAGCCTTGTCCTTCCGTCCGTAATAAAAGCACTATAGCAGTCCTACGAATTTACCTAGGAAGCTGAAATTTGGCATGAAGGTTGCTTATAGTAAGCTGTTTAACATTGTAAATAGGCGAAACTGGCTCAGGGGAAATAAAGTTTCTGTTTAAGAGGCTAAAGATACCTATTTTCTTACAGTGGAGGGAATGTACGAAACATTTGATGTTTTCGTTTGTTTCTTTTTAATTTGTTCCAAGTAAACAGACTATACCATTTTCTGAAATAACACCTTAACTGCTTTCATTCTTTACCCATCTTGCATAATGTAACAGGGCTATTTCTGCATTTTTAATAAATCGGAGAATATACCAACTTTAAGATATTACTGTCTTTTATAAGCCATGTGATTGGCCATCACATTTATCGTTTATGGCACCATTTTTAACTTGTCTGTATATAACTATAATCGATTATAAGACCTTTCAATGCGAACAGTTCGCGTGCTTTGATTTTGAATATGGAAATGTTGTAGGTGTACAAACTGGCTCCGTGCCTCGATAAGAAGTAGCAGCAGCAAAAATATTGCATATTCAATGTGTCTACTGTTAAATTATTCGTTTTGAAATTCAAGAAAAGATTACATCAATTAAATATTTCTTGTAATCTCTGCTTAACATTTATTTAAATGCTATTATAAACAAATAATTAACACATTCATTAACAACAAAGCAATTCAAGCTGATTTCTTAACACATCTGTTCAATGTGAAATTATATGTACACGTACATGCATGCAGATATGTCTGCGCGAGTGAAGAAAATCATAAAAATGCTGGCAAAACAGAGGCTAAAAAGCGGCTGTGTGCCATAATAAACATGTAAACGTTAAAGCAAGAGAACGAAATAAATTCTGGGCCAGCATATAATGAATTGAGATCTTAATGAAATCCCAATTTCACTTTAAAATCTGGCCGAGAATGATGAGGATGCCAATGTACGCGGCTCGAAGTTGGGATGACTGTATGAAAACAAGTTTGTTGCTTAAGTCTTTTGTTTTAGTGAGGGGGCCTTTCATTCATTAAGAACTTTTCCAATGAGCTACGACGGCTTAAAATTAATAATGAACAACAGCAGCTACAAAGCACATTTTTAAAAATCGTAAATTCACGATAAGGCATTGAAAACGATAAATTCGTTGTTGCCGATACAGAGAGAGAGGGAGAGAAAAAAATATCATAAAACTTACAACATCACCATATAAATAATTTGTACATACATACATACATGTGTATGTATGTACGCATATCTGTACGGTGTTGTGTTGCACTGGAGTAGTCGTCTCTCCACCAAAGAAGCGATGTTTGATGGCTGTCTTAATGTTGCTTTGCACCTGCATACAATTTTGTGATGTTGCTGCTGCTCATTGTTTCTTAATGCACAACGTAAATTAATAATAATTATTTATGCAGTGTTGTTAAACAATAACAGCAGCAGCAACAACAACAACAACAGCAACATCAGACATATAGCCAGCCTGCAACGGAAGAAGGTGTTGGTAATATTGGAGGCATCCAAAGTTGGGACATAGAGGCTACCGTACAGAGCTCAGTGCAACACTCGCCTGTGATTAGCCAAGTTTTCAATGAATAAAGAAAATTGTGCTGGAACACAACAACAGCAGCCACTTGATTGCTGTTTAAATCTCAACTCAACTCATATTGCGGCAACTTAGGTCGCTGGCTGGCTGGCGATGGCAGTTGGGCGATCAGCAATCTGCTGCTGCACAATTACACATTTGCTTTGGGATGCCCGATGCCATCGCATACAGCCAACTCATTCTAAAGCTAATTTTCTTCAATCGTTAGACGTGCTAGAGTTGTTTTTTCACTCTCCACTTCGTTTTGATATTTAAAATGTCTTGTCATGCATACAGACATTAGTGGGTGGTTTTCAGCGTAACGCCTTCTGAATGCAAACATACGAGTACTCGTATGGGATCAGGCCGATGTTGCCTTTAGCCGATGATAATGATGACCGTGCTTAAAATATTTTCAAATAATGATGTGCACATTTTCTTTTTAACATGGACTTGGCAGCCTCCATCGTTGGTTTTTCGCATTTGTCTCCCTGGTTAATAAAGCTGATAAACTTGTTGCTGGCTTTGTTCAATCTTTATTTCTCTCTACTCCAAATGACGAGAACCCAAATAGTGGCTGTTTACTTATTTTTTTCTTTTCGTTTTAATGTTTTCCATACAAACGATTCTTATCGTTACCAGTTACCGTTTGCCAGAATGAAAAAGGTGTTGCTTCAAAGAACGTGCTGTGCTGTGCATAACTAATATTTGTGATTTGTTTATACGTTTCACTTTAATAGAATAAGGTGTTAATAGGTGAAATTGGCATGGAAGCATGTTGGTAATGTAATCAAATTAAACCCATAAGCTTGGAAAATCTAAGGTTTATTGTACAAATTGTCACATATCTTAAAAAGGTTAGTTACAGAATTTACTTTACCATGGATTATGTAGGTATACTGCGAAGTTGAGATTTCCGCCGATCTATTAAGAATGAGCTATATGTTGTGGTAGTATAATCAAAATTGGTCTCAAAATTTTGGAAATTAAACAAAGATTGAGGGAAAAATATAAACCAATGAAATTAAGGGCAGTATTTGGCGAAATCAAAGAGTTTAGTTAAACTAGAGAAATGAACTCGTGCTCTATTTTTCGAAAAGTATCAAGTTAGTTGAAAATATTGCTACACTCCTTAATTAGTTTGGTTATAAATATTATTTTGCCATGGATTTTTAAGGTTTATTTAAAAGTTGAGATTTTCCCCGATTTATTAAGAATGAGCTATATGTTGTTGCATCATAGTCAAAATGGGTCTCAAAATTTTGGAAATTAAACAAATATTGTAGAAAAAATATAAACCAATGAAATTAAGGGCAGTATTCGGCAAATTGGAGAGTTTAGTTAAACTAGAGAAATGAACTCTCCTTACGTAGTTTAGTTACAAATGTTACATTCCCATTGGGTTTAAAGGTTTATTTTAAATTTGAGATTTCCTCCGATTTATTAAGAATGAGCTATATATTGTGGCATCATAATCAAAATGGGTCTCAAAATTTTGCAAATAAAACTAAGATTGTAGAAAAAATATAAACCAATGAAATTAGGGCATTATTAAGTGGTATCGTAGAGTAATGCTTGCCTGGAATGGCAAACCAATCAAAAATAAAGTAATTCATTTCAAATCTTCTCACTTAGTGAGATAAATGGGCATTAATATTACCAAAAGTGTACCACGTTCATCTAGGATCTGAGCTGACAACGTCCAAGAGCATTACATTAGTGGCTTAAAGATGAACTCTAATATCCTGAGGTTACCACACAATGACTTACGAATTAGCAGACAAAATGTGGCATACCAGTGGCAGATTTGTTATCAATACGTGACATTTTTGGCCCAAAGGTGACGATTGCAGGAATATTAGTAACTTAGAAAATTCTGGGTATAAAGAAAAATATTTAGTATACATGAGGTACACATAAGAGTGGGCCGAGTTTCTTTGCTTTAGTTCAACTCAAGATGTGATTTTACGAACATCTTGAAGTAATTTCCATGACTGTATATGCCTAAAATAATTTGTAAGCCTGTGAGAAGGTTCATCATTCTCAGATCCAGATTTCTGTTGGAGCTATCGCGGACATCGACCGCTAATGGTGCGGATTTTATCACCAGCACATCCACAAAAGACTGTCTTCTTCTCAATCACTTCTGAGCTTTACAGTGGATTCATTACTCGAAGACGAAATATTGTGTAGGAGCTACTGAAGACAATCGACCGCTTCTTTTATTAGTGAACACTTATTTTTTTAAAATATGCAAAGTACCACCTGTACAGATACAAACGAGGTGGGAATTTAAAATTACTATCGAGTCGCCGAAAAGTCTTTCATTGCAAGACGAAATTTTATATTAGAGCTACTCAAAAGAGGCGGACATTTGGAATTTCTTTTGGCTCACTGAAAAAATCTTTCATTCTAAAATAGAATATTACATAACAGCTACTCTAGGAAGTCGTCATTTCCTCTCTGATTGAACAATTGTGGTTAAGATATGTATAATTTCAATATAAATAACCTATACTAAAAGGTGAAATTTGGTCATTTCCTTAAAATGTGTCCATAATACGCGGACGAAAAATTGTGTTGGGCATCGACTCTATCTCTCTTTATAGAGCAAGGAGTTTGACGTGGTATGTTGTCAAAAACTATTAATTTTTATCACCAGCACATACAGAGAAAAAAACATACGGGTTCTATTTTCACTACCACAAGTTTAATCTTCTATCAATTTTCCAAAATTGCTTATTTCTCAACTGTCTTAATATATTGTAAAGATTTTCCATCATAAAAAAACCTGCACTTAATGCCCTTTAATTTGATACACATTTTTCGTATATTTATCAGAGTTGAGATTTTGACCGATTCATTAAGAATACGGTATAGCGCCCTCCAACCCTATCGATATGGGTATCAAAATTCTTCGTTTTTAATACACTTTACATTAAAAATATAAACCCTACGTTAGAAGAGTTTAAAAAGTTAGAAACACAAAAAGTTACAAATGTCTTTGTAAATGGAGGTTTTTCTTTCACTACGTATTGTTGGCCTGAAACAAACATGTCACAATAAAGTTATAAAATGTAATGCCATGTCTTCAACATTTGAAACTAATAACCGTATGGCATAGAGCAAGAACAACAAGAAACATTAGCTGAATATAATGAAACTTTTAAAAACACGCACACATAACATACCGACAAACGACAATAACCACATCCTTTACGCCAGGGCCCTTTAAAGGCAATATCAGCACAATAACATACATATACACTCACACATGTACACGCGCACACAAACATCACCCTCACAATGCAGTCTAAAAATTAGCATATTGTGTTACCGCACTTCCTGCCACACTTTTTTAACTCTTTAACTGTGATTTTTTTTTCTGTTCAGTTCTGTTCTGTTTTCTCTTTCTTTGCGCTGTGGTTGCTGTTCTTGCTATTGTTGTTGGCTGCTCTTTAATACACTTAACTTCGATGGGCCTGTAGTCTTTTATAAACCGCCAATGGATCGTATAATATCCGTTTTCAAAACTTTATAACACATTTTACTCACCCTTTTGCGGAGCTTTTGAGTGAATACAAAACACTGTGGCAGAATAAATCACAATACAACAACAAAAAAAGCATACGCTAAACAGACACGCACCCACCAGCGCTAGCGCCTGTATGTTTGCCCGAATGTAAGTCATACTTCCTTCTGCCTGCACCCCCGCCGTCGTGCGATTTCTTCGACAACATTATATTTGTATATTTAAATCGTGTTTAATGGCATGAAAACTACATTGCAATTGCAATGTTAAATTTCTGTGTGATACGTTTTCGGAACACTCAGAATAGCAGCCGAGAATAAAAAAAAATCGTTGCCGTTTTTCTCTCCTTACATTCATTCTTTACACTTGTTAAGAGCTCTGACACGCATTGCGGTGTGATGGTGTTTTTTTTCTCCATTTCTTTCTTGGCGAAGTGGAGGGCCTGTTAAGTTAAGGAAACTAAAAATTAGATTTTCATTTTATTGATTCAGAAATTCTATCAGAAATCTTTAAAAAATGCTTATTTTTCTTATTCTACGGCTTTTTTAGTTTAAGCTTTCATGCAGCTTTCGCTTGGTGCCCTACGTAAAAGTTGAGATTTGAACCGATTTATTAGGAATATCGTAGTTTTCATTATAATGCTAGCAAAATTGGTATCAAACTTTAAGGCTCGAACTAAGCTTTAATATAAAAATATAAACCTGAACATTAAAGAGTAGTTGCCAAAAATAAAGCAGGTATATATTAGAAAGGCTAATGTCTACATAACACAAAACTTATCATAACTCTAAACTAAAGATATTAAGAAGCAGTTTATATCCTTATGAAAACTGTTATATTTGTTTGTATAGCTGCAGTAAAGTAATGTACATCAGGGAAAATAAAACCTAAATTTAAATTTCAAACTTTAACCCAGCTTTACATTTTTTTAAAATGTTGCCGCATGTTCCTGAAACATGCATATTTTTCTTATAATAATGCTTTATTAGTATAAGCTTGCACAAAGCTTTTGTTTTGTGTTAGTTTTTCGAGCATATGAAAAGTTTGAGATTATGACCGATTTATTAAGAACATCGTAGTTTTCATAATAAACCCACCAAAATGGGTATCAAACTTCTTAGTTTTAACTAAACTTTACTATAAAAATATAAACCTTAATATTAAAGCCGATAAGCCCTAGGAATATTAAGATTATATCAAAAACAAAAAAACTATCAATTCCTAATTATTTTGAAATTAAGGACAACACTTTAGTATTTGTATATACTATAGTGTCATGTTGTTTTTTATGCCTGCAGCAAAATTTACCTTGCATCTTTAGCACACAACGTAACGACCCCGCCCTCCTACGTTTCACACACTGGTTGTCTCGTTTGCTTTGGATTTCGCTTGGCACGTTTACTTGTTTGCAAAAGTTTTTCTTTTCTGGCTAAATAGAAAAACTTAGATTTCTACTGCAAAGTTTCGCAGTGCAAAAAAAAAAATGGAAGAAGAAAAAACACCAAACTGCTGTTATTTCTTCCACCACTTCTCGGCACAACTTAAGTGACGTTTAACATGTGCCTCTTTTCGGATTTAGATGGAGAAAAAAACTTTGGTTTATGGTATGACGGTTTGTGTGCAAAGGAAACTCCATGAGTCGTTTGTGGTTTTCCTGTGTTTATATCAAGCCACATAACGTAACTATACAACATAACAACAGGAAATTTTGAGATTATATGTTAATAACAGGATGGGTATGGTTAAAATCACCCGCATTTAGCTTACACTTTATGGTATTCCAAGTGTTGGTGGGGACGTTGTGGGTTATGCTGACGATGATGATGTCTGCAAGACTTTGATGGGCTTACCTGCAAAGACAGAAAAAAATAAAATATGTTTAGCAAAACAAAAACTAAATTCTCTTTGGGATTTATTTGCATTACAAAATGCAATAAATTATTTACAATTATATTTAATTAAAGTTTTTTTTTGGTACGTTAAGATATCGCACAAAAGGAAACCTTGACGTGTTTTAAAAGCTGCATGCGAATGTTGTGATGTGGGGTCTTGTTGTTTCGGGAAGGCCATAATGTTATTTATAATTGCATTAGTAATTTTAATTGTAGCGTATAATTGAAGTAGTTGACATACAAAAGTAAAGTAATGATTTTTTTTTTAATTCAGCTCAGCTAAATTGTGAAAATTTCGATAATTTCTGTTATAAGATAACAGAAGTGTAATAAGATCTTTAAATAAAGACGGCTTTAGGAGCTAAATAAACATCTTGGTCATTATAGTGTTACAACCTAGGTTAAAATCGTGTAAATAGATAAAATACAAACATGAGTCACCCGGTGTCGACTGTTATTTTATTAAAAATTATAAGGTTAACAGTAGATCAATTAATTGAAGTAGTTCACATTCAAGGAAAAAATAAAGATTTTTCTTCAATTCAGCTCAGCTGAATAAGGAATTTTTCTGTGCAAAGCCCTCAAACTCGTAAATTAAGATTGTTTGATAATGTTATCTAGACATTTTCGCGTTATTGGGTTACCATGTAGTTCATGGATCTTGTGATTTGATGTAATGCATACATGAATCACCCGGCTTTTTAATTATTTTATTAAAAATTGTTTAATAAATAGTAATTACTAGAGCAAATAATTGTAGTTGTTGACATACAATGAAAAAAAATGATTTCCCCTTAATTCAGCTCAGCTGAATTAGGAAATATCCTATATATTCTGTTTTATAAAAGCAATTAGGGCAAACAATTTTAGTATTAGGTTACCATGTAGATCATAGATCTTGCGATTGGATGTAATGCAACATGAGTCACCTGGTTTTTATTTTTTAAAAAGTTTTCTTCAATTAAGCTTAGCTCAATTGTGAAATTATCTTAAGTTTCTGTTTCAGACTAACAAAACAACCCTAAGAATATATTTGAATGAATCTTGTATGATTAGGTCACCATATAGGTCATAAATCTTGCGATTTCATATAAAACATATATGACCCAGCTTCATATTTTAATTCATAAAAAATTACAAAATTATTAATGAATTCAAAACCCTACAATTATTAATGAATTAAAAAATCATTTTTTTATTTCTTGTACTCCTATGTCATTCATTAATAATTGTAGGGTTAACAGTAGTTATAGCGAATCAATGAAGAAGTTGTTATTTAAAGAAAAATAAAGATTTTTTCAGTAGCTCAGCTGAACTATACAATTTTCGATAGTCTCTGTTTATAAAATCGTATGAAAATTTTTAACTGAAGCCTGTTTAGTTAGATAATCAAGCATTGTGACTAAGTTATCAGGTCATACATTTTGTGAATGGATATAACGCTTACACGAGTCACCCGGTTTTAAATTTTATCTTTAACTTCTTTAACTTTTGTCATTCGAAATTGTTAGGTTAACAGGAGAAAAATTTAAGTATTTGACATACAAAAAATAAAAGAATGATTTTTAATTCAGCTCAGCTGAATTGTAAAATTTTCTTTATATTAATTTAAGTATAAGTAGTTGGCATAGGAGTACAAGAAATAAAAGAATGATTTTTTAATTCAGCTCAGCTGAATTTTAAAATTGTCTTTATATTATGTTTTAATCTTACAAAAATATAAGATGAACTTAAGATTTAGCCTATTTACTAAGCAAATCTAGCATTAAGTCTGATACTGTGTTTGCTATGAGGGTCTAAGGTCTTGTGATGGAATATATAAGTAAATTAATTACCCATTTGCAATAGTTGCCACTTGTTTGTACGTAAAATAGTTGCCAACTTTGATTAAACTGGCACTAGGTGGGATATTCCTTTAACTTCTTTATTGTCTATTGTCACTAAACCCACGACATTGTTAGTCGGTCAAATAAAACTCACCTTTTGTTAATTGATTTTCACCTATTGTTAATTTTCATTGAGCTTAGATAGTTCATAGAAAACGCTTTTATGGGTTAGAAGATTTTTATACATTTCAAATTTATAAAATGGGCTAAATTATTTTTTAAAGAAATAAGGACGATATAAAATTATAATACAAATTTAAATTTCCTTGTTGTTTTTTAAACACATCGAGCTATTCTGGAAGGCCAACAGATTTTTGCCCACAAATAATTTTCGGTTTGAATTTCGGCATTTATTCTCTATGAGATGTATAATGGTAGCTTTATTTCACTCTAAAGATCATATTTCTAAACCATTTCCCGCCTCCTACCATTTCCTATGAATTTTTTGTGAATATCTCGAAGTTGAGATTTCGACCGATTGAATAGGAACATTATAGTTTACAAGCTAGACCCAGCAAAATGGGTATCTAAAGGCGTAGAATTTAATAGGCATTACTAAAAAAATATAAACCAATAAGTTTGGGATAATTTGAAGAACTGAACTAAAAAGTTTATAAAACAAATAATTGAAAACACTTACATACCTAGCTTAGACGTTTCTATCTGCATAACCCCAAATGAACCCAATTATTTATCCCGCATCTACTTCCTAAGCTATTTATTCCACATAACAATAGTACATTAAATTTCAGCTAAGCTGAATTGAATTTAATAAACACCTTGGTAGCATTACAAAATTTCCGTAGAAAATTTGTCTAACCCATATCCGCTCTATACTACAACAAAAATCTGAAATGTTCTCTTGTTCTCTTCTAATTTCCTGTTTTTGCTTTACTTCTCTCGCTATTGTTGCTGTGTTTGTTGTACCAGATTTTTTCCACCAACTCATGCTTGTAATTGTTTAGGTTTTATAAACAAATTAATACTCATTACCAATTATTAAATAATTACACCGATTCTGTTCTTAGTGTTGCTTTGTTCATCCATCGTCCATCGATCGCCGTTGCACAATGACATGCAATTGATACTTTCGGAATATGGTCGGCGGGAGAGATTGGAAAGCGGAGAACACCACAAAGAGCAACTTAAACCCTTCATTGTGATACATTTGAAATTGCCAGAAGATTGTTGCGTGTTCATCATGCAACACCAGAACCCAGCACGCAGGGCAAGAGTCTGAGGAAGCCTGATAATGCGGTGGTGGCTGGCCGGCCGGCCGGCAAGGGTATGCAACAAATCTCATGGTGCATGCAACAGTCTGACTGACGACTGCATCATATTACACACAAATGCTGCAGTTTAAGGTAGTGATACACTTGATTTTGTTTTGGGGATTTCTTGCGGTCGGCCCCAGATTCCAGTCGTGTGTACCGCACCGACGTATGCCGCATGTGAGTCAGCCAGTCAGTCAGGCAGTCGGCCAGCCAGGCACACTGAGTTGAGTATGTCTGGCTTGGGCTGCTGCATTTGAACATGACTTCGACAAAGATTTTTTTTATGTATAATACAGGGGGGGAATGTGAGCTGGCGATGGTGGTTGCTGTTGTTGTAGTTGTTTGTTATCGCTCTTCGATTGTACTTTGTGTCATTCACGATGTGACGGTTAAGTGGTCAAACGCAGTAGAAGCCGAAGATGCTCCGGCCGGTCCTCCGTTGTTGGTTACCCCTTTGGCTTCTCATCATAGTATGTGGAGGTACAATAACATGTATCATGTTTGCTGTTGTTGTAGTTACGATAGGTCTTTGTTGTTTTTGTTTTTTGATTTTGGTTTTAAGGTATTACGTTTGACGTTTCGATTTTTTGTTTGGTATTGTTGTTGCTGTGGATTTTTTTTTTTTTTTTGAAAAAAAAACTCGACTACAACACGTTGGCGGCGTCGGCGGTTTTTATAAAGATGCTGCCGCATTTCATTTTATTATGTACGGGTTTCAGTCCGAGTGTAGATTTGTATGTTGAAATGTTCTTTGGTGTGCGATGATAATGATGATGATACTCAATAATGTTTGTTTGTTGCCCCGTCCGCTCGGCCAACCAACCCAACGGCTGCTGATCATGCCGTCCGTTTTGTGTATAAATGTATATTTGTTGGTGTTGTTGTGTTTTTTGTTTTTTTTTTAATATGGGTTGTTGTTGCCTCTTCGTTTCGTTCGTTTTGTGTGTTGTTGGCCGGTTTGACAGGTGTTTCAGGGTTTAGTACAACACGGCCGATAATATTATACATTTTAGAAAAGGCTTGTGTTTTTTTGCTTTAGCTGGACGTTGTTGTTGTTTTCATGAGAATTTCGTATTGAAAGAAATTCAATTTGTATATGGTTGGGCTTGTTAAGAGAACAAAGTGAATTTTACAAATTCTTAAACAAGTTCTCAAATTTTGTTTGCAAAATAGGCAGTTTTTTACGTTATAAAAAATAAAATATGTTTGATTACACTAGAAACTATAACTATAGAAACTACTTCTTCCTATATATTATGCAATTCACCTAAGCAGAATTATGTGTAACACATGGAAGCTTAGCTGAATTGAAGGAAACATTATTTAAAAATAACTTTAAAATATATGCAAACAATAATATCTTTTCTTAGAAATGTTATTTAATTCAGCTGAGCTGAATTAGTCCCAACACATGTAAAAGGACAATATAAAAAGAAAACAGTGCTACAAAAAACTTGTAGTTTATTTTAATATAATTGAGCTCAGATGAATTAAACGAAATGTTGTTTAAAAGTAACCCTTAAAAATTGTAAAAGAATATTTTATAATTTAACTAAGCTGAATACTGTGAAAAGCTCTTAGGGTACTAAAAACCTGCTCTCCTTAGAAACAAATGCAAATCTCACTAGTTCTCAGCTCGGAAATAACTATAAATTTTGCAATTAAGCTAAGCAGAATTATTTACTGACTTTACATATTTAATAAAAAAGGAAATTGTTAAACAAAGAAGGTTAGCATAACTTTTGCGCTAGTTAACTCATTTAGATTATATTGCTGAAGTGACTACTTGAACACATTAAATATTTTGCAATTCAGCCTAGCTGAATTTATTAAAAATGCTTAAAAAAGGCCTTCTTCGGAGGCAGTCCTTCTAATAATTGACTGATTTATTTTAATTATAGGAAACATTTTTGAAGAGACTAATTGAACACTTTTAATAATCTGCAATTCAGCCTAGCTGAATTAATAAAAATGCTTGAAACGGTCTTCTTCGTAGGCAGTCCTTCCTATATTTGGCTGATTTCATTTAGATTATAGGAAACATTTTTGAAGGGAATTAAACACATTAAGTATATTGCAACTCAATCTAGTTGAATTATTGAAAATGCTTAGAAACAGCATTTTTCGCAGGTAGTCCTTATTATTCTTTGAAAAAAAATTTAATTCAGCCGGGGTTTTATAGAAGTTCTAAATAAAATTTAAAAATTGCCATGAAGTGTTAATTAGTGTGCCTAAATATCTTGCGCTGAGTTTCAAATCTAGGTAAGGTTATGTGACCTTTTTCAGTGGAAATTTTAGAGTGTGATTTGCATAAATGGAATATACATATCTCTTAAGCCATCGCTAGGCAAAGCCTTAGACGTTAGCAGCGGGTTTTTAGCTGTAGATCCCTGTCGCTGGGACAGTAAATTACTTACACAGTCAGACCTTGCTATTAACTCACTGAGAGTATAGGTCCATGACTGTTAGAAATATATACCGCAGAGCTTACTGATTGAAAAGAAAATCTCCATTTGTCTGTTAATGTGTTAGTGAAATGCTAGATCAGATCATTTAATTTTAGCTGCTTAGCTGGCATAGTGATCACAAAGTTATTTTTATATGTAACACAATTGAAGTTTTACTTCATTCTGATTACAAAGCTTTTCTATATAATCCCTTCCTTATTCAGCCATGCTGAATTACATGAATAGTGCTAAAATCAAAAGTTAATATTTAATTCCTTATTGATTTGACAACGTGGGAATGTTTTACGATTTTGTTATCGTTTTTTTTAAGTCTCCTCCTTCTTCTTTAACCTTCAAAGTATCAGTTTACAGCTGAATGAATGAGAAGTCAACATTATTTTTTTTTGCTTGACCGGATGATTTTGATTTGATTTTTCCTCCTTCCCTTTTTTTTGGCGAAGACTTGGTCAAGAGCTCTTCCTCGTTGTGACACAATGTGAAGGCGTTTATTGAAAGCCACAGCGTTGTTATGCTCCCTAAACATTCCATTTTTGTGGCAAACGTTTCAAAAAAAAGCAAGAAAAGGCTAAAGCCTAAAACAAAAGAAACTTCAACACACAAGCAGAATGTGCTGCATAGTCTTTTAGAAATATGCCGCGGTGGCAATCAGCAGCAGGAATGACGACAACGACGAGCCGCAAACAATGACAACAAAGTCTAAAGCCCTCTTAAGGGACGACAGACCGACGAACCACCAACACCATCACAATCGAACCCCACACACAAAAAAGGATGGTTAATGTTTTAAATAAAATGACTTTGTTCGTTCTTTGGTCCTCGGCTAGTTCTTTTTCTCTTTTTTTCTTCTTGTCGTTTTCCTAAACATTGAACATAAAGATATATAAAACTGTCAACGGAAATAAAATCAACCGCAAAGGACAACATGCAACAGGCTTTGTCGGTGCTCAGCAAACAAACTCGAAAAGCGAAGAGAAACAAAAAGTTTTAAGGAAATGGCAACAAGAACAAAAAATTGGCATCTTGTGGGAGGAAGGCCAATTTCATATGCTCGAAATCGCGTGCTAACCGTTGACCAAGCCAACCAAAAAGTGCTTGAGCAGTTAGAAATACCGACAAAATGTCACTGAGTAACTTTGCCTTTTCGATATTCCCCCTACTCAGGCAAAATAGGTTGAGCTCACTCACTGCTCCATTCATTTATATTCTGGAATTTTCACTTTTCTTCAGCAAAACATAATTTCATATTTCAACAGTCTTCTCCTCCCGACATGGAGACATCAGGGCACAACAAACGGAATGCGACAAAATTAATGTAACCCCTTCCCTGTGGAGCACAATGAAGGCCGACAATAAATCAACGAAAAATTAACCGAAAATCACTCACTATTGTCTTTTCTCGCTGTTGGCCATAAGATGCTCATCTTTTGTTTAACGATTATTGTTTATTAAGCTAAGTCAAAACAAATATTTAAATGTTGGAAACGAAATTAAACAAGTCGAAGAATACGAAGACGGCGACAACAACAACATGAAAATTACATACAATTATTATGGTCATCATCGATGTTTGACAAAGGTACACTTACATACACACACCTCACCATCGAGCAAACGTGGCTAAGATTGTTTTGTGGCCAAGTAAAAAAAAAAATAGAAGGGGCGTTGTTAAAGTTGTTTGCAGTACGAAAACTCTTTTATCACTAAACGTTGGAGACAAGTGCATTTTTGTTTGTTTATTTGCGCGCTTGTGTATGTCTGGAAAAAATCGGATTCTTTTCAATGGACCTTCTTGGTTAATGTGAGGGCTGAAGTGTTTGCGTTTTAAAGAGACTGGCTCAAAAAGATTTAAATGCTTGACCATTGGTAATACGAATAGTTAATGGCTTATCGATAGTTTGCCAATGGAGATGACATGATTATAGGGTACGTAGAAGGCGACTTAAAACGCCAGTACAGAGGATGTGAATTATTTTTTTTAATTATAGTTTTAACTGCCTTAAATCACCTTTAATATGTAATTCAGCTCAGCTGAATTATAACACATTGATAATTGCATTATGAAGCGAAAAAGTTTTTCTTCAACAATAAAAAAAAGTTTAACCGTTATTCAGTGAACTGATAAACCAAAAATTATTTCGTAATTTTAAATAAACTCATCGTACAAACAAATTGTGCAATTTAGCCAAGCTGAATAGTTTAGAATTTGTTGAAAATCCAACGAAAAAGGTGGTTTCTAAAGAAACACCTTGAAAAACACATTTTGCAGAGAAATTTAAAAATGCAGCCCAGCTGAATTATTCATGAAATCATTGAAATCCGCATTATGAACCAAAAAAAAAACGTCTTAAGCTACCTTATGGAGTTTTAGCGTTATTCAACTAACGAAAACATTTCGTAAATGCTTGAAAAACTCATCTTAAACATAAATTTTGATATTCAGCCAGGCTGAATTGTTTAGAACACATTAAAAACCCCATATGGTTAAGAAAAATATGGTTTCTAAAAATACAGTAGCTGAATGCAAAGGAACACTTTGCAAAAAACACATTTAGATAAAAAATTAAAAATGCAGCCCAGCTGAATTTTTCAAAAACTCACAGAAATCCGCATTAAAAATCAAAACAATGTTTATTAAGCCATTATAGAATTTTACGGTCATTCAGCTAACGGAAACATTTCGTAAATGCTAGCCAAGCCCATCTGACACTCAAGCTCATCTTGTATTTCAGCCAAGCTGAATTGTTTGGAAATTGTTGAAAACCCAATATGGTTAGTAAAAGTGCGATTTTTAAAAATACAGTTGCTGAATAAAAAGAAACACCTTGAAAAAACACATTTATCAGAGAAAATTAAAAATGCTGCCCCAGCTGAATTATTCTTAAACTCATTGAAATCCGCATTATGCAAAAGATTCTAAAGCCATCGCTGAAACGTATCGTTAATGCTTGAAAATTTCATCATAGACAAGAATTTTGTTATTCAGCCAGGCTGAATTGTTTAGAAAACGGTGAAAATCTCACATGGGCACGAAAGAAGTGGTCTTTTAAGAAACGGTAGCTGTTTTAAAAGAAACGCTTGGAAAAAACTCATTGTTTATCGAAATTATAAAATTTATTACAACTGAATTGTGCTCTAAACTTCGAAAAACCTCTCTAATTATGAAACCAATGTGCTGAAACAACTACTGAAACATAGAAAACGTTTTATAAATGTAAGAGATACTCATTTTACAAGAAAAATTAAAAACTCAACAAAGCTGAATCGTGTGAAACGCATTCAGAAGCGCAATGAAGTTAAAAGTGTGTCTTCTTAGATAACAAAGGTTCTATAGTTATTTAGCTAGGTAAATTAAAAAAAATTATTAATTTATCAACAAATCTGAATTGTTAAAAACGCTATATAAGTAAAAAAAAATATCTTAGATAGCTATACAATTATTCCGAAAGCCGAATTAAGTTAAATATTTAAGAAATGCTGAAGTTAATAGCTGAAGATAACAAAGGATCTATATTTAGCTAGGTAAATTAAAGAAATTATTTTATTTTCAACAAATGTGAATTGTTAAAAACTCAATATTAGTAAAAAAAAAGTTTCCTTAGGCAGAAATACAATTGTATACCATTATTCAACTAGCTGAATTAAGTTAAATATTTAATAAATGCTAGAAAATCTTCTTATATATACAAATTATAAAATTCAGCTCAGCTGAATTGTTCATCAAGCAGAGTGAAAAGCCATAGATATTTGCAAATAATAAAATGCAGCTCAGCTGAATTATTTAGCTTGGAATAACTGGCCATGGATAGTGACAAAAATATTTCTACCAAAGTGATACCAAACTCGCTTATTTTGCAGCTAAGTGGAATGAAAAAGAGAAGCTTGTAGGACTGTTTGCGAAATCTTAGGTAATCTTTATTTTATAATGGTTTAAATTCAGTTCTTTTAACAATTTTTTTCTTAATTCAGCAAGCTGAATAAACAAAATCTTATGAAGTATGCTAGACAATTTCATTGTGAACGTAAATTCCAAAATTCAGCTAAGCTGAATTGTTCAGTAAGCATTAAAAATCCAACAGTGTCGGTAAAACTAATAAAATTTTGAGTTTTTTTGGTTTATTGTGATCATTTGTTGTTTTTAAAGTTTTAAATTTTAGTCAAACTAATAAATTTTTGTTATTAATACTTTTTGTATGAAGCTGCCATTGTAGGGTACACCTTTGTGCACATTGCTCACAAATGCTCATATAATAGCCATGCAATTAGTAATGACAATTTTCATCTTCTTTAAAACGAGTTTTTGGCTTCTTTTCAAACATTATTTATTTTATTTATTATTTTTTTTTTGTTTTTTCAAAAAAGCCCTTAAACCAAGCATTTTTGTCTATCTCTCTCTCTCTCCCTTAATTTTTATTGTAATGTAAGCCGCTTTTTACAATCTAAACATAGTTAATTTCCAACGTGACGACAAAACCAAACAAATTCCTCGACTGTTGTTTTTTGGATTTTTTTTTGTTCATCTCCCAAACATTTCTTACTTAAGTAGCAAATAAATTAAGATCTTTTGTGAGAGTGTGCATGTGTGGAAGAAGTAAAAGAAAACACCGATTTCGTAGGGTATTGTCTGTTTACATTTTTTAGCCCATGTTTGTTTGATATTTTAATTCTAATACTACAACTGATTTACATATGTTTTCTATCCGATCGGTGGCGGCTTTGTTTTTCCAACTCTTTATTTATTATTTTTGTTTTGTTTTGTTGGATTCTCGCGCTTCGTCTTTTGTAAGTTCCTTTACTTTCTGCTGGTGGTTGTTGTTCTGCTTTTAAACGAATTATTTAACAAATTTACAGATATTGTTGTAATTTATGAGCTCAATTGTCTAAAAAGTCCAGCTTTAAACTCCCCGGCATTATCAGGTATTGAAGTTTTTAACAACAACAACAGCAAAAAACTGACTTTGTCATCGATTGGTTTTTTGTTTGTCAATTTTGTTTTGTGGGTCTAAAACGGTATTTCATATGTAAATTTTAGTGATTTGAAGGAATTTCTTTTAGAGCTTCTATGGTGAGGTGAACCGGAGTCTCTTGTCAAGTCAAAGTAAGACAAAAATTTGAAATATTTGAGCCATTTCAGTGGGGAGGATAGAAGAATAGAGTTTCAATGCGACACCTGTTACAAGTAGTGCTTTGTATACGAAATTGTTTGGCATCTATAGAAGTTATAAAAGTGAAATATTAACAGTCATTAAAATCGAGCTATACACTTGTCAACGCCTTCCGTGTTAATTTAAAGCTTGACTCTTTATGGTTGAGCTGCACAGCATTTATTAAAACAGAAGTCGATGCGTTGATGGTATTGGTGTGGAAGTCTGAGATGGCATTGTCATGAAACATAGGTTTTTTTTTTAAAGAAACTCTGGTTATATACGATTCCAAAGCGATAGCCTAAACTCAAGGTGCATTGTTTTTAGAAATGATTAAAAATGGGGAAATTATGAATATGTGTAGTAGACAAAGTTAAAATTTATCTATCGGCGGAGTGAAACCTTCTTCTGTCGCAAAAAGTAGGAAGTTAATTCGTAGTGTGGATAATATTAAACCTAACAGAACTTTGTGATTTTTTTCTCTGAACAAACAAGAACCAAAAAAAGGTGTTGTTTAAGGTTTTACTAAAAATATTGCAAATCTGGAACGGATTGACAGCTTTGTACGTAAATTTGGTGATATGAGGGATATTTTATGTAGTACAATTTAAGTTAATTACATATGCTTTTAAAAAAATATTTTTTTTTAAATTTTGTATATTTTTTTTAAAAAACTTTTATATATATTTTTTTTTTAAATATTTTTTCCTAAATTGTCTGGCTCGAGGTCATGTAAAAAATAAAAAGATGGTGATTCTCGTTATATGTGAAACTGTCTGCTCTTAAGTGTGTAGTCACTAAACATGGTTACAGCACATTCTTTGCTTGGGATCTAATGATGGTGAAGTAAGGGCCCACCGAAACTGAAGTCAACCCTGCTAGTAACTACAAGTCTTTTGAGCTGCTTCGATACAAGTCTTTTAGGCTATTTTAAAAAATTTGTATTTTTTGTAAATATGTGCATTTTTCATCGTGTCATAACGAAATTATTTTTGATAAACGGCTTACTTTTTTTTTGTAAATATGTGAAGTTTTTCTTCTCCCCATAACGAAATTCTTTTTGATAAAAGGTAGATAATGTTTTTATAAATATGTGAATTTGCAGCCGAACAAAAAAAAAATTGTATGCCGGTTATCGAAAAGAATTTCGTTTTTAAAAAATAAACAAATTCAGATATTTAAAAAAAAATGTAAACCGATGAAAAAATTCACATATTTGGAAAAACAAATTTGAAATATATTCATAAAGCAGCCGGAATTACTCCACAAGCTAATAAGATTTTATCAAAAATATTTCCAATTTTAGGTGATAAACAATATGTACATTAATATTGTTTATCACCTAAAATTGGAAATATTTTTGATAAAATCTTATTAGCTTGTGGAGTAATTCCGGCTGCTTTATGAATATATTTCAAATTTGTTTTTCCAAATATGTGAATTTTTTCATCGGTTTACATTTTTTTTTTAAATATCTGAATTTGTTTATTTTTTAAAAACGAAATTCTTTTCGATAACCGGCATACAATTTTTTTTTGTAAAAATGTAAATTTGTTTAATGCCTCAAATCGGAAATATTTTTCGATAAAGTCTAATCAGCTAGTGGAGTTGTTGTTGTAACAACAATATATTTATTTTGAAGTCTTGTTCGTCTATGGTGGATCTGCTTCGATATCCAGGTGAAGGAAACGCGCCATTTGAACTGGATGCGTCCACAGAGACCTGGGGGTCAGCTGAGTGGGCTTGGCCGGACAATTGAAGAGGTGCAGTACATCATGTGGTCCCTGATGGCAGGCGGGACAGATGTCCGGAACGTTAGCATCAATTCGTGCCCAGTAAGGATTGAGGCGGCTGCACCATCCGGATCTCAGCTGCGTCAGAACCACGCGCGTCTGCCGAGGTAGTACCTTCTCCTCAGGTGAAATCTCCGGGGGATGTTCCCCTAGCACTACATTCACACGGTAGCTGGATACTGCTGCTGCGACATCATCGACGTGAATGTTGTTCAAACCTGCCTGATAGTTTCGATGATCTAAAGGTCCTCTCTTATACCGCTGGACCTCTCTCTATGTGAATTTTTCATCGCTTCATAACAAAAAAAGATTTTATAAACGGTTTACAATTTTTTTTTCTAAATATCTGAATTTGTTTATGGTTTAAAAACGAAATGCTTTTCGATAAACGGCATACAATTATTTTTGTCAATATATGAATTTGTTTAATGCTTCAAATCGGAAATATTTTCGATAAAATCCTATTAGCAAGTGGAATAATTCCGACTGTTGTTAGAATATATTTAATTTATTTTTTTTTTTTTTGTAAATATGTGAATTTTTTCATCGGCTCATAACGAAATTATTTTTGATAAACAAATTTTTTCTGGAAATTTAGTGAAGTTTTTCATCTCCCTATAAGGAAATTCTTTTTGGAAAGCGACATTGAAATTTTTTTTGTTCAAAAGTGAATTTGTTTATCGCTTAAAATCGAAATATTTTCGTTGGTGTTCCCTTATTAAATGACAAAGTTGAACATTTGCAATAAAAGCAGAAGTTTGAAAAAAAAATTTATTTTAATTTAAGTTTGGTTATTTTTTTGGTTTTCAATGGTTGATTATGAAAATTGCCTATAACAATCAACGTTAAATATATATTTCCTATATTTCGTTGTTATAAAACTAATGATGGTTTGGAAATAAAAAAAACAAAATCTTTTCCAATCTTTGCAATAAAACCGGAAATTTGAAAAAATATCAGTACTTTTTTTTAAAGCCGATTCAAATTTAAAATGTCAAATCGCCCACCCTGCGCAACTTACAAATATTTTAGTTCACATGTGAAATTTTATATCACGGGATTTCTAATTAATTTTTTGTTTGAATATTTGAATTTTTTAATTGATACTGAATTTTTTTTGCTGCTAAAATGATTTAATTTGTACGCAGCAAAAAAAATCAGTATCAATTAAAAAATTCAAATATTCAAACAAAAAATAAGTAGAAATCCCGTGATAAACAATTGCACATATGAACCAAAACAGAAGTAACACGCCTTTGCTGATCATTTTGTTCTTCTAAATGAAAATGTGAGCTTTACTTTCTTTTAAACAAAGAGGGAGTACTAATCTCGTTTAATCAAAGTGGAAATCAACAACTGCCAAATGGTGTAATTATTTAATAAGTCTGTATTATTATTCTTTGGATAAAAGGTGTTTTTCCAAGCTTCAAAAAACCCCACAAAAGCCTCATATAAAATCAAATTAAATTTTGATTGATTTCGATTGCTACATTCAAATTATCAAAATTATGACTAATGGCTGACCTGACCTGTTGTAGCATTGAAAAGCCTATAAGCCTCTAGAGCCCACAGTGTGACAATTTAAGTAGAAAATAATTAACGTCATTGCTGACGTTGCTGTTATCATTTTTGTTTTCATTTCGTGTGGTTCTACTTCAAGGCACTTCAATTTTAAAGTATTCCATATTATTTTTTACCCCTAGCCTCTATCTTGTCTATATATATACCTAGTCCATAAAGATTCGATAGTTCGTGTTGGTATGGCATGATTGCCGTTGACCGACAACCACCCACATCTATGCGATTAGATTTCGCTTCTTGTTTTCCTTTTCTGAGGTGTAGTGCGGCGGTATTTGTGGCCTGTTTATTTTAAGTTTCGGTAAATGTTATTTCTTTATGGTGGTCAGTTATCAATAAGCACAAAGTTTCGAGACAATAAAATCCAGTAGAGAGAGGCGACTTATCAGCAGTTGATATTATGACTTTTCGAGCGTTGGCATTTCGTATACATATATTTACGTCACACAATTAATATTAAGGCAATTAAAAAGTTTGTTAGGAACTTAGTTTCAGGCAGGGGGAGGGGAGTGTTGAAAAGAAAGATTTCACCGGTTGAATTAAGGAATGATATGGTGGTTTTCGATAACGAAATTTCTTAATAATCTATTGCAAGCGGGGGTGTTATTGAAAGCACTTGATCGCCGGCCATTAGCCTGCTGAAGTTCTTAGAGATTGTGGTTATCATTGAAATGAAGTCGTAAAAAAATACTCATAAATCTAGTTGTTTCGATTGTGTGTTACAAAGTAAAACAACAAACAACTTTGTTTATGGTCTTTGGTAACACAGTCATAAAGCGTTTAAATTGACGCTTCTTTTTGCTACGGTTCAAACCGACAAAAAAAATATGTTGTCAATTTTCAAGGAGTCGTATTTTTTCGTTTTGTGCAAGCAGCAACGTTCAAGCAAACAATCAAATTTACATTTATGGCTTTTGGACTTAATACGTTATTTTAGTTTTTATTTTTTTTTTGTTTTTGCTCAGTTAGTTTTTCTTTATGGCCGTGCCGAGCAGACTTGACCATTTGTTTTCGTCTTAGCAAAAACCACAAAAAAAGCCGAAAAATATGTCTACATCGCAGCTACAAACAAAAACACACATTGTGTTGTATGCCGGTGAACAGAAAAAATGATTAACATTTGATTTAGGCAAATGGTCTGATGACTGGTTAAGTTGCTGCTGCCACGTCTGTCCGTTTTTGGCTCAAAGATCCGAGATAAACAACATAAGGCTCGTTTAGGCCACGAAATGAACACAAATTGAAACATTGATCTAACAAAAATCAAACAAACAGAATCGAAATTATTTCAAACGCATCTAATGGGGCAAATGTTTGCCTCTAAGTTGGCCACTTCGGATGCTGCTGAAATCCACTCTGAAAACAGAGTCTAGCCAGCAACTAAATGATTATACGCATAATTTTATTTTATTTAAGTTTGGTAGATTTTTTTCTTTTTTTTTGTCAATGGTTAATTATGAAAATTGCCTATAACGATCAATGTTAAATATATATTTCCAAATTTTTTTTTGGTTTTGTAAAAATAATGATGGTGATTTGGTTTAGAAATAAAAAGAAAAAAAAAACAAAATCCCCTCAAAAAAAAAACTAAAAATAATTATGATTAATGTTTTTCACAAAACAAACATGAATAATGCCATGGATTCAAAAAAAAATTATGGAAATTTTGAAAACATTTTGTGTGATTCATTAGTTACAAAACAAACAAATTGTTAAGATTTGTCGTTAATAAATTCCAACAAAACTAGAAAACAAACAAACAAATCTAAATAACACGATCTCGAAACTAGTTAAAAATAATTCAGCTAATGCTGAATTATAACCAAAAGCAATGCAAAATGCCAATTAAATAAAAAATATAACTACAAATGAAATAATAAGTGGGCAATTTGATTAAGAAATCTAAGAAATAATTCTATGCTCTCAAAGAAAAATAACGTAAGTATAATTTTTTAACCATTCAGGAGATTAGTTGTGTACTAATATTTTAATTTCTTTAAAAAAATAATTAAAAAAAAATCTCAGCAAGAAATTAGCAAATGGGTAACATGTTTAGTGAAGATTTCAGATACTCGTATAATCTCATAGCAATGGTCCTTTCCGCCATATGTAGAGACTAGCTTTCATCTGACCAACTCTACCTCTTCGCTGATAGGAACCAGAGTTTAAAGCCGAATCAGCTTTAATCGATGGAGGGCACACCCTGTTAATTATTTTCTTTGAGCCGGCTTAAATGACGGAAATCCGCTTACAAACACTCCCGCCGAATCTAATGCCATATCAGCTGCAAACTTTGACTTTATTTATCACTTCATAAAACATGTCTACCGAAGGAACCTTTTCGTGTCATTCAGTAAAGCTGTATCGTTTATAAAGTAAAAAAATTCAAATGTTTTGAGTATCTAACTGAAAATAAATTATTCAGCTAAGCTGAATTTGACTGATGTTATGTCGTTATATATCTTTATCACCACATTAGGCGTTAAAGCTATATGGGGAATAATTGTTTTTGTCAGACAAATATTGCTATTAAATTGCTATTAATTTAAAAATTGAGGTAAATATATTTCTAATCCAAAATTTTGTCATTCAGTAAAGCTGTATCGTTTATAAAGTAAAATATTCCAAATGTTTTGAGTATCTAACTGAAAAAAAAGTATTCAGCTAAGCTGAATTTGCAATTTTGTTATAGATTGTGAAAGTTTACAAACTGTTTAAAAAGGTATTGCAATTTTGGTGTAATTCGGCTGAAATTAATAGGTTTTTTTAATTAAGTAAATTACTAAAATTTACTAATGTTTTACGATTATATTAAACTTGCATCAATTCAGCTGAACAGAACCATATTTTTTCTTCCTAATCAGTTAAGTTGCTTATTAAATTTGCTTTTTGATTATTAAAATAAAACAAAGATATGCAAGATATATTAATTTTGCATCAATTCATCTTAGCTGAATAACATTTTTTGTTTAGTGAGTTTTTCTCATAATTTATATTTAGCTAGCAAATTTTAATTTAATAAAGATATGCTGAATACGACTTAAATTATTATATGAAGCAATTAAATTAATTCTTCCGCGTGTTTATTTCTTTTTCCTTAAGTATCAATGTATCAATTATATGTCCGACAAAGATATATGCTGTCTAGCCAAATGATAATTTAATTAATTAAATCCAATTTTTATCTTTAGCAAATTTTTCTGCACATGACAACTTTTAAATTTCACATGTTTCTGGCTTTAAGTAACATATTCAGCCAAGTTGAATTGACAATTTACTGCTAGTTTACTAAAAGCTGTAAGACATTTTCGTCCACCAGACATCTTTTAAATTTTGTAAGTTTTTGATTGAATATTTAATATTCAGCGCAGCTAAATTAGGAATTCGCTGTCTAATAAATAAAATGAACTTAAGTTGAGAGTCTTCTGTTTGTCTAATGTTTTTTATTCAGCTCTGCTGAATAGAATTTTTTTCAATGTCTTATTTTCAAAACTGGTTTAGGTTGTAATTTATCGATTCCATAAAATATTGTACTACATAATACCGGATTCCACCTGCACTTTTCAATTCGCCCAGCAAAGAGCTTAGTACTCCCCCCTTTTTTATTTGTTAAAACAAAATGGCCTAACACATTCAATTTACACATATTTTCCGGTTTGTTTCAATCGTTCACCCCATTGTCCACACCACACTTGGATGACCATCAGCATGACCATATAAATGATTTTAATGGTAATATTTTTAATATATATCATTGTATCATAAAGCAGAGCAGACATGTCTACACAGACAGTCACACTGCCAAACCGAAACCAAAAACAAAAAGGGCAAGAAAAAAACAAAACAATTTACTAAATACTGTTAATTGAAGGGGTGTGATCAAATAAATAAAGAACCCCACCGAAAAATAGAGCCGAAAACCAGCCACAACTAAAGCATGCCGAAGTGAAAAACATTTAAATAAACACCACGAAATGAAACCGACCTTAACAAATACCGAATAAACCGAGAGACGGCTTGAAACACACAAAACATTTACAGCACTTACTAAACTTGGCGGTGGCGGTTGTTTTCAACAATTTTTTTTTCCAAAGAACTGAAAAAATTAACACTTTTCGCCCCGCCAACGAATGAAACGATTATTATCACAATATCGAAAAAATTTCTTCAGCGATGTCTTATCATTAACATAGAGGTGATGATGACAACGCAGATGATGAACGGAAAATTAAATGATTTAATTTAGATGAAAATGTCCGAAACAAGGCAAAACTAATATTATATGGCATGAAAATCAATTCGTTATTGTTCGTTTTCTAAACAAAAAGCCGCATACAAATTAACAGATTCAAAATGAAATAATTTAAAGAATTTAGAGAGTTCATGTCAAAAACGCTAGTCAGCTGAGCAACATCGAACAGGTTTGGCCTACGTCTCTATAATTCTAAAAAAATACTCTAAAATATTAGAGTACAACAATTCAGCTAAGCTGAATTGAAACATATTCAATATTTGTATTACTGAGTCTTTCAAAAAAAAAAAACTCCAGGCTCTCCTTAGCTTCAAGCATCCGGGCGGAAAAATTAAGTTTTTAAAGAGCTACTCTTACAGCTGAATTTATGTTAATATTTTCCATTAACCTCAAAAGTTTACCAGTTGTTGTTTTTTCCGTTTCAGATATCCTTTTGTCATTTCGTTTATATGGACATATTTCTGTCCTTACAGTCATACACAATACATACAAACACTGTACACTGTACACATTTATACATATATTTGTTTGTGCTGTGTACGTGTAATCATTTAATGAGTTCCATTGTCCTTTTTTGTAATGAAATCGAGAAGATGCCAGCAAAGGCCAGGAAGCTTCCCATTCGCGCATGACTTTTCTCCTTGCCGTGTCTGTGTTGTTGGTTGTGGTCAGTTATAAATTACATATAAAACGTACCCAATAAAAGTAATTTAAATGGACGTTAATATAAATTCAGCCCCAATCGAATCGACAAGAAGTCGTATGTAAAAGACGAGCGGAAAATTCCGGATGAAAAAAAATTTAAACTACCCAACTGAAGGGATTTTATTGCATATGAAATTTAAGTAAATAGAAATTTTACATTTTCAACAATTTTCGGAATATCCTCGATATTTTCTTTATATTAAACAAAATAAAATTTATTCAGCCAAGCTGAATTAATTTTTATTTTAGAATAAAATTCAATTTCTTATATTTGAGTTTCAAGTTTAACCGACATTATAAGTCTAGCGACTATTTTTTAATTCAGCCGTGCTGAATTAAATTTTGGTTTTAAAAAAACCTTCAAATAGATCCTTTTGCACATAATCATGTAATTTTTCATTTTGCTTTTGTAACACAATAGGGATTGTACTATATTTTCCCTTTAAATCCTATAGTTTTTAAAAACAGTTAATTATTTAGTCCAGCTGAATTTCAACCAATTTCATTGAGCTTAGCTGATTTGTAAGGTTACATTCAGCAACCTTTCAGTTGTTACTATGCTGTTGGAAAACCTTCTTGCATTTATTCAGCTAGGCTAAATGTTTTAAATATTTTAAAAGAAAACGGTAGTGTGTTTTGTTTCATATAGCTTTTCTAGCACTATCTGGTCTTAGTGGATACAATTAAATTTCATACATTTAAAATCCATGTACATAATTTAAACAATTCATTATACAGCTCAGCTGAACCTTTATTGGGCTAAGCTGAATAGTTGAGTTTTATATTCGACTGCTTATCAGTAATTACTAGACTATTTAAGAACCTTCGAATACATATCCTCACGCTTATTCAGCTATGTCGAATATTCATTAAAAAAAACGGGCAAATTATATTTTATTTTGCATTGTAGCGCAATATTATCTTAGCAGATACAGTTTAGTTTCTCCTTAACATCATATAAAATTATTATACCATTAATTTATAATAAAGCCCAGCTGAATTGCAATCAACTAAACTCTGCCGAGCTGCTCTGCAAGGTTTTATGTTCTACTGCCCATTTTCAATGTTGCTTAAAAATCTAATAGAAGTTTTTCTTGGCCTTGTTCAGCTGGGCTGAATGTTTCATTATTTAAAAACAGTTTAAGTTTCTTCTTAAAATCAAATAAAATTATTTCAACAACTTATTGTACAGCCCAGCTGAATTGCCATCACCATAATTCTGCCGAGCTGCATGTCAAGGTTTAACGTTCCACTACCCATAAGTTGTAGCAATGCTGTCCGAAAACCTACAAGAAGTTTTTCTTGGTCTTATTCAGCTGGCCTAAATGTGTGTGTGTGTTGCGTTTAATTTGTCCTACTATAGCACGATATTATCTAATTAGATATAATAACATTATCTTCCTAATTCCTTTTACATAATATTTATAATTGATAATTCAGCTCAGCTGAACTACGATCAACTTCATTAAGCTATGCAAAATTGAGCGGTTTTATGTTCGCTTGCTCTTTAGCTATTTTTATGTTGTTCAAAAGTCTTTGAGTAGTTCCGTTTGCACTTATTCAGCTAAGCAGAATACATACGTTTCATTATAAAACTTAAATTTAATGTTTTTCATAGTGCTTCTGTAGCAGAATAGTACCTAAGTCGATAGAAATTTAAACTTTCACAACATAATGTTAACAATTCATTATCTAGTCCACTCACATAATTCAGCCAAGCTGAATTGCTTGTTTTTATTTCGACAGACCATCATTTACTACAATAGTGTACAAAAAGCCTTGATCAGTACTTTTACCACTTAGTCAGCTGGACTTAAGATTGGAATTATGCGTTTTATTCAAAGAAAACACTGATACCTTGTTTTTCATGTCGCTACTGTAGCAGTCTATAACATACAAAAGTCTTCGCAACTTCATTTTACTTTAAAATATAATAGCTTAATGTTAACAATTCACTATTCAGCCCAGCTGAATTACAACCAACTTACTGGTTTGAACATCTACATATCAAAACAAGCTGAAATACGCCGGCACAAGGCCTAAATAGCCTCATAAAGCGAACACACATAGATTTTCTAAAGAGTTTCAAAGGAAATGCACTTGTTGCTGCGAAGCAAAACCGCACACAGACACACATGTCTGCACACTTGTAAGCCAAGTTTCCTGGTGTTTTTGTCGAGCATGTTGCTTTGGCGTACAGGAAAAGCAGACAACATAAAAACACATTTAAAACATAACCACACGAGACGGACGACGTTATTGTCGATGCTGATGATGTCGATGACAACACCAGCACCATCATGTTATATTTTGACATACATACATGCATATAAAATAACACACGGCCACAAGACTTGCAAGACTTTGACATCTCAGCATAACCACCGACACCATAGCCACCGTCACTGTCACCACCGCCTACCTACCGACCGGCCTACCTCGTCCACGGTCCAATGTTTGGTCTGCCGTAATCTTAGGCCATCCTTTAAGAGAGATCGCTATGGTTTTGTTTTTGCTTACATCTTTTGCTTTTTATTTCGTTTGTTGTTGTTGTTATCCATAGAGTGTACTCGCCTCGCCGTATGTTGATGCCTGCATGTATGGTTTATTGTAATGGTGGGATCACGAGTTCTGGTGATGCATTATATGCCGTACATGCGCTAAATGCTTAACGCACGTTCGTCACTTGCATCATGTGCTCTCGCCAACATCGACAACAACAAATACAAAAAAAAACAAAGTTAAGAGCAAAAAAAAATTTGTATCTGGATGACCAAAATAATGGATATAAATAAAACCAGCAACAATAACGAAAACAACAACAAATATAGTATTGATGTGTTGTATACATTTCGGCTGTTGTTGTTGTCGACTGCGTTTGTATTATTGTATTTCAAGTTTGGTGCGAACAAAGTGAGCAAAAGTAAAATAGCACCTTATCCCAACGCTGAACAGCATACAACGGGTCGGCATGAGTTGAGACATGTGCTTCGTAACTGATGCAAGTTTGGTTGATTTTTTTCCGGTACACAACAAATCCTGCATGTAATACGGTAAATGTGCAAATAGTAAAATGAAAGAGCTTAAGAAAAACTTGCTATTCAGCTTAGCTGAATTTAAAAATATAGAAAAATGTGGCTTGGAATAAACTTATTTTAGAAATTACAAAAATTAAGCTTGGCTTAATGTGAAATGTTTACAAAAATTCATAAAAAAAATTTAGTAGTGACATTAAGAGTCTTGAAGATGCAGGGAGATGTAAATTCAGCTTTGCTGAATTGGATACTTGTCAACAATTTTGGCTTGAAACATATGCATTTTTCATATAAATAAATTCAGCTTCGCTGGATTTAAATGAAATCCAGTTAGAACTAAAAACAGACAAAAAATGCAAAT
Organism: Hydrotaea diabolus; assembly: GCA_963513945.1. Classification (NCBI taxonomy): domain Eukaryota; kingdom Metazoa; phylum Arthropoda; class Insecta; order Diptera; family Muscidae; genus Hydrotaea; species Hydrotaea diabolus. Next base: position 112,156,733 of record OY740719.1, read on the forward strand.
TATAGTGTTCGCTTAGCTGAATTGAAAAAAATTATTTTCAAGATTCATCAAGTATGTAAAGGAGTAATAAATAATAAGGTAAATTGCCAGAAGTAATAAATAATTAGGTCAAACTAGGATCAGCTTAGATGAATTTTAAAAATTCCTTATTAGAACAAACTAAATAATATACAAACAGAAGCTTTGCTGAATGTAAAATATAAAAATGCATTAGACATTTAAATTTATAAAATTGTGGGAATAAGAGCATACTAAGTAACTAGTAATATACAAACAGAAGCTTTGCTGAATGTAAAATATAAAAATGCATTAGACATTTAAATTAATAAAATTGTGGGAATAAGAGCTATTAACGATATACGAAAAAAGTTGATTAAACTGTGTTTAATTTGAAAATAATACCAAATTTACATAAAACAAAAACAAGTCATTACAAATAAACATATTTCCTGAACTTAAAAGGACTCTAGTAAAATACTTATTCATATTAAACAATTTATTTACTGCCAAAAACAGTCATTTATTTAAAAAAAAATGGAAATTTAGTTATTGACTGAGCTAAATTTAAAAATTTAGTTTCTAAAACTTTTAAATCGTTCAAAAAGCATTTAATAAGTAACAAAATTGATATTCAGCTCAGAAGAATTTAGAAAAGTCCTTTTTATTGCAGCCACTGGCTATGAAAGCCTACTAAATACTAACGAAACATGTGTTTTGTTTCGGTCTGAGTTTTATTACCTAAAAAAACAAATCCAACAGGATATATAGAAAATTCACGAATAGTAAAATCATGCAGTACAAACCTAATACAGCTGGTTACGTATATGGAACAGTTATAATGAGTAAATCTTACGGGCTAAGTAAAAACTGGCAACATAGCTTTGCTAAATTTAAAAAAAAATAAAGAAAGATCAGGATTTTTTTCTAAAAAGCTCTTGAGCTGTATTTTCTTACGCCAACTAACAAAATACTAAACACAATCGGCGCATTCAGCGCCGCTGAATTGCAACTACTTTTATTTTAAAGCTACAAAATTCTTAGACAAACATGAATATTTTCAATGACTCTTGAATAAAAAAATCAAAGATTACTCAAAAAAAAAATATCACGACAAGCCCAATTTAAAGTGCTTTTTGCTTTTCAGGCCTACTTTAGCAGATCTTGGAACAACGCAAATAGATAAAATGATGTGAACAACTTGATAACTAGCTTCGTTGAAATTTAAGAACAGGAAACTCGGGTTTCTCAAGCCGATTTTAGTTTTTGGACAACAAACAAAAATTACTGCGAATCTGCTATCTTACTAATTTTATTTAAAAGCTAGAATTGTATTGAAAACCCTACTTTCAATGATTTTTTAAGAAAATCAAAGACTAGTTACAACAAATATACCCCAACAACACCAATAAATACTAGTCTTTGCATCTCAGGCCTAATTCAGCTACTCTTCGCTCAAAGCAGTTTCACATCTCTTTATGATATCTTACCATTTATTGCAAATATTTTCCATTTAGCTGCTGCGGTAGAGAGCATCTAATTAAAATTGTCTCTTTAGCTGAGCACTCCTTCGATTCTGCGAAAAATACCAAATTGATACATTTACATGTTCATCAAGTAGGCCTGCCTGCTGAAATCATAGATTTGCCGTTGCGATTAGCATTCTAGAAATTAATTAAAATTCTTGGCGATAAAAACGCTGAACTCATCAGCCATTTTGGTAAACAAATTACAATTAAATACAAATAAGACCATTTTAAAAAAAAACAAATCGCCAACGAACGAGGAAAAATGCAATTTCGCACCATTTGGTCATTCGCTGGCTGCTGACAGTCGTGATCGTTCAGCAAACGGTGATCAACCACCGCCACCCTTTAATTGCTGGCCAACAGCACTAGCGTTGTCCATGGCGGAGTACACGAGCATGAACATGTTGCAACTGCAAATTTAGATCAGCGAGTAACACGAACCATTTATAGCAGCAGCAGAATCGAAACGCATCGAATTGAAACGAATCACAAGTCTAGCTCTGGTCATAAAGCGAAGACGATTGATTACATTGTTGACGAGAACCAAGGCAATGCTGCCGTCCGCTAGATGATGACGCTGAACGCTTAAACGCATCATATGACAAATTTGTATGCACTTCTCTATGCTGCTGAATGCTGAATTGGGTGGACGATTGAAACTGGTTCGTTCGTCCGTTGGTTCGCATTGCTTCTTCTGCTGTTGTTGCTTGCAGCGAAATGGCTTTAATGCTACATAGCACAAGTGTAAAGCAAGTGCAACCAATTAAATTGTATGTCATTCATTAGTAATTTATAACCGCATAAGTAAAGAAGACATACACACGTACCAGCCGGCAACCGTACGTTTTGCGGCAGACACCACCACCAACACATCATGCGATACTATACGATACGATGCCAAGCCAAGCCAGGCCAGGCAACAAATGCTGATTACACTGCTCCCCCCTACTCTAGGCAGGCTAGAGCCATTGTCATCTCATCTTCATCGGCTGCCTGATGGCCAATATGAGTATGAAACATATTCATTATGTTCGTAATCAGAAGTGTGCTGAATTTGATTTATCAACATTTGTCACAAATTGTTAAATTTGAAAAAAAAATATATAAAAATTTTAAATTTCAGCTAAACTTATTTTGTTGCTGGATTTTCTTATAATTTTTGTTTCTGCTTTTATGGGATTTCATAAACGTTTGTGTTTTGTTTTTTTGGCTTGTTGCTGTTTTCAACAAAAATTAAAATAAATGCCTCATAAATCTTTATTTATTTACTTAAGCTGTCGTTTCGATGCTTGGCGATTTTCGCGTTCAAAATATATTAAGATTGATTTTTGTGATAAAATTTTGCGTTTTTTTTTGTTTTTTGTGTGCTTTAACGTTTTTCGTTTTTTTTTCAACTGCAAGTTGTTTTAGACAATTCCGCCCATATAAGGTAAGAAAACTATGGGTTTAATGCCTTTCGGTACAACAGCGAGCGACGTAATGTAATGTTGTGCGCAGCAGTAGCCAGCTAGTTGACTTGGGTCACCAGGCGATGGCGGCTAGAGCAAAACGTGCCCGTCACTTTGGTGCGACAGTTTTGCGAGACAGATTTTCGTTATTCGTTTTGTCGGTGACAGAGTTTCTTGTCGCTCCAAAGCCTTAAAACATTAATTTGATATAAATATCAAAAATGTATTTAACAAATCAACACCGAAATGCGCAAACAAAGTGTGATTTTTTCCAAGCGGAATCACGAAACTAAATATTTTTTTTCCGAAAGTGTTATGAAAATTCCGCTGGGAATGATAGAAAAACTGACGTGAATAAAAGAAATTGCACACAACATTGAATATAGAAGCATAAAGGAGTTTTATATAAATTCAGCTAACATTTCCTGCATTCGGCTAACAAGCGAAATCGTTTCTGCTATTGTTATATTTAAGTCCGATTTAATTTCATAATTAAACTATACAATATATGCATTATTTGCAAATTCAGCTGAGCTGAATTGTTTTTTTTAGTCAGTTTGAAAGAAATAAACAGAATTAGAGTTATCAGGCGGTTTTTTAAGTTGAATTTTGTACAAAAACATTTTATTAAAAACATATCCTAACTTTAGCTAACAAAATGAATGATTTTCCTACTGTTTTGTTAAAGTCTGCTTAAACTTCAGAATTATATTATACAATATATAAGTAAATTTGCAAATGCAGCTGAGCTGAATTAAACATTCCTTCATTTAGAGCGAAAGAAATACCCAGAACTAGTGTTATCAAGCATTTTTTATATTGAATTGTGTATTAAAAACATATCCTAAGTTCAGCTAACACACTAACTGATTTTCCTATTGTTATATTCAAGTCAGCTTTAGTTTCGGAATTGATTGACAGATTGAAATAAATAACCAGACTCAAAGTTATCCTGAATTCAGCTAACAAGAGAAATGATTTCATATTGTTCGCTTTAATTTCATAATTATTCTGTACAATATATGCATAACTCAAATTCAGCTAAGCGTAAATTGGACATTTTTTCGTTTAGAGCAAAAGAAATAATCAGAATTAAAGTTATCAGGCGGTTTTTATAAAATTTTGTATTAAAAACATTTGTTTTAAAATCAAATACTCAATTCAGCTACCAGAAGAAATGAGTTTGCTATTGTTATATTTAATTTCATAATGATATTATACCGTATATAATTAATTTGCTGAGCTGAATAGTACATATCTTCATTTTGAGCTAAATATATAATCAGAATTAGAGACAAAATTTAATGATTCATTTAGATAAACAAATTGTTTCAACTGTAGATTAATTGAGCTAATTGAAAACATTAACTACTAATATATTGCTTAACATTTTTGTATACGTACAAAAAAATTGACAACGTTGTTGAATATTCAGCTAAGCTGAATTACATTAAATTTGAATCCTTTAGCATTGCATATCAACGTCAATTTAATTCAAATTCAGCTATAATCAATCCTCACAAAATCATTTCTTAAAAATCTCTTGTATAAATAATTTCAATAATGACGAAAACTCAAATTCAGCTAAGCTGAATTAAGTCTTAAGCATGTTTTATTGAAATTTATATCACATTCCGAATAATTTGCTAGAGAGACAAACCCCTAACCACAAAAGTTATGTATGACTATTTCCAAGATAATATTTTAAACTCAGACCCTACTCAGTTGAGTGAAATCTTATGAAATCGTCATATTATTAAAGAGTTTAAAGAACTACAATTCTGCAAATTCAGCTAGATGACAATTTAATGTTTTTATTGAGTTTCACACAAATATATGAACATGTCGTTTATGTGCAGCTGAACTGAACTAATATTAAAACTTGACACCTTTTTAATCAAATATAGAACTTTTCAAATTTATTTCTATTATTTTTCTTTAAAACTTAGGATAGTTTTTATACTATTATTTTTATTCTAACATTTTATTTTATTTGTTAATTTGTTGATTTTTGTTACTTCTATTTCCTTAAGAAGAAATATCGAAGCAAATAAAAAAATAAAAAGAAAAAGCGGACCTTTAACTTCAAGAAAAAATATAGCGAGAGTTTTAAACAACAGGTCGATTAAAATAGCACGATAGCACGATTGTATTTAAGACCTTTTGTAGTATATAAAAATTCAGCGAACTGAAATTCCATCTAATTATCATTTGCTGATCCTGCTTGCAGCAGGTAGAACTACCAGACCATTATTTTCTTCGCCCTTCTAATTCAGCTTTTTATATTAGTCGTTTCTGCTTCGTTCATTAAGCGTTCTTTTAGCGGCTCTAAAGAGCAACACATTTATAATCCTTCCTTTTTCAACTACTATTCCTAAAAAGATATGAACTCTTTCTCTTCGGCGTATATAATTGAAAACTTTATCAAGAAATCAATGAATAAACGATTAAAATTGAACGATCTCAATGATCAAAATTAATTTATTTCAATTTGCACTCAATAACGGTCATATCAAAATATCACTTCATCACTGAATTGTCTGTGAGAAAAGTTGCTCGCGAAAAAAAACCCCAGAACCCGACCAAAAGACAGTAAGAAAATTAACAACGGAAAGAGTAGAATGACGGCAAAATAAAAACTCGCCACAAAATAAAACCAAAATACAAAAAAAAGTAGAGTTCAAGCGATAGCCCTTGCAATTCTCATTTTCATACACGCATATCCCCCAACACAGACACACACGAAAAAAAGTTGTTCCGAATAAAAACAACTCCTACAATATATATAGCAACCGTAACAGCAACAATTGTTCACTGTGGTTTCCAATTAATGTAACACAGTGGTTCGACATACTAACAATTCTTTTATAAGGCTAAAATATTAAATCTTTATCAGTAAACAGAAGATTTTTTGACTCTTTTCTATTTACTAACAATATGTTGAATATAAGTTTCAAAAATTGATTGATTGAAAATTTTTTAATTCATAGCAAAAAAGGTTTTGCCGAAAAATCGTTAAGCTTTCAACGCAACTAAGAGGACTCAAGTGAATCCCACTAGCGTTTCTTTGATCTTTTTTCTAAAACCTTTATTTTCAAAACATTTTTTTGACTCATCCCAACACAAATTTTAAGTATCTATAAAGCTTTAAGGTTTTTTAATACTTATAAGAAATCGTCATAAAAATGCTGCTGCTAAAGCCATTTCGGTCCAGGATGAGCGCTACATAGGAATTAAAAATTAAAATATCTTTCTCCGAATGCTAAACGGAGCCGAAAAAGTACACCCGTTCGTCATACAATTAAAATTTTTATGACTTCAACAAATGCAAAGCTTGTTTAAGATATTGTATTCTATAACTAACATTTGGTTGTACCGACGAAGTACTAGAAGTACACGCAACCACAATCGTTCGGTTGGCAAAATAAAATTGTAGCAACAAATGTTTTTACTGGGTGTAACAACTTTCGATTTGGTTGATTACAAAATTATTTTGTCTAAGAAAAAATATAGGTACAATGTGGTCACGGCAACAATTATATGTTCTCCATAATAATAATATGTTATTTTATATTTTATTTTACCATTAAAATGATTTAGACAATATGAACATCTTTGAAATTAAACAATATAATGATTTCCAGATTTTCAACTGAAAATATGTTTGTCTTAACCATATAAAAAAATGTTGTAGACTTGACAAAAGTATTGTTTATTGAGTTTTATGTTAACAAAAGAATCTTAATCATTCTTAATCTTAATCAATATCGCAACATTGCCATTTTTAATATTTTAAATATGATTCCTACAACAATATTATTGTTACCAACACGAGATTAATAGTCGTGGTCCATTAAAAAAAAATAGCATAAGGCACGCGTTTCGAGTCTAGGCTAAAGGGATTTTAAATGTATTGACTTTGCTCGTTTGAACAATCTACTGCCAGTAGTTCTAGTAAGATAAGAGACTGCCTGCTCTTAATTTTATAGCTGTTGATGATTATCGAAATTGCTTGCAATTTGGAAAAAATACTTCCAATTTTTTTTTAAACAATTTAAAGTTTCCATTCAATAAAACTTTCATAAAAACAGCCTCATATATATGTAACTATGACGTAAACTAAAATAATGTAACTGAATTTTAGATATATTGTGGAATTATTTTATTGGTCATAATATTGTTGTGGTCAATTTAAAGTTTCCATTCAATGATATTTTCATAAAAACAGATAAAACCTGAAATTATTTTAGGTATCATAATATTGTTGTGGACATAAAATTCAATGGTTTTGAAAGAGTGAATTACTTCACAAGCTAATTAGAGCAGGTTTGTTGTTGTTTGTCGTATGGGGTAGAAAAAGATGAGCTGTTTCCGTTGATGTGCGACAGCTCATCGATACCACATATGTGCATGCTGCCGACAAGGTCTCTCATTAATGATCTACATACTATAAGTATATAAGAAACATTGCTTGATTTTGCATATGCAAAGAACACAAGCTCTTTAACTCTTTAAAGAAATAAAAACAACAAATAACCATAAAAAAAAATTAATGGTTGTGAAAATTATACTATGGTTGATAATATTATGACAATATTATGTTTATATTGATAATAATATGGTTGCTATAACCGATTTCTTGACAATAATAAAATATTTTTATGTTTGCCACAACAAAAGTATGATGCTGTCACACTAACCATATTTTATTTCTTCTTACACAATTATTGTATTTTAGAATTTTTTCAAATGTCAAAATAATTTTCAGTGCCCTTTCCAATCCACTGTACTTTCGTTCTTTTGATTTTTAACAGCCACTGCGACATTATCGCTTACTAACATGGTCCCTCAACTATTCAAGAAAAAAAATCCAAATTGTATGTATTCCTTTGGCTACACCAAGTATTCAGCAAATTTTTTCGCATTGCTTACGAGTTATAGCTAGCTGTGTTTGCTTGTATTCAAGCAGCAACAACACCAACAAAAAACCAAAACACCCCTACGAGTGGCAAGGCCCTCTTGGCCAGCAACCGAGGCGGGGGCCATCATTGATGGAATGAACTGATTCCATTTGACTCTTGATGATGATCAGTTTTGTTGTTTTGCGCGAAAATAAGGCGTCGAAGATCGTAGGGTAAAATACACATCCATGTACACACACACATCAATACGTATGTATGTATGTATGTCCCTCTGTACGTATTCATACGTATTTGTTTCGTTCATATTTTCATATTCGAACTGATTGTCAAGTTTGACGTCAATCACCGCTGTGACACCGACGAAACGAAACGACGACGACAAAAAAAAACGAAAAAAATACAAACACACACACATATACAATTGAAAAACAACAATAGCCCCAAACTGCCCGTATAACGCTCAGCGCTGCTCGGCGTTCGAGCACAATCAATTTTCGCTGTGATTCTATAACATTGACGCACAATCCACTGCGGCCGGCGAGCCATCTATGGCGGGTGTCCGCGTAAATGCTCGACTTTGTTGTTGTTGTTAAATTACGACAAGCGTTTCAAGAAAAATTGTATTTTATTAATTGAAAATACGTACCACAAATTAAAACGAACGAAAGAACAGTCAAGCATGTATGCCCTTTTTCTTTAAATGCGCTACTAGCGAAATGGACATACGCAGATTCTTTGGTTAATTTTAGACTTTCGGTTATCAGTACCGAGAATGATCAGCAAAAGTTGTGCTGAAGCGGGTGTGTTTGTTTATTATCGATTGTGATTGAGTCGTAAGATGTTTACCAGTATCGCACTTATTGCTATGACCCCCAGAAGCATCCTTTGAATACGTACGTCAGAGCAGAGAGTGTGTGAGAGAGAGAAACACGAGCAGATGAAATGTGAATGATCGCCATATTTTTATTAATTGTTTTCAAAGAGTATTAGAAATCGAGACAAAAATAATTTTCTTCGTTTTTGAATTGGCTTGTCTAGAAATTATTAACAAGTGCTGTTAAGGCGTCAATAATTATAATTACTTTGAGTCAATGTATATAGTCGGTGTTACGCCTTCCGGAGAGAACAAAGTTGGTGACCTCAAGTTCTGCTGTAGTTTCAGACTATATTGCAATAGTACTGCTTTAATTGCGTCCTAAGGCGATTTATTTGCGAAGGATTTTCTCTAAAAGCCAACCACCTTATACGGAATTAATTAAATCATAGCCGTGTAACTCGCATCGTTACCTAGTAAGTTTGAAATACTGTAATCTGGCACCATAAAAAAATTCATAAAAAGAAGACAATAAAAAACTACAATTTGTAATCAATGAAATATAATAAATCTATTAATTGTTAAATTTTTGCTTTGTAAACATTTTTTTAAACTATCAGTGTGAGTTGATTTTTTAGTTTTACTTATCCTATCACGTGCAGATTTACCCAATACGAATTCGCCGACGAGACTCTTCTCGTTTAATTATTTTTTAGTATACATAACAAAAAACATATGTTTTATATACCATGTTTATATTTTTTGTAGGAAAAATAAGTGTGGCAACTCTAAGTCGTTTCTTAACGAGTTGAGGCCAACTCTCTTGCTAGCCGAATAACTTCTCTACAAATGCTAGTTTTGTAACCTAAAAAGAACACAGCTAATAATTAATAAGTCAATTTCGTGTAAAAATTATGTTTTGTAATCAAATTAGAAAACAAACTATTCTTTAGTGGGAATTATCCTAGCCAGAGTGTCAATTCGTCTGAAATGTTTTTTGGTTGCGGCGGTTTAAGAATATACTCGTATAACCGGCGGCAGCTAAATGCCGACAGAAGCTGCCGTTTCTAGGAAAGAAGTTATAGGTTTTGCAAGGCATTTTTTACAGACAAAAAAATACACAATTTGGAGTAGACAACATTTTGAAAAAATAACAGAAAACATAAAAATAGAACATTCTAGCAAAAACGTATATTTGATACCATTTACAGCACGTGTAAAAATTGTTTTAGTTGAGTACTTTTTTTAATTACTCCGGCAAAGTATGTTCCTACTTACGAGTATTGCTTTACATTAATAATCTTAGAAAAATCGAATTTATGAGTCTATTTTAAAGCGATTAATGTTTTTTACTTGACCAAACTGATAACCAGGCTTCAGTCGATCAAATCGGCTTATAACTTTAAGCCGTTGTTTCCGGCAGCGGCTCAAACAAGAACAAAATGACGCGGCGGCTCAGCGCCACATGAGTAGGACCTCTGTACCTTGTCTACATAGTAACGAGCATTTAGTAAATAATTTGAGTACATGTGAGTGTAGTACCTATGTATGTCCAATACACCTTTAAAATCATTAACCCTTAGTGAAGATCGACTGCAATGAAATGCTTTCTTTTACACATGATTTCCTCAGCAAGTCGGATATGACTAAGAGAGAATTTTGCGTTGGATCACCGATCACCGAATAATAGGTTAAAACATTTCCTTACAACAACAAAATATTTTTTCAAAATTTTTATTTTTTTATTTAATTTTTGATTCAATGAATAATTATTTATTAAATAAAAAAAATATATTCCTAGCCTCAACGGATATCGCGTATTTAATTTAAGAGGGCCTAAAAGTTTAACCCATTACTAGATGAGAAAATTCGCCTGAAGAATAGACTTTATTTCTCATAAACTATGTTGGATATACTCTAGGGAATAAAATCGTTAAGTCTATCAAAAGAGTGACTATGCTCCTCCTTTGCATGGGATTTTCTCCGAAAGCCAACCACCTACCGCAATCATCAAATCGTAATTTTTAACATATTTAGGCATTATTATGCATGGGCGGTACAATATATATCCTAGAGACAAAATTGCTAAACACAACCCTAGGGCAACTTTGCTGATAGTGTTTCTTTCACAGGCGATTTTCTCCACAAACTGACCAACGAATTCGGGAAAACTTAAATTAAATTTTTAAAAAAATAGTAGTTTTAAAAAAACAACATATCATTTTACAAAGTATAAATACTTAAAATCTGATTTTTGAATATTTTAGATTTATCTTCAATATATTTAGATTAATTGGACAGGCAGTATGTACTACTTGCACACAAAAATTTCAAATTCAAATCCTTGAAAAGAACTGATATTTGTTGGCTACGGCTCAAATCGTAATGCCGACTTACGAACCACACAATGTGCCTTGGAATTAATTCGTGCACGGATCACTGATTTAGAAGAAAATCCCCGTCGGTTTAATAAAGAATTGCCAATAGAAGCGCTTACGTACCCAAGGGTAAAAATGCTACCCACCTCAAACAACAGTTGTTTTGGGTAGGAGTGCCATTATACTAAGATAAAGGAAACATTTTTAGCCTAAATTTGTTGATACACATTTGTAAGGAACAAACTAAATTAAATATTTCTAATTCCAGATTTTGTATAAACTTAAATCTAGACAAAAAAAAAATGTTTCACAGTATTCGAGATCAGATTATGTACTTTATAAAAGCACAAAAAATACTCGGTGTCATTGCGGCAGGTTATAAATTGGATACCACTATTTGATAAGTATTTCAATAGAAGATATTCATCTAAAAAGTGAACTCATTCCGGAGGTCAGAATGTTTGCTCTTGATCGCTCGGTTTTCTTCTTTTCAGCCGAGTTACTTTCTGCAATGTACGATAAATACAGATTCTAATAATTTTTCTATGATCATTACTGCCTTAATCCGCTCTTATGCTAAGAGCCTGTAATCAACAAATGCTCCTGTAGATCCTGTAATCAACAATGCATTTCATAGTTAATGTGGATGAAAAGGCACATTTAATTCTTGTAAATGTGAAATCGAATTAATGAGACTAAATTAAATATATTTTATATTTATATTTATATATATTTATTTTATTCAATTTCAGTTTGTGATATTTTCGTTCACAAAATTAAGAAATATTTGTCGATCCCTCTACAAGCGTTGGTGTTAGCGGCGTTTAGGAAAAAATATATTAATATAAACTTTACTTAATTTGAGTTAAAACTTTACCTTTTTGTGGTCATAGTTATAAAATTATTTAGATTGTTCTACATAAACTGTTTAAACAAAAACAATTTTTATTTTTAATAAGTTTTCCACAGGCTTATTAGATTAGGAAAAGTAAGGCATTGAAACAATTTTTATTTAAATTTTACTCAATTGCATTTCTGATCAACTCGAATTTAAGAAACCTTTTCGATCACATAATTTTAAAATGATTTTAGATTCCTAGAAGAAGCCTTCGTTTAGAGTTGGTTAACAAAAACTAATGTTAAGTTTTCTCAATTTAAGTTATACTTATAATTTACTACAATTAATATCTTTCCCCCCTCATAATTGAGAAATGCTTGTCGATCAAATTGAAGTTTAGCTTCATTTAAGCTATTAAGTCAAAGCCTTGTTTAGATACATTTCAAATATAAAAAAGTGCCACTAAAATGAATTATAAGTACAACATAAAATTAAATCGCAGTCCCCACTACATTGCTTATTTTGCCAATTTCAGTTTTGCATTTTCGTTTCTCTTTTTTGTTGCGAATTCTTTTTAGTTTATTGGCGCTTTAGTAATTAGATCCCTTATGTTACGGTTATTCACAAAACAATTTTAAATGGATTTTATTTAGCTTCTTTTTTGCTGAATACTGCTTCCCATTTTGTAACTTAAGCTATGAGTTTAATTAATATGCGCCTATTCCAACAGTTTTCGCGAATTTTTTTTAAAAAAAAAACGATTTGAAATTCTCATCAGTTTTGTGGGTTGAAAGCATATTTGTTTTTCGTTCAATGAAATTTAATATTGAAAATTGATAGCTCATATTGACGAATGAAGGTGTAGATTTTAAGGGGGTAATTTTAACGGATTTTGTATTTAATGCCTTCAAATCAGTTTAAGCAAGTCTGTCATTCCAATTGGATTTACCAGAATGAAATGTTTCCTACTGGAAGTTATTGCGAAACATTGAGCAATCAACTATTACCACAATGTGGTGGATATTTTAGATTGTGGTGGGTTTTTCAATATTGATTTCCTTTTGTTAAAGTAGACCAGATATGGTCTAAAATATAAAAGGAACTGTGGTGGGTTCTTGCTTTTTATACATAAGTTATGGAAAATTAGTTTCATAGTTTCATGCAAAAGAACTGCGGTCAACAAAATTTAACAACAAAAAAACCATATAGCTATGCTATTTGTAAATCTCTAGAGTTCCAATGGTCTAAGGCATAATTTTTAATCATATCATAAAAACAAACGAATACTGTAAATTGTATATTTGTATATATTCTAAATTGTATTAAAAAAAATCTGCGCTCTAAGAAATGTTTTCATAAAATATTTTAAAGGACTTTTTGCATTTTTAATAACTTGTTGCAAACATGTTTAGCTCGTCTGTTTATGTCGATCTTTTGCTTTAACATATCGTATAGGGATAAACCGGCTCAAGACCACTTGCATATACATTTTAATAGATTGCAAGTTTAAACGAAATGGCAAATTGACATTAATTTTGGTGGCTGCACACTGCATTTATAGCGATTTTGGGTCCGTGACGACCCTAATCATAAACCTTTGCAGCAACTGTTGAAGGAAAAAATAAACTCTTAAAGTCCAGGTTCTCACCAAATAAATGAGAACTACTGTTGTAAATCTCACTTTCCAAGTTGTTTTCAAATAATTGCCCACGAAAATACAATTAGCCTTTTCCACCTCTACAGAGCCTCCACATTCAGAGCCATCTACAGATCAAAAATTTTAAAAAACTTTACATAAATAGTAAAAAAAATATGCAATTAGTTCTTTGGACAGCATCTTAAAAAATTACGTTTTTTTAGATCCCTTAAAAAGGAAAACCTTTTGTCCTCTTTGTATAAATGTTGTCTATGCGGATACAACACCACGCAGCAGATGAAAATAAGTCATGCTAGCTATTTAGCATGTTCTTTTTAACAAATACTGAGATTTGGACGGACCACAGATTTTTTTTTATTGTTTTAGTATACTTTGATGAACCACGATGAAATTTAAAAACCAACAGGCCGACGAGCTATTTGGTTCTAACCAAGTATAAGTATAAGTAAACAGAAATCAAATATAGAACAAGAAGACAATTTCATTGAAGCGAAAATAAAACGAGAACAAAATGTTCCCTTACCGGTCGCCCTAGACTAGCATTCATTAAATCATTCGGCTTAGGATTACGTACGATCTGTAAGAATGATCATAGCAGTGGACGGCTAATTTAGATGACTATGGCAAAAAATCTACAGCAAATCCATAAAATCATATTGAGCGAACACTGCACGAGATCGCGATATAGCGGACACATCAGGCATAAACGCGCCGTGTGCATATTGGCAATAGTCAAACTCTTGCTGGAATATTTTTTAGCTCATTTCCAAAAGAAGATTTAGTCCTCTTTTAATAGATTTCTCTTAACAGACTTCAAATAATACTCGGTGGTCAACAATTTCCCATAAAATGAAGAGGTAGCACCTGCAGTTGGAAACTATTTTGAGGAGCTTGAAGAATATTTTTAACTTTATAGTAGATGCTGAAGCTACTCCATGAGATTTATCGTCCAAGAGATTTTAATCAGAATGTTTATTCGAAATCGCTTCTGAATATAAAATAGTTTTATTAAAAAAATCGGTTGATTTGAAATTGGTTCCGAATATAATAAAATGAAGAGGTAGCACTTGCGGTTGTAGGCTATTTGGAGCAGCTTGAAGTAATTTTTAACTTTACTGAAGCTACTATCCATGATATGTCTCATCGTAGATGTGATTTGAATCAGAATGAAATTGGTTTCGAATAAAAAAGGTTTAATTAAAAAATCGGTTCATTTGAAATTGGTTTTGAATATAATATGATTTAATTTAACTAAAATTTTTAAACAACATTAAAATTTACAACTAACTAGGAATAAAATTGTTTACCAGCTTAAAAACTTTTTCAGCTAGACTCCAGAAAAAACGTTTTCAATCCATATTCGAAGTACAAAACAGGACCATATTTATGTAGAGAATGAAAATAATGTTTATCCCCGATTTGATTTTGCTTTCTTTAATGGACCAGGACATGTTAAAAAAAAAATACAAATGGAAATACAATAAAAACTGTCTACAAAAAATAAAAGTAGCCGTTTTTCTTTTAAAAAATAAAAATCTTTTTTTCAAGCTCGAGGTCTCGTTGTTCAATATTATAATTTTATTTCCAATATTTTCTTCTCTTTCCTTAATTTGCATCTTCAAGGGTTTTATATTTTAAATAGAAAACAACACGATAGGCGACATTAACTCAAAACTAGTGTAGCTTCACTACTATCGTCAAAGGAAAATATTTCACTAACTGGTCCATCTCAATCCGGAGAAACCAAATAGGAAGTACCAAGTCTACTTCTTACAAAAAAGTTTAGGATATTTAGCAGTGACACAAGTAATACAAGTTCAGGAAAGATTGGCAGTACTTGGCGGCTAAAGACAAGATTTTTACTAAATGAAAAAGCAACATGTATTTTCTGTCCGCTATTTTTTTTCTCGTGATTTTGAGTCTTAGGCGAGCTTAAACAAAAAGCTTCACTAAAAAATGTCTGACTGTCTTTGCTGTACTTTGTTTCGGTAGTTATAGGATATAAGCGAAATAGCCTAAACTGAATTGAAAAAAAGTAAAAAAATACAATTAAACTATTTACGATCCTGCTTTTATAAAATATGTTTAAATTTGAATAGCTTGGTCGGAATTTTACTAAGAGCTACGGTATTAGTACTGAGAGTCTCATTATCAGTTATCATGCCAACCAGGACAGAAAATATGGAAATAGGAGTAAAAAGAATTAAGCTATTCAAATGGGAATATTTTGTTCTACATTTTGTTTAAATTCTAGTAAAAGATGAGGATGCAATTCAAAAAATTGCGAAATATTGAAAAATATTTAATATAAATATAATATTGATAAAATCTTCAAATCAAGTTCGAGGTCAACATTTCATTTAAAAAAAAGGTCCAATAAAAAAAGGTTCAACAAATCAAAGATATAAATAAAATATTAGAAAACCTGAACTCGAGATCTTTTATTTATTAAACATTTACTAGAATTTAAATTATTAATTATACTTTGAATATAGCAGAAGAGCAATTTATTCCAGATTTCGATAATAAGCCCGAAAATCTACTTGAATTATGTGGAGTACTCTAAGAATGCTTGCTTTTAGTTGATCAATAAAAGAGGAAAAATTCGTCTCTCCTAATTTTGAAACACAAATTTGGATAAATGTGATGGAATGAACACGTATAACCGAATATATCTGTTGTTATCCTTTGAAAATTATTTGCATTTGTGTACAATTTTTTAAATATGACTCCGAAATAATTTAAAACTTTTTAAATATAATTTTGTACATTGAAAATAAATTTATGAAAAGAAGTCCTGAATCTAACCCTGACTATCCTTTCGTTATTATTAAAAATTGTATACCAATACAGATCATGGAACTGAAAATCATCCGAATCTAATCTTAATTTAACGACACCTTCTAAGTTTTCAAACTCGTCTAGAAACCTCTTTCAAGTCTGACTTAAAAGATTATTTTGCTTTGCTTTGATTTTCAAGTGTTTAAGCGACGGCAAATCAGAATTAAAACACGT
The DNA here is from genome assembly GCA_963513945.1 of Hydrotaea diabolus. NCBI lineage: Eukaryota > Metazoa > Arthropoda > Insecta > Diptera > Muscidae > Hydrotaea > Hydrotaea diabolus. Next base: position 112,173,331 of record OY740719.1, read on the forward strand.
TTTCTGTTTTGGTTGCTGATTTTTTTCAGAGCTAACATATATTTTGTATTTTATTTTGGCTTTTGTTTTAAACATTCACAATTTAATTTTTGTTCTTTTGTGGCGACTAAAAACTTACCTTTTGCGGGTGAGATGGAATTTGCTGGAGAGTGGGTGGTAATCCAATTTGAGATTATTGTAAGAGAAGATATTGCTTGAATTTGTTTGCTATCTAGAGTTGTTTTTTTGCAGTTGTTAAAAATTATCAAATTTTTTTAATTTAATTTTAAAAGATTTGTGAGTTTTTGTTTAACTTGTATTGAAAATATGTTTTGCTCTTTAAATCTGGTCAATAGTTCTTTAAAACTTGCCAATAGACTTTTTCAATTTAATTTTCAAACATCTTTTTGGCGTTTCTGGCTTATAAAACACTTATGTATATCACACGGTAATTTTAGAAATATTTAATTTTCAATTTCGTTGTTTTAGTTGGAGTTTTAAGTAATTTTGTTTAAAAATTTTAGTTAATTTAAGAGGAAAATTATTTTCATATTCTTATTATAATATGTTTGGGCAAGCATTGAGGATTTGTTTAATTAAATTAATGCCGTAAGGCTTGATGTGTTCTATATTTTACAGCGCAAAAGGTTTATTTCAAATTTGTGGGTCATTTATGTTGAAATTATTTTCTTTAGGATTTATTAAAAATTGTGTTTTATAATTTTTTAAAATTAATTTTGTTGTTTTTCTTTAGTTTCTGTTGATTTTAAATTTCACTCAACTTGTGGTTTTATTCTAGATTTTTTTTATAATTTATTTATGTAAGGGGTTTAAATCTATGTCAGTTCAATTTTTTACTCAGTTTCGGGTGTTGATATTTTTTCGTTTGTTTTTTTCGAACTTTAAGACACTTTTTGTTTGCGGCACATAATGTTACATTAAAAATTTAATTATTTTTCAATTTTCCGTTTTAGTGTTTTCGTTGTTTTATTCTCTTTTTGTAAAATTGGCAAGAATTGAGGGGATATTTTTTTTTGTTTTTAAACTTGATTGAATTTAAAGGATTTCATAATCAGATTATCGTTGTTTTTTTTAGATTTTTATTCAAATCACTTTGAAATGTGTTTTTCGAAAGAAAAATTTACGTTTTTTTAGAAAAGTTCTTTAGCGAGACGACGACAATGACGACGGAGAGAAAGAAGAGTAACCAAAAGACACGATAACGCGTTGCACGCACATTGCCCGTCAACGTGCAATCAACAAATAACGTTACACTAAACAACAAAAATTTTTCGTTCACATTCACAATGATGAGGACGAACTGTGAGTGTGCGTTGTGATGGTGTTGGTGGTGGTGTTGGCCGTCTTGTGTTTGTAGTGGTGGTGTTGGTTGGTAGCAGTAGCTGGCAGCCGTTGTAATGGTAGTTGTTGTCGTTGTTGTAGCAGTAGTCGTTGGTGTTGTTGCTATTGTTGTTGTAGTGGTAGTTGTAAATAGTAGCAAATCGTTGGCAGAGAATGCGTTGTTTTCATCACAGTTTCAGTCGAAATGCTCACAGGCACACAGACACATACTCTCACACGGAATAGTTTTCCCAGTGATTTTTAGTTTTCCCAAAAAAAGAGTGTGTGGTGCAACCGAAACACAAACAACAACAGAACAGAACTACCGATCTAAGCTATAAATCTCGGATCATCATAATGACGATGATAACGATGAAGCAGATGCCGATGATGATAACAAAAAAAGTGTGCTGCTGTGGCGTCGATGTTAGTCTCATCAATAGCCGCTGTTTTTATTCCAAATCATAGTTCCCGGTATTATTTTGTTTTTTACACTTTCTACACGAATTTTAATTTAAACTTCATTAACGCCAAGCTTTAATTCCTTCAGTTCACAAGATTCACTTTTTCTAAAATATCTGTTTATATTTTGCCAACATTGGTAGTAAACAAATAAAAAATGTTTTCTTCAGTTATACGACATTTAACTCTTTTTTGTTTTTTTTTTTTTGAAAATGTATGTGTGTGTTTTAAATTCAAACAAAATATTTTTTTAAGAAAATTCTACATTCGGTTTCTTAACAACAACTGAAAATAAGTCGTGCGTTTTGGGTAACTTCTCAACAAACAAACAAAAATCTTGATTTCTTATTTCACACACAAACAACGCGTACGGTTCTGACGTTGAACCGATACTGCTTTAACAGATACTAATGGTAACAGCAACCTTTCTAAATAGAATAAGCAAGCCCACCACCGCCGACACGCACCCATACATCGGCGTCCGGGACTCATACACACTGACACACATGCACACCATCAGATACTCCAACACTCGAAAGGAAAACAATCACAACAACACGAAACACACTACAGCGCTGTGCTCTCATTCAAACCGAAGAGAGTTTTGAGAATTAAAAGTATCTAGCAGATACATTCTCTCACCTACTCATAGTCATGGACTCACACATACTCCCTCCTCCTTTATTGTCCAGATAATGTTGCGGATAAAGTTGGAAGACGCATCGATAGATACAAATATATGAATGAAAACCACGTGCAAAAGTTGTTTCTGTTTTTTTTATTTTTATTTTGAATCTCTTTTTCCGCATTCGCTTTGGTGGTATTCGTTCCTTTTGGCTTATTCTCTTGCTCTCCCTCCAATTGATTTTAGTTGGATTTCCAGTTCTCAGCCGTTGCTGTCAACTACCCAATCATAAAAAATCGGAAATTTTTTAAGCCGCCACGAGGATGTGAATTTGCATTTTTTATTTTTATTTAAGGCCTAATTTAGACTAAAGACAACTTGTTGTTTTCCTAATCGTTTGCTAATATAGGGTGATCCAACTAGAGGTATTTTTTCAGAACAAAAAAAATATAAAAAAAATCAAATCAAGTGTGGAATCTTTATTGGTAATTTGAAAGGACATTTTATGGCATTTACTTTTTGTATATAATTTCCTTCAAATGTTGGCCGCAACTACGCCTCAGGGTTTCCATTCTGAGGCTCCAATTTTGGATGACTCGTTCGAGAATTTTGACCGGCATGGCTTTAATGACACGCGTAATGTTGGCTTCCAAAACCTGAATCGTAGCTGGTTTGTCAGCACAGACTTTGGACTTTACGTTACCCCAAAGAAAAATGTCTAAAGGTGTGATATCACTCGATCTAGGCGGCCAACTCACCTGTCCAAAACGTGAAATTAGCTGTTTTTCGAAATGACCTCTCAATAGATCCATTGTTTGAGCAGCTGTATGACAAGTGACACCATCCTGTAGAAACCAAATGTCGTCAAGATTACGGACTTCATTTGCAGGTAGCATAAAGATCGATATCATGGCGATAGCGAGCACCGTTCACGGATACGTTCCGGACATCATCATCTTTGAAAAAATATGCACCGATGATTCCACCAGCTTATAAACGGCACCAAACCGTGGTTTTCTTTGTGTATAATGACACCTCTTGAACCTCTTCTTGTTGCTCTTCAGCCCAAATGCGGCAATTTTGTTTATTGACTATTCCGTTGAGCCAGAAAATGGGTCTCATCACTGGACACAATTTTGGTCGAAAACAGCGGATCTTCCTGTTTCTCACCGAACGCTCATTTCCAAAATTCAGTTGCCAACATTTGAAGAAAATTATTTTAAAAAAATAAATACCATAAAAAGCCCTTTTAAATTACCAAAAACGATTCCACACTTGATTTGAATTTTTATATATTTTTTCTGTTCTGAAAAAAATATCTCTAGATGGATCACCCTTTACAAAAACCGGGAAATAGAATAACTGCAACTGTTAGTGGGCGGGGGTGCTGTCAGTGAAATCATTAAAATAAAAAGTTACTTAAGTCCCACAACACCAATTAAGGAGCAAGAGGGAACTTCTCTCAAATCAGTGAACTGTACACAGTTCAATTGTTATACTCACTGGCCGTGACTCACTCTTTAACGCTACTTCATTTTTGTAGAGATCTCTTACGCTTAGAGATAAATCTCTAACTCGTAAAGTCGCCGGCATTTACGAGCTGGAAATCGGCCGCTAAATTGTTAGATTTTCTTACCTGGGGTTGAAACTGAATTAACTGGCATGATAGTAGTGCACACTTCTATCACACCAGGGCGGCCCACGTTCCGGTTCTATGGGCCGGATTGACCCGAAGAGCAATTGTTTGGCTGCACCCCTGGAAACAGTTTTTGCTATAACAACAACAACTCTAGGGTGTTTTTTGTAGTTTTCAATCTGGCCACACTTTATTCGGAGTTGGTCTTTTTGACAACTGTCACTTGATTTATGCTCAGTTTGGTTTGTCATTTCGGTTCACGATTTGCAAACGTTGTTTCGGAATAAGTCTATTCATTATGACTTATTCCGAAACAACGATTGCATCGCGAACCGAGCCATTATTATTACCAAAATAAGGGTTCGGTTCGAGCGACGCATCGCGCGCTGTGTCCAATATTCGGTCGACATAATCGTCCAGTAGAATCGGAAATTCAAGCAACCATTGATCGGTTTTGCACCACGTTTACTCTAGTGGATAATGTCCATTATCAGAGACGCCGTACAGTGAGCACCAAAGTCGCTATAGCTGCTGTGTAGCAGAGTATCGAAAAAGATCCGAATGAGTCCAACCGCCATCAATTAGAGCTGTGCCCATCCACTTATTGAAAGATTTTGCTGAAGGATATTGGTTTGCGGGCTTACAAACTCCTACTCCTGCAAGAATTAAAGCTGAATGACCATAAAGCGCGTCGCATGTTCGGTTAATGGGCCTAAAACGAGATAGCCAAAAATTTTGTTCGGCGATGAAGCTCACTTTTGGTTGAATGAAGTCGTTGATAACCAAAATTGTCGCATTTTGCGTAATGAAATCCTCTAAAAGTCACTGTTTAGTGTGCTCTAGGGACAGATGGAATCATTGGTCCATATTTCTTCAAAAATTAAGCCGGCCATAATGGCCGTCTTCTAAGGGTTACTCGATTATGAGGTCGCTAATGCGATAACTTCACACTATTGCACAAAAATATAAAGACGATTCTGTCTACATAAAATTATAGATAATTTGCGCTAAAATCCGTTTGTTTTAAATACTTAACATTTTTGGGAAGAAATTTATTCAAGAATAACCTTAAGCGAGTTTAAGCGAGTTTAAGCGAGCTCGGTTATTACTCGCTTATAGTATTTCTTAATCAAATCAATCGGATTTTGATGTACAACTCCAATCAGTTCTTGAATACAAAGATATTAAAAATGTCTCGTAAAGTTTTAAAGTTATTGCCTCAGCGGCCACTTACTCGTTTAATAAGCAAGTACCAATAGAACTTGCCTAATGTAACAGTCATGGTAAAACGCTAAGGGCCATAATTAATGACTTTTTCGCTCCTGAATTGGATGATGTTGAAGTGGACGACCTTTGGTTCCAACAAGATGGCGCTACATGCCATACAGCCAACAAGAAAAATTTTGGTGAGCGCATTTAACGCGATAATCGTGCGAAATAACGCAGCTGGACTGTTTTTTATGGGGTTATGGAAAGTCGTTTGTCTACGCAGATAAGCCCGACACGATCCGCTGCGGCCACTTGCTCGAAATCATTTTTAAAACATAATGGCAAACCTTTTTCTTTATAATAAAGCTAAATTCTTGGCCATAACATTAAACTATATGCGTTTTAATTCTTCTTAAAGACCACACGTCTGAAAAAAACACCCTTTGTAAATGATTTGTAAAAATTTATTGATCATTATATTTCTATTTTGAACGCTTTTTATTCTTTATAAGCAAAATACTTGTGTCATGCAAACCATCCGCTAAAATTGTGTTTCATTTTAAGTTAATCGGATTTTTCCACAAAGGCGTTTTTTAATTTTTTTTCAAAATAAAGTGTGATTGATTTACAAGATTTTCTTTCAATTGTTTTCTTTACAGATCAAACGTTAATATCATGTCAATTTGCCTTTTTATTGAGTATTGACAATTCGCATTGGGAAGACGTTCACCGCAACAACATCTCCAAATAGGAAATAGCCTATACAACAACTCGATAAGAATCCTCCGTGTTAACGCAGAATTATGATCAGCGTCGAGCCGTATCGCTGGCTCAAAGAAAATACGTCCATTAACACAATTTGGGCTGATGATTCGTCCATAAAAATGTCGCTTTTTCACAAATGAGGCCGGGCAGTACGTAACCCTTAATAGCGAAAGTGCAGCTGGATATGGGACTTTTTGTGGACCGGTCGGCTACATTTATGTTCAGCAAGGCGTTCCAATGTCGCGCGCCATACAATTGCTGAATTGAGAAATCATTATGGTGAGCACCTAATTTTTTATTCAGAATTTTGTTCCTTTATTATTTTTTGAAGTTCAATGTCTTTGGTAATAGGGCTAGAGCGAAAAAATGTCTTCATGTGATTGCAGATATCGCTGAAAAAGTACAATTTTTATAATCATTTGCTCAACCCTACACAATTATTTGCCAAAGAAACGAGGCTTAACGGGAACTATAAGTTTAGCCACAGAATAACATAAAAATGAGCATGGTAGCCATTTTTGGCCAATTTGACGAATTTTTTGAAAAAATTTACACAAATGAAGATTGAGGTTCATTTGGATTCAATCCCGCTTATACTTGAACCTTTTTCTTTAAGACTTCAAATTTAAGAAAAATTCAGTACTCAGGAATAAAAAAAACAGTTTGATAGCTCAGCGACGGTTATACATAAAAGAAATTATGTTAATTGAGAATTAAATTTTAAATTCATAATAGTGGTGCTTATTAGGAAGTTCTGATAAACAACACTGGGTATTAAAGTCGCAATATATAAGTCATTCTTAGACAAAGTGTGCCGATCTTTTCATTTAAAATTTGATGCCTAAACAAATACGTATACTTGATAGCTGCGGCGCCTAAGTTCTAAAACGGCTATAACTTAACTTATACTTCAAAAATGGTTTTTGAAGAATAAAATATTGCAGGAAGTTTTCAGTCAACATGAATACAATTTTTGACAACTGCTAGAAATTACGTTTTTACTATCGAGTATTAAATATTAAGGCTTCGAAAAAACATCATTACATTTCTTCTTTTGTATTAAAAAGAAACTTAATAAGATAAATACGTCTTCGAAACCGTCAACGAAGTTTTCTAATAATTGACATATCAGTGTTTACATAATTTGCAGCTATTTGATGTATTTAAAAAATGTGGACGTTTCCTTTTTTTGTTAAACACGATTTTTACCTAAATTCATGAACTTTAGGTAAATTATGCCTACTTCTTTCAAACTATAGGAAAATTGTGTTATCCTAACTTTAAAGTGATATTTTTGACTTTGAACAGGGATTAACCGGCTCAAGACCTCTTGTGATATTTTTGCATTATTATTGCATGACGATTTTTTGACGTTTTCTTCTTAAACCTTAGACGATTTTTGTTCTCAAAATTAACGATTTTTCGAAAAATGTACCTGGCATTACCGATAAAAAATTCACATATAAAATGAAATATTCGTGCGTTCTTTACCGAAAATATTTCCGATTTTAACCGATAAACAGATACTCATATTTGGCAAAAAAAAACATTGTATGTCGTTTATCGAAATTATTTTTATTACTCGTATGAGGTAATAAAAAAATTCACATATTTACAAAAAAAATTGTAAGCGGATTATCGAAAATAATTTCGTATCAGGCAACGTAAGCTTCACATATTTACAAAAAAAAGTTGTAAGCCAATTATTAAAAATATTTTCGTTATGGGGCGATGAAAATGTTTACATATTTGCAACAAAAAAAATTGAATTTTCAAAAATCAGTCGAAAAGACTTTTGTCATCATCATAAGACTCCAAGCAACGATTATGCAGTAACTTTGTTGAGCGGCTATACCCTTAAGCAGGTTTGTTACAAGAACTGTCGGCAGCAGAGGTTTTAACCGAACACAATAATAATCCCTCGCACTGCCTACCTACCCGATGTTTAAAATGGACTTATGGGAATAGAAGCATATTTCATTGCAAATCAAAAAATGGATTAATTTTTCAGATTTGTTTGACAAAAGTTTTGGTTTTCTTAGAACATTAATTCAAATTATAATTATCGCGATGCATCGTTTTAACAAAATTCCCACACCTATACTTTATAACGACTGCGGAGTCAGTGTTTATATTGTTTATAATCAAAGTTAAAAACATACAATTTTCTAAGAATTATCATAATATTTTTATTATGACAAAAGGATCTTTGACAATTATGTGAGAAACTAAAAATTGGCCACGGCTTCGGAGGCATACCTCTATCCGATGGTCGATATTTTTAATGACTCTTGGACATAATGGAGGTTCAATGTCTTTAATGTATCGAATTATCTTATCCTTCAGCTCTTATTTTTTTTTTTGGCTTATTGACGTACTTTTTTCTTCAATATCCCCAAAGACAGAAGTCCAGCTACGGGGTGGAATAACACGGCTGTAGAAATTTCTAGCGCAAAAAATCCAATGCGTCGTTGGCTGTGTGGCCAGTGGCACCATCCAGTTGGAACCACATATCGTCCTGGTTCATATCTTCATTTTGTGGCCACAACAAGTCTCTCATCAACTCGCGATCGCGAACATTATTCTCGAGTCGATGTTGACGGTATTTTTGCCACACTATCTCGAACAACATCAATAGGCGCGTTCAATTAGAACTTGCTTGTGAGTGTTCGCTAAGGCGATGACTTTAAAACTTTACGATTTTTTTTGAAATTTTCATTTCTTTGTATTCAATAACTGATTGTCTTTATTCATCATAAATCGTTTGATTTGAAGATTTGTAATTTGAGAAAAAAAAGTTACTCAAGAACTTTCCCAAGAAGAGCGCAATTTTTAAATGACTGATGCAGCAATTGAATTGTTTCTCTGGCTGTATGACATGTGGCGCCGTCTTGTTGGAACCACATGCCCTCCACATTCATTTCTTCAATTCTAGGCAAGAAAAAACTGGTTATCATTTCACGATACCAAACACCATTGACTGTTTGCGCTTGACCTGCCTCATTTTCATAAAAAAAAGGTCCAATGATTCCTCCAGCCCAAAAACCACACCACACAGTGACACGTTGAGGATGCATTTGCTTCTCGTGAATCACTCGAGGATTTTCCGCACCCCAAATGCGACAATTCTGCCTATTGACGAAGCCATCAAGATGAAAATGGGCCTCGTCACTGAAGATGATTTTATCGGCAAAATCAGCATTTTCATGTTGTCTCTCCAATACCCAATTAACGAACTCCCTTCGCTGTCCATGGTCAGCTGGCTTCAGTTCCTGAGTCAATTGAATTTTGTATGCATGAAGATGCAAATCTTTCGTCAAAATTCGCTGCAAAGTGGATTTGGAGACACCAATTTGCTGAGCTCGGTGTCGAATTGAGGTGGATGGAGTTTGAGCGACATCATCACGTACAGCTGCGACATTTTCGGTCGATCGACCTGGTCGATGGCGCGTTGTTGTCTTTACATCACTAACAGACCCAGTTTCGGCAAATTTATCCATTAATCTCTTTACAGTTGACTCTTTTAGAGCATTATTGTGACCCCAAATTGATCGCAATTTGCGAACTGTAGCCGCAAAACTTTCACCATTTTGGTAAAACAATTTCACAATGAGAATGCGTTGTTCATTCGTGTAGCGCTCCATTTTTACTAACCTCGTACCTTCTACTAACAAACAATAACAATTGTTCAAATGTCAAACAATGACACTTCGAATGTTGCCAGATTTAAAAATTGCGTTCTTCTAAAGGTGATTACATACGGGTCTTAACGCAAATTGTTTGTAGTTTTTTGACAAAAAAAAATCATTTTTATAATCTTGTACAATAGTGTGAAGTTATCGCCTTAGCGACCTCGTAAGCGATTTGCCAATAGAACGCGGTTTGTTCCTCAAATCAAACTGGGCGAGCATGCACAATTTTTACGGTTGTGGACACATTTGCTCGAGTATGCGGACCAAAAAAAAATTACGAAGTGCATTTTGATTTGAACGTCCATTTTCGTTAAAGTCTTCAGCAATCTCAACGCGCAGCTCAGTTGTGTACCTCTTCATGGTTGAATTTGTCAAACACTGGAACTCGGAAATGTCAAATTAAGTTGGGAAAAAAACTTGACGTCAAGGTGTGACTCACAATTAACATCGTTACCTATGGTTGGACCATAAGTCCGTAGATCTGATCCGATTTATGTTAAGTACTGTCCGACAATTAAAATATGGGTTAGACTGAGCTGCTACTAGGCGTTTTTGAGGTCTACTCAAGCCTCTCGATCTGTTGGCAAAAACACTTAATTGACATCATTGCACTTATGCCTTGTCGTCGACCAACAATAGGTATTTATCTTTAAGATAAACTCGGCTTATCTCATGACATCTTTTTTGCGGGGTATATTCGTGTTGTTGTATAATATTAAGTGGTCGCTGTCGTTGTTGTTGTTGTTGTTGCTGATGCTGTCCAAAGTGTTAATGTTAAAAGTATGTGGTGGTGGTGGTGTTTGTGCTCCTCGTGGTGTTGGTGTTGTTTTTCGTACACCCTCTTCTCCGCCTCCTTCAGCCGCATTCGACTCTTTCGAACTAGCGCTCCACATTTGTGACCTCTCCTCTCACCCTCTGCCGCCGCGGCGTGGCCATGTCCGGTTCATTCATTCCATTTCTGCGTGGGCTTTTTTATTTTCGCTTCTAATTGCACTCCATATGCCAATGAGATCACAGTATTTTGTTGTGTGTGCTGGCTGAACTCCTCACTGTAGTTTCTTTTTGGTGGTTTTGCTCGTGAGTGTCTGTTGGCTGCTTCATTTCCATTGACTTCCATTCTGTAGGCGCCTCCTACTTTTGTTTGGAGCTTTTTTTCTCGGGCTGCTGTTGTTTTTCGACGCTTGGTGTGTGTGTGCGCGTTATTTTTTTGCTTCCTTCGGTTTGAAAAGTGTTTTACAAGGGCTGTTTTAATTAATTTTCTGTGTAATTTTCCTACTCGCCGCCGTTGTTGAACTGATATTCTGTCCACCTTACATTGATTGCCTTTTTTGGGGAGCTTATTATGCTAATTAGCAGCTGCTACTTAAAAGCGTAGTGTGTATTTATGTACGAGTAAATATTGGTTTGAATGGACAAATATACATATATGCAGTTGAAAAAATTAGATCATAATTATTGTAGGAAATGGCTGGAAATGTACAATACTCGTATTTTGCATAATTTCTTTAGTCACTCCTTAATACTCCACGGAAAAGTGTTTCAACAAAATGGTATGCCAAATAAATAAATAGCCTTTAAAAGAACATTTAATTTAAGTGACTGCTGAACACACCATAGTGCAACACATTAAAGTTCTTGAATAGAACTTTAATTAAAACAGCCGATTACCTAGACCAAAGGTCCAGTATCCCTACATTGCATTAAAGGGAAACTTCTGTTTAATCGGCGAATTACACACTATATAAATTGTATATACGAGGGTTCCTATTTTTATTTCAGGTCCGTCAATAAAAACACAATAATTTATCATTGGAAATGGTTTTATTGTTTTTCAAAATATTCTCCTTTTGCATGCGCACAAACCAATTTTCGAAGCACTTTTTCCACTTCGATTGAGACACCTCCAAAACATGATTTTTGAGGGCTTCAACAGCTGCTCGGGCGCAGAAAAACGTTGACCACGCATTTTTTACTCTATGCTAGGGAATGTACGGTGGATGACCCATTAATTCGACAGTGGTCAAATGCTCATCGTTTTAGCTAATGTGTGAGAGCTCGCATTGTCGTGATGCAAAATGATCCGTGTACTCTTATTATCTTTCCTCATTTCTTCGAACACAGTTGGCAAACTGATGGTATACCACTCTGAATTAACCGTCCTACGTTAAACTAAAGGCATTGTGGCAACATGGCCGGTTTTACCGAAAAAAAACGCAATCATTTGCTTCGATGTACTTCTTCCACAAACAACTTTTGTTGGATTTGCTTCGTCTTGAAAGACCCATACGGCTGATTGCTGTTTTGTTTCGGGTTCATATGCATAGATCCATGATTCGTCACCTGTGACAATGTTAATCACTAGGCAGTGAGCTACCGCAGTTATACTTTTTCAACATATCTTTGCACCAATCCATACGAGCCTTTTTTGGAGCATTCGTCAAATTATGTGGGATCCAATGAGAATGCAATATCTTATCGATGGTTGTCATACTAATGCCCAAGGATGCCTCAATGTCACATGTCGGTCTTGCTTAATCAGTTCACGCACAGCATCGACGGTTTCTGGCAAAGTAAACGAAGTTGGACGTCCTTCACGAAATTCATCCTGGAGCGAACGGCTTTCGAGACTGAACTCTTGGTACCAGCGATTAACAGTGGTTTTTGATGGTGCTACATCGCCAAAAGTTGAAAGAAGTTGATTTAAACACTTTTGTCGTAAAAAATCAACGCACGATAATGTTCACGGGTTAATTCAATTTTTTGACTGAGATGAATTTTTCAACACACTGTAAATAGAACAATTCACCCTCAAATGACAAATCGTTCTAATTGAAGTTATGCTAAAAAATGTCAAAGTTTCCAATGGAAGTTCCAGTATCCAGATTCGTATTCAGAAAAAAACACTCAGTCTGGTAATTTTTAATTATTTTAATGACTTAAAATAAAAGTTCACTAAAGGAGATAATTGTTTCGCTTTATATTACATTTTCAATTATAATTTTAATTGTTTCAATTGTTGCAATATTTAATTGATTGGTGTCTAATCAGGTTTTCTGTCTAATAAATCAAACTGTGTGCGTATGGCAACTTCGGTGTGTATAATTCTCGTTTATTTAGGAAAACCCTTTGTTAAAATATATTGTGAAGGACTCTCACTTCACTGAACATGGACAATGGCTATGTAATATCAATCGGGTCTTTTAAAACATTCCTTAATTATAAATATTTTTAATTATGAGAATAATTGATTAACTCGTATTTATGCTGATACGAAAATTTTTATAATCCTCATGACCATTGTTGTTGTTGAACTAGAGTGCCCAGAAAACCGGGATTTTAAGAAAACCGTCATTACACCGTCATTTGTTTTCAAAACCTGGTTATAAAAAGCTGACTTCGGTTTTTTTTTTAAAAAAATAAGAACAATAGCTAAAGTCGGGAGTGGCCTACTATTTTATACCTCCCTCCTGCATGTGCAGAAAAGCCAATTTCAAACAGATTTTTGGATCCCTTTTAACGGGCTTCAAATTTACCCAGATTTTAAAAATTAGGTCATTTACGAATTTGTGTGGGAATTTTATTGTTTTTGGTAACTATATGACCAGGTATGGAGGCCCTATGCTTATAGTGGAAATAATATAAATTAATATATGTGACAGCGCATAGAGAAAGGGACCTAAGGGTAAAAAAAAATCAATTTTCGTTATTTTTTTTTTTTTCTTTTTTTTTGATGTTGACAACATCTGAGCATCGAATGAGACCGATCCCATGCCCCAAAAGTGTTCCCTCCCAGAGATAGGCGCGTTTTATGAAAGTAGAGTCGACGATTCTAAGCGCAAATAGAAAGGGACCTTATCTTTAAAATGGCTCTCCTGAACAAAACTGGTTTATAACCTTAGGTCCCTTTCTATTTTGAGCGTCACATATGTCAGTGTTAAAATAGGTCAGATTTTTGGACATAGGGTATCCCAAATTTATCTAAACTGTAAAAAAATATATTATTCCTGGCTTCGTGAGAACATTTTTATAGATTTTTACATGCCATATGTCCATATTCCATATGACTATCAAAAAATGAGCCTAAATGATCCAAATCAATCCAAGATTGATTGTTTGTCCATCGTGATATATTATTCCAAATTTGAACGAAATCGGCATTAATATGAATGTTCTAGACAGGTTTAATGTAACATCAGGAGGGTATTTTTTTTGCAGGGGCTGTATCAGAACGTGGATCGGTATGACCCTTTTTTATATGTGCTGATTACCGATCGTAATGATGTGTCCCAAATTTTATCAAGATGGGATGTAATATGTGTCTACGTGAGCTAAAGATACATTTAACTTTAGTTATGTCTTAATTGTTACTGATTTTCCAAGTCAACAGCCTCCGTCCTTTGTAAAAAAAATACTTACTTCTGCCAAATTTCATGAAGATCGGACCACAATTGCGACCTGTAGTTTTAAAACAGGGTTTAGATAGACAGCAGACAGGCAGATTTCTTTAAAACGAATGAGCTATCATTAAATTGATCGGTACACCTAAAGTTTGGTCTTTCTAAAACATTTTTGGTAGTTACGTATTTCGTACATGCACATTTTAAAATTTTCTTTGCCAAAAACCCGAGAGCATGTGGGGTTTTTAGCTATTTTTAAGAAACCGACTGTCGGGTTTGGACTTAAAAACCGGAATGTAGGTTTTCGGTTTTAGTTTTGAACACTCTTAGCTAGACCTGCAATTTAAGTTTACATTTAGAAAACATATTGATCTTATGGTTGCTTTGTGTAGTTCCTTATATCGAATATACGTCATCTTTTACTGTCTTAGCATTCCGCATTAGTTGTCCACTAGTTTTCCTTTTTTAGGATCAACGGCTCAACGCTAGGGGAAAATTCTTCTTCCATAAAAGGTTTTCAAAAATTTAAGCAAGGAACTAAGGAAATAAAATATAATTTCTTTAATAGTTTATTGCTAGACAACATTTGTCCCATTCTCGTGTCAGTATTTAAACTTCACGATTCACGACTCAACCCAACTATTAGTATCTTCATCGGTTGCTCTACAGGCTGACCATCGATTCGAACAAGTGATTATCGAAACTTGGGCCAATGATACCGCTGGTCCACAATAAATAAGGTAGTGTTATGCAGTCAGCTGATTTACAATTTTTTTTCGTAGAAATTTAAACTTTCAAATTTTAAATTTGACGATGGCATTTCTTGAAGCTTGTACAGCTAAATTGTAATAAAAAATATTCATAATCATCATCCAGCATTCACAAATAGTTATTTTTTTTCATTTTCTTTCAAATGACTTTGACAGAGAACTGTTTATTTGTTGTTGGGCTAGTGGCAATGCCTTGTTTATTGTTTCATGTAATGATTCCACCAAATACACAATATGCGTTTTTCTACGACTATTCGGTTTGGCCTTCGGTTATAAAGAATTGTTTACAATAAGTGCGGTAGTCTGTCTTGAAGTGTAGACGACTATCATGCCAGTAAATTCAGGTTCAACCCCGGGTAAGAACATCTAACAAATGTTTTGCGGCGGGTTCCCCACTCGTAAACGCTTTACTAGTAGGAGATTAATGTCTAAGCCATTTTAAAACTTCTCTATAAAAATACATTCGAGGCTGGCATTAAACAGTAGGTCACCGTCAGCGAGTGTAAGAATTGAATCGTGCACATCTCACTGATTTAAGAGAATTTCCCCTTTGTATTACATCCTTACCATCAAATGTAAGTTCCTGAACAGAAGATTTTCAGTAAAAAATTAATCACTAACGTGTAATAACTGATCTTGTATTCAAACCAATATTATCATGGAACTTTTCAAATTTCTCTTACAATAACATAGAGAAAAAGTCAGTTGGAAATCGGTGCGAACACCACAACAAAATTTCTGTTAGGCGAGAAGTATTTCAGTTCCAATAACTAAATGTTTATAGTCATGATGGAAATGCGGTTGGAAGTACGATAATATGATATGCTAATATTATGCTTATATTATGGTATAGATAACTTACTATTCGGTAACATTAACCGATTAAACTGAAATTATTGCCAATTATGCCAAAACCGCCTGTTCTGGTTTCGTTTAGTATTTTTCGATGCAATCAAGAATTGGTTATGACAAATAATCATTTAGAAACACTTTTATTGTAAAAAAAAATATAAAAACAGCTAATTAAAAAAATTATAACTGCGGAATTTCAGGGTTTCTGTTAAAAAACATGTCGGAAACAAAATTGGAGTATTTTGTCCTTCCATTGTCAAGCAGACTCGAAAAAATAGCGCTGTGTGTTCGAAATTGGACAATATAATTTGTAAATTGCTTTGACTAAATTTTTTTATTACGCTTTTATTTCTTTAATTAAAGCTTCAAATCCTGAAAATATTATTTAAACTGTCATGTTACTCGTATTATTCATAGGATTTTACATTGTCACTTCGACCGATATATTCCGTTCCATTTACTAAACATTTCAGTGCATCAACTAACATTCGGTTGCACTAATGGAAACTTAATAGAACATGCAACCTCAGTTATTTTGTCGACAAAAAAATTCGTTTGCGACAGCGATTCTGTTCGTTGGAATACATTTCAAATACTCTGCTGACGATATGTTTTTGTTATTTTGGTTATAAGAACAACAATATTTGTTGTTATTGGCCATTAGTGACTATTAATCGAGGGCGGTTCGGAAAGTTCTTAGCCTATCAATGAAAGAGAATAGTTAGTTTTTCAAAAATATTTTTATTTTTCAATATAATCTCCTGAAACTTCAATACACTTAGTCCAACGCTTATCTAGCAATTCTATCCCTTGGTTAAAATAGTTTTCCTCAAGGTCTTCAAAGTAGTGGTTTACAACTGTAATTGCATCTTCATTTGAGGTAAAACGCTTGCAAGCAAGGATTTTTTTAGATTTGTGAACAAGTAAAAGTCACTGGGGGCTAAATCAGGAGAATAAGGTGGGTGGTCAAGCAACTCGTACTTTAATTTGTTGATTTTAGCCATTGTTAAAACACTCTTGTGCGCTGGTGCGTTGTCTTGATGAAAAATTATTTTTTTGTGCTGTAAGCCAGGACGTTTTTCTCGAATTTGTACATTTAATTGATCTAAAAGGTTGCAATAGTACTCTGAATTTATTGTTTTACCCTTTTGCAGATAGTCAATCAATAAAATACCTTTGAAGTCCCAAAAACCGTTGCCATAACCTTACCAGCCGATTGAACTGTTTTTGCCTTCTTTGGGGCACTTCCTCCAGCTTCAGTCCATTGTTTGGATTGTTCTTTTGTCTCTGGAGTATAGTGGTGGATCCATGTCTCATCAACACTTATGAAACGACGCTTAAAATCCATTTTATTTCGCTGAAAACGATCCAAACAAGCTTGAGAAATGTTCATTCTATGCGTTTTTGGTCGACTGTTAACAAGTCCGGCACCCATCTTGCAGAAAGCTTTTTCATCTGTAGTTCTTCATGCAAAATTAAATGGACTCGATCATTTGAGATGCCCATGATATTAGCTATTTCCCGCACGTTTATTCGTCGATCATTTAATACCATATCATGCACTTTGGCTACAACTTCTGTTGTTGTTGCTGTTTTTGGACGTTTTGATTCATCTTCAATGCTTGTACGACAACGTTTAAATTCAGCAACCCAATTTTTTACTGTTGCATATGAAGGAGCACTTTCACCTAACACATTCACCATATCATTATGAATTTCTTGTCCCGATAAACCTTTTTTATGTAAATATTTAATGACACCACGCATTTCTAATTTTTCCATTGT
This sequence comes from Hydrotaea diabolus, assembly GCA_963513945.1. Lineage (NCBI taxonomy): Eukaryota > Metazoa > Arthropoda > Insecta > Diptera > Muscidae > Hydrotaea > Hydrotaea diabolus. Next base: position 112,190,844 of record OY740719.1, read on the forward strand.
AAAAAAATCGCGGATACGTCTTTTGTGAACACCTGTTTCTATATGAAGGAGTTGCCAGATCGAAACAAAATTTAACATGTGTTCATAGCAGAGATGGAAGTTTCCAAAACACTTAACTTTTTTCTGTTTATACCGCGCTTTTTGTACTAGGCTAAGAAGTTTCCGAACCGCCCTCTAATTTAATTTGTATTCCATTGGAATTCCTGACAAGTTTGTGGAATATTGCAGAATATAATCGTCGCTATAATATAATGGTTTGTCCAACCGTATCTTTACGAAGATTATCAGCATCTGCTGATTTCAAGAGAAGATATTCTAGACCAATGAATTTTCGTAGTTTATACCAATATCCAATTTTCTCTGTGTAGTAATGGTAGTTATTATCGATTTATTTAACTATTAAATTAAAATAAATTGAATTTACTATTAAATTTAAGAATCTGTAAACGTATCCAAAGCCAAAGTCAAAACTTCGTCAAGCTTTCACTCCTCCTGAGCGAGTCGACAAGCCTAAGAAATATATTAGAAATTAAGTCTCTGTTTTATAGAAAAATAATCAAATGTGTCTATTTCGAATTGGGCCAGTATCCGGATTTTGGCCTGTATTATGACGCTTGACGTTGTGAATGAAAAATATGGCGACGGATAATAAAGCATTGGCTTCTGTGATCTAGAGATGTGTTGAGTACATTTTTTGGGGCTGCATCAAGCCTGGGTATATGCCAATATACATACTAATCCAGGCTAAAAACAGGTGTGGGTTAACCGTTAGCTTAAGCCAAAAAGTTAAGCCAAAAAAAGCTAACCACAGTCAGCAGCAGCTCAAAATTATTTTTAAGGCAGCTTAAAATATAAAGTAAGTTGAGTGCTGTTTTTATAGCTTAAATTCAGAACAGAGGAGAAACAGATTTATTTATTTATTACTTTCAATCCAATGGGCTTAGCCCTTACAGATCAATTCTTACAACTATGTACTTAATTCTAATATAACATATTGGAAAAGTGCTTCTTTGAAGATGGAACGGTTTGCGTAAAAATCTAATTGATTGCTTGCTCTGTTGCACAACATCCGACACCGCGTTACAACTTCGTTTATACCGTAATTACATCTATGGAAATACTCATAGAAAACGGCATGTTCTCTCAAATTTCTTGTAGGAATATTGAAAGGTATTAGTTGAAGTATTGAAAGTATTAAAAATTAAGTGACAAAAACTGCTAAAACAAAAATGATTTTGTTTTCTCGTTAATAAAAGAGAATTTATTTACTGGCAATAAACAAGAGTTTATGAATACCTCAAAATGCCTTTAATTGTTTTTTCAAACTATTGACTTTATCTTTTTTTTAAGTGTAAGCAGTCATAACGAATTTATCCCATAAATTCTATAATTCTTGTTTGCGGTTTGTCAAAAGAGACATTTATATATACTTATATATATTTGTGAGAATATTTTTTTATTAAGTATAGAAAAAGGATAGCTAAATGTTCCATAAAACACGGCGAATTATCTAGACAAGTTTGAAAGAAGTAGATTTCTTTAGCTGGTGCTTTTGAGCTATGTTAAATTTTTAGCTATACCTGTTGGCTAAAATATTTTGGTGATTTTTTTAGTTAAGAAAAAACAACATTACGTGGCTTTGGCTGACATTGCGTTAGCCTTTAAAACCCTGAGCTCAACACTTTAAGAGCTTGATGCCAAAATTCGAGATATTCTAACCAGAATACCGCAGCACATCCATATAAGAGCGACAGTTTGAAGCTCTGCCGAATTTCCTAATCAATCTGTATGTACCCATGGCTACCCATATCTGAAGAATACTCCAGCAATTACTGATGTTGGCAAAGTAAAAAAGTCTTTATACCCTTTTATTGAGGGTGTAATACCACTGTGTGGAACAGGGAATTTCAAGTAAGCTCTATTGCAAATGTTTGTAACTACTAAAAATATCTGAGCTAGTCGCACCTTTAGGAATACTGATCGCCGTATTATCACATGCTGATTTCATTAAATTGTCTTTAGTTTTAAAAGTCACTGCCTATCTTGATTAAATTTAGCACACCTTTATTCTGTGGGACAAGAAAGGATGTTATTAAAATTAAAGAAACTCGGTTTGTATTTAGATATGGCTCCAAAATATATATACTTCCGATATTTCTATTTTTAGGTCTAAAATCCACATATTTTATTCAATCTTTATGAAATTTAGCACGTGTAAGTCTTTTAGGCCTAAGGAAAACGCTACTGAAATTGAAGAAAATCGGTTGAGATTTGGAAATAGCTCCTACATATATGTTTGATTTTAGCTTTTGGCTCTAGAGCCAGATATAACAACTAATCTTGATGAAATTTAGCACGAGTAAGTTATTGGCGCTTGGGAAAACGCTACTAAAATTGGAAAAAAAAAATCGGTTCGAATTAAGATATAGCTCCTACACATAAGTTTAACAGATTTTACCAAAAAACAATGAAACTTTATCACTATTTTAAATATGACATTAGTTTAAAAATTTGGTTAAATCGGGTGCAAAACCCTATTTTCTGTTTTGTTTTTTGAAGATCCAGAAGTGCTGGCTATAATAAAGTCGAACGATTTTAGATTTTTTTACTAGTTTTTTGTTTTAAAAAATTATAAAAAAGATTTATGCGGTAAATTAAACTTTTTACATATTAATGGTGTTTTAGATTAAATGTCGATAACTAAGGTTGGATAGCAATACCGCCCTAGATAAGTAATTTGTTAACAAAAAGTGGCAATTTTGTTTGTGTCTTAAGGAAAAGTTCCGCTGTACTCGATTCAGTAAAAAAAATAAAAAAAACAATTGTTTTAGCCGTTTTAGTACTTATTAGCCTCTATCCAGGTGAAGTACTAAAACGGCTACAATAAATTAATTTTTTAAATTTTTTTAAACAAGCCTTGTACCGTTGGTTTTTTTTACAGACGTGATTAAAAGTGGAGCTTTGTTTTAACAAATGACTTAACTATTGCGGTTTTGCTATTTAGTCTTTGATATGGAGGCTTAACCTACAACACTCATTTAATTGAAATGGATTAATTCAATTAAGCAAATGTAGATTTAATAATTGCGTTATAATTATTCAATTTAGTTTATATGTTTTCGATTATCGGTAATAATTGAGTGTATATAAGTATTCTAATTCGGTAATACAATTTGGATTGCATTTAAAATTAAACAATCTTAAGTCTTCAACAATTTCAGTCATAAAGGTTGCATTTCTATTTTAAATTTAATAAATCAATGCTGTTGTTTGGATAATAGCACTTGACTTTTTCTAAGATTGTCAAAATTAAGGTAGCGTACTCGTAGTAAATAATTCTGTTGTTTGGATAATAGAACTTGAGTTTGAGATAGCCTAGTACATATTTGGAAAGTTTATATTGTACAATGTAAATAATTTATTTTGTTTGGTGAAATAATTGAATACGCAAGCTTGAGGTCGTTGCAATAATATCGGGGCACACACGACACCCAGTTCTTGTTGTTGGTATTGCTTTAGCCAGAAACGTGGACACTAAAAATTGCATTAAATTAATGATTGCGACTAAATAATCTCTAAACAAAAACATTTCTCCAAATTGACGTATTATGCACACTCTAAAATAATAAGCGAGAAAAATGTCAATTGCGGCGTTGAATGCAATTACAACCATTCGTGTCGAAACTTTTCAAAGGAATGAACAACTTCGTATGGGCAGAAAATAATACTCACGTTAGTAATTTATCCACAACTTCACAGATACTTTATCCGTATTTTGTAGATATTCTCATGCTCAGTGTAGATAAATCTCTCCAGCTCTTACTCTCCGTCTCTCTCTTGTACTCTCTTTATTCCCAGAGCAACTGGTGTCGTTTTTTTAATTGAATCTCTCGCATGATTCCCACTCAATGAAATACATGTGATGAACTTGAATTTCAACGAAAATAACAACAGAGAGAGAGAGAGAGAGAGAGAGAGAGAGAGAGAGAGAGAGAGAGACAAAGGTCCAACAGACTTTGACTGTATGAGAGCCAACAATTGAGAGCGAAAACAATCACTGTATGCATGCCATGCATTCATGTGCAGAAGCGATGGGTGAGCATGTATTGGGTTCCACGAGTATCTGCATGTGGTTGGTGTATCGGAATGTTTGCCCAAAATCGTACATATGCGTATGGGAAGCAACACCAACAACACACACCATCCCCACCACCGCTGTTGTTGTTAAACGGTAATCGAGTAGCGACCAGATACATTTGGCTGTGTGTGCATGTTGAGCGCCTCCGCTCTTCGATTTGGTGTTGTTATTGTTGTTAACACTCATACATTTACACGAGCTTATCGAACCCAGAGAAATTCGCGTGAGAGTAACAACGCGCTCGCATATGTGTGTGTGTGCGCGCGAGCATTTGTTGTTGTTTTTGAAATCGCTGCCTCTGTATGGGTGAATTGTGGGCAGGGTATAAATAAACGATGTTTTGAAAACGCGAATACGCGATTCGTACAAAAATTGCTTTGTCTAAAATACCATCACCGGGTTGCTGTTGTTGTAATGATTTTCACTAACACTAGTGCAGGCCATAAAAAAACACATACTCACACATGTAGTTGTGCACATATTTGGCTGTTTAAACCATAGCAATTGTTGCTGTGTTGTTGGTATTCTTCAATTGTTAACCAACACACCAACGGTGTGTGGGTATAATTTGTTGGCGTTGGTAATGTTGCTGTTGCTGCTGCTGCTGTTGTTTTCGTTTTGTGGTGGTCATAAACTATTTCGCGTTTTATTTGTTGTCTTTTTTGTTGGGTTTTCATTTATGTTTGCCTGAAATTAGATGAAAAACCGAATGTTTCGTTTCGTTTTTCATTCATTCGTTCGTTCGTTTGTTGGCGTCTGTACGTACGTACCGTTGGTGTAGTGTTGCTGGTTTTATCTCCAAGTGGAGGTGGTAACCAATTGACACTCAGCCATGTCGTGCTAGTATATGAATATGTGTACATACCGTATGCACAAGCATGTATGAATATTTGTGTATGTAGCATGTACATACCACGCCGACCAACTGTTGCTTTCCTGACCACTCTGACATTATGTACTGCTGCTATTTCTGTGTCGGTTTTCAATCGTTGGTGGTTTGGTTGTTTATTTTGCTGTGATTTGATATAATTTAGCAATTACTACAGTGAATGGACAATTTAGTATGACCCAGCGTTGCTGAACTTACTGAAATAAAATTCAAAGTAAAATCCGGCGCCACACGGCGATGTAAAAAGAACCTGTGTCAGCTCGTTCAACAGTACAACGCAGAAGAAACTATGCTATATTAGAAACTACGGTAGCGGCATTGCCACTATTTCTTTTGTATATCCTCCACCGAAGAGTGAAAGTTAATTTTTTGCGGATGCAATTGTATCTCTTGAAGCCCATGCTGTCCAATAACGCATATTTTGTATATTGACAAAACCGCTCAGCCAGAAATTAGCTTCATTGGATTTTTAGATGAAATCTGAATTTTCGCGAGACTTTGCCAGAGCCACCACCTCAGAATTTCGGTAGTAATTTTTAATGATTTCCAAACTTTGCTCGACAGCGAACTTTTCCATGATGAAAATATTGACTTCGACAAGCGTTTCGACACTGAATGATCATTAATAATATTTGAGGGTGCGTTGACATAGAGATAGGAAATTGTTATGTCCCTATTGGAAAACCCGTAAGTAAAACAACTAAAATCGGGTGTGATCGACTTCTTTATACCCTGCACTCCTGAATGTTCAGAAAATCCAACTGAAAATGTGTTTTTGGACCGAATTTACACAGATTTTAAAACTAATATCATTGTTTTTGGTAAAATCAGTTACATTTATTCGCGGCAACTATATCTTAATCTAAACAGATTTTTTCCGATTTCTGCAGCGACCGTCATTGGCCCAAGGAACTTACTAGTGACAAATTTACATCAAGATTGTATGTAATGTGAGCTTAACATATAAAATCGGATGAATATATGAGTGGGGGCCATATCTAAATTTGAACCGATTTTAATTTCCATAACTTCGGTGCTTGGTATAAAGTGTTTAATTTTTATTACGTCCTTCCTTGACACATAAAACATACTCATCAAGATTGGATGAAGGATATGTCTTCTAGAGCTAAACACTTAAAAATCACAATAAAAAATATGTATGTCAGAATATATCTAAATTTTAAACCGATATTTTTTAATTTTAATAGTGTCCTTCAGTCATCAAATAAGTAACGTGTGCCAAATTTCATCAAGACTGGATGTAAGATGTGGCAACTAGGGCTCAAACACACAAAAAAGCCTGATAATCATATATGTGATAGCTATATCGAAGCCTAAAACGATTTTCTTCAATTTGAATAGCGTCCGTCCTTGGTTTAAAAAACTAGATCTGCCAAACTTCATGACAATCAGACAACAATTGCGAACTGTAGTTCAATTACAATTCAATTTAGATGGACGGAAGGACAGACAGGCCTTGTTAAATAGAATCTGAAGTTATTGTACGTCGATCGGCATACCTAACGGTTGGTCGAGATCAATTATTTATTATATAAGCCCCCATTTACACAAGGCAACTTTACAAATCGCAACTCTCAGGAGAGAGAGTTAAGGGGATAGGAGAGAGAGTTAAGGGGATGGAATGAAAAAAAAACTTGCCCGTACTGTTAATGTTGCCGTAACCGAATTGTCTTTTGTAAACAAGAGGCAAATTTAAAAGGGAATCATAAAAATTGACGCAAGTAAAGTTGCCTCGTGTAATTGGGGACTATCTGAAATTAAACTAACTAATAATATCCTGTTCCATAGGTAATTAGTAGGGACATAAATACTGTTACACCATTGAAGACACCCATTTCAATAGTAGAACTAAACATACCCCCTTAATGTCATATGGGGTTTGAAAGCTAACCTCAATAGCGTTAGCCTGTAACGGGACTTTAAAATTGTTTCAACTTTCATCATGGAGTGGTAAGATAATGAGAACCGTATCGCTGTAAAGGCGCTTTTTAAGTGTGAAATAAAAAAAGCGATATTTTTAAAACGCTCCGGCCACTAGGGATTAGCCGAATGTTCGTCTACCGATGCATAAAACTGTTTGAGGAGACTGGAGATGTAAAAGACTGCCACCGGTCGGGCCGCTCACACTCTGTTCGAACACTGCATGTCATCAAAGCCGTGAGATGAATATTACGCAGAAGTCCATGAGTCGAATCATAAAAAAGACTTGGGAATTGGGGCTTTCAAACGACGTACCAGACATTTATTGACTGCAGCTTTAAAAAAAATAGGATTGAAAAATGCAAACGTCTTTTGGTGAAGCACGCTGATAACTTGCACAGACAAATTTTGTTCACCGGGGAAAAACAACTTTACCGTTTAGGAAAAATTTAACAAGCAAAATGATAGAGTGTATGCGCGGTCATCTAAGGAAGCATCTGAGCTGGTCCCAAGGGTGGAAAAGGGTCATCACCCAGCTTCAGTCATGGTTTGGTGGGGTGTCTCTAACTATGGGGTCACTGACCTGCATTTCTGCGAACAAGGAGTCAAAACATCGTCCAAAGTTTACCAAAAAACAGTTTTGGAAGCTGTTGTGTTGTTGTGTTGCCTCTTAACAATTACCTGTTCCTAAACTAGCCATGGACTTTCCAGCAGGATTCTGCGCCGGCCTATAAAGCTAAAACGTCCCAGTCCTGGCTTCGAAACAATTTGCCAGCGTTCATTTCCTCCGAAGAATGGCCCTCAGGCAGTCCAGATTGGAAACCATTGGATTACAAATTGTGGACGGTTTTAGAGGACAAGGTTAGTCACAAAAGATACCCCAACATTGGATCTCTAAAGACTGCTTTGGTTCGAGCTGTGGCCAATATTCCAATGGACGAGGTTTGTGCAGCTATTGACGATTGCCCAGTGCGACTTAGTAGAGTGCGAATAAGTAGATTCTTTTTGGATACAATATACATCAATAAATATATTAAAAAATATTTGGTCCAAAAACATTCAGTTTCTTTTATTTTACAGCATAAAACGTATGTAACAGTATTTATGTCCCTACTAAGTATAGAAATGATGAAAGCCCATGAAATAACAAAATCCAAAATTCATAGAGTTGATTTGTATTTTTGTGTATTAAAAGCCTCCATTATGACCTTACATGTACGCTTTAATCTGCTTTAAAATTTAATTTGGCATATATTTATGTTTCACTTTATTTTAATAAATAATTAAGCATCCTATTAAATGTATACGCAACTTTTTAATTTCTAACAAGCTAAACATTTGTATTTTTTAGTTATAAATGGGGGATAACAATAATTACAGTAAGAAAAATATAAGCATCGTTTAAAGCTCCTATTGCTTTTGCACGGACTATGTATGTTCATTCGTCGTGCTATCTGTTTAATTAAGGCACACGTTGCAAACAAAAATCCCCTCCTTACTAAAACTTGCACAGTATGCAGGTTTGTGTCAAGATCGAACCCTATTGCAGTTGGTCCACATCCGTTCGTGCTGAAAACAACTCCGCCCAAAGGTCCCACCAGCTTTAGGTTATGTTAAGTTAGGTTATTATGCTGCCCGCCTAGAGCGGCCTAAATAAAGTAGCCGAAGGAAGGTCCATGGTGACATCATATATAAATGGTAGTGGGAGAGGGAGGGAATAAGAGTTGTTCAAAGAGAGAGTCAATGTATTGAGATTTGTAGAACTGTGTCTTTAAAGTCATGCATTAAATTTAGTCTTGCTTAAACCTTATAAACATTGTGATTCAATTGTGGTTTTTTCTTTTTTTTTAGGTACTTCTGGTTTTAAAAGTCTTGTTTAAAAAACAGTCATTGAACGATACTTACTTGAACAACGACAATAGGTAATAAAAATTATCGTTTTGCAGAAAGGTCATTTCGAGCAGTTCATACATTTTTCGGTCAACATAACTGCGATCAAAATCAGCAATCAGGCTTTTGTTCTGAAATTTGAAGAACCTGACTAGGTGCAAGTCCTGGTTATACCCGGGCGTCTTCGTAGTGATTGTTTGCCTGAAAATATTGCTGATATGGAACAAAGTGTGGACCAGACCGAGACTTAATTGGTTGTCGGGCCTGAATCAGATGACATGGACTTGAACCATATGTAGTTTCAACAAGACGGTAATGACTCTATTTCGAACAATGTTCCGTGGTCGCATTATCTAACGAAACAACGAGGACAAACAGCCGCCGAGTTCTTGCGATTGGTTCTTTGGGTATGCGTGACAAATATGCACTACTCGTATGTCCATGATCCCGAGACGATTTCAGAGCTGAAGAACGAAATCATGTGAGTTATAAAAGATATACAGCCTGTGCCAAAAAGTCATTGAAAAATCTTTATAAGTGCATTGTGTGTTTCCACAGAAGTCGTGGTGAACATTTAAACAGAAAAAAATATGCTTTAATTAGACCACACCAGCACAAGTTTTGATATTTCGATTTGAAATAAAGTCGGCACACCTGCGGTAAAATTTGATGACAAACATTGTTGTGTGCCTACCGATCTTGCCGAACATCATACAGGGCACAACCTTCGTCAAAATATACGCCTTATGTGTATGGAATATAAAAGGAATCCCATTGGTGACAACTTTTAATGTGAATCGTCAACCTTTACATCACGAAGTGCAATATCAAATACAACCTCGTCGCCTCCTTTCAACATGTGCCTGAAAACGTAAGTAAATTTTTAAAGAAAAATTTCTAAAAATACAAGAATACCATACAAAATCAGTATAAGTTTTTTCACATTTCAACCATTGCTGCCGATTTTCCCATTACGAACTACACATTAAAAAAATCCAATCAGGATATCTGTTCTTAAGTAATGATGTGAAGTACATGCGTTATTTGATTTTTCTTTCGGTAGGTGTTATTTTCTGCACGTATTTAAATATTGGCATACACAGGATATTGAGAACACCTAGTGCTATAACATGTTAGGGTTCAGTAATCGACGCTGTATTTTCAACGTTCAACTTGTCAGATTTATTCATCAGGTTTAGACTTAGAGTGAGAAGTCTAGCTCGTTTATATACCCTGTAACACAGTGCATTATGACGTGGTGCTGATGTTTGCAACGCCAGAATAAAATGGAGTTAGACCCTATATTAAGCGAAGTCCGTCGGTTCGTAATTTTGCCTCTCAATCTATCTTAGTAATCAAAGTACCTGTTACTTGGTACATTCCTCAATGTTTCAGCCGAGGACGAACCCTCTTAAAATTGCTCCACATCGGTCTATATTTAAACATCATACAAAGGTTCTTCCCGATTTCAGTATATATCTTCATTTTGTGCTGATATGTGCCTTGATCCATCCTTCATATCTCACGACTGGATCTAATCTATCAAAGAGCGAAAAATTTCACTAATTTTGATGATATTCCGTTTTTGTGCGATTGTGCTCGTGTCTCTCATAGTTCCAAGATATTACTTTGAAAAATTAAATAAAAATACTAAGACTAAAGCGTGTGCCAAAGATAAATAATATGGATGAGGTAACAGTATTCGAGGAACATCATACTATTGTTTGTTATATGGTTGTGGCACAAATATATTTTGATCATCACAACAAGAGAATGGTTCACACACAATCGTACTATGATCCCCACAACAATATTATGGTCCTCACGACAATATAATTATTCACCACTGCCATACTATGATGCCCATAACCATATTATTATTCACACGAAACCGTACTATGATCACTACAATCATATTATGATCCGGATAACCATAGTATGTTTAAAATACAGCCATTGTATGATCCTCACAACCATTGTATGATCCCCAACATGTTTTATTAGGATTGGGTTGCTATTCAAGAATAGAGATATTTATTAAGTATATGTAAATACTTATACACATTTAACTCTTAATAATAGGAGCGATTTGTTTAAAAGTAGAAAAAATTCATATATTAAAAACATTTCGGTTACTCTAATCCAAAGTAGTTTTTTGTGAACAAATTTAGTTTAATTTACATAAAAATTGCGTAATATTCGTAACAATAACATTAAAAAAATCGAGTTTGACGGTATGATTGCCGTAATCATATTATTGTTAACATAAAAAAATACTTTTGTCGCACCAACAATATTTATAGTATTTCTATAGCCATACTTTCATTTTTAAATTAAGCAACAATGTTATTGTTACATATCAACAATACTCTCGCTGCGTCAACCATACTTTTTTGCAGAGAACATACTATTGTTGCCGTGACCATATAGTAACCATATCTTTTCTCTGCGTGTGGTGAGGGCATCATGTAGTGGCGCTTGCCCGACTGAAGACTTTTCTTCTCTTTTATATTATTGAAACATGTGAAAAGTTTGAAATATTCTACAAATAGAGTTTACAGTATTGAACAAGGGCCATATACGATATCGTCTGGCTCACTTACCAGGCTTGATGATGAGTTTTCAACTGCTTATGTCTTATGAATTAAAGCATACGCATTTGCATATAGAAAAAATTATCCCTCAACGTTTTTGTGGTGACTGACAATTGAGCAAGAACTGTCATTCAGCAGTCCCTAAACTTACCCTCATCAGTCATAATTTGGTGGCCCTATTCTGTACATGTCGCCGTTTGTGTGTCGTGCCTTTAGTTTCATTTGGATTTAATTCAATTTTTTGCGTATTCTCTGTCTGACCACCTTTGTACTTTCAATTATAGGAATGTTGTTTTCTAATATTTGTTGTTGTGCGCAATTGTCACATTTTTATTTAAGGTCTGTTTTATTCGCTGTTTTTGGTTTTATTCGCTGCGCTGTGGTGCGGTGCGGTGTGGTCTGTCTGCCCGTTTGTTGAGATCTCTTTCCGTTTTTGTTTAAACGAATACACTTTTTATTATAATTATTTTCATGAGATTCTTGTAAAACGCTGCGGTGAGACTTGGCATTGAGGAAAGCACAGCAACAAAAAAAATAATTAACATTTTCGAAAAAAAAACCTTAGAACTAGAATGAGCTCACAACTATAAAGAAAACAAATGACCGACATTTTGAAACTGACTTTAAGCCTACACTATTAAATGAGAAACAAGAAATGTGCTACAAATGTCAAAAATACCTAGTCTAGTCTGAGGATAAAATTAAACGCAATAACTCGGAAATGTGAATGAATGAAATTACTAGAATGAGATTATGAAACAAGTTTACTTACTTAAGTCCCACAACCTCATTTTAAGATACAAGTTTAGAATTTATGAAAGTGAAAAATAGGTTTGAAAACAAAAACTTTGGCTCTGTCTTTAAGATATTAAGGAATCTTTTTGGAAGTAGAAAAAACTGCCCAATAGCAGCAGACAATTATGCGATTGGGAGCCAGTAAAGGGTTAAAGAGAGGTGTCAAATTAGTTTGTTTTAAAAAAATTGCTGCAAAAATTGATAGGGATTATTAGCGCCTAGATATATTGTTATAACCGAATCTTATGGTATCGGAGCTTCAATTTTGCTGTTTTTATACTTTCTAGCATTGCTTGTGTTATTCTATGTATATTATTGATTTTCGTAAAATTCTTAGACGATATTGCCATTTTCGTCCGTCCGTCTATAAAAAGCACGATTCAGTCCAAGCTTAGATCGGTTGGCATTGAAAATAGACCAAATCGGTAAAAAGGAGAACAATTCTCCTTTGAGGGATTTGAAAAAAATTCCCGTCTACCATTATGTATGACTACCACTATTTAACACGAGTATGCCAAATATAGGTCATAACTTCTCTCTCGGTAAGGGGTCGAGGCCTATCTAACACTGCGGCTGATCCATGGGTCACGGCACCTGCTTAAAATGCAACTCCACTCTTCCCTCGATTTGGTTTAAACAACAGCCACCACGATACTCCCCCTGGGGCCGCAACTACTAGTCATGCCATAACAAGATCTGGGTGCTTATAACTAGCCGTGGTACCGTGGTTTTTGTTCCAGACAACATGGGACTGGTCATTCACACTCACTAACATCCTAAACTTAACCAACAAAAACACTTTAAGCAAACGCATTCGCCCTAGCCAAACCCCTAGCGAAGTAACCAGACCACTGTCCGTCCGTCATGGTATCGAACAACAGTGAAATATGCTCACAAAAACGCACGCAGCTAAAACGCACGATGTTAATTGTAAATAAGACAAAAAGTTTTCAGAGAATTTTCGTAATAATTTCTATAATGAATAAAGGATCGAATGCAATTGTGTTATTGTATAAAATTGTAGCAAAATTAAGGCCATGGCAGCCAATTAACATCGACACGACATGAGATAACTGGGCCATTAAATTTATCCCGCAAAAAAACCGTTGTTTCGTTGGCTGTATGACAAGTGGCACCATCCTGTTGGAACCACATATCGTCCAGGTCTATATCCTCAATTTCTTGCCACAAGATGTCCGTTATCATCTCGCGATATTGATCACCATTCACGGTAACTACTTGGCCGACCTTAAGAAGTGCGGCCATCTGACAGAACGATGGCAGCACCAACTGGGCGAGCAAACACAGGCGTTTTACCATTTTCTATAGACCCGGTTTTTTGAAATTTGCTCACAATTCTCCCAATAGTGATAACATTTGGTCAAGTATGCTCAACATTACAAGCAAAAAAATCATCTTGATCTGAACGCACATTTTCGTAAAAGGCTTCAGCTCCAGCCTCTCTATGTTTAAATATTTTGAACACTGAAAAAGGAAGTACCAAATTAAGTTGGACTAAAAACTTGACGTTAAGGTGTGACTCACAATAACCAACGTTTCTTATCGTTGGAACACTCTTCTCTATACTAGAGATAACAGGTAATTCGGTGGAGCCAATGACATTTATTCAGAATTGTAGGTTTTTACTTAGTTATATGTGATCGGATTCAACTAATATTCGGTTGCGCTGATACATGGTAAAGAATTCGGTTGTGGGAACGAATTTGTTCTCTGTATGCGGTAACTTATCTAGGAAAGGTTGGTTACGTCTCTATATCAATAAAAAACGCACGAATATTTTAGTAAATATCTAATTAATTAATTGCCTGGAATTTTTAAATTAACCCGAGAAACAATTTTTTTCTAAGTATATACAGGGTGGAGCGCAGTAGTTTGCTTATTTGGGAATGAAATAAAACAATTATGAACCTAAGAAAAATTTATTTTATACCTTAATTATATTAAATAGTTAGGGAATTTTTAAATTACATGGTTAAAATAGTGTATCTGGCAAATGTCGACCTTCGCTATCCACACACTGCTGCGTACGTTTTCTGAAGTTATCATGTAATCCTTCTCAGAGGTCCCCTTCGTACACATGACACATTCCCAGCTGTTCTGAATGAATTTTCCCAGTTTACACTTGATTGCCGTCCAGGAACATGTCCGCGTGGGGGGAACAGCGAATCGTAAACGAAAAGCACGCTACACCGCAATGATCGAGTGCGCATTTAAAAAATACGCTTCAACACAAAATGACGTCTCCTCACGTGTCTAATGCATGATGGCAACTGAAAGGCAGGCGAATACAAATCTCCCGCTCACTCGACACTCTCTTTGACCACCACTGCCGCCACAGCCTGCAGTGCAAAAAAGCAAATTATCGCGCTCCACCCTGTATCTGGATGCTATGCGTAACATTTATCCTTAATGGCTCCCACATTAAATAATCTGAAGGCCTCAATCCACAGCTCCGAGGCGGCCAATTTACATCAAAATTACGGCTGATTATTCGATTTTCAATGACAGTGCGTAAAATATCGATGATTGCGCTGGCTTTGTGACATGTGGCCCCGTGTTGTTGAAACCAAATGGCGTTCATGTCATTATCTTGAATGACAGAAATTAAGCATTGTGAGGTTACGCTCACCGTTGACAGTAAAGGCTTATTTTTCAAGCAAAATGGACCAATGATACCGCCATCCGAAAATCCACACCAAACAGTGACTCGTTGTGAATTCATTCGCTTCTCAATAGTCACGTGTGGGTTTTGTAAACTGCGGCAATTTTGCTTATTGACATAGCCACCGAGCGGAAAATAAGCTTCATATGATAACACGATTTTTCGATAAATTCTTCATCTCCCGTCAAACTATCTTCAGCCTATTGGGCGAAGCGGAACCGCATCGAGGCTCCAGTTCTTGGACCAATTGAACTTTGAAATGCCGAGGTCTTTATGCAAAAATCTTCTCAACGAAGTGCGATAAATGTTCACTTTGTCAGAACGATGACTAGTTGATGATGATGGATACTCTTGGACATTCCCAGCCAGAGCAGCAATGTTTTCGATTGAACTCACTGGACGAGAACGTACTCGGGTTGGTTTGTCCAATAACGATCCGCAATCAGGAACTCGCTTTATAACTTGACACACAAACTGAACTGAAGTCTGATCTCTTCTCGAAAAATTTTCACGTAAATTACTTATAGTTTGCGTTAAAGACTTACTTAATTGAAAGTAAGATTGTAATCTTTCCTAATTTGCTTGTAGCGTATAGCGTCCCATTTTGCAAAAAAAACCTTTCGAAATATAAGCACAAGTCACAAATATAAATCGATTATGTCAAACCTTTGTACAATTTTTAGGTTTGATGATCCCTATTTAATTAGGTTTGATATAGTACAAAGTTATTTCCTATTTATGAATCTGCAGGCTCATATTATAATAAAAGAATATATTCATTCCGCTCTAGAAATTACTTATTATGTCCGAAGTTTTGGAAACTTCAAACCGAGGCGAGAAATCTATCTATCTGTAAAAAAGAAAATTAATTTAGGTTTATTTTGTTTTTGTATAGATGAGCGTTAACTACTGAACTGGTTTTGAAAGTTTTACAGAATTTAGATGTATTACCGGTGGTTAAAATAGGGTGCTTCGATTTTTGATATCACAAGTAGACAGTGCCTCCCCACACACATGAGTATTTTAAATGAACATGACTTAAAAAGTGTAATATCCTCGAACATGAGGTTTAGTTAATAAGCTGTAGTTCAGTAAACAAAGTAATTAAGAGGGAAAGTGTGTTGTGCTACGCCCCTTTTTTAAAGCGTCTTTAAATATAGGACGTGGGTCATCAAATTGTGACTTACAATAAACGGATACAATTTTAATAAAAGGCGCGTTGCACCGCCCTCATGATCAAAAAAGTATCACGGCCAAAGCTCATAAACTAGATATAAGAGTTAGGAAAATCAGTTTCGGTATACATACTATTAGTGTAGAACAAAACCCGTTCGGGGTGAAAGTAGACGGTGCCACGCCCCTGTTTTTTTGAAGCGCTGTAACGCCAATATTAATAATAGCTCAATCGTCTGAAAATAAAATCAGAATGCTGCTGTGCACCAGTTAATTGTCACATACTAAAAAACAGTTATAATTTTAAAGGGGGCGTGACACCGCTCACATATTCAAAAACTAAAAACACCCAAAGTTCATAATCTATAAGAGCTTCGAACATCATATACGGTATATTTATTATCTGTGTGTAAAAAAATACGTTCGCTGGAAAAAGGAGTGGAAAAAGGACTCCTTCTTTTTAAGCGATGCAATGATCATTATTATATTTGACGCGCAAAATAGAAAGGGACCTCGGTCTCATTCTATGCTCAGATGTTGTCCACATCAAAAAAAGAAAAAAAATTTAAATTGATTTTTTTACCCTTAGGTCCCTTTCTCTATGCGCTGTCACATATGCAGATCGATTCCATAGTATGCTATTGTGAAGAAATAGTTCGTCATGGAGTCTACACGCATGAGTTTTTACAAAGAGGCGTGTCACCGCCCACATTCAAAAATGCTTTACGCCCAGAACTGAGAATAGATTAACGTTAGGAACATTGGATTTGCAATAACATACTAAAGTAAGTAAATGTACTGAGGAGAATGAAATAAGTTGGGGGAAAGGGTTTGGTTCCACGCCCCCAAATCAGATTGCAATATTACTTCAGTAAGATTTAATTCATTAGTATAAAAATTATATCGAATATATTACTTCTATTTATTTCTGTAAAAGCATGGTTGAGGTTATTGAAGCGCACCAGGTTACGGCTAGTCCTCCATAGTCCTCTCTTGTTACTGGGAATTCAAGGAAAACTGGGAAATTCTTGGTGGGTGGTAGTAGACTACAAAAATAGTTATTTTATCTAAGAGAAAAAAATAAGACTGTGTAAAACCCTAAGGGAAAGAAATCGTGATTAGAGTTTGTTTAGAGATTACAAGACCACAGCTTGGTGGCAAAGGAAAACTAATCGTGTGTAGATCTAAAGTTTCCACATTACAACAAACGTCATTGGATTCAATCAATTTAAAATGCAATTGCTATTATTTTGTCAAATGTAAAATCAGTTATTTTTTGGTAGTCGGTCTTACATTCTCTTTTTCCGATAACAAAAGTAACGGAAGTAGACTGGCCTAAGGCACCACATTGCGTTTGATTAATTATTGTTGACAATTGATTGCTTTCCCTGAGATTTTCCTGTAAAAAATGAAAAACAAAATAATTATCGAAAAACATGCATACATACATAGATGCTAATGTGTGTATAGTTCCGCATGTATGTGTTTATGTAAGCCGAACGATGCCGTACTCAGTTTTATCCCAAACCAGAATTTTTCGCCGGTTCCTTCCTCCACATAAAAATGCCTCAAGGGTGCAGGGACTGAAAGAAAGTCCGCTGCAAGAATCAAAGAGTCGAACAAAAGAAATCACAGCGGCATAAAACGAGACCACGCCGCATTAATGCGCAGGCGCACATGAATGACGATCTTGTGAAATGATTTCTACCACCCCACCCCGTCAGTGCTTGGGTAAAATCACGCAAGCAAGACGCCTGCGAAACAAAACTCTTAGGAGTGCATTAAAAGCGAAGAAAATAAATCGTTGATCATTGTGCCATTCCCATTTCTGTGTGTGTGTGTAGTGAAAATAAGGACCGGAGCAAAGGTCCTTATTTGAGGCATCAACAAGCACACAAAGTTTGCAGTGTTGGTGGTAGTGGCACAAACCACCCTAACGGGGCTTGGCTGCGCCAGCGCTTACCCACCACCCCTTCTGTAGTGAGTGGCAAACACTAGACGACGTTTGGTTTGTGTGCAAACATCCTTCGCGGCCACGAATGCAAGATCTTCCTTTGGTACAATAAACAAGGATTCGATGATTGTTGTTGTCGTCTCCTTGGGCATATACGTGTACATATGTATGCTGAGAGTGATCCATGGTTCCCGCCAAAAGTTAGGGGGTTGTTGAGGCGGTGGTACATGCCAATGCGTTGGAAGAGGGTGATGTACGTCTTTTGTGTCGCTTCAGTGATTTGTGTTTCCGCATTAAAATGTTACTTCGTCAGCTCAAAACCGTGGGAAGATTTTTTCCCACTGAATCCGAAAACAGCGTGGTTATTTCTCTGTACAGGAATTTATTAAAACAAATCATAATGAATGGCTATGCTCGAACATTCAAACGTAACGTAAGTACATCTGCGCTTTTTCAAAAACAGCATTGTTTTCCAAATATCCGCCCATTATTTGGGGTGTTTAAGTTTAACTGAGCTGCACACTGTGAGATGTTATTAAAAAATAAACGGTAGCAAACGCTTTAACAACCGTTAATGAAATGTTCAATAGAAACTTTGAATAGGCATTTCATTTAGCTGAGCTAAGCTGCGATTTGGTACCAAACCAAACGAACAAACGAGGTTTTGAGTCACTGCATTAAGTATAGAAAATTCATGGCTTTCATCCACAGGCGCTGGTGCTTATTTTAATTCTGTGCATAAATCAGTTTTGTAACTTTATGCTTTCTTCATTATAATAAAAGTAGTTTGCGTTTGGTAAAGTAAGCCGCGTAATTTTAACCTACTACGAGAGAAATGGGTTAAGTTGGATACACAATAGAGTAGAAATGATTCTAATATTAGAGTAAAATAGCGGATGATCAATCTAGAGGTATTTTTCAAAATAAAAACCAAGTGTGGATTCTTTATTGTTTATTCCAAAATACATTTTGTGCCATTTATTTTTTGAATATAATTTCCTTCCAATGTTGGCCGCAACTTTGCCTCATGTTGTCCATTCTCAGGATCCAATTTTGGATGACTCGTTCGAGCATTTCCACTGGTATGACGTTAATGACACGCGTAATGTTGGCTTTCAAAACCTGAATAGTAGCTGGTTTGTCAGCATAGACTTTGGACTTTACGTAAACCCAAAGAAAAATGTCTAAAGGTGTGATATCACTCGATCTAGGCCTCCAACACACCTGTCCACAACGTGAAATTAGCTGCTTTTCGAAATGACCTCTCAATAGATCCATCGTTTGAGCAGCTGTATGACAAGTGGCACCATCCTGTAGAAACCAAATGTCGTCAAGATTACGGGCTTCATTTGCAGGTAGCAAAAATTGCGATATCATGGTTCGATAGCGGGCGCGATAGCGAAATATTTGAAAAAAATATGGACCGTTGATTCCACCTGACCATAAACCGCACTAAACCTTGGTTTTCTCTGGGTATAATGGCACCTATTGGACCTCTTCTGCTTGCTCTGCAGCCCAAACGCGGCAATTTTGTTTATTGATGTTTCAGTT
The DNA here is from genome assembly GCA_963513945.1 of Hydrotaea diabolus. Classification (NCBI taxonomy): domain Eukaryota; kingdom Metazoa; phylum Arthropoda; class Insecta; order Diptera; family Muscidae; genus Hydrotaea; species Hydrotaea diabolus. The sequence continues at coordinate 112,210,452 of OY740719.1, forward strand.
GAGCCAGAAATTGGCCACATCACGGAACAAAATTTGGTCGAAAACAGCGGATCTTGTTCAAGCTTTTGAAGAGCCCAAACACTGAAATGGCGGCTTGCAGGAAGATCGCTTAGCTTCAATTCCAGCAAATAACAAACAATACTGAAAAGAAAAAAAAAGAAATAAAGTGTAACACAACTCACGCGTAATCTATGAAAAATCGCTATTGGAAAAAATTCTCTAGATAGATCACCCGTTAGCATGCATCTTATTGCCAAACAGACCGACCGTGTTAAGTTGTTTGTTATATGTGGAAATGCGAACTCACAGGCAGCAAAACGACAAAGCGGATGCAAATCTACAGGGTTAGGCGATTGAAGTGTTACCCATTTAAACGGCCATATTTTGTTGAGGTAAATTTTTTTTTACTTTGTACTAAATCATAGTCAATAAAAAAGGTTGCCACATCTAGCTATAGCTAAAGGATTTTTAAATTTTTGGATTATTTCCCCACATTTTGGCCAACTTTTCTTTGACTGTGATCTTTAAAACGTTAACACATGAGTTGCATGCTTCGCGAATATGATTTTGCAGTATTTTAGCTTATTCCCATACAATGGACTTCTTCAGCGCACCCAGACTGACATACTTCTTAGTGATCAGCTTGCTCTCCAAAATAGCCCAGATGAAAAAGTCCATCGGCTTAGCGTCTGGTAGATTAGAAAGCCATTGTGTGGACGAAATGAAGGGTGGTTGGTTGTTTTACCATTTTTGGTTTACATGAGCTTTATGAGACCGTGCCGGCTTGTAAGGCTTTAATTGAGTTACTTTTGGAATATGCGTCGAATGTTGCTGGTTTATTTTTTTTTATTTGATTACCACTACGACGTGAATTTCGTTACTACTTCGATGTTGCAACTGCCGGCCGAGACAATATTGACTTTCATTCGCATCGGCGCATCTGTAGCATTTGCTAGCATCATTCTGGTCCTGCCCTCATTTAGTATCAGACCTATTTTAGACGACTTTAATGTTAGAAAAAGCTCCAGTTACATGTCGCTCTTTTCTGCCGACAATGTCAAAGTCGTCTGCGTACGCTAGAAGGATGTGGCTCTTGGTTTCAATTGTGTCTTTTTTCATTTTTTGCGTTTTTAGGATTTTCTCTATGTTAAAGAAGTTACACTTTTAGATGTCACCCTGTCTGAGATTTCGTGTCATAGTGAAAGGTTCGGAGAGGTCACTTCTAATTTATCTGAGAATTTTAGCCATTCTAAAAAGACGTACAAGTTCTGGTTCTGGTATTCCACACGCAGACGTGGTTTTAACTTTAAGTTATCTCTTATCGGTGTGTCGTAAGTAGCCTGATAGTCGGTGAACAGTTGAAGGTATCTATTTGCTGCTCGTGGGTTTTTTTTCAGGACTTGGCGCAGTGTAAAGTTTTGGTCGATTGTTGACTTATTAGGCCCAAAGCCACACTGCTACGGTTGGATCAGGTTGATCAGTTTGTGCTTCTATCTTTTATACAGTATAGTTGATTTTTTCTTTAAACTTGATGGATAAGGGACTTATTTCGCTGTAGTTGGCTCGAACAGTTTTACCTCCCTTTTGTGAACTGGGCATAGTACACTGAGGTTCCAATCATCGGGCATGGCTTTTGTTGGCGATTGTTGACTTATTAGGCCCAAAGCCGCACTGATACGATTCGATCAGGTTGATCAGTTTGTGCTTCTATCTTTTATACAGTTGATATTTTTTTTTAAACTTGATGGACAAGGGACTTATTTTGCGGTAGTTGGTCTTTCTGATAGTGCAGACAAGCTAATGATTGCACCTTATCAGTTGGTCCCCTTTCGGACTAAGACAGCTTACCCGGAACGTCGTCGGCTCCTGTGGCTTTGTTGTTCTTGAGCTGGATTATTGCTGTTTTCACCCCTTCATCAGTCTAGAATGGACATTCAACTTTATTACTTGTGACTGGTTTTAAAAATTCTCTTACCAAATCCTCAGTGCACTCCACGTAGGGTTTTTTCCCGGGAATTCCCGTCCCGGGAATTCTCGGGATTTGTCGCTGTTGAGATTTCCCGCTTTCCCGGGATTTTTTATGCGGGATCCCGGGAAATAAAAAAAACAAAAATTGGCAACTATACGTTTAAAAACAGCTGTTTTTATTTTGGCATTTATTTGGCTTTTCCATATATATATTTTGTGCAGTCATTTTTCTAATAAATTTAACGTTTAATAATATTTTGACAAATAAATTGAAGTTTTAAGGTAATTTATTGAAATCAATATTCCCGTTTTTTTGTTTTTAATAAAAAAATAAATGAAATTGTTTTAGATGGAAAACTCAATTGTATGGACGTTCTTTAAAAAGAAATCTACTAAAAAGGCGGTGTGCTCTTTATGTGCAAAGATAATCTCATGTAAAGGACGAAGCACCAGCGGATTATTGCGTCATTTAAAATCTTTACACAAGACAGCCTGGGAGAAAGAAGTACGTGAACGTGAGCATCAGGAAGAACTGCCTCTTAAAATAAGAAAAACTCAGCCTACATTATATTCATTTCAAGAAAAAAAAGATTTATGTACTACTGTAGCAAAATTAGCATCTGTAGATGGGTTTTCCATTAGATCGATTACAAGAAGTGAGTACATACGTAAATCCATGGACCGTGATGGGTTGAATCTACCAAAAGCAGAATGGGGAGTGCAACAGTTGATAATAAAAAAATTCCTGGAAGTAAAGGATAAGTATATAAATAATATAAATTTAACATTAGCTGAGAGTGGTCGATTTTCGTTGACTATGGATGAATGGACAAGTCTGAAAAATAGGAGATACCTTAACATATGTTTATTAGGTGATAAACAAACATTTTTCAATTTAGGTATGGTCTATATACCCGGTAGGTGCGGAGCAGTCGAAATAAAAACCTTAATGGAAACTCGTTTAAGAGAATACAATATACAATTTGAAAACCATATAGTCTCCACCATTACAGATGGACCTAATGTGATGAAAAAGTTTGTGAAAGATAACCCAGCTGATGGGATTTTTTGTCTCAATCATGCCATACATTTGGCAGTCGTTGACGTTTTTTATAAAAAAGAAATAATTTGTTCTGACAGTGAATCAGAATTGACAGATAACAATGATGATTTTGAAAATAATTTTCAAGATTGTGTAATAAATGTAGTAGTAAATAGCAACTACAAAGAGTTATTAGATCAGACACGCCGCATTATAAAAATATTTAAAAAAAGCCCCACAAAAAACACTATACTTCAAAAATACGTAGTTGAAGAGCATAAGAAAGAATTGGCTCTTGAATTAGATATTGTAACTCGTTGGAATTCAATGGTGCCAATGCTGGACAAGTTTCTGCTTTTAAAAAATTCAATAAAAAAGAGCCTTATTGATTTGGAAATGGGTGATCTATGGATTGAGGGAAATATAGTGACATTAAACAATATGCTTCAAGTTTTGAAACCCATACAGATCGCTGTTGAAAGGTTGAGCAGCCGTGACTCAAACATATTAACTGCTGATGCCATAGTTAACACTTTATGTCTAGAAATTCAATCGATTCCTTCTGTTCTAGGCGAAAAAATGTTTACTGCACTACATAGTCGTATTGATGAAAGGAGAGACAAAAAATTGTACACTTTGGTTAAATATTTAAAAGAGCCTGATTTCTTCAACAATAATCATGAAGATTGTTTGTTTTCCTATGCTTCTAAGTACTCAGTAATTGCATATGCTGAAAATCTTTTTAATCGTCTTTTTTTCCAAACCTAATGATATTGAAGAAATTGAAAGAATTGAAAGTAATGATAATGATGAAGAATGTGGTGCTGTTAAAGAGAAAACATTTGAAGAAGTTTTAAATGCAGCAATTAATAACGTAAATTTATGTACTGAATCTTACTCTAAAAATACTTCAAAATGTTCCATAAAGAAAGAACTAAAATTTTTGGAAGGAAGTGGTCAAAAGACCCAAAATGTTGAATTTTTGTTTAATGCACTTCTAACTGTTCGTCCTACTTCGGTAGAAAGTGAACGGGTGTTTTCGGTAACAGGGCAATTTGTAAATAAAATTAGAAATAGGCTTTCCGACAAGTCTATAAACGCTTTAAGTGTTTTAAAAAATTATTTCCTAAACCAAAAAAATAATTTGGTTTTTTTAATTTTTTTTTTTTTAAGAACTTAATGTTTTTGTTTTCGATCTAATATCTCGAATATATTAGTATTACATATTTTTTTAATATTATTTTATGTTTGTTTTAATTGACTGAATTGTTATGTTAATGTTTTTGTTTATGTTTACTTATACATATGTTTATCTTTTTGGTATCATATACCAAGATAGAAAAAACCTTAATGAATTTTAAAAACTAAAAGTTAAAAATCAAAGTTCCTGATTTTATACTCAATATAAATTAATATATTTATGTATTTCTAAAATATACCTTAAAAGTAAGTTTTTTAAGCTTTTTAATAAATTTTTTTATTAATGTCAAGCCAATTTAATTTTTATTATTTCTATGGAGCGGGATCCCGGGATCCCGGGAAATTTAAAAAAGTTTCCCGCTTTCCCGGGAAACGAAAAAGTGTGGGAAAAAAAACTCTAACTCCACGTATCAGTTACCAATTTCCCGTATCTACCTTTATTTCCTTTTCCGTTTTTGTGAATTGGGCATAGTACGCTCAGGTTTTAATCAGTGGGCATGAGCTTGGTCTTCTAGACAGTGCAAACTAGCTTATGATTGCACCTTATCAGCTTAGCTCCTCCGGACTTATACAACTCCACCGGAATTCTGTCGGCTCCTGTGGCTTTGTTGTTCTTGAGCCGAGTTATTGCTGTTTTGATCTCTTCCTGGCACTGAGTTGACATTCAACTCCATCAACTGTGATTGGTAGCGTGTGACTGTCATCAGCAAGATCATCAGCTGCTAAAAAGATGGAAAAATGCTCTTTTCAAGTTCTCGGAACATTCGACGTATCACTTACAAGATTCCCATATCAATCTTTATTTTGAACTCAACACGAAACTTTGCTAGTAGTCGGGTCTTTCGTCTGGTGTTTGACTCGTAGATAAAATTTTCTGGCGTCGTTTCCGTACAGCTCGATCTCCTCACATCGGGGTATTACCATTTTTCTTTCCTGGAAATAGACAATTTTGCTTTCTTCTTATCTCCCGATATCGCTTCAACACTGCTCGCGTAGCCATAGGCGCCATTGATGCGTTTGACGCGGTAAAGAAGAAATCTTTATGCCGGTAGCATAAGGCTGCCTCTTCTAACACAATTAAACTGATAGGGATTTTTGTGCGACTTTTCTGAAAGTACTCTAATAGCTAGACACTGGTAGCTTCTTTAAATAAAGCCTTTATTATTAACAATAATTCAATAATATAGCTCAACTTTATTTTTATTCATTTTTTCATATATTGTTTTTGCATATCACATGAAAGGTTAACCCCATTTACTAAACGACTGATCTTCAGTTTCTTCATCACCTTCGTTAGCACATTGTGCCGGTTCTTCTCGCCTCCCCAATTATTCATGTGATGGATTTATGACATCACAAGAAAAAAAATCAGAAGAACAAAAACACAGACACCTTTAATGTGAAAAAGAACTGTATGTCTACACGGCACGGCGTTAGACGGTACAAAAAAAGCGCTAATTTAAAAATATTCTTCAATATTTATGTTTACATACGATTAACTAAACACCAAAATGCGATTAGTTTTAGTGGAGAACCAAATGGACAGCAGCGCGTACAAGAACAAAAAATAAATGCTTTTGAAAGCCGGAGAAGAGTGGAAACAACCATAAAATTTATTAACAACATAAATAAACCATTCGCGGTAATTTATGCGAAAATAAGATGCAAAAAACACACACACACACACATGAATATTATACGAAAGCAGGCGAGTAGAGAAAGGAAATGTGGTAACACATAGTCACGACACAAGAGCATCATATATATTTATTAGTTTAGAACAATATGAAATTAATGAAAGAAAAAAATATTAGAAAATTTCGGAACGCTTGCATTTGCATACACACGTTTTTGTAGTAAATACTCTCAAGTGCTTGTGTCCTAAGTCTTTTGTTTTAACGCAGTAAGGCTGATGGTGATAATCCCTGCGACTTTGTGCGCGAGAGAGAGAGAAGGAAAGAGAGAGGCGTTTTATATTTGCATACAAAATCGATTTCAAACACAAAATGAAAGCCATTCGAAGTGATTGATTTTATGTTTATCATCGATTTTTCTCTAATGAACGTGAGAATTTTCCCCTCCTCAACAACCCACTAAAAGGCCCATATCCGCTGTTAATCTCGCTCTTTGGCCTATTAGCGATTAACCTCATTCATGTCGGTGCTGCTGTAACTACAACCCAACCCAGCCAAACCAGAAACCCATAGCAATGGATGACAGCAACAACTTCATAAACGAAGGAAGTCGTTTATGATTTTAACTAAGTTATCTTTTGTTTTTTCTGTTTGTTTTGTTTGCCTTTGTTTTTGCTGTTGCTGTTCATGTTTAGTTAACAACAACGGAAGTTATCAGCTAAACAACATTTTAACTGCGATTTACACGTCAAACATCGGACGATATGAACACAAAACACTGAGCGTATTGAAATTGTTTGCTGCCGCAGCCACACCACACCACACACGTCGATTTTAATGGCATTAAATTAAATTTAACAAATTCATTCATTAGTTTAACTCTATTTCGTTGTAACTGGCGTTTGTCCGTTTGTTTTGGTCAGATTTCAATTAAGATTCTTTTTCTGTGTTTTTTTGTTTTCGGCAATAAAGTAAATGTTGGCGTGTGTATTCTTGTCTAGAGGTTTGTGCTGCTCACATGAATGAATGAAAGAATTTTGTTCAATACATAGTGTAGTCTTGACCTGAAGATTCGGAGAAAATCGCCGCTAATTTCTTATTTAGCGGATGTGTAATACATTCGATTGGGCACGAGATAAGCTATGGTCGGAGGAGGTGTTATAATTCTCTAAAAGTACAACAAATTATGAAATTATTATCATATTTTGCTGTTAATGTTTAATGTCCGTTTTCTGAGTAAATCATTTGGCATTTTTGAAACAGAAAATTATATGCTTTTATTAAAGCCCAAGACAGCCCTAAGCGTTGCACAGTGGATCACTTATCGAAATGCTGCCGTTTGAAAACTTATGTGTTAAAAAATGATAGCACTTCAAATTTATATTTATTATTATTAGTTATTAAACTCTAATAAACAGAGAAAAAATAAGTTGGACATCGGTTGGAAATTTCAGTTGCAAAATATAATTTTCAGTTGCAATCACCGAATGTTTATAATCATAATGAATATTCAGTTGGACATACCACAAGATGATTATAATGATGATTGTATTGTACACACCACTAAGTAATCGGCCAGACCAATGAAACGCGTAAAAGGTATTAAGTTGCCACAATTGGTGGTTTTGCAATAATTTTGTTGTTGTGACCAATTATTGGTAATGGTTACTAAAATTTCATCATAACCGAAAACAAGTTGTTTAATGGTTATTGTTTTTTTATTTTTTGTTTATATAATCGTAATTACAATAAAATAATCCAATTAAAATCCGATAAACAAACTAATTCTTTTGTAAAAAGATCTCCTAAATCCTTATAAATGTGCGTTTTGTCCCATCACGTATAGTTGGAAACGTTGCTGGACGTTCTTTATGGTTTTGAGCAAAACGAGTGAAAGAGCTCCAGAATTTGGTTACATTTGGCAGTTGAAAACAAACTTTTTCAACAAAACTACAAAAACTACAAATTTTTTCTTCGTTTTGAATATACGGTTGCTATTTATATTTCGGGCCCTGACAATACTATTGTTCCCAGATGCAAACTAGAACTTCCATTGGAAACTTTAACATTTTTTAGCATAACTTCACTCAGAACGTGTTGTCATTTGAGAGCGATTTGTTTTGTTTACAGTGTGTTGAAAAATTCATCTAAGTCAAATAATGGAATTATCCCGTGAACATTCTCGTGCGATGAGTTTTTACGATTTTCGGCGTGAGTTATCGAGACAAGAGTGTTTTAATCACCTTTTGGCGATTAAGCACCATCAAAAACCACTGTTAATCGCTGTTAATCCAAGAGTTCAGTCTCGGGCGCCGTTCGCTCCAGGATAAATTCCGTGAAGAACGTCCAACTTCGGTCACTTTGCCAGAAACCATCGAACTGATTTAGCAAGACCGACATGTCCATACCGTGAGATTGAGGCATCCGTGGGTATTAGTTTGACAAGCATCAATACGATATTGCATGTTCATTTGACCGTGAAAAAAATTTGTTCTCGTTGGAACCCACTTAATTTGAAGAATGTTTAAAAAAAGGCTCGAAAAAGGCTAACTGCGGTAGCTCAAAGTCAGTGCATAATATTGTCATAGATCTATGCATATGAACCCGAAACAAAACAGCAATCGACCGTATGGGCCAACAAAAAAATGTTCGTTTTTTCGGTATGAACGGCCGTGTTGCCACAGTGCCTTTAGTGGAACGTAGGACGGTCAATTCTGAGTGGTATACAACCATCAGTTTGCCAACAGTGTTCGAAGAAATGAGGAAAGATAATAAGAGAAGACGGATCATTTTGCATCACGACAATGCGAGCTCTCACACATCAACTTAGACGATGAGCTATTTGACCACTAAAGATGTCGAATTGATGAGCCATCCACCGTACTGCCCTGATTTGGTACGCAATGACTTCTTCTTATTCTCTAGCATCAAGAAAAAAGTGCGTGGTCAACGTTTTTCATCGCCCGAAGCAGCTGTAAAAGCGTTCAAAAATCTTGTTTTGGAGTTGTCTCAATCGGAGTGGAAAAAGTGCTGCGAAAATTGGTTTGTGCTCATGCAAAAGTGTATTGATCTTAAAGAAGAATATTTTGAAAAACAATAAAACCATTTCCAATGATAAATTATTTAGTTTTAATTGCCGGACCCGAAATTTAAATAACAACCCTCCAAAACATGATTTTTGAAGGCTTCGACAGCATCTTCTGGCGACGAAAATCGTTGACCACACATTTTTTTCTTGATGTGCGGGAATAAAATGAAGTCATTGGGTGCCAAGTCAGGGCTGTACAGCGGATGACCTATCAACTCGACGTTTTGGCCGGTCAAAAAGGCGCTGGTTTGAGCCGATGTGTGAGAGCTCGCATTGTCATGATGCACAATGATTCGTCTTCTCTTGTTCGTTTTTCGAATTTCTCCGAAGACTTCAGGCAAACAAATTGTGATGTAACACTCATAATTGACCTCCTACGTTGCTCAAGCGGAAAAGTCGCCACATGACCAGTTTTGACGAAGAAACATTTGCTTCGAAATGCGTCTTGCACGAACAACTTTCGTTGGATTTGGCTCGCCTCCGAAAACTCACATGGTCGATTGCTGTTTTGTTTCGGGCTCATACGCATAGATCCATGATTCATCACCTGTGACGATCTTATAAAAGTCTTTTGAAGCACCGCGATCGTATTTTTTCAAAATTTCTTTGCACCAATCGACACGAGTCTTTTTTTGAGCGATTGTCAAATTATATGGGATCCAACGAGAACAAACCTTGTTTACTGCTGTATGCTGTTGGAAGAAATGCCAAAGGATGCCTCTATCTCACGGTATGTCACATGACGATCTTGCATTTTCAGTTTACGCACGGCTTCAATGTTCTCTGGCACAACAGCCGTTTTTGGACGACCTTCACGACCTTCGTCTTTGAGCGAGTGTCGGCCACGATTAAATTCATTAAACCAGTTTTTCACAGTGATATAGGATGGTGCTTCATCGCCATACAAAGATTTATGTTTATCGATGCACTCTTGTCCTGATAATCCACGTCGAAAGTTGTGAAAATGAACGCACGAAAATGTTCAAGAGAAAATTCCATTTTTTTGCCAAATTGATTTTTTCATGTCACTGTAAACAACACAAATGATGGTCGTACGTCAAAACGTTACGACGTTATTAAAAAAAGTTATGCTAAAAAATGTCAAACTTTCCAATGGAAATGCCAGTTGGCGCCAGGTGTTGCCTAGGCCAGAAATATACACATCAACCCTCGTATTCTAGGCGATGTGGCACTGCTCAACACGCTGCCCATACCACTAATTGGCGTTTCTTGGAGGGGCCACGTAAACAGCCAACACGTCGAAGGAAACGGCCATGCTGGTAATACCCACCTGTATATCTTCTTTTTTGTTGCTCCCTTCTCTATAGGATTCCACAACGTGCCTTCAAAAACTTTGAGTGGTCTCGCCATATTTATCCTTGCGGGCTACACTTTAAACAATCCTAAGTCTCAATTCCTCGACAGCCGGTTCTAGGGACCGGATTGACCCGAAGAGCAATTCTTTGGCCATGTGCTGTCATCCCGGCCCACAGCAACCAAACCTTAGCCAATTTTATTTTGCTTAGAAGTATTGTAGGTGGCACTGAGTATATCTAACTGGCAATGCAAATAATTATGAGATGGCATTACCTAGTATAGTGCAAATGGTAATAAGTTGTACGTACCATTTTTTTTATTTGGTGGAAGCATGTTGTATTCATTACTAGTGTCAACACAAGGTTATAAAGGCTATAACAATATTGTATTTTTATGTCAACGCACCCTCAAACATTTTGAATGATCTTTCAGGCTTAAAGACGTTAGTCGAAGTCAAAATTTTCATCATGAAAAAGTTAAGTTAAGAGCAACGTTTTTAAACCATTAAAAAATACTAATGAAAATCTGAGTCGGTGTTGCCACTAGCTAAACAGCACGCGTTACAATCGCTTTACTGAAAGGCAAATTCGGTAAATGTGTTATCTCGTGAAATGATCCGATCGAATAGCCATCTCGTTCATGAGACTTTACACCATAGGTTTTCTTTTTATGGGGCCACGTCAAGTCATTGGTCTATACCAACAACCAACGCAAAATTGCCAACATTCCGGTCGAAATGTGTGCAAGAGTGGTGGAAAATTGGGTCCGAAGAATAGATCGCTGTACACTGGCTCGTGGTGGTCATGTGGCCGAAATCGAATTGCATTCTTAAAATGTACCATTTGCAGTACACATGGAATAAATTTGAATTCTATATCTTAAATATTCTGTGTTTTATAAATACTCGTATATAAAATTGTTATGTGCTTAATGAAAAACCCTGTAAAAGATGGACCCTTTAAAATTTTGAACTTTAAACGGCTGTTAAAAAAATTGTCCTGATATTTGGAACACAATATCATTCATATAACTACCACCACTGGCTCGGCAGTTCCTCAACCCAATTTCGCAGAACATTTTCGATTGTTTCGGGTCGAATCTCTTAAGGGGCAACTTGGGTTTCATGTTTCAATGCTTTAATTGTCTCTGGATGCTTTGCGTAACATTTATCCTCAATGGCTCCCAACAACAAATTAATCCAAAGGGCGCAAATCACAGCTCCGAAGCGGCCAGTTGACATTATCCCAATTTCGGCTGAATATTTGATTTTCAAAAACAGTGTGCAAAATATCTATGATTGTGTTGGTTGTGTGACATGTCCTGTCTTGTTGAAACCAAATGTCGTCCGTGTCATTCTTGAATTTTTGGGTACAATTGTTGAGCATAGCGGATACGGTCACCGTTGGCGGTAACGGAGGCTCTTTGCTCATTTTGGAAGAAAAATGACACAATGATGCCGCCAGCTCAAAATCCACACCGACTCATTGTGGATGCATTGTCTTCTCGATAGTCACTTGTGGGTTCTCTGAACCCTATATACGGCAATTTTTCTTATTGCCATAGCCCCACCGAGCTAAAAATGAGCTTTATCTGAATACACAATTTTGCGGTTATATTCTTTATCTCGTGCCAAACAATCTTCAGCCAATTGAGCGAAGCGAAAACGCATGGAATGGTGTTCCATTATAAACTGGCAAAGTTCAACCTTTCCAATGAACCAGAAATTGTTAAACATTATCAGTACTACTTTTTTCCACAGCCGTTTTAAATTACCCATCCTATACTAATTGTTGGTCGATAATTATGGCTTTTTTTCTGTGCAGAGTGGTGCAGGACATAAAAAATCATTACTGACTTAAAGGGTGGTTAAATTTTAAGGGCCGATGTTGATTTTGAATAAAACACAAATTATTTACGAAATTATTGTCATTTCTTTTTATTATGATAATATTGGTATGGTTCAATTATTTAAGGAACAAAATATCGGCCAAATGGCCGCCGCGACCTCGGCGGCACACCACCATCCGAGGGTACACATTTCGATGACGCTGAGGCATGTGCTGAATTATCTCAACCTTTAGCTCTTGAATTGTTGCTGGCTTATCGACGTACACCTTTCCTTCAAGTAACCCCAAAGAAAGAAGTTCAACGGTGTCAAATCACATGATCTTGGCGGCCAATTAACATCGCCACGACATGAGATAGCACGGCCATTGGATTTGTCGCGCAAAAGAGCCATTGTTTCGTTGCTGTGTGGCAAGTGGCACCGTCCTGTTGAAACCACATATCGTCCACATCCATATCTTCCCATTCGGGCCATAAAAAGTTCATTATCATCTTACGATAGTGAACACCATTCACAGTAGCTGCCTGACCGGCCTCATTTTGGAAAAAATTCGGCCCGATGATGCCGTCGGCCCATAAACCGCACCAAACAGTCACTCTTTGTGGGTGCATTGTTCTTTCGACAATCACTTTTGGATTACCATTCGCCCAAATGCGGCAATTCTGCTTATTGACGAATCCGCTGAGGTGAAAATGTGCCTCACCACTGAAGATGATTTTCTTCGAAAATTTATCATACACTGTTGCCATTTCTTGCCGCCATTCTGAATAACTTTAACGCATTGCTCGCTTGTGTATCTTTCCATGGTTCAAATTGAGTTAGTCTAAAATTGATAAATATCAAATGAAATGCAGAAAAAAACTTGACGTTTTGGTGTGGTTAACATTCATCATCGGCCCTTAAAATTTAACCACGCTTTATAATGCCCGTTTTGTCGTTAGTGAGATGCCACTTTTAAATATAATTTTTGCCAGTGAAAATACTTGATTAATTCTTGACTCATTAGGTGAGATTACGTCGACACAGTGTAGTCGAAGGTATTTTATACGCGACGGATAGGAGACTTATTCCGCCGTAGTACGGGCAAAGGGTCTTGTCTCCCTTTTTGTGAATTTTTTATGGTTCACTAAAATTCCAACTATCGCGCGAATATGCATGCGATCTTCCAAATAGAGCAAGCTACCTGATGTTTGCGCCTTGAAGTTGTTTTTTATTTTGATTTGAACGTTTCTGCTATTCAATCTCTTAATTGCAATTCGAAACCTAATGAGAAGATATTTTCAAAAATCACACACATCATGCCATGACCCATTTTCAAAATTCTCATCCCTATTGTGCCAGTTCTCAATAGTACCAGAGTGACACTGACTTCGAATATGGAAATCCAGCTATATAAAACAACTGACGAATTACATTCACATTTCCGACCCCCATCGTTTTGAAAACTTTAATGGACTCCATAATGATCGCTTCCAAAACAACCCAACACAATTCACATTTCTATCGCGATGATGTCTTCTTTGCTGCTGCGCCCGTCTTCGATAGTCGATGTCATAAAATCATCAATGAATCAATGAATGGTCGATGAAACATTGCACGTGTCTGTGTGAGCGTGCGAGTGAGTCTCGGCGTAAAATCAATAACAAAAACAACACATCTTTATCAAATGCCACAACAGCAACAAATGCGTTGATCATCAATATAATTATGATCGTTATGACCCGTTGATAAACGAAACAAAACTGAATTTTTGGTTTTCACCAAACATTTCAGGCCACCTAACCAAGTTGTAGCTGGCAATCGTCGATGGTCACCAAAATTCACCTGTTAACGGACCCAGCGACCGAGTGTGTGTGGAACGAACGAAATGAATTGAGATGGCCACACTCATATAAAACGGGAAAGAATTGTGTGGTCATAACGCTTTTTTGTGTTTTTTTTTTTAGTTTTTTTGGGTGGCTGGTAAAAGTGTGGGAAAGAAATAACACTCCACGCCGACATTCGATGGAAATAAACGAAAAGAAAACTGAAAATTTAAATTAGTCTCAGCGATCATAAATAAATGATATTATGGCCAAAACTCACATAAAAATCAGCTAATCTCTGTCTTCTCTCCTCTATTTCTATTTCCAAAAAAAAAGACACCAACAAAGCAGCGTTTACCAGCAACACACAACGTTTGTACGCACTCACATGTAAAGTTTCTTTCTTCGTTGGAACTCATTGAAAATAATCCAGCGCAACCCAAATCTCAGATGGTGGCATCTGGGAGAATGCTTTATTCACTTGTCTTTCTATTCGGTATTGGAAAGTTAATGTTACGCTTATGATCGATCAATCGCAAATTCAATAAAAAAAAGTAACTAGTTCTAAACCAATGAGAAAAGCATTCTGCATTTTGTGCAATTGTTTTAAAAAATCGGTCAATTTCAATGCCTGAATTTACTCGATCCTTTTTGCTTGTACAGGGGTTTCCATTAAGGACGTAATGTTTTATATATTAATAAAACATAGAATATTTAAGATATAGAGTTAAATTTTATTCCAGAAGTAGTGCAAATGTTTCATTTTAAGAGTGAATTCGATTTTGGTCTTATGACCACCAGGAGCCTGTGTACAGCGATCTATTCTTTGGACCCAATTTTCCACCATTCTTGCACACATTTCGACCGGAACGTTGGCAATTTAACGTTGGATGTTGTCTCTGAGGTCTAAAATTGTTGGCTTGTTGGCTTAGACCAATGACTTCATGAGGTTCCATAGAAAGAAACCCAATGACGTTAAAACGCATGAACAGATTGACATTCGACCGGCCCATTTCTCGAGAATTTTTCTTTCAGTAAATCGATTGTAACGTGGTTGTGTGGATAGTAGCACCGCCTTGTTGAAACCCCATATCGGCGATGTCAAGTTCATCCAATTCTAGCCACAAATAAATTTCTAACATGGCACAATAGCGCTGTCCATTCACGGTAACATGACGATTGTTGTTAACGACGAAAAATACGGCCCAAACACACCTCCTGCATGAAAACCACACCACACAGTAATTTTTTGTGGATGCAATTGAGTCTCTTGAAGCACATGTGGATTTGTTGCTGTCCAATAACGCATATTTTGTTTATTGACAAAACCACTCAGCCAGAAAGGAGCTTCATCGCTGAAGATGATACGAGTAAAAATTGGAGTAAGCGCTCTTAAAGTTGCGACCAGCGACTCAGAATTTCGGTAGTAATTTTTTTATGATTTCTAAACGTTGCTCGTATGGAAACTTTACCATGATGAAAATGTTCACTTCGTTTTGACACTGAAAGATCGTTAAAAATGTTTGGCGATCCGAAGAAAAAAAGATACCAAATTTTGATGTCCCTATTGGAGATGTCGGGCGGATACGTCATTTTCACGCAACGCGCCTTTGTTGTTATTGACTTATAGAGGACATTGCGTTTAAATTGTCATATAACTATGGACTCAGTTAACATCTTTGACGTTGCTGTTCTTTTACACACCATTATGTACTGATGAAAAATTTCAGTTAGAAATAGGGTCAAATCAAAAAAAAAATCGCTCCATAATAAATTGGTTTCAGTAATTCTGCAGGGACTTAGGGCCGCAACAAAGTGGTTCGAATCGTCTCTTTCCTCTGCTATACGACTTGTTTTACTCTTAATTTTTCCCGTAATTTTGATTTCACAATCGAGCTGCCTTCTCCATGTTTGGTCAGGTCTACCAACATATCTCTAACTCAGGCGACTCGAATCGATGGCCATTTTGGTAAAGTCGTCTTTCCTGAATGTGTGCTCAATTCAACGCCATTAGGTCCTATGGTTCTTTGTGGTGCGTCAAAGATGAACGTTCCTTTGTCTTGCGGATTTTGCGAAGACAACTGGTCAAAAAGACTTGAAGTGCATGATGTTGGTATCGACGGAAACATACCTTAAGGCCCAATTAGTCTTGACGGTTGACGGTGGACGGTTGATTCTGCAACCTGCAGAAGTCTACCGTCGTCAACCGTCAAACTGTAGTTATCTCCCTCTAACACATGCAAAATGCAACCCCTAACTGAAATAGCTGATTGCCTGCCGTCAACCGTCAAGACTAATTGGGCCTAATCCCAGGACAGCCGGTTCTATGTATCGGATTGACCCGAAGAGCAATTCTTCGGCCAAGGGCTGTCACCCTGGCATACAGTTAACGCCACAACAACAACAACTAATTGGGCCTTTAATGTGTGCCTATTGAAAAAACTTAATATTGGAACACTATCCATGATGTCCACTTGTGCTAAAGACGTGTGGTTTTCAAGAAGAAATAAAAAGCATATACTTATAATTTAATGTTATGGCCAAGCAGTTAGCTTTACGAGGGTTGCTATTTATATTTCGGTTCCGGCAATAAAAACAAAATAACTTATCATTGGAAATGGTTTTATTGTTTTTCAAAATATACTCCTTAAAGATCAATACACTTTTGCATGCGCACAAACCAATTTTCTAAGCACTTTTTACACTCCGATTGAGACACCTCCAAAACATAATTTTTAAACGCTTCAACAGCATCTTCAGGCGACGAAAATATTTGACCACGCATTTTTTTTTTGATGTGCGGGAATAAGAAGAAATCATTAGGTGCCAAATCAGGGTTGTACGGTGGATGGCCCATTAATTCAACTTCTTGAGTGGTCAAATAGCTCATATTTTAAGCTGATGTGTGAGAACTCGCATTGTCGTGATGTAAATTGATCCGTCTTCTCTTATTATCTTTCCTCATTTCTTCGAACACTGTTGACAAACAGAAGGTTGCATACAACTTAGAATTGACCATCCTACGTTCCACTAAAGGCACTGCGGCAACATGGCCGGTTATACCAAAAAATCATTTGCTTCGATGTGCCTCTTCTACGAACAACTTTTGTTGGATTTGGCTCGCCTTGAAAGACCCATTCGGTCGATTGCTGTTTTGTTTCGGGTTCATATGCCTAGATACATGATTCGTCACCTGTGACAATGTTATACACTGCCTTTAAGCTACCGCAGTTATACTTTTTCAACATATCTTTGCACCAATCCATACGAGCCTTTTTTTGAGCATTCGTCAAATTATGTGGGATCCGACGAGAACTAATTTTTTATACGGGCAAATGAACATTAAATATTTGATTGATGCTTTTCATAGTTAGGTCCAAAGATGCCTCAATCACACGGTATGTCACATTCAGTCTTGCTTAATCAGTTCACGCACTGCATCGATGGTTTCTGGCAAAGTGACCGAAGTTGGACGTCCTTCACAAAATTTACCTGGAGCGAACTGCGTCCGAGACTGAACTCTTCGTACCAGTGGTTTTTGATTTATCGCTAAAAGTCGAAACAAGTTGATCTAAACACGCTTTTCTCGATAACCCTCGCCAAAAACCGTACAAAATCATTGCACGAAAATGTTCACGGAAAAATTCCATTTTTTGACTGAAATGCATTTTTCAACACACTGTAAACAAAACAATTCGCCCTCATAGGACAAAACGTTCTGAGTGAAGTTATGCTAAAAAATGTCAAAGTTTCCAATGGAAGTTCCAGTTTGCATCTAGAAAGACTAGTATTGTCAGGACCCGAAATGTAAAAAGCAACCCTCGTATTATAAAGATCTGATTTGACTCTCTGTTTAAAAAATGATTTCGGGCAACTGATATTTACAACATAAATTCTAGCCGAGAGGCCTAATTTTCGACCACTTTTTTCAGCATTTACGGCCGTATGACTGAAATAAGGTGCCGAATATTCTCTTCCAAGGCGTCAATCGCGTCTGGCTTATCTGCGTAGACAAGCGCTAAATCGCACTTCTTGGAGGCCATGCCACAGATCCACGACGCGAGATAATGCGCTCACCAAAAGATTCCTTCAATAAGGTCTTGTTGGAACCAAATGTCGTTAAGATTACGGGCTTCAATTTCAGGTAGCAAAAAGGCCGATATCATCATCATCACCATCATCATTTTTAAAAAAATATGGTTCGATGATCACACCATACCAAACCGTGGTTTACTCTGGGTATAATGCCACATTTTAAACCTCTTCTGGTGGATCTTTAGCCCAAAAGCGGCAATTCTGTTTATTGACGTTGCCGTTGCGCCAGAAATGGACCTCAACAGTGAACAACATTTTGGTCACAACCGCCGATCTTCCCCTTCCTCACCAAGCGCTCATTTCCATAATACAGTTGCCAATAATGGAAGAAAATTATGTTCAAAAAATAAATGGCATAAAATGTCCTTTCAAATGAACAATAAAGATTCCACACTCAAGCAACGGTCTCCAGTAAGAAGTAGATCCCGACACTATTGAGGTTAGCTAAAGGGACCTAAGGGTAAAAAAAAACAATTTTCATTTTTCTTTTCTTTTTTTGATGTGGACAACATCTGAGCATCGAATGAGGCGGATCCCATGCCTCAAAAGTGTTCCCTCCCAGAGATATGCGCGTTTTATGAAAAAGAAGTCGACGATTCTAAGCGCAAATAGAAAGGGACCTAATCTGTAAAATGGCTCTCCTGAACAAAACTTGTCATCAACTTTTCACTTTTTTTGTTGATGTGGACAGCATCTGAGCATTGAATGAGACCGATCCCATGCCCCAAAAGTGTTCCCTCTCAGAGATATGCGCATTTTATGAAAGTGAAATCGACGATTCTAAGCGCAAATAGAAAGGGGCCTAATCTTTAAAATGGCGCTTCTAAACAAAACTGGTTTTTAACTTTAGGTCCCTTTCTATTTTGCGCGTCACATATGACACTAACGGGTATGTTCAGTTCTAATATTGAAATGGGTGTGTTCAATGTTGTAACAGTATTTATGTCCCTACTAAGTATTTGCTTGTTTTATTGAAGAGCTGTCCAAGATCTAGCCTGAGCGCAGTTTGATCCTTAATGCATTTTAATTCTTATAGTTCAACCACGATTTTGCATGGCATCGCTCAAAATTTAAAAATGACTTCTTAAAGTGAATAGTAAGACCAAAAGGTCACTAAGGCAATGCGTAGAGTAGGGTAAGTATTTGGTAGAGCCTTTTTGCTATCGCATTAGACTTTTTTAATTGAACCGAATTTTTTTTCTGTGTACTAGTAACATGGACGAGCTCTAAAATTTCTTTCCTAAACTGGTTTCCAATGATTGCGCGTCTTTGATTACGCCTCTTAAAACCGCAAATAGCCACTGATGCCGCCGTCATTGTTGCTGTTCTTGTTGTTGTCGTTGTTACTCGCATTGAAGTAGTAACTACCAGCGGATGATAATGTGTAGGTAGGCACTCATCCAGTCGGACACTAAACTCTGGAAAGATATGGACGACATCATCCACATGAGATGTTCTCGGTTGTGTTGTTAGTTCCCTCGGCTGGTGTGTTTTGTTCAGTCTGAAAAAGACCTAAACCGGAAGCTAATTTGTGTATTTTTTCTGTATGTACGTGTGTACACGAGTAGTTAGCGTTTTCTTTTCAAACAAGCTACGCTGTCTTTTATTGCTTGTAAATAATTTTTTTGTCATTTAATGAATTCCCAAGAAATCATGATTTTGTGACAATGTTTGGAAAAAAGATCATGAGCATGAATGAATAGAGATTTGAGAGACTTGGCTGAATGAAACTAAAGTAAATAAAATTTAATTGCTAAAAATTATAATTTTTATGAGGGAGACACTGAAAAACGCTCATAGAGTTCGAAAGAAAAAACATGTCTGTGTTAACTAATCCTTTTCTCGAACCGGCTCAAGATAGCCCAGATTTGCTAGACGCCCTATGCAAATAATCAGTATTTTAAATTTTGGAAAACATGCATATTAAAAAAAATGGTCAACTTGCCATAAACTAAAGATTTCTCTTGAAAATCTTAGATACAAAATGTTTTTAATGTTTCGATTCATGCATTTGGATACATACTTAGTAGGGACATAAATACTGTTACTCACGTTTCATGCTGTAAAATAAAAATTACTTAATGTTTTTGGGCCAAATATTTTTTAATATATTTATTGATGTATATTGTATCCAAACAGAATCTACTTATTCCAAATGTCCGCCTTTTGCCTTTACACACGCCTTAAGTCGCACTGGCCAATCGTCAATAGCTGCACGAACCTCGTCCATTGGAAAATTGGCCACAGCTCGAACCAAAGCAGTCTTAAGAGATCCAATGTTGGGTTATTTTTTGTGACAAACCTTGTCCTCTAAAACCTTCCACAATTTGTAATGCAATGGGTTCAAATCTGGACTGCCTGAGGGCCATCCTTCAAAGGAAATGAACGCTGTTTTTTTTCGTTGTTTCGCAGCCAGGCCTGCGACGGTTTAGCCTTATGGGCCGGCGCAGAATCCTGCTGGAAAGTCCATGGCTGATTTGGAACAGGGAATTGTTAAGAGGCTTCACAACAGCTTCCAAAACGGTTTATTGGTAAACTTTGGCCGATGTTTTGACTCCTTGTTTGCAGAAATGCAGGTGAGTGACCCCATCGTAAGAGACATCCCACCAAACCATGACTGAAGCTGGGCGATGACCCTTTTCCACCCTTGGGATTAGTTCAAAAGCTTCCTTAGATGATCGCGCATACACTATCATTTTGCTTGTTAATTTTTTTCTTTACAGTAAATTTTTTTTCATCGGTGAACAAAATTTTTCTGTGCTAGTTATCAGCGTGCTTCACCAAAAGACGTTTGAAAGCCCCAAGTCCCAAGTCTTTTTTAATGATTCGACTCATGAACTTTTGCGTGATATTCATCTCACGGGCCATAATTTTCTGTTTTGGGAGCGGATTTCTGTGAATTCTTGATTTAACGGCTTTGATGACATGCGATGTTCAAAAAGAGCGTGGGCATCTCCATTCTCCTTAAACAGTTATGTGCACGGGTAGACGAACATGCGGCTAATCCCTAGTGGCCGGAGCGTTTTGAAAATATCGCTTTTTTCATTTCACACTTGAAAAGCGTGAAATGAAAATGAAAACCGTATCGCTGTAGCAGCGATACGGTTCTCATTTTCTGACCACTCCATGATGAAAGTTGAAACAATTTTAAAATCCCCTTACAGACTAACGGTGTTGAGGTTAGCTTTCAAAATCCATATGACATTAACGGGGTATATTCAGTTCTACTATTGAAATGGGTGTGTTCAATGTCGTAACAGTATTTATGTCCCTACTAAGTACACAAAGAGTGTTTTTATTACATATTTTAGATTTTGGTCTAAAGTGTACTTATATGTGACAGCGCATAGAGAAAGGGACCTAAGGGTAAAATAACAATATTCATTTTTTTTTCTTATTATTAATGTGGACAACATCTGAGCATCGAATGAGACCGATCCCATGCCCGAAAAGTGTTCCCTCCCTGAGATATGCGCGTTTTATGAAAGTAAAGTCGACGATTCTAAGCGCAAAAAGAAAGGGACCTAATCTTTAAAATAGATCTCCTTAACTAAACTGATTTTTAACCTTAGGTCCCTTTCTATTTTGCGCTTCACATATATATATGGCCACTGACAATTCCTGTTTCAAACGGTAAGACATATGTTTTTGTGAACGATGTCTAGTTTAAAATCATTTTTGAAAAAAATATTTAAGTTTTTCTAGTTCTTCGAAGCGTTGAAATTTCCCGATGTGTGCTCTTTGAGACTATTGATCTGCATATGGTTTGAAAAAGTCTCCATTTAGCTCTTAAGGATATTTCTTTCCCATGAAGTTTTCCATGAAAGATTAATAGTAGTCTTGGCTTTAGCGTTTCTCATTGACCGTATTTGGTCAAAACATTTGTAGGTTCTAAAAAGCTTTATTCGATGCGTTACACCCTCTTACCCAGTAGGGTAAGGGTATAACCAGTAGGGTAGGGGTATAATGAAATTCGATTAAAATGTAAGCATTGTAAGTGGTCTCAGCCCCTTCTGAAACCACCCACTCATATGCACCATTAGCCCATTTTTTGTGTACTTCTAATATTTTCAATGCTATTCATACGATCTTAATCAAAAGTAAAGATCAGAGTTATAAGGTTAACTTGGTGCTACTTCCCTTCTGGCACCTTTCGCATAAATGACCCCGTTCAGACGAAATTGGAATCTATATAACTTGTCTTCTAGTTCGTCTAAATTGCGAGCTCCTTAATATTATTATAGACTTTTGACTTACGTACCCCAAAAAAAAGTCTAAAGGTGTGATATCACACGATCTAGGCAGCCAACTCACCGGTCAAATATGTGACATTGGCTGCTCTTCGAAAAGACGTCTCCATAGATCCATTGTTTGAGTTTTGCTGTAAGGCAAATGACACCTTTCTGTTGAAACCAAATGTCGTTAAGATTTTGTGCTTCAATTTTAGGCAGCAAAATGTCCGATATCATGGCGCGATAGCGAGAACCATTCACGGTTACGTTCCAACCATCATTAATTTAGGAAAAATATGGAGCGATTATTCCACCAGCTCATAAACCGCACCAAACCTCTTGAACCTCTTCTGGTTGATCTTCCCTTATTGGAAAAATACCTCTTGAGTGATCATCCGTTATTTTACTACGAATATTTTTTTTTAGATCACGTAAATAGAACTACAGGGTGGCCCAAATAAGATGTTGTGATGTTAAACACGCATAACTCTTATAATAACGGTTTTTTTAAATGATTTATTTTTATATGTTAATTACATTTTACGGAAATTTAACGAGACTATGTGTGATATATGACATCAGACAAATGGCCACCATTTTGCTCGATACAGGCATTGGCTCTTTTTAGCGCCAAGCTGCCAAGCAGCTGCACAGCTTCCACGCTCTCTTCAGTACGAATATTTCGATGAGCACCTCTTCCTGGACGGTCGGCAACTGAACCCAGTTCCTCGAAACGGCGAACTAAACTTGTAATCATGGAAGTTGTGGGCGCTGATCTTACGTTAAAAAACGGCGATAATTTCGCTGCGTCAGAACAATTGATCGTTGAGAAGAATAATAAAAATCTACAATTTTAATGCGTTGTTGTGAACTGTACGTATTTATTTTAAATTTCCAAGAGTACAGTTATAATCTGCAAAAAGAAAAAATAAATTATGTTAAAAAATAAAAAAGTTATTTGTGTTTCACATCAGCTGGTCTTATTTGGGCCACCCGTTACAAACACAACAAAATAGAAAGGGGCCTAAGGGTAAAAACCAGTTTTATTCAGGAGAGGCATTTTAAAGATTTAAATACGTGTATCTTTGGTGTACCATCACTTTCATAAACCGCGCATATCTCTGGGAGGGAACACTTTTGGGGCATGCGATCGGTCTCATTCGATGCTCAGATGTTGTCCCAATAAAAAAAAGTGAAAAATTATTTTTTTTACCCTTAGGTCCCTTTCTCTATGCGCTGTCACTTATATAAAACTGGATGTCAGAGTCTTAAAAAAATTGAGCCACTTCAGCGCCTTCAGCGAAGTTTGCTTATAGGCATTGGTTCTCCTATGATTATTATAAATCTTTTTTATATTTATTCTTAAATATATTCTTTTGAACGAGTTATGGAATTCTGGCCTAGTTTTAAACTAAAACTCAATCTAAGAATACGCTTTAAAATTTCAGCACTTGTTGTGATGCGTGGGCATATGTCCTATACACCTGGCAATGTATGATCTATCGAACATACTTTTTCCAAACGCCCCAATATTTGAAATAAATCGATCATTTTCGTCGGTAATTGCATAGAACATATGCTACACTGTTTACAACTGAGCCACAGTAAGTCCTGGCCGGCGGACACTTGTTACTTGGAAAATGTAAATCCTTTAATTTGAACGAATCGATAACAATTAAAGTGTAATTATCCCGAGTTCCAGTGATATTTTCCCAGGCTGGCACCGCCAAACGCAACACACAGTAGATCGCATCGCATATGGTGCAACATCACACGCCGTTGGTGGTGGCGGTGCCATACTTTTGACACTTCCGTGAGATGGAAGTAACCGCAATATTATGACTGACTGTTTGTTGCTGGCAACGGCAGCATAACTAATTCATTTCAATGCCAAATGGGAAACGATCGAAAATGCAAAGGCAACAGGCCAGGCCGTTGGTGTGTACGTATATGGACATGATCACACAGATCATGTGCTTGGGACAACTCTTAAACGCAATGCTTGATTCCCGACAACGTCTGGGCAAAGCGAACGGGGGAACTGACACTCTGCACTTCCTTTAGGCAGCACTGCGCTCACATGCAGTTCATGCATGCGTCTGTTTGTTGTTGTTGTTAATTTGTAAAAGGTCCTTTACCTTTACAGGCACGATGCGAGAAGGTCATAACCTTACTTTGAATGTAAATGTATTTGAATGTATTTGTGTGAGTGTTTTTGTTTGATTTCTTAGTTGTTTTTTTTTTGCTTGCACAGAATTTTCGAATATTGCATGAAGGGAAATGGCATGTACGAATATGACCAATATTTGTCAGCTGCAGTTAATGACAGATTTTTTGTTTTCTTTTTTACTTCACTTTGTTTCTGTTTCCCTTTGAGGTTTCATCTTTATTCAGGTTTTCGCCCTCTCCGGTTTACTTTAAGGAAATCCTTTGTCTTTTTCCGTCAGTCGGTTTCTTTGCCAACATCGTTACTTTGTCATCTTCGGTATGTGGATTGTTGCCTTGCCAAGTGAGGGATTATGTGCGAGGGTGAGTAAGTTGATTTGTTTCTCTTGTCCTCTTAGAAGTGTTGTTATATAACAGCTGTTCCATATTTATAGTTTCTTTGAGCGCATTAATGATTTGTTTAATGGATATGTAGATTTGATGGATATGCTTGTGAAACAAAAATGATTGAAAACATTGTAAGAGTAAAATTGGAAATATCAGTTAAAATTACTTATTTGCCTTAAAACTTCATTAAAGGACATACGGAATCCTTCGCACGATGTAAAGAACAGTGCCTTATATAATGGGTGATCAATCTAGAGGTATTTTTTCAATATAAAAAATACAAAATCTCACATCAAGTGTGGAACCTTTATGGTTCAAAGGGACATTTAATGCCATGAACTTTTTGAATTTGACAGGCGTAATGTTGGCTTCCAAAACCTGAATTGTAGCTGGTTTGTCAGCATAGACTTTGGACTTTACGTAGTCCCAAAGAAAAAATTCTAATGCACACGATCTGGGGGCCAACTCACCGGTCCAAAACGTAAAATTTGCTGCTCTTCGAAATGACCTCTTAATAGATCTATTGTTTGAGCAGCTGTATGGTATGTGGCAGCGTCCTGTTGAAACCAAATGTCGTCAAGATTACGGGCTGCAATTTCTGGTAGCAAAAGTCCATTCACTGTTACGTTACAATAAACCGCATCAAAGGCTTTCCACGATGAAATGGCAACAATACTGAAAAGAATAAAAATAAACTTTAACAAAACTCGCACGTAATCTGTGAAAAAAACCCTGTCGAGAAAATATCTCTAGATTGTTTACACGTTAGAAAATTCAATATTTCTAAAATCTGAAACTGGTGATAGGTTGTGCTAGTTCAGCGCAATTATTCCGCTGCTAACTTGGATAACTTATGAAATAATCGCGTTTTTTAATTTTTTTAGCGCTTTTCGCAATAATTTTGCGAAAATTCAATATTTCTAAAATCTGAAACTGTCGCTAGGTTGTGCTAGTTCAGCGCAATTATTCCGCTTCACGACAAAAATCGATAACTTGCATAACTTATGATTTCATCGTCAATCGCGTTTTTTAATTTTTTTTAGCGTTTTTCGCAATAACTTTGCGGAAATTCAATATTTCTAAAACCTGAAACTGGTGATAGGTTGTGCTAGTTCAGCACAATTATTCCGCTTCACGACAAAAATCGCTAACTTGCATAACTTATGAAATAATCGCGTTTTTTAATTTTTTTGGACCGATGATTCCACTAGCTTATAACTCGCACCAAACCGTGGTTTCGCGGTTCTATCATGAAGTAGCAAACAATACTTAAAAGAAAAAAAAATAAAGTTTAACACGCGTAATCTATGAAAAAACACTATTGAAAAAAATACATCTAGATTGATCACCCTATAATAACTGAGCTTAGCCTACGCCTGATACATTTTGTAGAGTCTGGACTATAAAACGTTACAAGGAGACTGGTTGTTTTAAAAAAAGGCATGACGGCGGCTGGAAAAAAACAAAATCTTCGTCAGAAATTGCCCAAAAGGTAAGACAAAAATTGGAAAAAATCTCAGGCAGAGTGCTAGGAAATTAGTAGCAGATCTAGTATCTGAGTGAACCGTTCGGTTTATTTTAAAACAGATGATCAGTGCGAAGCCTTACAAGAGCCAAAAGGCACCTTACCTTATACCTAAGCAAAAACTCCAACGATTGCAAAGAGGAGATAAAACGTTTGCAAGCCAATGGCCAATTACTAAATATTGGTTTTTGTGACGAAAATAGTACCCAATAGATCAGTACGCAAACAAACAAAACGACCGGATACGGTTAACAGAACTAGAACTCAAGCTCCTCCTCACGTCATAGTTTGGGCCGCAGTAACCGACGATGGACACCCTCCACTCATATTTCTTGAACCTGGTGTTAAAGTGAATGCAATTGTTTACGATGAATTAGTCTTAAAATTTGCACTTATGCCTTGGGCACAGAAACATTTCGGCAAAAGGCCATATACTTTTCAACAGGCATCAGCGCCATCGCATATGGCAAGCGTGAATCAGGGCTGGTTAAAAAACAACGTTGCAGTGGCATTAAAGAAAGACCTTCAATGAAAATGGATGCGTCTTCCTCAAAATTTCATTCGTGCATCCCGCAAATCGAATTATCGAAGCTTAAGGGTGATATACTCGTATAGAAAATTAGAAATACATTAGTATACTCTGCTATGATTTAAATAATAGAAAAAAATTTCAATAAAAAAATACTAACAAAAAAAATGTTTCCAACACTTTCAATTGGTAACACTTCAATACCGCACCGTGTAGATCATTATTTTCAAAATTACTACTTAAAACGTTATTTAAGTAAACTAAGAGCGCTGTGGAGTAATGAATTCTCACTTTTTGTAAACTGAAATTGAAGACAGGAAACTAAAGGATCTTATACTTTAACACTACAAAAGATCGTTTCAAGCCATCGGTGCTTTGTGTAATAACATGCAGAAACATGACCATAAGATCAGCTTGGAATTTTATTATAAATCATGAAAAGACGGATGGGAAATAGAAAGGAAGTCTACCCCCTTTTTATTTCAATTTTTGCTGGAATATAAAACAAATTGTGACGATGTTCAAATTAATAATAATCGTTCGGTGGGCTGGCCTCACGTCATTTATTTATAAAATAAAAGTTACAAATTCTATGTAAATACTATGTATGTTAGAAAAATATGTATAAAATAGACTTAAAATCTGTATTACAAACAAACTTATGGAAAAAAATAAACAAGCAACAAGAAAGGAAATCTCTGACAATAAACGCCCAATGGACCTTAAATCTATATGTGACGCGCTTAGAATCGTCGACTTCACTTTCATAAAACTCGCATATCTCTGGCAGGGAACACTTTTGGGGCATGGAATCGGTCTAATTCGATGCTCCGATGTTGTCCACATCAAAAAAAAGAAAAAAATGAAAATTGATTTTTTTTTACCCTTAGGTTCCTTTCTCTATGCGCTTTCACATATACTTAGTAGGGACATAAATACTGTTACACACGTTTTATGCTGTAAAATAAAAGTAGTAAATGTTTTTGGACCAAATATTTTTTAATATATATATATTGATGTATATTGTATCCAAAAATAATCTACTTATTCGAAATGTCCGCCTTTTGCCTTTACACACGCCTTAAGTCGCACTGGCCAATCGTCAATAGCTGCACGAACCTCGTCCATTGAAAAATTGGCTACAGCTCGAACCAAAGCTGTCTTAAGAGATCCAATGTTGGGGTGTCTTTTGTGACAAACCTTGTCCTCTAAAACCTTCCACAATTTGTAATGCAATGGGTTCAAATCTGGACTGCCTTAGAGCCATTCTTCAGAGGAAATGAACTCTGGCAAATTGTTTCGAAGCCAGTCCTCGGACATTTTAGCCTCATGGGCCGGCGCAGAATCCTGTTGGAAAGTCCATGTCTGGTTTTAGAACAGGGAATTGTTAAGAGGCTTCCTAACAGCGTCCAAAACGGTTTCTTGGTAAACTTTGGCCGATGTTTTGACTCCTTGTTTGCAGAAATGCAGGTCAGTGACCCCATCGTAAGAGACACCCCACCAAACCATAACTGAAGCTGGGTGATGACCCTTTTCTATCATTTTGCTTGTTAAATTTTTCCGGAACGGTAAAAACTTTTTCATCGGTGAACAACATTTTTCTGTGCAAGTTATCAGCGTGCCTCACCAAAATACGTTTGCATTTCTCAATCTTATTTTTTTAAAGCTGCAGTCAATAAATGTCCGGTACGTCGTTTGAAAGCCCCAAGTCCCAAGTCTTTTTTAATGATTCGACTCAT
This sequence comes from Hydrotaea diabolus, assembly GCA_963513945.1. Taxonomy (NCBI): domain Eukaryota; kingdom Metazoa; phylum Arthropoda; class Insecta; order Diptera; family Muscidae; genus Hydrotaea; species Hydrotaea diabolus. Next base: position 112,239,025 of record OY740719.1, read on the forward strand.
GGACTTTTGCGTGATAATCATCTCACGGGCCATAATGTTCGGTTTTCGGAGCGGATTTCTGTGAATTCTTGATTTAACGGCTTTGATGACATGCGGTGTTCGAACAGAGCGTAGGCGGCCCGACCGGTGGCGGTCTTTTACATCTCCAGTCTCCTCAAACAGTTTTATGCATCGGTAGAACATGCGGCAAATCCCTAGTGGCCGAAGCGTATTGAAAATATCGCTTTTTTCTTTTCACACTTGAAAAGCGCTATTACAGCGATACGGTTCTCATTATCTGACCACTCCATGATGAATGTTGAAACAATTTTAAAATTCCGTTACAGACTAACGCTATTGAGGTTAGCTTTCACACCCCATATGACATTAACGGGGTCTGTTCTGTTCTACTATTGAAATGGGTGTGTTCAATGTTGTAACAGTATTTATGTCCCTACTCCTATTTTTTTAAAGCTGCAGTCTATAAATGTCCGGTACGTCGTTTAAAAGCCGTAAGTCACGAGTCTTTTTTAATGATTCGACTCCTGGACTTTTGCGTTGTATTCATCTCACGGCCATGATTTTCTGTTTTCGGAGCGGATTTCTGTGAATTCTTGATTTAACGGCTTTGATGAAGAGCGTTATTACAGCGATACGGTTCTCATTATCTGACCACTTCATGATGAAAGTTGAAACAAATTTGAAATCCCGTTACAGACTAACGCTATTGAGGTTAGCTTTCAAAACCGATATGACATTAACGGGGTATGTTCAGTTCTACTGTTGAAATGAGTGTGTTCAATGTTGTAACAGTATTTATGTCCCTACTAAGTAGTATAAGCTCGTTTCGTGATACTTAATTATTCCGTGATACTTAATAGCTCAGTGCTGATGATTGTTTGTAACCAAGGTCAATTTCCCAAATTTTAATCATGTGTCGAACCGTAACAAAATTTGTCCCCTCAGGTTTATCTTCTAATTAAGTCCCTCCCTTCTATCCTCCCTATCTCGTCTATAATTCCATCCCGTTTTAAGGCACCACCTCGCAGTTAGTCTGAAATTAAGGTCGATATAGTTATAAAATTTGCAAAAAAAAAACGTATACGCTAGCATTAACCAACTTGGGTTAAATTGCACTATATTGCCCTGCTGCTATCTTATAGCGGTACACGACTATAGGTTTAAACCCTGCGCCACTCTGTGGAACAAAGTGGTTCATGGCAAATGTTTGTTACTAACGAAAATATTTGGCTAAACGAAGCTTAAAGTACTCTGATCGACGTATAATCATCGTATATCTGTTCTTCCATCAAAATCTTGTCACCACACTACAGGTCGCCACTGTTTCCCGATCTTCATTATATGTAACAGAAGTACGTTTTTTAAACCAAGGGAGGACGCTTTAGAAATTGTAGAAAATCGGTTCGGATTTAGAACGCACACACATATCTCTTCCGATTTTATGTTTTTAGCTTTAACAGCAAACATATGGCATCAATCTTGATAACATTTGGAACAAGTCAGTTTTTTTGGACCAAAGTTATAGAAATTAAACGAAGTCGGTACTGATTAAGATGTAGCTCCCACACATATATGTACATCTTTATGTATTTAGCTCTAGAAGCCACACACCCAATCTTTAGGAAATATGTCACAAGTAAGTTCCTTGCTGGTGAAATAAGAGAAAATCGGTTCAGATCCCAATACATTGGCAGCAATCTGTGCTATACTTACATTGCGGACTAGGTTATCAAAATCATTTGAGTTTATTGAAGATTATTCTTATCGATAATAAGCTCTAGGGTACGGCGCGGAATTCACTGTCTCAGAATGTCTTGCTCATTCTTTACAGAAAGATTGAATTGTTGATTCAAATTTGGTCTCAAAAGAAATTCTGAGGTACATTTAAAAAAATGTTCTATAAAACTTCTATCTGTAATTTGAGTTGTTTTAGAATGTACATAATTATTAGTAACTTTTTTTTGTATCCCAAGTATAAGATGGATTCTAGATGAAGACAATCTATTAAAACTAAAAAATACCATACATACCCTTAAATAAGAAAATTCACTAAACCCACATATCGTACAAAATTCCATGCTTTTAATACCATCCAGATTCCATTGAAACAGTAAACGATTGTCCACAAACATTTATTAAGAAGAACCAACAGCCACCGAGTCATTTTCGTCCGTCCCCATGTAATGGTCCCATTCGGACCAACGGAGTCAATTTGGAAAATCACATTTAAAAATAATCATATTTCATAATAATTTTACGCCACACTATGTTTATGCCATTAATTTTAAGTATTTTCGTTTAGAACATTGACGATTTCCTTAACTGTTTTAGTTGCTTTACTTGGTTTCTTCTCTCTTCGGTAGATTTCTTTACTTTTTTTCTTTCGTTTTGCGTTGGCACATCACAGAAACTCATATTTTTATAGACGGAGCTGTGAACAAAAAAAGACGTCCAAGAAGATAAAGAATAACATTCATATAAATGTTCTGACAAGAGGGAAAAAAACCCTATCATTAAATATTTTTGCAGTTAATCGAAGTAATACCACAAAACAGATTATCATCGTCGGTCTTGCTGAATACTGTAGCACTCTACATGCAGCTTTTTAAAGGCGAATATTTACTTCATTTTTCATTTTATAAACTGAAATAATGACAAGTAGGTGAGCCTAAATAAATTGCGGGGCCTTAGAACCCTAAACCCAATAGAGTTGTAAAGAAGACAGATGACATAAATAGATTTTAGACGGGTGATATCGATTCGAGTTCTGAGGTGAGACCTTCTTTAGAAGAACTCTTTTGTAAAAAATTGGTTCTGTTAATTTATTGTAGACCCAATATGTGTTCGTACATTAAGTCCTCCTTAACTTTCCTGAAGATTGAATACCCTCTTTGCGTCCTTAAGGGTGTTCTGTCAAAACAAAGTGGATAAAGAGGGCCTTAGGCTCCTAAGAACGCGCTGACCACTGTCCTTCAAGTTGTGAGTACTCAATCAACAGGCATTACAGATACTGATAGCAGTGATAAATCTCGTAGCGGGTTTTACGCTTCAAGTACATGCATACAGACAAAAAATTCATTGTCGCAACCGATCTTTTTTGCCAACCGAATGATTGAAATTGCTTGCAACTCGGGTATTCCATCAGTACAACCGAATGTTTTTGGTGCTCTGTAATTTGCAGCAATTAAAACTAAAGTATCAATGGAACATATGAAGTATTCAAACCTCCTGAAAAGAATTTTTTGATTTAAAATCCACATACAGCACTTGTTCACCAAAAGAAAGTTAAAATGTTCATTAGGGAATATTAAGTGAATGGTGAAAACATAGAAATTAGTAAATTTCCTATAAGATATTTAAATTTTGGAATTGGACTTAATTATTAAAAATTTATTGATTTGTGCAAAATGGGATTTTAAATAAAATGTTTCCGTAAGGAGACAATTTTTAAAGAAGTAGCTTATGAATCTATTCTTAAGGTATATTAATGTTTTTTTATTTAATTTCCAAACATCCTTTGTATGTGTTCCACAAAGTAATAATGGAAAGATAGTTAAGGATATAATTCAAAAAAACTTTATTGAGTTCGCATCTTTCTTCCAATTTTCTTCAGCATAATCGACCAAATGTGTCAAAAATCGCTAGAATTGTGCGAAAATTTCAGGAAGTCGGGTCTGTAGGAAAATGTGAAAACACCTGTGCATCCTCGCTCAGTTGATATTGTTCGTTGTAGTTCATCTCAATAACATCTCAGATGCTAATTCTGAAAAAAGATTTGAATTTACACGCTTACAAGATTCAATTGACTCAAGACCTAAGGCCTACTGACCATTCTAAGTTTCGTTAATACGATGAATGGTTGCTTGAACAAACAGAAGTGAATGGTGACTACGAAAAGAATCATCCTTATCGACGAGGCACAATTTCACGTCAGTGGGTTCGTTAACAAGCACATTTGCCGTATTTAGGCACATGAGAATTCACGACTAATTGTTGAAAAGTCGATGCATTTACAAAGAGTGTGTGTTTAGTGCGGTTTATGGATTGGCGGCCTCATCGGGCCGTACTTTCTCGGCCAAGCACTTACCATGAAAGGAATTCGCTATCGCGAGGTAATAACGGTCCTCTTATGGCTAGAAATTGAGGATATGGACCTGGACGATCTGGATTGTGCCACTTGCCACACGGCCCACGAAACAGTGACTTGGCGAGACTTTTGGCCCTAACCGCGAAAAAGACGTAAACCTTAAAATGAAAGCTTTACAGGAGAGGGGTTTTTTTGTCTAATTCATCTGTAGGATTCCGATATAATTGCTTTACCTTTGTTAGTATAAATATTATCAGCTCTCAAACCATATTTATCGATAGCTCTCATATCTATTTTAGCCATTCTGCGAATTTTATCATAGCCTTTCAGCTAACAATTTTTTCTCTGTTTTGTGTCTTGTGATCTGTATTTCGATAATTCTAAGAAAACATAGTAATTTTACCAAAAATGATAATGTTAAAGGAAAAAGGTCAGAAAAATATCACAATATCATATAATTGAACAAAATGCCTGCATGGACCAACATGTGTACCTAGGATACCTTTAACTACAACTGAGATGTGTATGTTATACAATTTGTTCACACTTAATATATATTATAGAGGGTAACCAAAATGTATGACAGTTTTTTCTATTATTATTTTTCAGAAGTTGTCAATAATTATACTGACAAGATGTACTGCAAGTTTTCCATTTCGATGCGCATCGTTTCACATCTGCCGTACATGGGGAAATGGTTTAAAATTTTGTAGAATTTCCGGCTAAACTGTATATGTGCAACGTCTTGAGCTCCGTCGTCACAATGGCTTAAAACCGCAGGCACCAAACGAGACAGAAAATGATAAAAAAAAAGGTAAGAAAACATAATTCACAATTTTATACAATTTTCTTCAAAATATCGTCAATTGAATGTGTTACGCTGTTGTTATTCAGTTCAAATTTCTTTTTTTGTCGTCTTTAACCGGTCACTCTATAGAGATTTATGCATACGTATGAACCCATCGTCGTGTTGTACTGGGTAGAGCGCGGTTTTTTGCTTATTTGGGAATGAAATAAAATAATTATGAACTTAAGAAAAATTTATTTTATATTTTAATTATATTGAACAGTAAGGGAATTTTATATTTCATGTTTTTAAATAGTGTATCTGGCCAATGTCGACCTTCGCTATGCACACACAACTGCATACGTTTTCTGAAGTTTTCATTTACTCTAACAAGCATTTCGACTGGCATTCTGCCAATTTCAGCCTCAATATTGTTAATTAGGTCTTCCAAGGTGTTGGGACGGTTGATATACACCTTCGACTTCAGGTAACCCCAAAGGAAAAAATCGCATGGGGCTGAGTCTGGTGAGCGTGCTAGTTAGGCTAGTTGTCATCGCCCCTCAAGAGATAAGCCGTCCAGAAAACATTTGCCTCCAAAAATTCATGGTTACCCTCGCTGTGTGTGCAGTGATACCATCCTGTTGGAACCACGTATCCTCTAATTGCATTGCCTCAAGAGCCGGCTGAAAAAAATCCTGTATTATAGTCAAGTAGCGTTCGGAGTTCACAGTTACCGCAAGACGGTTATCCTGGAAAAAGTAAGGGCCAATGATGACTACCCGTGATATGGCGCACCATACGCAAAAAAAAATGAATGGTGGGGGTGACAATATTCGAAGGGCATCATACGATTGTTGCGTATATGGTTGCGGACTAACAATATTATGCTCCTCATAACAATAGTATGATTTACACATAACCATACTAAGATCCTCACAACCATAGTATGATTTACACTTAACCATACTGTGATCACCACAACTATAGTATGATTGACACTCAACCATACTATGATCCCCACAACCAAAATATGATCCTCACAACAGTAGTAAGTTGGACATACAACCATAGTATGATCCTAACAACAAAAGTACGATTCACATGCAACCATTATTTAAAAGTAGTAGGATTGGGTTATGTTGTTAACAATAGAGTTTTTTATTAAGTAAATAAATTTAAAATACATTATATTTAAAATAAAAGGAGTGATTTATTTTAAAACAAAAAAAAATACGTTAAAAAAACGTAAGTGGTTTAATAAAAAATATTTCAGTTAAACAATTCCAAAGCAGTTTGTTTGCACAATTTTAATTCCCATTATTATTTCATGAGATTCGTTACAATAACATTGTTGTAAAACGCATATTCAAATTAAGAAAAATTACAATCATACAGTATGATTGCTGTAATTATATTATTGTTAACATAAAACCCAAAAACAATACTTTTGCTGCACTAACCATATTTAAATAGATGCTGCAACCATAGTTTAATTTTTAAATTTGGCAATAATACTATTGTTGCATTTCAACAATATTAATATTGTCGCAATCATACTATTGTCAACATGAAATTCAAAAAACAATGCTATGGTTGCGATGAACATACTATTATTGCAGAGAACATATTATTGTTGCCGTGACCATATAAAAACCATATTTTTTTCTTTGCGTACACACAGTGATTCGGTCCGAATTCAGAGGTCTCTGGGGTTGCTTCGCTCCAGTACCGCATATTTTGTGTGTTTACACATCCACTGAGGTGAAAATGTGCCTCATCAGAAAAAATGTGCCTCATTGAAAAGTACGCTTCGACACAAAATGGCCTCTCCTCACGTGTCTAATGCATGATGGCAACTGAAAAGTAGACGAATACAAATCTATTATAAGCCACGCACACTCTCCACTCTCTTCGACCAACAGTGCCGCCACAGCCCGCAGTTCAAAAAACCAAATTTGCGCGCTCCACCCTGTATTACAAAGTACGCTGGCAGGGAAACCTCATGTTAGAATATCTGACATTATTTCTGTAATTCCATCACAATCGTTTACGTTGCCTGCCCTAAAGATTATTTTGGGTTGTAGTCTCTGTATCATATTTTGTTAATATCGGTAAATACTTTCAGATGCAACTGTTAATGACCATTGCCCTTTCTAGTCTGTTATCCCCATACTACCACCAAATGTAGGGTACACAGTCACCGAAGTGAAATATTTTTCATTTCATTCTAAATGTGATTGTATAACTTCAGAGCGGCAAAAGGGGAAGACAGTGATAATTTCTCGCTGCTGATGTGTTTTGCGTCGGGGGGACTGTTTCATTTTCGTCTTTTTCTTGCAGTGATAAATGTTTCCTACGCACTGGAATAACAGAATAATGCCAGAAGACTTTTTTCCATAAACATTCAAACGTATATGAATGGATATTTTATATTCATATATATCTCGTAGTAAATATATCCACGGTCGTACATACCTTTCCTTCAGTTGCCTGATCGTTCGGACGGGTGGTTTTTTTTGTTTTGTTTTTTTTGCTGCTGCAACAAATGCAAATTTAATTGCTCAACATATTCATACATGTTGTAGGTACATATGATCCAACAGCAACAAAAACAAATTACGTATATGCTGCTCTCGCTGACTGGCTGCTGATGCCGATGCTGTGGCTGCTGATGATAATGGGGGGACGATAATGAATACCTTTTGTCTCTACGAGAGCCACATCACAAAAAGCGGCACGCAATTTAAGTGGGCGTGCCCGGGGGCATATTCATACACATATGTGTACGGCTATTTCTTGTGCCGCCGCAGCCATCCAAAGTTGCGACGTTCTTCAAGCCCCCTCCCCCCCTCGATCTTAAAATGCAGACACATTCAACATCGTTGGGGCCCAACAAGAAAAACGAAAACTAAAAAGACAACGCACGCAAACAAACGATTGTTGGCGAAACCCTAATATTTGCCTTCAATTTGCATCGTTGATACTTAGAAAAAACACATTTGAATATTTACGAAATTGAAATGATATTTTCGAGTTGTTTGAATTGGCATTCTTTCTTTGTGAGCACAACTTTCGGTGTTTGAATGACTATTAAAACTGTAAATGGTTTTTATGAAAAATGCTACCGGTATTTTGAATAAAATATTTCAATTTCTCTAACGGGAATAGGTGGGAGATTCTTCTGTTGCAAAAAAGATATTAAAGCGATAGTTTATAGGGGTACACGGGTGATTTTAGGTAGAAATGTGTTTGCGTGGCACGTTATTTATGGCGGGATAACGGACTTTATTTCTAATTCTGCAATGGAAAGGTAAACCTCACAAATTTCATTGTAAGAATATCGACATTGCTGAGTTAAACACAAAGGTTTTTTAACACTGACAAGTTCTGTACCAAGTTTTGAAATCAATATTAATAAACATCTACGTTGCAGCATAATAAAAAATTTTACGGGGTAGATATTATGCTCTTTCTATCAATTAGGCAAATAGTTTAGAAAATATACCCAATTTGAATAATTGTGAAAGTTCAAAACACATTTTCCCCCGAGGAAGGAAGTAACAAAGTATGCTTTTTTGTCGATTAAAATATAGCTTTTTGAAAATTAAAATATGATTTTTTTGTCGATTGGACGTATAGTTTAGGATATATAGCAACTTTAATATTTTTGAGGGCTTTATTTTTTGCTGCTGTCTTAGAAGACATTCTGATTGGCTGCTGAATTTAAGCTATTGCAAAATTAAGTGATTTTAAATATTAATTCCGTTATGACAACTGAAGTACGAGTATGGGTTAATCCAAGAAAAGCTATACCAATGACACACTTTTAACGTTGTCAAAACTGTTTAAGGCATGAATCGTTAGTCTATGAATACTGCTACGAGTATGCTTAGTTCGTGTATAAGAGGCAGTCGCAAAAACTTCTAGTTCCAATCTGGGGTGACTGCAATTTTGGTAAACGCTGCTTCACCATCCACAGACCCCAAATGTTCAAAGGCTATACACTTGAGTGAAGGAAGATTGTAAATCAAGTGACAAACTGCCGGCAGTAGAGTATTCTATCGAACAAAGTAAACACAATATAAATCCCTAGCACTGCCATATATTTGTCTATAGAATAATAGGATGTATGCTTAACCTTCAAAATATAGACGCATCTAGACGTATTTTTTCAGAACAAAAAAAATATAAAAATTCAAATCAAGTATGGAATCTATATTTGTAATTTAAAAGGACATTTTATGGCATTTATTTTTTTAAAAAAAAATCCTTCAAATGTTGGCAAGTGTATTATGGAAATGAACGTTCGGTGAGAAACGGGAAGATCCGCTGTTTTCGACCAAAATATTGTTTAGTGATGAGGCTCATTTCTGGCTCAACGGCAAAGTCAATAAACAAAATTGCCGCATTTGGGCTGAAGAGCAACAAGAAGAGGTTCAAGAGTTGCCATTATACACAGAGAAAACCACAGTTTGATGCGTTTTAAAAGCTGGTGGAATCATCGGTGTATATTTTTTTCAAAACTGATGATATCCGGGACGTAACCTCCACGATATCGATCTCTATGCTACCTGAAATTGAAGCCCGTAATCTTGACGACACTTGGTTTCAACAGGACCGTACCACTTGCCATGCAGCTGCTCAAACAATGAATCTATTGAGAGATCATTTCGAAAAGCAGCTAATTTCACTTTATCGACAGGTGAGTTGGTCGCCTTGATCGAGTGATATCACACCTTTAGACATTTTTCTTTGGGGTTACGTAAAGTCCAAAGTCTATGCTGACTAACAAGATACGACTCAGGTTTTGAAAGTCATCATTACGCGTGTCATTAAAGCCATACCGGTCAAAATGATCGAACGAGTAATCCAAAATTGGACCCTCAGAATGGAAACGCTGAGGCGTAGTTGCGGCCAACATTTGAAGGAAATTATATTCAAAAAAAATAAATGGCATAAAATGTCCTTTCGAATGAACAATAAAGATTCCACGCTTGGTTTGAATTTTTTTATTTTTTTTATTTGAAAAAAAAATATCAAGATAAATCACCCGATATTAGAAGGTATTCAGGGCTGTCATTAAAACCATGTCGGTTTTGGTAATTGTCGTTTTTGCACACCAATGATGGTTTCATGAACCAAGTTGCTTTTGTCCATTTCGAATGTAAATAAAACCAATATTTGAAACAGCTGTTGTTGATAAAACCGATAACATTGGTTTTCATGACACCAAAGCATTTTTTTCTTATCGTTTTCAAAACCAATAGGGACAACATTGGTTTCTATGACAGCCCTGGTTATGCTCCTTTTATCGATAAGGCGCAAAGTTTAAAAAAGATACCCATATTTAAGTTTTGGAATTTCAAATCACATTTTTCCCCGAGGAAGGAAGTAACATAGTATGCTTCTTTTGTCGAATTAATCATATATAGGGTGGGTTATGTAAAACTTTAAATTTGAATTGGCTGTAAAAAATATTCTAGTTTTAATGGAAAGGTTGAACTTTGCCAATTAATACTCGTAATGGATACAATATTACTCATATGACTACCACAACTTGCTCGGCAGTACCTCACCCGCTCAACCCAATTTTTCAGTACATTTTCGATTGTTTCGGATCGAATCTCTTCAATGGCAACTTCGATTTAAAATTTCAACGCTTCAATTGTCTCTGAATGCTTTGCGTAACATTTATCCTTAAATGCTCCCTCCAGAAAATAATCCAAAGAGCTCATATCACTGCTCCGAGGCGGACAATTGATATCACAATTTTGGCTAGTTTTTCGATTTTCAAAAACAGTGCTTAAAATATCGCAAAATGGCTGTGTGACATGTGGCCCCGTCTAGTTGAAACCAAAAGTCGTCCTTGTCATTCTCTTCAAAAATATTCGTTGACCATGGCCCGGTAACGCGCACCGGCGTCGCCTTCTTTAATTTCGAAAAAAATGGCTCATTGACGTCGCCAGCCCAAAATCCTCACCAAAGAGTGACTCGTTGTGGATGCATTGGCTTCTCAATAGTCAAGTGTAGATTCTCTGAGCCTTACTCGTATATGCGGAAATTTTGCTTATTGACATAGCCACCGCGATGAAAAAGAGCTTCATCTGAAAACATGATTGTTCGGTAAAATTCTTTATCTCCTGCCATGCAGTCTACAGCCCATTGGCCGAAGCGAAAACGTATCGGATGGTGTTCCATTATTAGATGACGAAGTTTAACCTTTTCAAAAAAAAAATTTTTCACCCAAGTCAAATTTTAAACGGCCCATCCTATATATCTATAGGAATTGATGCATGTGTGTATGGGAATTATGTCCTCCTAAACCGTTGAACCAATTTTGATGTATTTGCAGAGATGATTCATGCAAGTTGATGGCTGGTGGCGTGACACAAGTTTTTTTTAGCTAGAAGGCTGAAACTTGGTACACATATATTATTGAAGACGAGGACTATTAATTTAAAGCAATATTTTGGATTTTTGGTTATGCGTTTTTCCAGATGGGCGTTGCATCGCCCACATGCATGTATCTAAAAACGACCGAAACTCAAAGAATTTAAGTTTGGAACATAAGACTTGGAATATATATAATTAGTGTGTAAAAAAATGTCTAGGGAAAAAGTGGGCGGTTCCACGCTCCATTCTTTAAAACGCTTAGATATATAATAGGCAGACCATTTTAAAATGTACGCAGTATGCTACTGTGGATGAGGATAATAATAGACAGACCATTTATAATGTACGCAGTATGCTACTGTGAATGAGGAAATTGCTGTAAAGGTATACTATTTTTCAAAGGGGCGTGGCACTGCTCTTTAAAATATGATACTAATTTTAGTGCTCTTTCGCGACCTTTTGTTTAAAAAGTTGCGGAAATGTGGGTCAAAATAGTCGATCTTTAGTTAAAATGATGAAACCTATATGAAAATGATAATATATAGTATAGTATAATACGAGTATATAGTATATCATATTCATATAGGTCGTTTTAAAAAAAATCAGGATATTCTTAAAACAAAAAAAGTCTTTTGTCCTTTAAAAAAAAGGAAAATCTAAAAAATTGGACTATTTCGGACCATTGATTTAATATAAGGTCTCGCACTTTATATGCTACATAATCAGCCCGATCAAGCCTAAATTTATCATTTAATACTGTACGATATCTGTACGTAATTAAGGTGAAATTAGACCAAATCGAACTATCGATTTGAAGTCCTGCCGCCCTACCACAATTTAAATTCGATATTTCTCGAATTTGGCACGATATCCTATAGCCGACACCCAAAATTTCCTCCCAGTTTAAAGTACTGTCTCTATATGCTTTATTTTACGTCTTGTCGTGCTATAATTTAGTATAGTGTGCTATTAAAAATCGATAGTATCGGTAAATATGTTCATGTGTCCCCCGATCTTGGTCGCATTTTAAAATACCGCCCTCTTTCAGGCCATGGATTTTCTTCACGAATGCCAACTATTTTTTAATATTTGATTTTTGCTAAATTTGGGCCTTCAAACCAGTCTCTCCAACATGGGCCCTTAGACCAATGACCTTGCATTCGAATCAACTGCTATTACGCTCCTTTCGATACATATGGTTACCAGAAAGCAATGAAATATGGGCATATGAGTATTAAAGCCGGTATAACTACGAGTCCAAATATGTATTATTTTAGGCTCTTTAAGGTAATTAATTTTGCTCAATATCGCAATACCTTTAAATGTCCTGTAAAAGGTGCACCAGCACAACGTCTCTGGTTTTCTTACAATATCCTGTACACTGATACCATAAAGGAGGCCACAAAGCATCACAAAGAAAAACCGTAAGCAACATTGTTTTACGCACTCTCCACTAAACAATGTCAACAGGTAACAAAATGAAAACAAAATGTAGAAAAGAAAGCAGGAAATAATGTTTGTTGCCCTACTCTGAAATTTGTTCACCATGTCACTCGATATGTTTAATAAACCAAATAATTATGTTCACGTTGCACTTTTTACACAATCGCACTGGCGAATTCACTGAATAATTAAATCAGAGCATAAAAACAACTACGCTCAAAATTACGGGCTCACCTTACAGGATAATAATAATAATCATCATCATCTTCATATTAGGCGACTACCCGATACGCTCGCCGTACCTACACTCGAACTACCAAAAAGGTCATGTAAAATAATAACCCGAAGAAACCCTTTAACAATCAAGAGAAAAACTTCCGCAACGGATGTAGGGATCTTAATCACAGCCCATATCAAAATATCCATCGTTCGCCAAAGGTGTTAAATGTCAAATGTGTGCGATCGTGTGAGAGCAGAAAGCAACTGAATAAAACCACGTGCTGGGGACTTAATGGGGAAAAAAGAAAAAATAATGCCAGCGAATAAAAAGACGACAAAGACGAAATCAGATACTTTTAATGAAATTCCAAAAAATGTAACTCCCACCACAATCTGTTTAGGGCTGACAAAGAAAGGAACAGAAGCAAAACATAAATTGAGCGCCAAAAACTGTGTCCTTAGCACTCGTGACAAAAGCCTTGCATACACTCAGAAAAATTGTGTTCGTCAATTTACTAAAGGGTGTCGAACAATTTGAATTCAACAATGTAAAATTCAGACTTTTTGAAGTGGAATTTTATGCATTACACTGTACTGGGATACAGGGTATTACAAAATATGATAAATTATTTATAGTAGCCTTTAAGAAGACATGGGGCAAAACAAACAAATAATTCGGATTACTAAAGCAAAGGTCTATAATCGATTCAATTAAATTTTTGGTAGACACAGCGCGAAGGTTAATCCAACGCAAAGCCAGTCAACAGTCTCAAGTTATATCTTGTAAGTAGACCTAATTCCGCCAATGACCCACTAAGAAACAAACAGGGAACTTATCTCAAATCAGTGAGCTATGCACAATATAGTTCGTATACTGACTGACTGCAACCTTCTGCTTCCTTAAGAGCTTAAGAGATAGATAAATACACAGAGAAAAAAAGTTTGTTGCCATACTCGAATTGTTGTCACATAATATCCATGCATTCGATCGCTTGCACCGAATATTGATTGTGTACACGACCATTTTCAGTAGAAGCAACTGACACTATCTGTTGAAGATACAAACATTCGGTGACTAATAAAGACGATTATGGGTACTAACTTTTTCCAATTTCTGATTGTGGTTTAAGATTGTTGTTTTTAAGTTATCTTTGGATTCAGTTGTCAATTCAACGACAACTGCTAACTGAACTATTTGATGGTTATGTAAGTTTCAATAGAATTTGTAATACGCTTTCGACCATAATAGAAAAAATTATTTTTTTAAGAAGCTGCTCAATTCTTTTAAAAAAAAATAAACTAAATTCTAAAATCGTTATAAAAAAGTAAGTCGATAATCTTTTATCCGATTTTTATAGATTACTACATTTTTTTTATAGAGATTTGTTGAGTTTGCCAATAATATGTAGCGACAGTAAACAAACCGGGGTTTGGTTAATGCAAAAAAAACGCATCTGTTGTCACAACCAATTATTGATACCAAAATCACAAGTACACCAATGGTTTAACCGCATTGGGTTGGTATTACCGATTTTTAAGTTGTGAGTGCCGTAATATTACCGTAGCAAAGATCTTATGGTATGTCGAAATATGTAACCATAAGTATCACGGAAAGTTGGTAAGTGCAAAGAAAGTTTGTTTATCCAACTGAATTTTTGTAGTTCGAACCGATTCCCAACTGATTTTTTTCTGTGTGTACTCGTATCTTAATATCGCAATCATTTACAAGGTGGAATACCTGCAACTGAAAATGTTACGTGTTCTTAACCGCAATTGAACCTTTGGTTTCGTTGGCTTTAGTTCCGCTCTACTATCTATGTGGTCTTTACATATTGATACATATTGACATATTGATTTAAACTACACCAACGTAGTTTACTTTCAATCAGTCAGCTTGATGACTCTTTCTTGGAAGTTAGGTGCTTCAAACGTTTGTTTTACGATTAAGCTTTTTGGTTTGGCACAGTTGAGCGACAGCTACAAAGTATTTAAGGTCATTCTGTTGTTTGGGTTTCTGCCCCTTAAAGCATTGTTAGGTTGTCGAATCGTTCTTCAGTTAAGACCTAGATTTAGTTTTATAATAGTAAAGCTCTATAACGTCCCTCGTACTTATTGCACTGCGTTCAACTCAGCAAAGCGGTAACATTACATACTTTTCAAGAAGCAAACGTTTCGGAATATCCGATAAAAGTACTTAAGGACTACTTCTCCGAAAGGACATTTTGATTGTGAACTGATAGAGCCGTATAGTCACACAAAGTTGTAGTAGTTTACTCAAGGTTCGTTCCATTCACTCCTATTGTATAATCTGGTTTACGCCGGTAAAATATCGCTGCAACTCAACCGAACTACGATTTTTTGAGAATGAAGTAACACAGAAAAAAAATAATTGTCAAATTTGATTAAAAATGTGCTTATTTAATAAAAAAAAAATATTCAAGAATTGTGTGATACAAAAATGTATACAATCAGGGCACTATATAAAAATGTTCTGCCGAAATAGTGGGAGGTCGGTATAATAAACCGAAAAATCGTGTAACGTCATAGACGAATCGCGTCTTTATTTATGGTGCTTTAATTACGATACAAAAATCAGCGACCACACTTAAGAGCAGTCAGCTACGTATGTTAAACGAGAATTGCTGTAAGTAGTATTTTCCACCAAAGAAAGCCAACGCAATAAAAATCTCTTTGCACGTGTTTATTACGTTAGTTTAAAATGTAGAGATAAAGCACAGCCAATCACTTTCCTTTGTACTAATTTTGTGTGCATGTATTAAATCTAGGAGGTAGAAAAGTAGCAGCAAATTAAAATATTGTAAATATCTCATTATATTTAAAAAAAATATTCCATAATACCCTAATTCTAATAAAATATTGATTCAAGAGTTTTATAAGGGTACTATTTTTCGATTCCTTGAATTCGATTTCAATTTTTAACAACTCAGCAAAAATAAGTAATATTTTTGCTGAGTTGCTGACTGATGTAGTTTTCTAAACAGCGTTTCTAGTTGAAAATTTAAGCTTGTAATTATTTTATGTATAAGTATATGAACTATTTATATAAGAATAATTTATATAAGAAATAAATTATGTCTTTAATTTACAGAAAAGTAATAGTTGCGACAACCCTTCCAATGAATAACACCATGAGTTTCTTCGAAATAAGAGAAAGAAAACTATGCAGAGATGACAATTGAGGTGGACACACCTTAAGGACGATGAAACTAAAAATTGATTCCAAGCAACAAAAAGGCATGGCGTACTGAATACAATTCTTAACAGCACGGAAATGATATAGGAAGTACCTGTACCGTTTTGACCACTACAATTCTGACAGGTAAGTGCAGTGCCCGTGATGAAAGTGTAATATTTGTGTTTTGCCCCTTGTTTGATTGCCTCCGAACCGGAGAAAGACTAAGTATTAAAAACGTAGAAGGCATAATGCAATGACCTTATATTTACTGAGAGATAAACCAAATGTTGCACGAAGCAACGTTAGAACTCTGAAGGGAGAAAAGGTTTTATTTATAAGTGCTGGCCTCTAGGCGGAGAAATATCCGACGCCACAAATGCGAGGAGAAGGGGTAAAGCTGTGTATTAGTACGTAGGCATAACTTTTTTACCAATCGTGAATGACTCCAGTACGGCTTTAAAGCATCTTTTGAAGATTCCGCACTAGTATAGCAGGAAACCTACTTAAATAAACCACTAGCTGTGTCCACCCTTTGGTTGTGCAGCGTCGGGCCAAGAATAATCCTTTTTTAAGTAATTCCATATCGGTCCTTGTTTTTGTAAAGCTTTCCAAGAAAAGGTCGCCATCGCATTATTGACTTGTCGGTCTACAAACAAGGTGTGAGGTATTATATTTGCACTAGCTATTATGATGGGCTCATAACATACTCTGGCGAAAGTGGACTATATAGGTCCATGCTTTTATATAAAAGTAAGCCCCATACAAAGGTCTTGCCTTAATTTGCAGTCATCCTGCTCTGGAAACCCAATAATCCTCTCGAATCTTTTGTGTACCACATTGTTGCAGTATTGGTTGCAGCGTGGTTGCTAGTTTAGCTTTAGGGTTATGGTGATGGCTCACATAAGGAGAGCTCGTCAAGGAAAAAGAGGTACTAAAAACGATGTAGTTTTGGCGAGCAAGTTTTGCTAGTGTTACATATGCAGACACAAATTTGCTTTTTTTTTGTCAAAATGACGAATGCTAATAGTAGCTGAAAAGTAATATTTTAATATTAATGTAATATTTTTCAAATTACTGCTCGTAAATATTTCTCCATATATAAAGCGTGGAGAAGATTAAGTCAACTGTTGGGCTTTTTGGCCTAAAGCCTCGCTTGATAGATTTAAATCAAGTCATGAGTTTTGTTTTTCAACTTTCACACAGTGCACAGAAAACAAAGATAACCCTTAAATTTCAATCAAAAAATTGTTATGTGAATTTTTTCATTGAATCATACAAAAGAATTTAAAAAACTTCTTTCAAAGGGTGTTTTTTAGACGTGCGGTTCGCAATCTGGCCACACTTTTTTCGAAGTTATTATTTTTGACAGCTGTCACTTGATTTGTACTCAGTTTGGTTTGCCATTTCATAATGAATAGACTTATTCCGGAACAACGTTTGCAAATTATGGAGAATGGGTCCAAACGAGATGGCCACCGATCCTGATTTTTACAAGAAGACTTCGATCTCACGACAGCCGGTTCTATGCACCGGATCGACCCGAAGGAGGAATTCTTCGGACAAGGGCTGTCACCCCTGCACTAAATGCCGCTACAACAACAAGAAAATTTTGTTCAGCGGTGAAGCTCGCTTTTGGTTAAATGTGTACGTTAATAACCAAAATTGTCGCATTTGGAGTAATGAAAATCCACAAGCCATTGTTAAACGCCGTTACAACCTCAAAAAATCACTGTTTGGTGTGCTGTATGGGCAGAGGGAATCATTGGTCCATATTTCTTCAAAACTAAAGCCGGCCATAATGTTACAGGCAATGGGAAACGCTATAGAGCCATGATAAATGACTTTTTCATGCATGAAATGAAAGATGTTGATTTGCCGTTTTGGTTCCAACATTAGCCATGCAGCCAACAAAACAATCAATCTATTGAAAGAAACTTTTAGCGCATTATCTCGCTACGTGGGCCTGTGGCGTGGCCAAAATCGTGCCATTTAACACCGCTGGACTATGTTTTGTGGGGTTATGTGAAGTCGATTGTCTGCGCAGATAAGCCCGACACGATTGACGTCTTGGAAGAGAATATTCGGCGCGTTATTGCTGACATACGGCCCCAAGTGCCGCAAAAAGTAGCCAAAAATTTGGCCTTTTGGCTTGAATTAATTTGCCACTTGCTTCAAATCATTTTTAAATAATAATGGCAAACCCTTATCTTTATAACAACGCTAAATTCTTGGCCATAACACTAAATTATATGCATTTAATTTCTTTTTGAAAACCACACGTTAAAAACAACACCCTTTACATCAAACGTTGAAGGTTTGCGAAAAGCTTTAAAGTCATGTTCGTTGTGTGGTTTTCGAAATTTCACACATATGTAGCCACTGTGCCAATGTGGGTACACTCCTTTTATATCCTGAAAAAAAATATATCTTTTTTTTAATAATCTGCTCCTGATTTTATTTAAATTACATTTTTTGTGAGGATTTCTTTGGCGTTTTGTTGTGACTATATGGGTTGCTGTAAAATTGATTATGTGACTGGCGTTTTTATGTACGATTTTTAGCGCCTATTACGTTCCCAAAGAGCTTCTAACCCTTACGTTGTGTGCTTTTAAAAATTCACCACATAAGTTGCCACTGTGTCAATTTGGGTACAGCCCTTTTATGTCCTGAAAAGAATGAAAAGTTTTTGTTAAGTTTTTCTACTCCTGATTTTATAAAAATGTAATTTTTTGTGAAGATTTCCTTGTTGTTTTGTTATGGCTTTAAATGGGTTGATGTAATATTTACTATTTTACTTGCGTGTTTTTTTAATTTATTTTTCTGAGTGTAATTGTAAAGCAGCAGCAGCACCGAAATGCACTTTACATTGTTGCAAGCTACAAACTGCAGCAGTTGCTCCCTGGCAGGACGAGTGCATAAGACACGCGCTATGCGAGAAATCTGGCAGTGCACACTGAGTGCAACGAAACGTTCTGACGAAGCATAAAGACAACACACACCCTTCATTGTAAGGATATGGCATCGTGTGCATGTGAGTGTTTGTAAATGTGCCTGTGTATCTTCAGTTGGTTTTGTTATCCTTGCTGCTAGGTTGTTATTGTTGTTGGTAGCTCTGAGGCCGCCAACTATTGTTCGATGTTCTTTCACCTACGATCACCTGAGTAGAGCACAATGAGGAATCTTATTTGTTTAAGGATTTTGATTATTTTCATTTCGAACTCTGGCATTGAAAACTGATGCTACATTACGTCTTATGAGGCTGTGTATGTGTGTCAGTTTGTTTATCGGTTTGTCTGGCTATCTGGCTGTCTGTTTGTCTCCTTGGAGGACAATAATGTTCAGCTTGTTTCGTGTCAGCTGTTACTTTTTTTTTCTTTTTGTTGGGAGCTGCAAGAAATCTTTTGTTTCGACACAACAATCGACAAGAAATGCGCGCGTTTTTTTATCCTGTACTGTTGGCCATTGACTGAGAACGGGAGAAGAATTTTGTTAGTGTTGTTATTATAAAAAATCATATATACGTAAAAATAAACGTATACACCACGTGAAGAGTTTATATGAAGCGGGTGTGCAGTTGTCGGATATACTTATTAGTTATTTGAACTAAAATGAAACACAAATTGTATGATATACTCTTTTAAGGGATCTTTTAGTAAAGCTTAGAAGACCAACCAAAGGTCAAAAACTATAGTATATCCAGCAGTCATTCTCTAAAGTTTTCTTAGGAAGAGAGCTATAAGTTTACCTAGTGAGAGTGCGCAAACGCATTTTATTTATTGATGAGAACTAAGTTTTTGATAGAGGTTAATTCTTTTATCAGGTGCAGTCACGAATTGTAGCTGTTGCGAGTTGTTGAAATATTCGATCAGATGGTTCATGGCCTGTTAAATTTTAATTCGTTTTATATGTTTGCATATACCAACTACGAGGGCTGATATTTATATTTCGGGTCCTGACAATACTAGTGTTCCCAGATGCAAACTGGAACTTCCATTGGAAATTTTGACATTTTTTAGCATAACTTCACCCAGAACGTTTTGACATTTGAGGGCGTATTGTTTTGTTGACAGTGTGTTGAAAAATTCATGTCAGTCAAAAAATGGAATTATTCCGTGAACATTTTCGTGCGATGATTTTTTACGATTTTCGGCGTAGGCTATCAAAACAAGAGTGTTTAAATCTACTTGTTTCGACTTTTGGCGACGAAGCACTATTAAAAACCACGGTTAATCGCTAGTACCAAGATTTCAGTCTGATGAATTTTGTGAAGGACGTCCAACTACGTTCACTTTGCCAGAAACCATCGATGCAGTGCGTGAACTGATTAAGCAAGACCGAAATGTGGCATACCGTGAAATTTAGGCATCTTGGGCATTAGTATGACAAGCATCAATAAGATACTGCATGTTCATTTGGCCGTGAAAAAAATTAATTCTCCTTGGATTCTACATGATTTGACGAATGCTCAAAAAAAGGCTCGTATGGATTGGTGCAAAGAGATATTGAAAAAATATAACTGCGGTAGCTCAAAGGCAGTGTATAACATTGCCATAGGTGACGAATTATGGATCTATGCATATGAACCCGAAACAAAACAGCAATCGACCGTATGGGTTTTCAAGACGAGACAAATCCAACAAAAGTTATTCGTGAAAGAAGTACATCGATGCTAAGGATTGAGTTTTTTTTCGGTATAACCGGTCATGTTGCCACAGTGCCTTTAATGGCACGTAGGAGTTCAATCCTGAGTGGTATACAACCATCAGTTTGCCAACAGTGTTCGAAGAAATGAGAAAAGAGAATAAGAGAAGACGGATCATTTTGCATCAAGACAATGCGAGCTCTTGCACCTCAGCTGAAACGATGAGCTATTTGACCACTCAATATGTCGAATTGATGGGCCATCCACCGTACAGCCCCGATTTGGCACCCAATGACTTCTTCTTATTCCCTAGCATCAAGAAAAAAATGCGTGGTCAACGTTTTTCATCGCCGAAAGCAGCTGTTAAAGTGTTCACAAATCATGTTTCGGAGGTGTGTCAATCGGAGGGGAAAAAGTGCTTCGAAAATCGGTTTGTGCGCACGCAAAATTGTATTGATCTTAAAGGAGAATATTTTGAAAAACAATAAAACCATTTCATATGATAAATTATTATGTTTTTATTGCCGGACCCGAAATATAAAAAGCAACCCTCGTACAGTGGAGGTTGTGCTACATATTTTGACAGTCTTCACGGAGCCATTTGAAATCATCAGATCGCTCGTTTCCAAAGAAGTTTTCTGATGAGCAGCAAAAAAAAGACTGTTGTTTGCGTAGAAATCCGTTGCTGCCGTTTGACTTTGTTTTTGAAATAGTTTACGATTATAAATACCGAGGGGTTATTTGGCTATTCCAGATACACACACCTTTAGTGGCATGGCCTTTAATCGGGGGCCTCTCCTATAGTCAATTAACAAACGGTATGATATAAGATCTTTAGAAACAGCTGTCTGCATGCCATCATATCAATTTTTCGTTGATTCTGTAAAGAAACAACAAAAATCCCGAATTAGATTAAAAACTGTTGAGGTTATAATAATGATAAAAGGCCGAACACTAAACTTGAAGCATAAACGAATGTAAACTGTGGCTGGGTCTTAAATCGGGAGTGGCCTTTGCATGGGTTCAATTTCTCCGATGCGATTACATAACCTATGCTACTCAAATGACATCCTCACTGAACTTGGTGCTCCAGGTTTTGCTAACGAGGCTCTGTCGGCCGAGAATATGCGCTAAAACCTAAACATCTGCAGTGGAAATGGTGTTGTTATATGCTTTTCTGAAGGCTATTATCGTCAGCCTCGGTACCAGACTCAGATGCGGCAGCCCAATCAGCCACGCCTCTTAAAGAGGCATGTTTTCACTGACGGGTTTCTACATAGCACCTACTTTGCATGAGAGAGAATTATCTCTATGCTTTTGAAAAACTTCACTCTACAACGCATTAGCCGTTCGGCGGCGGTATTAGACAGAGGTTCCTGTCTGCATTACAAAAATCATGTCTTGCCCACCTCAGTGCTTTGAGAGAATTTTCCTGTTCGTTCCTTAATGAAATGTTGAGCAAAATATGTATGTGTGATTATACATCCCTCATATAGCATATATATATTTCTAGTAAAAATGCGAATATTTATCAAAAATAGTTTTATTGTTTTTCAAAGTATTCTCAAGCATGATTTATACAAAGGCGGGTCAAAAAGGCGCTTGTTTGAGCCGATGTGTGCGAACTAGCATTGTCATGGTGCACAATGATTCGTCTTCTCTTGTTCGTTTTTCGAATTTCTCCGAAGAGTTCAGGCAAACAAATTGTGGTGTACCACTCAGAATTGACCGTCCGACGTTGCCCAAGCGGAACAGTCGCCACATGACCAGTTTTGCCGAAGAAACAGGCGACCATTTGCTTCGAAGTGCTTATTCCGCGAAAAACTTTCGTTGGATTTGGCTCGTCTTCGAAGACCTACACGGTCGATTGCTGTTTTGTTTTGGGCTCATACGCATAGATCCATGATTCGTCACCTGTGACGGTCTTATAAACGTGTTTGGAAGTACCGCGATCGCATTTTTTCAAAATTTCTTCGCACCAATCGACACGAGCCCTTTTTTTGAGCGATTGTCAAATTGTGCGGGATCCAACGAGAACAAACCTTTTTTACGGCCAGGTGTTCATGCAATATCGGATGTACGCTGGTGGAAGAAATGCCCAAGGATGCCTCTATCTCACGGTATGTCACATGCCGATCCTGCATTATTAGTTCACGCACGGCATCAATGTTCTCTGTCACAACGGCCATTTTTGGACGACCTTTGTTTTTGAGCGAGCGTGGGCCACGATTGAATCTATTAAACCAGTTTTTCATAGTGCTATAGGATGGTGCTTCATCGCCATACAAAGATTTAAGTTTATCGATGCCCTCTTGTCCTGATAATCCACGTCGAAAGCTGTGAAAAATGATCGCACGAAAATGTTTTCGAGTTAATAACATTTTTTTGCCAAATTGATTTTTTCAAGCCACTGTAAACAACACAAATGTTGGTCGTACGTCAAAACGTTCTGAGTACGTTTATGGTAAAAATGTCAAACTTTCCAATGGAAATGCCAGAAATATTTATAGCAAACCTCGTATTACGTTTAAGCTCGATCAAAGGTATGGCTTCCGGACGGGCAGTACCACCTCCCATTGAATGATACCTTTGCATGGGTGCTAATCGAAAAATATATCGATTAAGTAAAATTTCAGCAGAGTCGGTGATTGGTCGCTCGTAAATTGTCTCTGGCTCGAAGTCATTAAAACGTAAAAACATGTTTGGGCTTAAGAAGAAATATCAATGTCTATGATTTGAATTTGCAGCTTTTATGGCTTTGCAGGGCAGGCCGAACCTTATACACCCATCACCGTGACTTTGGCATTGAAGTATAGGGTGATCCAAGTAGAGATACTTATTACAATGGCCTTTTTTTGACAATAGAGTTACTTTTTTCAGTAGCCTTTTTTGACAGAGCACATGTGAGTCGTGTCTCATGGAAAGACTTACGCCTGAACACCGTTTACAAATCGTTCAACTTTATTACGAAAATGCACGTTCTGCGAGGGATGTGTTTCGTGCCCTTTGTTCAACTTATGGTTAACATAATCGGCTCATATTTCTGGCTTAATAGGTATATAAACAAGCTAAATTATCGCATTTGGGACGAAGAGCAACCAGAAGAGGTTCAAGACTTGACACTTCATACAGAACAACGGTTTGTGGACCAGTGGAATCATCGGTCCATATTTCTTTAAAAATGACGCCGGTAAGAACGTAACCGTCATTGGCAACCGTTATAGTCCCATGATAACCGACTATATGTTGCCTGAAATTTGAGCTCATGATCTCGGCGACATTTGATTTCAACAAGACGGCGCCACTTCCCACACATCGCATCAATCAATGGATTTATCGAAAGAACATTTCGGCGAGCAGATAATTTCACTTTTTGGGTCGGCCGATTGACCACTAAGATCGTGTGATATCACACCATTAGACTTTTTTCTTTGGGGCTACGTAATGTCCACAGTCTATGCTAATAAATTAGCTACGAATAAGGTTTTGGAAGCGAACGTTGCGACTGTTATTAACGCCATACCTTAGAAATGCTCGAACGAGTCACCGAAAATTAGACTGAACAAATGGACCATCTAAGACCATCACAGGCTCACTGTTAAATGTGTATTTTCTAAGACTGGCCTCCCTCATCCCTTAGAAGTTGGTGTAGCGATGCTAGGTAGATACGAGAAGATAAGTCTTTGTGGAATTGTTGGGCGCAGCTGCTACGTATAGCGGGGAATAGAAACAGTGAGCTGTATCCTGACAAGAATATAGTTAAACTGTTTATATTTAAGCAATTGGGCTAGCTAGTTTATGTTTGACAAATAGAATAAAATCATCCAGTTAGAAAATTTAAACAATTGTTCCTATGGAGAAATAAGACAGGAAAGACTAAGGCTCTGGGGAAACGTCCAACTGGAAGCAAACAAGTACATTTCTGATGACATCACGCGCAATACCAAAGTGCTTGGAAATCTTTTTGTACGCCTTGAAGTATCCCCGGGGCATGTTTATACATTCTTTTACGGATTACAGCGGATCTAGTTGAGTACCACCCACTGTTACTTTGGCAACTTTTTCCCAATTGGTCTGTGCCAATGAAAAACATTCAAACTATTAATTAATCAGACTCCCGGTTAGACTTCCAAGTCGTTTGGAATTTTTTGGCGGTGGTTAATGATGAAAATATGAACGGCGGCGGCTTGAAGACGATCAATATAAAGGTTGGTTCAACCATAATGCACGATCTAAGTAAGCCACTCCATAACGTCAAGCTTTTTGCCCGAATTGTTTTGACTTTTTTTTGCTTTACTGTTGGATAAGTTCAACCAAAGTACGCATTTGAGCACCGCGTTAAGATTGTCGAAGCCTCTATGAAAATAAGCTCTCAAATGAAAATGCATTTTGTGCACTTGGTGATATTTTTGGTCAAAATGTGTCCACAGTGGATTCGTTAACAAGCAGCACTGCCGCA
This sequence comes from Hydrotaea diabolus, assembly GCA_963513945.1. Lineage (NCBI taxonomy): Eukaryota > Metazoa > Arthropoda > Insecta > Diptera > Muscidae > Hydrotaea > Hydrotaea diabolus. Next base: position 112,264,251 of record OY740719.1, read on the forward strand.
TTTGGGCATATGCGAATCCACGAGTGAATGTTGTAAAGCCGAAGGAAGCATCCATAAAGAGTGACTGTTTGGTAAGGTTCATAAGCTGGTGGCTACATAGGCCCGTATTTCTTCGCAAATGAGGTCGTGAATGGTGTTCGCTACCGCGTGATGATAACGAACTTCTTGTGGCCAGAAATTCAGAATATGGATCGGGACGATATGTGGTTCCTACAGGATAGTGCCACTTTTTTTTTTTTTTAAATAACCAACACTCAGGGGATGCTCCCTATACATGCGCTGCATTGCGTTGGCGACTGGAAAGTACAGGATTGGAGGGGGGAAAGAGGGAGTAATGCTTACTAACACTTGTCTTGAACTTCTGGATGTCGCAATTAGTGGGAAATACATTTGCCGGAAGTCGATTCCACATACGAATTTTATCTGTAGCGTATAGTGCGGTCAACTGGCCAAACGATAACAAACGGGTGTGAATTCCCAGAAAGTCGCGTATCCCTGCCGAACATCCTCACTTCAGGAATAAGGCGACGGATGTCTGATGAACGCACACACCATGAAAGTAACGATAGAACAGCGTCACGCAACTCACATTCCGACAATGCTCAAGGGAAACAACAGAGTTGGATACCCTACTGTCACCTATCAGCACCATCACTCTTCCTTGAACACGGTCCAGAAGTTCCAAGGATGATTTTAAAGCATCTGGCCATATATGAGAGTTGTATTCCATCTATGGCCTGATGTAGGTTGTATACTTAGTAGGGACATAAATACTGTTACACACGTTTTATGCTGTAAAATTAAAAGTACTGAATGTTTTTAGACTAAATATTTTTTAATATATTTATTGATGTATATTGTATCCAAAAAGAATCTACTGATTTGTAATTTCCGCCTTTTGCCTTTACACACGCCTTAAGTCGCACTGGCCAATCGTCAATAGCTGCACGAACCTCGTCCATTGCAAAATTGGCCACAGCTCGAACCAAAGCAGTCTTAGGAGATCCAATGTTGGGGTATCTTTTGTGACAAACCTTGTCCTCTAAATCCGTCCACAATTTGTATTCCAATGTGTTTATATCTGGACTGCCTGAGGGCCATTCTTCAGAGGAAATAAACTCTGGCAAATCGAAGCCAGGCCTGGGACGTTTTAGCCTTATGGGCCGGCGCAGAATCCTGCTGGAAAGTCCATGGCTGGTTTTGGAACAGGGAATTGTTAAGAGGCTTCACAACAGCTTCCAAAACGGTTTCTAGTTAACTTTGGCTGATGTTTTGACTCCTTGTTCGCAGAAATTCAGGTCAGGTCCTGCTGGAAAGTCCATGGCTGGTTTTGGAACAGGGAATTGTTAAGAGGCTTCACAACAGCTTCCAAAACGGTTTCTTAGTTAACTTTGGCCGATGTTTTGACTCCTTGTTCGCAGAAATTCAGGTCAGTGGCCCCATCGTAAGAGACACCCCACCAAACCATGACTGAAGCTGGGTGATGACCCTTTTCCACCCTTGGGGTCAGTTCAGATTCATCGGTGAACAAAATTGTTCTGTGCAAGTTATCAGCTTGCTTCACCAAAAGACGTTTGTGTTTTCAATCTTATTTATTTTAGAGCTGCAGTCAATAAATGTCCGATACGTCGTTTGAAAGCCCCAATTCTTTTTTAATGATTCGACTCATCGACTATTGTGTGATATTCATCTCACGGGCCATGATTTTCTGTTTTCGGAGCGGATTTGTGTGAATTCTTGATTTAACGGCTTTGATGACATACGGTGTTCGAACAGAGCGTGGGCGGCCCGACCGGTGGCGGTCTTTTACATCTCCAGTCTCCTCAAACAGTTTTATGCATCGGTAGAACATGCGGCTAATCCCTAGTGGCCGGAGCGTTTTGAAAATATCGCTTTTTTTCATTTCACACTTGAAAAGCGCTATTACAGCGATACGGTTCTCATTATCTAACCATTCCATGATGAAAGTTGAAACTGTTTTAAAATCCCGTCACAGACTAACGGTATTGAGGTTAGCTTTCAAACCCCATATGACATTAATTTGGTATGTTCAGTTCTACTATTGAAATGGGTGTGTTCAATGTTGTAACAGTATTTGTGTCCCTACTAAGTAGATATCGTAAAGATCAGAAGGAGTGAAATATTTTTTGCACCGCTTTAAAAAGCCTATGTGCTTCTTTCGACATTTCGAATACCACACAGCGAACGAAACAGTGGTTCATTTGAGCTAGAAATTTAATGGCCCTGTTATCTCACGTCGTGGCGATGTTAGTGGCTACCATGATCATGTGATTTGACACCGTTGAATTGCTTTCTTTGGGGATATTTAAAAGAAAAAATGTACGTCAATAAGTCAGATAAAAAAAATTCGGTACATTAACGACATGGAACCTCCATTATGCGTCAGATCCATTGAAAATTTAGACCATCGGATGTAGGTAAGCCATCTAAGCTGTGTCGAGCATTTGGTAGATATTTTGTTTAACACATAATTGTCCTAGATCCTTCTTTCATAATAAAAAAATATATTATGGTAATTCTTAGAAAATCTTTTTTTTAATTACAATAAATATCGTGCGTTTTAGTTGGACCACCCTCTTGTTCAACATCACTACGCTTAGTTATTGTTCGATAAATTTTATCAATATTTTTAAACTATTTTGTAAAGTTTAGATCGGCGTGGTCAAAAATTGAAAAGGAGGCTCTCTGTATTATATTAATATATGTGACAGCGCATAGAGAAAGGGACCTAAGGGTAAAAAAATCAATTTTCATTTTTTTTCTTTTTTAGTGTGGACAACATCTGAGCATCGAATGAGACCGATCCCATGCCCCAAAAGTGTTCCCTCCCAGAGATATGCGCGTTTTATGAAAGTGAAGTCGACGATTCTAAGAAAAGGACCTAGTCTTTAAAATGGCTCTCCTGAACAAAACTTTTCATCAACTTTTCACTTTTTTTTGATGTGGACAACATCTGAGATTCGAATGAGGTTGGTCGTGTTTGAGACTCGTACGTTGATTACAAAAATATTAGGACAGATGATGGCGCAATCAAATAAGGTAGTGATTCTGAGGTCATCATAAAATCTACCTCCCTTTCGTTAAATGTCAAAAAAATGTTTTGACTTCATGCTAACAAGTTTTTAATCAGATTATTAAAGTGAATAAAATTGAATAAAAAGTAGTCTAATTTTATTTTTCAAAATTTAAATTGTCCTTCGAGTTCTGCTGCAAATTTCAGTAATCTCGTTGATAATCCGAATTACCGATTCTTTGCCTCTGATCTCTGAGCATGCTTGTATATAATCTCCCTATAGTAAGAATTTCAGTAGGCCCTTAGTTTTTTTTTCCATTTTAGTGTATTTAATTTTCTAGTATGACAGTTCATAGACAGTAAACATTACGAATATCTTACACCTCGATTTACACAATATCTGTAAAGATTATTGGCTCATTAAAACACTTTTAAACTAGTTTCTTCCAACCCGTAAAACCACATCTTGGTGCTGAGCAGGACAATTATACTTTTACTTGAAAACATTTCTAAATCTGTACTTATACATCATTAAACTAATTATCACTTTAAATGTAGCTCATTACTATGCAATTCGAAAGAAACAAATGTGCTTTATTTTCCCACTCGTTTCATTACTTAATAAAGGGTATGAAAAATACCGGTTTTCGTAAGGCGGCTTTAAAAAAATTAAATTCCAAATGCGCAGTTAGGAGCGGTCGTTGCTGAACACAAACCACCACCACCACCCTAAAAAGTGACGTGCCCGGCACCCCTTTTTCTGTTCCATAGCAGCCGTAAGAAAATGCGCATTTGCCGAATGGTCTTTTAATAAATTCACTATAAAACTCTTAAAGAGGGCGACCTTTAGAAATTCCGTCACAAAAAAATTTTGATTTGAAGAAAAAAAAATCACCGAAGAAGACGATCCAACCCAACAAAACCACCACCCCAATCCGGAAGACATGATTTACTTGTGTCAAGGCATGGCCCACTGGGTAAATTCTATTCAAGCTAAATGATAAAGGAAAAAGTTTAATGGAATAGAAATCCACTAAACAAAAGAAGCTTTTCTTTTGTATATCTAGACTGGTTTTGAAAATAGCACAGCTGTGCGTAACCCCCCCAAGTAAAACCAAAATGATCATTGAAGGGACATCACTTGCAAAGGTGCGCAGTTACGGAATTTTGCACAGTTGATGGAGAAACATAAAATAGACAAGACTTTGTATATACTTTCATGACTACATACAGTGTACATAGCACATAGGTATATATATTTTTTTTTTTGTCTACATATACGAGCATTTATGATTTATTGTTGCCAAGGGAGTTGTTCCTTCATTGCTGCCGATGATGGCGGTCTGGACAAGATTTTAGATATGATCTGTGAAGGCATAATCACATACACACTCATATATACGAGTATGTTTGTGTATCTGTATAAGACTGAGTCACATTTCTATTTGATGTATAGGGTACGCCAATTAAAGTTTAATATTTGAATCGGCTTTAAAAAAAAGAATCAATAATTTTTTTAAAATTTCTGGTTTTATTGGAAATTTAACTTTGTCATTTAATAATGGAATAATAGAATGCAAAATTTAAATAAGCAGTAAGAAAAAGTTCTGTTTTTCTTTTTAAATTTCTAGTTTTATTGGAAAAGTGGAACTATATCATTTAATATGAAACACCATCCGATGCGTTTCCGCTTCACCCAATGGGCTGACGATTACTTGGCTGGAGATCCAGATTTTTACCAAAAAGTCGTGTTTTCAGATGAAGCTCATTAGCTCAATAAGCAAAATTGCCGCATATAGGGTTCAGAGAGCTCACACATGATTCTTGAGAAGCCAATACATCCACAACGAGTCACTGTTTGGTGTAGATTTCGGGCTGGCGGCATCATTGCGCCATTTTTCATTGAAAATGAGAAAGAAGCCGCCGTTGTCATCAATGGTGAGCGTTATCGCGCCATGGTCAACGAATTTTTGATTTGAAAAATTCAAGAAAATGACATTGACAACATTTACGACACTTGGTTTCAATAAGACTGTGCCACAAGTCATACAACCAACGCTACCATCGATATTTTAAGCACTGTTTTTGAAAATCGAACAATCAGCCGACATTGTGATGTCAAGTGGCCGCCTCGGAGCTGTGATTTGCGCCCTATGGATTATTTTCTGTAAGGAGCATTTAAGGATAATTGTTACGCAAAACATCCAGGAACAATTGAAGCGTTGAACCAACAAAACAAAGTTGCCAATGAAGAGATTTGACCCAAAACAATCGAAAATGTACTGAAAAATTTGGTTGATGGGATGAGGTACTGCCGAGCAAGTTGTGGTCGTCATATGAATGATATTGTATCCTTTAGTAATTGGCAAAGGTTGACCTTTCCATTAAAACCAGAATTTATTTTACAGCCTGTTCAAATTTAAAATTTTAAATGACCCACCCTGTACTTATATTGTTCATTCTGTACAAAACCGTCATTACCCAGAAAATGCCTTTCGTGTAAACTGGCCTTTAAGATGTCATTTTAAATGGGCCTCAATGCAAAGTTCAGATTCAAAATAGTTCTAGTGATAATAATAATGGAATCCAAAAGACGTACTTTGTACAAAATAAAATATCTCGCTTTGGAGATCATTTGTATTATACAAGTTTTTAAATTACATTTTTTTTGTAACTTTTTAATTTTATTCGTAGTCAAAGAGATTTGTATGACTAGTTCTAACCAGTGTACCTCTTCCACTTAGACGGTGCAACTGCCGGCCGAAACCGTGACTTTTTTAACTTCCCTTGTAGTTATGTAAAATGCAGCACTGCTCCCATCTGCTATTAGACTATTGTGAAATTTTATGAGAGTTCCGCCATTTAGTTTGTGTTTAACAGCTGTTTAAAAGATACAACCTCGTGATTTTGTTAAAAGTGGAAAAAAGTGAATTTCGTGTGCTCATAAAACATTATTTTTTGCGGAAAAAAAACCGTCAATCAAACCAAGGAAAAGCTTGAAAAATACTATGGGTCAATGGTAAAAAAGTGTTTTACAGACTTTCCTTGTGGTCGCACAAGAACAAATGACGCTGAACGTTCTGGGCCAATACACCAGAAAATGTCGAAAAAGTCCACGATATGGTGTTGGCCGATCGAAGAGTAAATGTGCGTGAGATTGTTGATGCCGTACGCATTTTAAACGAAAGTGTGGTTTCGATTTTACATGATCTGTTGGGTTTACGAAAGCTGTCTGCAAGATGTCTGTCGTTTCCTCTCAATTGACCATAAACGTAATCGTGTGACAACTTCAAAGGATTGTTTGGGGTTTTTTAACCGCAATTCAATTGAGTTTTTGTTGCGTTTTGTAACTGTAGATGGAACATGGATCCATTACAACACTCCGGAGACCAAGTACCAGTCTAAGCAATGGGTTTCTCCGGGTGAACCGACTCCGAAGAAGGCGAAGATGACTTTGTCGGGCAATAAGGTGATGGTACAATATTTTTGGGAGGCACGCGGGATAATCCACATCGATTTACTTCAAAAGGGAAAAACAATAAAGGGCGAATATTGTGACAACTAATTGGAAGAATTTAACGAGGATATATAGAAAAAACCACCCCATATGGCCAAGAAAAAAAAATATTTTTCATCAAGAAAATGTACGTGTGCAGTCGCAATTGCAGAATTGGGTTACGAATTGGTACCTCATACGCCATATTCTCCGGATTTAGCCCCGAGTGACGATTTCCTATTTCCAAACCTTAAGAAATGGCTCGGTGGAAAGAAATTCAGCTCCAACGATGAAATTGTTGATCAAACTAATGCCTATTTTATGAACTTCGAAACATGCTATTTTTTTAGTAGGGATACAAAAATTGGAGAAACGTTGGACTAAGAGTATTGATCTAGAAGAAGATTATGTTGAAAAACAATTTCTTTTTTGCTGAAAAGCTTAGTTTTTTTCTAAAGTCACGCAATTATTGATATGCCCTCGTACAATGGTTATCTTTAGCGGCAGCAATCGATATGAGGTTTTTCCCGCGATTGTTTGACCTGAGGGTACTGTGTCGCTTTTTTTGTAAAAAATAGACATAGTACCACAAGGCTCCTATCCGTGGTACGCGTTCGCTCCTTAAGAAAGTGCAAACTGTATATTTTCGATAGTGAGACTCTCAGGCACTCTACTTACGAGTATATATTATTTCTATACTAAAACGCACGATGTAAATTGTAAAGAAAACAAAAAGATTTAGAGTATTATCTTAATAATTGTTATTATGATAGAAGAATCCATGGCAATTATGTGTGAACCAAAACATTACCAAATACCCGCCACGGCTTGATTCAGTGTCCCAGTTATCCATTTTTGTTAAATCTAAAAATCAATCTGCAAATTAAAAATTAAATTAATTAAATTAACCAGATTCATTTAATAGAAAAAAATGTATTAATTTTTTTTGGTAGGCTTTTATCGGCCACCCTGTTTGTATCTTAATGAATTAAAAAAAATAAACTGCTAAAAACAAATATCGTTTTGGGTCTGATGCATCGCATGTTCATGCAGATCAAACATATTCGATATTACCCCATACCTAAGCATATCTACACCATCTGCCATCGTCTCACACTTCACATAATTTGAAATGTCTTACATTTTTTGGACCTAACAACAAAAAGTAACACACTTCACTCTTGTAAAACATGCAAAATTGTCGTGTAATTTTTATGTCTTATTCCGGGCAATATCTTGCAGCACTCACAGCCTCGGCACACCAATAAATTCTCTAGCAAATCATTCAATTTGCATACAAACACTTTATTTATTTGATTATTTTTTATTAACGTTCCCGATTACCTAGCACGTGCTGCTCCAACTAACACCATTCAAATGTCCATCAGTTGTTGCTGCCAAATGTTCTGTTGTCTCCTCAAAGACACGTTGAGTATTTTATGCTTAAATTTCACATCTCACCAGATCTCCAACGAGAAATCCACCGCTGAAAGCCAACCCTGGTGTAAAAGAGCCTTTCTGGTGTTACTTCTGATTGGACAACATGTGGTTGTGGTTGCTGTTGTTAATGTCAGTTGTATGGCGGCGTATGCGAATGTCTTCCAACTGGCATCTCCGTTGTGTCTAATGAAAACCCATTCAAAAGTGCAATGGCAATGGAAACGTTTGCACAGGCATTGATATGTCAATTGGTTTCCGTTTAGAATTTCGAAAAATTGACACCACACCATTATTTGAATGTGATAATGTGATTAAGTTTTGCTCGAAAATTATCGTATAGGAAACCAATTGGTTGTACTGGTAACCGATGCCTGCTCGAATTCTCTGAAAACGTAAGACTTAAGCAACGAACTCGGTGTATGCGAGAAGATGTGAATTGAAGTGGATGTGTAAAGATATTCGGTAGCAAGGCAGAAAGAAGTAGTTAAGCAATGTGTTTATAGAGACAACCCATAAATAATTTTTGGTTTAGTGTTACTTGTTATGGTCATACATACTTGTTGTGGAGTGTACAGGTGAACTGATTGTTTTGGGAAGTAGCTCAATGCAAAAATGTTCTTATTATTTTAATGGTGTTTGTGTTTTTACAAGAAAGTGTCAACCATTTTCTATCCTTTTTTGAATTTTTTTCTTCCTGGGGAACATAAAAGTATTATGATCAGGTTAGGTAAGAAGCGAGTTAGTAAATATTCACCTCTACTCAATGACACATAGGATCCAATCAATAGATTGTCACTCCAATCTATAGATTAGAGATTACTATACGAAGGTTTCTATTTATATTTCGGGTCCGGCAATAAAAACACAATAATTTACAATTGGAATTGGTTTTATTGTTGTTCAAAATATTTTCCTTTAAGATCAATACACTTTTGCATGCGCACAAAGCAATTTTCGAAGCACCTTTTCACTCCGATTGAGACACCTCCAAAACATGATTTTTAAACGTTTCAACAGCTGCGATTAAAAACGTTTCTTTCTTGATGCTAGGGAATAAGAATAAGTCACTGGGTGCCAAATCAGGGCTGTACGGTGGATGGCCCATATATTCGACATTTTGAGTGGTCATATAGCTCATCATTTCAGCTGATGTGTGAGAGCTTGCATTGTCGTGATGCAAAATGATCCGTCTTCTCTTATTATCTTTCCTTATTTCCTCGAACACTGTTGGCAAACAGATGGTTGTATACCACTCTGAATTGACTGCCCTACGTTTCACTAAAGACACTGTGGAAAGATGGCCGGTTATACCAAAAAATCATTTGCTTCGAAGTGCCTCTTCCACGAACAACTTTTGTTGGATTTGGCTCGTCTTGAAAACCCCTTCGGTCGATTGCTGTTTTGTTTCGGGTTCATATGCATAGATCCATGATTCGTCACCTATGGCAATGTTATACACTGCATTTGAGATACCGCAGTTATACTTTTTCAACATCTCTTTGCACCAATCCATACGAGGCTTTTTTTGAGCATTCGTCAAATTATGTGGGATCCAACGAGAACAAATTTTTTTCACGGCCAAATTGCAATATCTTTTTGATGCTTGTCATACTAAAGCCCAGGGATGCCTTAATCTCACGGTGTTTCACATGTCGGTCTTGCTTAATTGTTTCACGCACAGCATCGATGGTTTCTAGCAAAGTGACCATAGTTGGACGTCCTTCACGAAATTCACCCTGGCGCGAACGGCGTCCGAGACTGAACTCTTGGTACCAGAAATTTACAGTGGTGCTTCATCGCCAAAAGTCGAAACAAGTTGATTTAAACTCTCTTGCCTCGATAGCCCACGCCGAAAATCGTAAAAAAATCATCGCACGAAAATGTTCACGGGATAATTCCATTTTTTGACTGAGATGAATTTTTCAACGCACTGTAAACAGAGCAATTCGCCCTCAAGTGACAAAACGTTCTGAGTGAAGTTATGCTTAAAAAAATGCCAAAGTTTCCAATGGAAGTCCCAGTTTTCACCTGGTAGCACTAGTATTGTCAGGACTCGAAATATAAATACCAACCCTCGTAGCTGAGCAAATATGGAAAATAGGAAAGACTTGAATGTTAAAAAGAATAAAAAAGCAGAAATATTGTTGAAATCTGGCATTTAATTAGCTTGTTTTATTGTTGCAATAGGTAACCGCACCAGTCATCCTTTCATCGCGTTTAATAAGAGGAGCTTAGAGATGTCATCGCATTTTTCTAGGATCGCATTTTTCTATGATTCTTTTACATAGCCAAACTATAATAACGTGTTCTATCCGTCATCCGCTTTGGTTGTACCCATGCTCCGGCTGCATATAAATCACCGGCGGTATCTATGTATTGTAAAATGTAACGTTCTGCCTTCGATAGAGCACTCCGTTCTTAAGCTGCTCAGCGAGCCCAAAATCACACCCTTTTACCAACATGATTTTAGGTTTTATTTCAAAGCTGCCTAGTCAGTAATATTTTTTTTTGGGGAAAACTACAGCAAAAGTTATAATGGAGCCTAAAAGCGCTAAGAAGCGAACTAGAAAATACAAATTTAAAAAAAAAACGGACCCAGAATTATATTACTAATGGTCTACTGTATTCTACAGATCAAGACAGCAAATATGTAGAAAATATAAGGGCCGCTCTTTAAAAGTGTTGGATTGCTGAACCCAAATCTGGATTCATGATCTGCACATCAACTGGCATAGGAGGTGATATTGAACCTACAAGCCATTGATGTCTTTATCAGGTGTACCCTAGCGAAAGTAGTCGTCAGCCTGAGGTACTCAACAATGTCATTCAACATTATGCCCAGGTCCTAACTGCATGGATAGCTGATAAAAAATAATCAGGCTACCAGACCACATGTTACCGAAAAAAATTAGCGAAAAATCTTTAAAGTGCGGATATCATCGGCAGAGCAATTAAAAAATCTCAATTTCACCGACGGCTCGAAAATAGATTGTCCAAAATCCTGGGTTTTCAGAAAACCGGCATTTCCGTCGGGGTTTTTTAAGAAAAAAAACCTGCATTAACCGATTTAGGCCTTCCGGTTTAGGCCTTTTGTCTAAGAATGACAATATTTTTTGAATCAGAAGTTAATTAATTGTGCCCTAGCCCTAAATTACCCGGATTTTTAAAACAAGTTCATAGTCGAGTTTATGTGAAAATTTCATGTTTTTAGCACCCAAACTAGGGTTGCTATATATATTGCTGGCCTAGGCAACACTAAGTGTTGTCTGGCGCCATCTGACACTTCCATTGGAAAGTTTGACATATTTAAGCATAAACGTACTCAGGACGTTTTGACGTACGACCATCATTTCTGTTGTTTACAGTGACGTGAAAAAATGAATTTGGCAAAAAAAAGTGGAGTTAACTCGTGAACATTTTCGTGCGATCATTTTTCACAACTTTCGATGTGGATTATCACGACAAGAGTGCATCGATTAACTTAAATCTGTGTATGGCGTTGAAGGACCATCCTTTAGCACTGTGAAAAACTGGTTTAATGAATTCAATCGTGGTAGACGCTCTCTCCAAGACGAAGGTCGTCCAAAAACGGCCGTTGTGCAAGAGAACATTGATACCGTGCGTGAACTAATAATGCAAGATCGTCATGTGACGTACCGTGATATAGAGGCATCCTTTGGCATTTCTTCCACCAGCATACATTCGATATTGCATGAACACCTGGCCGTAAAAAAATTTTTTTCTCGTTGGATCCCGCACAATTTGATCGCGGTACTTTAAAAGACGTTTAAAAGATCATCACAGGTGACGAATAATGGATCTATGCGTATGAGCCCGAAACAATACATCCATCGACCGTGTGGGTCTTCGAAGATACGCCAAATCCAACGAAAGTTGTTCGTGAAAGAAGCACTTCGACGCCAATGGTAGCCTGTTTCATCGGCAATACTGGTCATGTGGCGACTGTTCTGCTTGAGCAACGTAGGACGGTCAATTATGAGTGGTACACCACAATTTGTTTGCCTGAAGTCTTCGGAGCAATTCAAAAAAGGAATAAGAGAAGGCGAATCATTGTGCATCATGACAATGTGAGCTCTCACACATCGGCTCAAACCAGCGCCGTTCTGACCGGCCAAAGCGTCGAATTGATTGGTCATCAAGAAAAAAATGCGTGGTCAACGATTTTCGTCGCCAGAAAATGCTGTTGAAGCGTTCAAAAACCATGTTTTGGAGGTGTCTCAATCGGAGTGCTTCGACAATTGGTTTGAACGCATGCAAAAATGTATAAATCATCCTGGAGAATACTTTGAAAAACAATAAAATCATTTTTGATGATAAATATTCGCATTTGTATTATTAGGCCAGAAATATGTATAGCAGCCCTCGTATTACCATGTTTAAATAGGTCAGATTTTCGGACAGAGTACTTCACCTATATTTAGCTAAACTCAAGACTAATTTTAGTTTTTTTGCTTCGTGAGACAGTTTTATAGTTTAGAAGCCGTTTATTGGGCCCCCGGACAATTTTTACGGAGACTATATTAAAAAAATAAGCGTACTTTTTATGACTCAAATCGGTTCAGACTGGTTATTTGTCAATCGTAAGAAACTATACCAAATTTGATTGAAATCGGAATTAATATGGATGTTCTAGAGCGATTGTATGTTATACCGGGAAAGATCTTCGTACTAGGGTTATAACAAAACGTGGACCGGTATGACCCAAGTTTATCTGAGCTGATTATTGATCGATCGTAATGGACTGCGCAAAATATCATCGTTATTGAATGTTCTACATATGTGTGTGGCTTCTAGAGCTTAAGACATGGAATCGACTAAACATATGTGTGTGAGCTACGTATATCTAAATTTTAACCTATTTTCATAAAAGTTAATAGTCTTTGTCTAAAAAACTTTACTTTCCAAAATTTCGGAAAACAATTGTGACCTGTAGTTCAAAATTAAGCTTTATATAGACATCAGACGGACGGAGGAACGATCAGACAATTATCGTTAAATCAAATCATCGGCTGATTGGAGTTGAGCGGTACACAAAAAGGTGGGACTAGCTAAAAGCATTTTGGTATTTACGTATCCCATACTTAAGAATTATGAATCGGCTGGACATTTAACAACTAAAACCTGAAAACATCAAAACACCGGATAAATTGGCATGCCGGGTTTTAGCTATTTATGAGAAGCCTAGTATCGGGTTTTTACTTAAAAGCCAGAATGTGGGTTTTAGGTTTCGTTTTTGACCACTCCTCGCATATGAAGACTGACGCGTGATCGCGAGTATACACCGAATCCTCACATATCTATATATGCCTGATGATGTTTGGCGATCCCACGACAGCCGGTTCTCTGTACCGGATCGACCCGAAAGAGGAATTCTTTGTCCAAGGGTTGTCACCCCGGCACTATGTGCCGCTACAACATTGGCGTTAAGCAGATTTAAGAACAAAACATATCTCAAGCCTAATTCCAAATCTATTTCGGCGACCGACAGCTTTTAAGACGTTGTAGAATGGATTGAGCCTTAGCCCAATGTATATGTTTTGATATTCTTGTCTATATACGAAAAATCCGTCAAATAGTTGTTAACCAAGCAGCTAATCGAATGATCTCCACTGTACTCTCGACTTCAAAAATATTTATCCAAAACAACCCCCAATGAACAATTATTTTCCCACAATATATTCCATGGAAATTCAATCTAAGCCAAAGACGTGTATGCCTTAAATAAAATATCAATGAATTTGCGATCCAGCCTTCTGCTGTTTGGGCAATAATACACATGCAACAATTCTTGAGCGTCAATATAACAGCCCAATGACATTTCAACACTTGTTGTCAACATGTTGCAATACAATCAATGACAGGCGGAGACAAACGCATGCGCAACTAGCGGACGCACACACTCACGTAAACGGACATCAATTGTCGGAATATGCAAATCGCCTAAGCTGCAACATGAGCTTTAAGACTACTTGCCACCACCAGCAACAGTCGAGCTTCGTACTGAAACTCATTCGCAGATAGACTGGAAAAATGGAATCCAGCAGAAGCTAAACTTCATGTTGACAATAATGCTTATGTTTCAAACCTCGAAAAGAAACACTCTCACACACACACACATGTCTACCGACATATATCGGAGCAAAGTCTGGCATTTTAGGACGTGTACCCGTACAGTGGATGTAATGCGTACTGTGTACGGCAAGCGAATAACGAGTAACGCACATAAGGCCACAGAGATCCTGACTTTTACGTTGGCTTTCGGTCTGGCTTTTGGACCTGAGTGTTGAATGTAATCATGGTACACGGTGGAGCGGTCGGCGGCCCATGCAGATCGAATGAGTGAGATCTATGAGCGAAATGTGATATTTCACACAATTTATGGCTACAATGCTGTAAACACAACAGCAACGGCGTACGGCGACGACAACCACGGCCGACGACAGCGACTGCAACCCCGCCAACAACTAAACATTACAATGACAAGACGATTAGACAGGCAAAAGCGTCAGTGTTCCACGCTTACAAGCACATACCCTCTATCTCTTTGGACTGGTAAGGTGGTTCTTTTTTTCCACGTGATAGCTGCAACCACGTCTTAACGTAAGGGATATGGCTTAGTTGCGAGCAAAAAAGCTGCTCCCACAGGTACTTAAATGAATGTTTGCCCTAGATTCGAGGTCAGTGTGATAAGTAATGTCAAGATGGACTGAGGGGGTTTAAGTGATCAAGGTGATCAAGGGCCGTAAGGCGGAAGGATGCTTTAATTTTCGGTTAGAACATCTGGCATTTTTAGTGGTGATGAACCTTGTAATGGTTGCGATATTTGTAATATGAAATATATATTAATAGTTCTCTACAATATGATTTATCCATTTATGAACTTTTTATGCTTACGAAAACACATAAATACGGGGTGTCCGCCGGGAAGGTATACTACAGGGTGTTTGTCCGGCAGGTATACTACTTTGTTTATAATTTTTGATTCAATGAAAGAGAATGGATCTTATATTAATAAATGTTTTATTAATTGTAATCAATAATGTATGGAATACAATATCAGATAAATGTCCGCCTCCGTTAGCCTCACAAATACGAGCCCTTTTTCATTACATTCAGCACTGCGTCGAATTGAGGTTGATGGATTGTTTTGAACAGTTTCTTGCGCAGCAGTATTGTTTTCAGCCGATCTTCAAGATATTGAAGATAGTAGGCGGAGGCCAGGATTTACAGGCTACTTCCGATTGGGGTCGAATAATTAGAGTATATTTCACTGCACGCAAGACGTGTGCTGTTTGTTGTCTCACAAGCTATTTACTGAACAATCTGGATCGTCACTATCTATCGTTGGCGTAGTTGTTGAAAAATAAGATGCTCTTGATGCTTTGGACATGAAGATACATTGTGACGCTCGTTGGGCGAGACATGTTTCCAAAGTGTAGAAAGAAGCACTCAAGTGCATAGGCTGTTTAAGGCGGTGCAAGAAATATTTCACTCCTTCTGATCTTCTTAATATAAATACTGTTACAACATTGAACATACCCATTTCAATAGTAGAACTGAACATACCCCGTTAATGTCATATGGGTTTTGAAAGCTAACCTCAATAGCATTAGTCTGTAACGGGATTTTAAAATTGTTTCACCTTTCATCATGGAGTGGTCAGATAATGAGAACCTTATCGCTGTAATGCGCTTTTTAAACGTAAAATGAAAAAAGCGATATTTTCAGAACGGTCCGGCCACTAAGGATTAGCCGCATGTTCGTCTACCGATCCATACAACTGTTTGAGGAGTCTGGAGATGTAAAAGACCGCCACCGCTCGAGCCTCCCTCGCTCTGTGCGAACACAGCATGTCATCAAAGCCGTTAAATCAAGAATTCACAGAAATTCGCTCCGAAAACAGAAAATCATGGGCCGTGAGTTGAATTTCATGCAAAAGTCCATGAGTCGAATCATTAAAAAAGACTTGGGACTTGGGGCTTTCAAACGACGTACCGGACATTTATTGACTGCAGCTTTAAAAAAAAATAGGATTATAAAATGCAAACGTCTTTTGGTGAAGCACGCTGATAACCTGCACAGAAAAAATTTTGTTTACCGATGAAAATATTTTTACCGTTCAGGAAAAATTTAACAAGCACAATGATAGAGTGTATGTGCGGTCATCTAAGGAAGCATCTGAACTGATCCCAACACCCAGCTTCAGTCATGGTTTGGTGGGGTGTATCTTACGATGGGGTCACTGACCTGCATTTCTGCAAACAAGGAGCCAAAACATCGGCCAAAGTTTACCAAGAAACCGTTTTGGAAGCTGTTGTGAAGCCTCTTAACAATTCCCTGTTCCAAAACCAGCAGGATTTTGCGCCGGCCCATAAGGCTAAAACGTCCCAGGACTGGCTACGAAACAATTTGTCAGCGTTCATTTCCTCTGAAGAATGGCCCTCAGGCAGTCCAGATTTTAACCCATTGGATTACAAATTGTGGACGGTTTTAGAGGACAAGGTTTGTCACAAAAGATACCCCAACATTGGATCCCTTAAGACTACTTTGGTTCGAGCTGTGGCCAATTTTCCAATGGACGAGGTTTGTGCAGCTATTGACTGTTGGCCAGTGCGACTTAAGGCGTGTGTAAAGGCAAAAGGCGGACATTTCGAATAAGTAGATTCTTTTTGGATACAATATACAGTATAAACTCGATAGTCCGGACCCCGCTAATCCGGATTATTCGGTAATCCGGACGTCGTTTCCCTGTACATTGCGTATTCTATAATCCGGATTGATTGCAATTCAATAATCCGGATCGATTGAAACTCAATAATCCGGATTGATTTCAACTCAATAGTCCGGATTGGTTGCAACTCAATAATTTGGATTGAATGTAAACAGTTCTATAACATACATACATATGTATATACATATTTTTTGTTAGTCATCGTAGTATGCCTTGCAAAATACCGTTAGAATTGTGCGCTGTGAGTTGTTTATGTTGGTTGAATGGCTACACCTGCGTTTTCAGCTCAGTATTACAATTTTGAAACATCAATAAAATGGGCTGAGGAAAATAATGTAGGTGTAGAAAAAATCTTAGTCCTTCACGAAATGCGAGATCTGGCTTTGGAAAAAAGCTTAGCTAATTCGCACCAAACAACAGTATTTGATTACTTCACTAAAAGAAATTAGAATTGATTTACGTTAATTTTCAAATATTTCTTTATTTGATTGAATATCAACGAAAATTAATGTTTTTATTTTTATTTTTGCAATGAATTAATTTATTTTTTAATAAACACATACTTAGTATTAAACAACATATTTAAACGCATTTTCAATAAAAAAACAACAGTTAAAAAAAACCTCGATAATCCGGAAATCTCGATAATCCGGATTGGGGTCTACAATCAATTATCCGGATTATCAAGTTTTTACTGTACATCAATAATTATATTAATAAATATTTGGTATAATAACATTTGGTACTTTTTATTTTACAGCATAAAACGTGCGTAATAGTATTTATATCTCTACTAAGTATACGAACTAAGTATACGAACTATAAGTATACGAACTATATCAGGCCTTAGATGGCATACAACTCTCATATTTGAGCAGGTGCTCCAAAAACTTGGAGCTACTTGGCCGTGTTCAAAGGAGCTGGTAGTTGACATACCCCACTGTCAACTATCAGCCAACTCAATTATCTCTCTTGAACATCGTCGGAATATAGGTTGCGTGCCGCTGTTCTATCGTTACTTTCATGGTGTGTGCTCCACGGATATCCGTCGACTTATTCCTGACGTGAGGATGTTTGGCAGCAACAAGCGATTTTCAAGGAATTCACACCCGTCAGTATAGATGGAATTCGTTTTTTGCGCGTACTGTCAGTCTGTATTTCCCACCAATTACAACATCCAGAAATTCATATATCATACAAAGCAAGGTCTTTTCGGATTTTAAAACCTGCATCTGTAAAAGCTGCGTACGGAACCCGAGTCCAAGTTTAAGGTTGTGCAGCAATAGAAGCCACTAATTAAAACCGACGTGATCAAATTATGCATAGTACATAAGGAACAACCAATAAGTAACTCTTGATACAGCCTCCACGCAAAGGTCTCTCCCGATTTGAGGTCATGCAACTTAATGTGGTCCACATTATCAACCTCATATTTTGTTTGCATGGTAAGCACGGAGTGATAAATAATTATTAATAATAATTAACTCTGGCGAAACTGGTTTATATTTTCATATAGCCTCCACATAAAGGTTCCTCCTACTACTACGATGGCCGGCCGCTCTATAAACCAGAAATTATCTCCGATCGTGCTCAAACTTTAAGGGGTACGTTTTCGGCAACCAATTACCTACTCCCATTCTTCAAGAGCATATCGGTCTATAGTTGCATCTACCCCATACAAATTTACCTTCCTTTTTGAACGACTTTCGCTCTTAAAGTCGCATATTACTGGTAACTCCAATCGTTCTAAGGTGTATTATGTGTTACCAGTACTGAAGTCTGGTATAATTAAACCTTGTCCGTCTATGTTTTGGAATAACGTTCACACAAAGGTCCTTCCCGATTTGACGTCTTGCTGCTGTAGATGTTACAAAATACATTCTATGATATCCCTGCTGAAACCACATCTCAAGTCTGTTTTTTAGAGCAGGACGTACAAAATGTTCTATCATGCACCGATACCGCTCTCCATTTACGGTTACAGCACTTCCATTTTCATTCTCGAAGAAGTAAGGCCCAATGATATTTGCAGATGTGATCCCTCACCATACGAGTACACCTAAAGGGTATGCAATTGGCGTTGATGAATGTCTCTTGGATTTTCAGAACCCCAGAACCAACAGTTCTGCTTAATAACAAAGCCATTCAAATGAAAATGAGCTTCATCACTTAAAGTAATTAAAATAATTGATCGCTGATTTAAATAATAAAATTTTATTATTCTGGTTCTCTGTTCAGTTGTGAATCTCTTCATTATTTATTCTCCAAGTGCTGTTTATATACTCTGAAGAAAAGAAGAAAAATATGTAAACGAAAAAGTTATTAAATTTTAAACCCCATGGTAATTTTTGGCCCACCCTGTAGCTCTATACAAAGCCAAACCACTTCCCCGAACAGCCTAAGTGGGTATCGCCAAAATGCAATATTTTGCTGTTTACTTACCTATGTTTGTATTTTTATAGCATTACCCTATTTTGATTCATAGGAGTGGAAATCTCACACAGCCATATTTACAAGCTACCTAGAACATATATAAGTTGTTGAAAAAATATATACACCGCGCGTCATCGTGTAAGTGGTTTAGGATCGAAACTTAAAACACTAATGGTTTTAAAATTAATTTAAACTATTTTCGTTTATGGCCGATTTAATTCTGAGTCAAATAAAACAAAAAATACTGGTTTTTTATTTTTTAAATATATTTTTTGGATTTTTTCGAAAAATGACACAAAAAATAACAATTCAAATTTGGTCATCGAGTTAGCACAGATCACTTTTTTTTCATTGTTGATAAGGTTTTTAGCCATGAAATTATTTATGAACTTTTATATATAGTAATTGAAACATTTTTAAACAAAATTTAATAATGTGTCGATCCTCCTTTGTTGAGAATGACCTCATAGATTCCATTTTGAAGCGACTCATACAATTTTCCAATATAATTTAGAGAAATACTGGACCAAGCGTCCTTGATGCCTTCAATTAGCTCCTCTTTGTTGGAATATTGTTTCCCAGACTCGTAAACTTAACGAGACAGCCATCTCCATACGTTTTCTATTATATTAATGTTGGGTGTATAAGGTGGCCACTGCATTAAACGGACATTTTGGTCCTCAATCCATGACTTAACCACCCGGGCAGTGTGGATCGGGGCATTATCATGTTGGAAAGTACATGGCAGGTTTCCGAACAAGTTTTGAAAATGGGGAAAACTATTTCAAGTACATTTTTTTAGGTGTTTGCATTCATATTTGTAGTCAAAAACTGTAACTCGCATGTACCATAATAGGAGATGGATCCCCACACCATCACACCCCCAAGCCTACTATGAAGGCGATCCAACTGGTGTTCCTCTTTGCGAAGATCATGGATGTAGTAGTTGTATCCATCTGGACCTTCCAAATTCAATTTTTTTTCATCCCAGAAGGCAACGTAGCGCCAATCAGAATTCCATGTCATGTGCTCCCGCGCAAAATCCAAGCGCACTTCCTTTCGAGCAACGTTCTTTAATTTTAGTCCTTTTTAATGGGGTGCACTACGTATCACTCTTTGAATTGTAGATAAGCTCGCTTTAACATTAACATTTGCCCTGATCTTTGCGGTCGAGGCGTGGGAGTTCGAGGCTTCTTTTAAAATTGCTCTATTATCAGCAGCGGAATTCACTCTATTAATCCCTCCTTTATTATTTTTGCCATATTTCAACTTATTGCTCAGGAATGATGATATAACTTACGACTTCTGCCCATTTTTTTGGATATTGAACTTATTGACAGCCCTGCTTCCTTGTAAGCTTCAATTTTGGATTTCTCCTCTACGGATAGCGATTTTCCTTTACTCATATTAAAGCTAAAAGGCTACTTGAGCAGTACACAAAATTTGGATGCAATACGCGTTCAACTGTTAAAGATAAACAAAAAAGAATTTGCATGTGCTAACCTGATGACGCAAAAATAGAGCACACTTTCCTTTTCCATCAAAAATAATAGGAAGTAGCAAAAACCAGATAGCGGGATCTTTCCTTCGCATGTTCACTTTGCCAATGATGGAGTATACGAAGATTAGAAATATAGAGTAAACAAATTTTGCTCCATCTTAACAACAATAACTACAAGAGCAATTATATTAAGCTTATGGGGGTGTGCTAACCTGATGACGCGCAGTGTATCTTGTGGGTGTTGCAATTTGATTATCTTAAAAGTGGATCATTCCCTCCAATACCATTTATATTATATTTTAGGGTGGCGCAAAACTACCGTTGTAATTTGAATGTTTAATAAGCCTTTTATTTATTGGTTAATTCTTATTTTTTGCTATATTGTATATTTATAGAGAATATTTTTAGCTTAAGTATGAAAAGTTATATCCCGCAAGTGGTGGCCATTTTCGGCTGGGCACATTCGTGCTCTTTCTGCGATAGCCCCAGTTGTGCCGAACGTCTTCTTGTTGATGTTTCTGGGCAGTCCTGCACACTATCCACAACACGTTCGATATTTAAATCCCAAGTTTACTTCACAAAATTCTGAAATAAAAATAAAATAATAAAAAATATAAAAAGTTATTAAACATTCATATCACAACGGTAGTTTTGCACCGCCCTGTAGTTAATTGCAAGCTCTTTCGACTCAAAATTATTACACACCTCTCGTCTGTTCAGATTCTACACTTCACAAATTCGTCTTCAACTAAATACTCTATCCGTATGGCCTCCCCATAGACAGTGGTTTAACCAATACCAAAATCTGAGCACATCAAACGATTCTGATGAGTTTCTTTGCCGGGTTATACTGTTTTTCTGTGTCCTCTTAGCCACCAGCTAGCTTTATTGCACTTTCTTACTTATATTGCTGGCCTATACGTATGTATATTGCTGTGTGTGTCGTATTTGCTATTGGCCTTGTTGTTGGTTTTTGTTAGCAAAGTCTGTTTTTTGAGCGGCTTAAGTCTTTCTATTCCCAGGCGATAAGTAATGAGACCACACACGTTGTTCGTTAGTTTGTTTTCCTCCAAACAAACGTCGGAACATGAATATTGTGTTCTGCTCCTGTTGGTGCTGTTTTTGTCTTGTTGACATTACAGCCCCTTCTCCACGTTGAAAGTACAAAATATATGTACGTACTAGGTAGCGTTATTCGTAGGGGCAACAATACGAGTATATTCGAAAAGTGGCATATGTTTAGCGCTTTCCTAAATTGCAATACCCTACGCTGGAGAGTGGTGGCCAGTATAGTGGCAGTATGGAAAGGCAAAACTAAGATTGATCACCGACGAGCTTATTTATAGGTTGAACCATTCCGAAAAATGACTTATGTAGGTTCCCTTAACATTCGTTTAAGCAATAGGCGGAAAACTTCTCTCAAACCTAAGGCCGTTGCGCGATAAAAATCGAATACTCATTAACTAGCCTCTTTGTACACTAAAATATTAGGTTCGTACTATAGGGTGATTAATTTTGAGGTACTTTTTAAAGAAAAAAACACAGAAAATTCAAATTGAATGGGGAATTTTTATTATCATTTGAAAGAACCTTCTTTGGCATTTATTTTTTTGAAGATTATGTCTATCAAATATTGGCCGCGGCTACGTCTCGGATGGTCCATCCGTTGAGTCCAACTTTCGATGACTCGTTCGAGCATTTCGACAGATATGACGTTGATAGCACGCGCAACATTGGATTCAAAAACCTGAATCGTAGCTGATTTGTCAGCATAGACTTTGGACATTACGTAGCCCCAAAGAAAAAAAGTCTAACGGTACGAATTCACACGATCTTGGTGGCTAATCGACTGGCCCAAAACGTGAAATTATCTGCTCACCGAAGTGTTCTCTCAATAAATCCATTAATTGATGCGATGTTTGGGAAGCAGCGCCGTCTTGTTGAAACCAAATGTCGCCAAGATCATGAGCTTCAATTTCAGGCATCAAATAATCGGTTATCATGGCACGATAACTGTCGCCATTGACAGGGACGTCTTCACCAGCATCATTTTTGAATAAATATGGACCGATGATTTCACCGGCCCACAAACCACACCATACCGTTGTTTTTTCTAAATGAAGTGGCAGCTCTTGAACCTCTTCTGGTTGCTCCTCGTCCCAAATGCGGCAATTCTGCTTATTTACATACCCATTGAGCCAGAAATGTTGGCCGATTATGTTGAGCATAAGTTGAACGAAGTGCACGAAACTCGTTCCTCACAGAACGTGAATTTTCGTAATAAAGTTGAACGATTTGTAAACGTTGTTCAGACGTAAGTCTTTGCATGATGAAATGCCAAACATTACTTAACAAAAATAACATGACAGCATGACACGACTCACACGTGATCTGCCAAAAAAAGGCAATTGAAAAAAGTACCTCTACTTGGATCACCCTATATTTACGAAGCATTACCATATTAAAACTTTCATACATTTTTCACATTATTGACGAGGTTGTTCGTTCATTTCGTATATTTTGTTTTAACGAATTTACGAACCAGCTTTTTAAAAAAGCTTCTTGAAAATTTCGTTATTTTTCATTTACATTTTTAGTGGAAAGATTATTTTGTATGAAAAGTCATCACAAAAACTGTACTTATATATGTAATTTTCTGGATTATTTTCGTATAAATTCCGTAATTTAAGCTTCATGCGTTTTATGAAAATGTTCTATTTTGTGTAAAATTGTCTTTTTAGGAAAATTATTCATCATTTTTAGAACATAATTTTGTGCTTGTGCATACGTAAAAGTATAATTCTCATTAACTTGATTGAGACTGCTATATAAGTAATTAGATTTGTGCGGGTTTAAAAGCAGCCTTAGACAGGGCTGCCAATTTTGACGATTTTGTCGTCAATTTTACAATGTTTGTGCTAAAGTTTTTTTTTATTGAAATAAAACGTTATGCAGGTCATAGCCCAAAGCGTTTTAATTTGTTAGGTTTTTTCTTTTACTCAAATTCAAAACGATGCGATAAAAAGTGGGTTCAGGTCAGCATAATAAGCTTAAAATGGTATTGATTGCCCATGAGAAGGCAATCGCATTTGGCATGGCATTTTTGTTTACGACTTGAAATCGCGTTGTAGTTGTACTGAAGTTGGCAATCGCCAAATAAATACCGACGTGAAACCACACCTGAGGTGAACAGGTATATTATTTAAATATTTATCAAACGGAGCTTCAAAGAGGCACCACAGTGAAGAAAAAAATAAAATTTAATACGTTTATTTACATTTATTATAAAAACTGAAATTCTTAACAAACAATTTTCATACAAAATTATTATTTAAAAATGTTATTAACAATTTTTCTCACATGACTCCTCTTGCAACTGCGATATTAAAATACAAAACACAAATCTAAAATTGGGTGTTACCAGACGTTCCGATTATATTTTTTTTTACAATTTTCTTGTTTCTTACTTTTGTGGTTGCATTTGTCAGTAGAAAAACATGTTTTCGATTTTTTTTAATTCAAATTGGACAAAAGCGAATCGTTAGTGAAACGCGCAAACTCCATCACATGGCTAAATAAGTCGTGCTCGCAAATGATTTTAAGTCGTGCAATTCTCATCACATGTCCGGATAATTCGCAGGACATTACATGTCTAAGAAGTTGAGTAGTGTATATAAATTCTTCGTTGACTGAGTTCCCTGTTTGAGAAACAACAAGAACCGTGATCATATAGCTCTCGATAATATTTACTCGTAATTGTATAAAAGGTCACTTCTAATGCAAAAATTGTCTAAAAATACATCGTCTAGTGTGTGACGATGTATATTTTCAAAATGACGATTTTGATGACTTTTTTTAAACGAAGCCTTTTTTTTATTGATTTTGGTTGGCAGCCCTAGCTATACAGTCTGCCTAGCAATATATTTCGCAATTTTTTGGTATATTCTTAAAATTAACAACAAAAATCAGAATAAACTAGTAAAAAGGTTCGTTATGTTCGGACAGGCCGAACCTTATGTACCCTCCGCCGTCCATAAGATACGAGGGTTGCTATATTTGACGCGCAAAATAGAAAGGGACCTAAGGGTAAGAACCATTTTTGCTCAGGAGAGCTATTTTAAAGATTAGGTCCCTTTCTATTTGCGCTTAGAATCGTCGACTTCAATTTCATAAAACGCGCATATCTCTGGGAGGGAACACTTATGGGGCATGGGATCGGTCTCATTCGATGCTCAGATGTTGTCCACATCAAAAAAAAAGTGAAAATTGATTTTTTTTTTACCCTTTGGTCCCTTTCTCTATGCGCTGTCACATATTGATATCTCTAAATAATTCCAATATAAGAAGTGCTAGCGGTTCCCCACAACTGAATTCCATAGCTCCACACTGGTTTTAATATTGTTTTGTAAATTAAAACTTTGTTGTTCAAACTATGTTGGGATTTGGGGCCAAGAAGACAATACATTTTTATGTTTTTAGTTTTAACTATTCCCGTTTTTGATTAATATGGTGTCTCCAATTTAGACGTCTGTCGATATTAAGATTACGTTACTAAGCGTAGTTTGCAGGCGGAATTGTAAATCCATTGTAAGACACAGGTAGGCAATCTTCTTTTCTTAAGTGATAGGCGACACGAAATGATTTTTCAGCGTTAATTTTTATGTTCCACTTATTCAGAAGTCACCAGGCTAAAATGGTTGTACTTATTATCTACGCAGGTTGCAATCGTAACATCATTACTTGTGGGCATATCTTAAGTATAGGTATATACTATAGTGTAGTGCATTGCGGGATTTTAGTCTTAATATTACCGATTTCAGAGTCCTCATTGTTTATGTTTACAAAAAAAGTTCTGCCACTCAAATAAGATTTAAGCAGTAGATAGATTGGAGCAGGTAAATTTAATTTCAATTTAAATAACAAACCGCAGTTAAATGGAACTTTTTTTCCCATGACTGATTTACAATCACAGCTTATGGCCGTAAGCCATCATTGGGCAAAACTTCAGGATCCTCGGTGTATTAGGTTAACCGCTATCGTGCTTTCGACTGACGCAATGACGGTGGAAGGTTGAAAAAATTCAAGGATATGACATCACACGATCTAATCAGATAATTAAAAGATAAACACGCTACCGAATCGATGAAAACATTTGAAATTGAATGAAATTCTCGTACTGAAGTAACGTCCATTGGACAGTCGATCAATATGGCAGGAATTGCTTTAGTTAGTCGCCTGTGTCCCTACTCTTGGATTTAATACTTCGCATATGCAAAATCAAGCAATGTTTCGTATAAATACGAGTAGATCGTTCAATGAGTCGACCCATTGTTGGCAGCACACATATGTCGTACCGAAGAGCCGTCCTACACCAACGTCAAAACGTGCGTCTACCAGACGGTGATTTGTTTGCTTTAACTTCGCTGACTAACTTTTCTTTCTTGTAAGCGTGTGGAGTAATTTACTCTTTCGAAAATAAATTTAAATTTGTTTAGCTAGTTTAATGTCATTATGTTTAGAGCCTTTGAAGTGGCTTTGCTAGTAGTGCATTTACCGGTGGTTACAATTTTTAACATACTGAGATGTGGCGTTTGTTTTAGCATCACGAATGTTGGACTCTCGAGATCTTCCATATTAGTAAGATTGTTAACGACGTAGTCTTAGAGAAAATAATCGAGGATTGTGAAGTCGCATGCCGCGCCCTTTGATAAGCTTTCGCCGCTAGATAATCTTGTCACCAAATTTGTCCTTGACAACTTCAAAGATCAATAATAGTCAAATAACGTCAAAAAATTCAGTGATGCTTGGTTAAACACTTGTGGATTCTGTAAGCTCAAACTATAAAAAGCCACTGTGCAGAAATGGGTCTCTCCGGAAAGACTACCATAATTTTGATTTTAGGTGGACATTTATGGTGTCCATTTAGCGAACTAATGACGTTGTCTTCAGTCGATCGGCACTAATTTTTTTTTTCAGGACTATCATATATGTGGGAAGGCCCTAATCTTACTGCAAAACAAAGCTGCTGTCCAAACAACAACAACTACACAAGAAGAAATTGGTATTTGATATATTCCATATTTATAGTTCTTTCTTTTGTTGGTGCACTTTCAGAGTGCTCTAGATACTAGCGTGGATTGGGGTGTCAGACAGTCGACCTTGCCCAGCTTTAGACTTTTACTTGTTCTTTTATTGCTAGTGTTTTCAGAAAAATTATAAAGTCTTATATCGCCTTTTCGTACCTTTACTAACTATTCTTGTCTTTATGCACAATTGCTGGTGGCATAGTGCGATTTTTTGCAACATTCTATGTTATGTTAATAGTGCCTCTTAACAACGCTCAGTACTCCGCTTCATTTTAGCCAAACTCGTCAACGCTAAGCGGACACTGACCATTGTTTCTGCTTTGCCATCTTTGTCGACAAGCAATTCGCACGTGCCTCATATCAAAATATGTCACTGAAATATGTTGAAGATATGTTTCGTTTTTTGTCCCAGCCAACACTCCTCTAATAAACTACTGCCTGCCTGTTCCTATAAATGGCCTGAAATGCAGCTGTTAATTAAAAAAAATAAAATATAGAAAATTGTCCGAGAAAATATTTTTTATTTTTGTTTGCCACACAAACTACAGCCAATAGAAAAAGAGTAGCATATATATTTTTTTTAATGGATCTCCCTGTTTTTCCTTCACCCAAGTCGACACGACTTGTTTCTAATTAAGCAATTTTTATTAATATTAGTTTTTCCTATCGGCAAAATTTGTTGGCACTTCTTTTGTGCTTATATTAAGCAGTTTTTTTGTCATTGCCTAATTTGTTATAAGCGGTGTTAATTCTGAACTAAACATCATTAAATTGTTGCAAAACATTTTCTGCAAAGCCTTATTTATCGCTGAACATCTATAGCGCGATGACGATGCTTTTGAGGCATGCGGTGATTCCTTATTGCTGCATCCATCCAGCCAGCCAGACAGAGAAGTCAGTCAGTTAGACGACCGGCCCGTCAGCCAGCCAGTCAGCATTATGGCAATAAATTGATGTTAATAATTCACTCTGTTGTTGGTGCTGCTGCACGATTTTGCGCCATCGGTGTTGCCGGTGATAAGTTGTTGAGCTTTGGCGTTTGCCATCAACGGGTGACAGCGAACAGTTGCTAAGATTCATGTTAAATTATCACTTTGTCAATTGGCCGTATTTGTGCAAAAGTATTTCGCATTAGATTTTTATTTGGCAATTAATTGATGTTTTTCACCCAGTCAAAGTGTCTGCGTTAAATAAGTTTTTGACTTTGGTTGGGAAAATGTCCGAGATATTCGTTTAAGTGTCAGGCCAAAGCCAAAACGAAAGACTTAAGACACCAACCCGATTTTGGGAATGTCGCAGTGCTGGCTGATTTGACGCATTTGCAGCATTGAGAGTTAGGAAATCAATCATTTCAATAAATAGAGTTTTGCAAAATGTTTAAATTGTTTTTCAATTTCAATTGCATAAATAAATAATTAGTGATCCAACTTTGATAATCCAGGCAATGTTTATGGCAAAAGGAAATGGATGTTGAATACTTTTACTAAGTCTACAGTATTGTTCACTTGTTATGGATTTTATTTTAGATAATTATTGCGATATTCGGTTGGTTTTCTGCCACAATTATCATACGAGTTTCTGCAAAACTCAACCAGTTTATTGCGTAGAGAGACCGCCCTACACAAATCAGCTGAAGTTATTAAAAGATCACACGAGCTTTAACAATGTATGCTTGCTACCTTCCTGGATATTGAAGGGGCTTTCAATGATGTGACCACTCTGGCAATAGATAACTGCCTGCTACAATGCACGCTTGCAGCGTTGCTGGATATTGAAGTAGCTTTCAATAATCTGACCACTCTGAAAATAGATAACGCACTGCACGAATTTCTGGTTTAAGATTTTATAAGTAATTTAATAATCACCATCACCGCAAGGTAATTCGGATGAGTCAAAGAATATAAATTGAGGATCTCTGATCTCTCCTTTACTATGGCTTCTTGTTTACAAGGATGTTCTACACACACTTGACAACAAGGGCAGCCAAGTAGTTAAATATACCAACGATCTGGTCATACTGATATTGGAAAAGTGAGATCATAAGCCACACCGTCGACACAATCGTGTCATGGGCTAGACGTTATCCCAAGTTAAACTATGCTGATACTGTATTTTGGGGAAATACTCGTACAATATTCCGTCATTCAAACCTCCTCGTTTAGCCAACAATGAGTTTCATTTATGGGATCACGTAAAGTTCCCAGCGGTAATAGCCGACTCAAAGCTATCGTGAAAACGCAAAACAGAGCATCGGGTCCAGAAAGTTGCAGTGGCTTTCTACACCTTTCGTGACATGTTTGGCTGTCGCTGGAGTCCGAAAATGGCACTATGGCGGTATACATCCCTTATAATACCAGTTCTTGCCTACGGATCTATGGCGGACGGCATCGTAAGAAAACAATTTCAGGAAAGTTCCTGATAAAGATTCAATGATCAGCATACATTAATGTATCTGAGGCAACTGGTTCATCGGAGGCCCTGAACATAATACTACACCTGATATCGATTTTTATACCCTTCTGTGGTACAGGGTGTTATGATTTTGTGCTGATGTTTGATTTTCTTGAGGCGATTTCCGTCCGTCTGTCAGTCCATCTGTGGTTGTAATCAAAGTACGAGTCGCCGACCTTACTGAATTTGGTCCACATTGGTTCATATTTTGATATCATACATAGGATTTTTCTATTTCAGAACCTACAGCTCTAAATTTCACATTTTACATCCGATATCGACTAAATTTCGCAAAAAGTGCTACCAGTTATGTAGAAATTCGACCGTATCGGTCTATGTTTTTAAAAAGCTTACACACAAAAGTCTTTCCCGATTTTATGTCGTGCAGATCTAGCAGCCTCAAATTATTACCGCCCATACTCAAATTTGTATCGTAAGTTATTAACTCTTAACTCTTAACTATAGAGTCCTTTTTCATGCTCTAGACAGAGATGATCAATACTCTGACTAAGCACCCTCAAATGGTCATGTGTATCTCTTAGACGGTCACGCCCGAATGGTTTTTACTTGTCTTATATATAACGGTTAAGGCGGCTCGAAGCGCCATTCGTCAATACTGAATTGGAGTCTAGAGGAAGAACATATGTGACCACATGTGTATTCTAGACGTCAGTTAAGCTAATATTTTGATATCATTAGATTACCGAAGGCTTCATCTCAGCTTCGAGTATGGAAACGGAAACGTGAACAATTCGTTGTTGAAGGTGTTCACGTTTGCGATTTCGATCTCGTTTTCGAATCCTGATTACTGAAATAAACTTCTATTAACTAATTCAATACGCTTTATCTTAAACACAAATATTTTTATTGAATAAAAAAAAATCATATTTTTTTTCTTTGTTTGATGTGGACAACATCTGAGCATCGAATGAGACCGATCCCATGCCCCAAAAGTGTTCCCTCCCAGAGATATGCGCGTTTTATGAAAGTGAAGTCGACGATTCTAAGCGCAAATAGGAAGGGACCTAATCTTTAAAATGGCTCTCCTGAACAAAACTGTTTTTTAACCTATTTTGCGCGTCACATATATAAAAAAATTAATTGTTGTCCAATAGACGGAGTTACTGTAATTAACGTCGGTTCACTACGAATCAAAATGGGGACTTTTTTGAAGATTTAACTCAGAGTGGGGTCACACTCATGGACCCAAGGATCCCAAAAAAGTAGCCACTTCAATATCGAATTAAAGATGGAAGGTATACAGCTTGGACCAAATACAAGTTAATTTTTAAAAGTTTAAAAAATGGACACAACATTTTTTTCCAATTATTATAGCTTTATTTGTAAGGAAAAAAAAAACATTTTCATCAACTGTAGAATAAAACTTTGTTCATGTGGTTGCTTCGTCTGGTTTCGCAGGAGCGCATTCTGTCATACCCATTTTATTAGACCCTCTTGATGGTTTCGGACTATAGCTCACAAAGTACCTAGATGATATTGAGCTTAAGTGCTTGAATCGTTTCTGGATTGTTGGCATAACATTGGTCCTTCACGGTTCTCCACAAAAAAACTCGCAGCTCCGATGCGGCCTATGGATATCACCAAGGCCGCTATTAACACGATTTTGGAATTGGGTGCACAAAAGATCAATTGTGGTCCTGGCAGTGTAACATGAACTATACAACAGAGGTCGTCCAATTTCAGTGGACGACCTCTGTCAACCTCTTCAATTTCAGTAAAAAAAAATCAAGTAAAAACATCCGTAAGCCAGGCCAAACCTTATATACCATATTCCGTCCCAACGCAAAAAACAAAGCAAAAAAAGAAATTAATAGCCCGTGTCGACCATGCTTAACGGCCACATGAGACAAAAAGTTTAGCAACTATACCCTGTTTTGAGGCATTGAGTGTACCCATATATATATATATATATATATATATATATATATATATATATATATATATATATATATATATATATATATATATATATATATATATATATATATATATATATATATATATATATATATATATATATATACTTTAAAGAGTCTGAAATTGATATTTCGAGTGTTGCAAACGGAATGACGAATTAAGTATACCAACCACTCTTCGGTGGAGGTTTTAAAAGTTAGAAAACATGGCAATGTAACGCCCGCCGTTGACCGCATCGTTGTTCCCAGCCTTATTTGCAATGAAATATGTTCCAATGATGCCGCTTATCGATAATAACGTGTCGGTTTTCCAAGCCCCAAATGCGGCAATCAGAAAAGATGATTTTAAGCACAAAATCGTTCTCTAATTCAAGCTTCTCTAGGCCAAAACTGCGAAGCGATAACAAAACGTAAAGCGACTCAATTTGTTTTGCGTATTGTATGATACGGCGCTTTTTTGAATATTTCATTATGCGTATAGTGCAGTTTTCGTAGCTACGTTCAGCAGCGTTGTAGTATTAGCAGCATTATTTGCCTATGTTAGCTTTCAAATCCCATATGACATTAACGCGGTATGTTCAGTTCTACTATTGAAATGGGTGTGTTCAATGTTGTAACGGTATTTATATCCCTACTAAGTAGATTTTTCAAACTTTTATTAACGTTCTTTAAGGACATTGTGTTCACTAGAGAATGTATTGGAAGCAGCAACCAAGGAGACATTACTAAGATAAGTACTGATTGAGGTTGCCAAATTTTCAATTCTCAGCTCATTGTTTGGTATTCAACGTCCTCCTACATAGCCGAATATTAATACCAATCGTAAAATAAAACAGATATTCTTGACTTAAGTTATTTTGTCTTACATCGGCAGTTATGTGGATTTTGAGCAGATACAATCACTTTCTCAATGAATACTCCCACCAATTTCAAGGGAACCATATATTGTTTCCCGCCTTCCTTGTCCCTCCTGGCCGACCCTTTGTGCTGCAACACTGAAGATTTAAGGCACAGCCAGCACGCGTTTACTGCTGGCTGATCATGTTGAGCGCCTACAAAATCATGTTGCACGTCAATGTGCAACTAACATAACCGATGAAGAGGACAAAAAAACTGAACATTGTTAAATACATGTTGCTCGCTTCGCTTTCCGTCCAGCCGATGGCTCGATGCGCTCTCTCCCCACTGTCCAGTTGATGTATGTATGTGATACACATGGAATCGACAGCAGAGCCCTGTAGCTTGGCCATAAGCGCAGCCAACATCGGACCAGCAGTACAAAAACCCAGAGAACAACAACATGTGTCGAATTTAATTTGGCATTTTTATGCTTTAAGCTAATTTTACTTTATCGATATTTTGATATTATGTTACAACAAACAACCCAAGCCAGCAACAACTCAGTGGATCTAAGTTGTGTTGAGAAATCGCAGCCAAAAAAAAACCTCCAGCAAAAAATACAAGAAGTCTCAAGGACTCTGTTATCGGAGACCACCGCCACCAACGCAATTTTATTGTAACAGCTACAACTGCAATGCATTTCAATAGATTTTGCTTATTTTCTTGTTGCTGTTGTTGTCCGTAGCTGCTGTTGTTTGCAACTCAACTATGTTCTGGTGACATTTAACATACAGGCGACTGCAACATGTTGTCGAGAGGTGGGCTTGAGAAGCACAGTGCTTGGCTGTGTGTGTGATAGATTTATTGACTCTGTTGGATGTTATTATCTACCAAAAAGATAGCTGAATTTTGAACCTTATCTGCTGGAATTGCAGTATCCTTAGCAGGAATTTTGAGTTAAGCAATTTGGTTATGGGATATTAAAATTTTAACTATTTTCGTAAGTCTATCAAATTAATTCTCAGCTAAAAAGTTTATTGTCATTCTGGGGGCTAATCACCGCATTCGTTAACGACCAAATTTACTTCGAAACGCAATTAATTTGGATCACGGCAATCGTTATCGAATTGCAACTACCCGAAGTTGAATTCGATAGCACAACCGTCTTCGAAAAAAACCAAACATTACCATTTTTAATGACGCCAAACAAAACAACAGAGTAAAACAAAAGAAATGTAGGTATTTTTCTATATTTTGTGAAATAACGTAAAAATATTCGTCTTTTTTATTATTTTTAGTGACAAAGATAATGAAAAAACGATTTCCAGACCAAATTCGAATATTTCTTCTAATTACGTTTACATTGCAATCCTCCTCCGAATCGGACGATGATGAGTAAAAAAATAGCATTGGATCCATTTATAACTAATTACTTTCTATATTTTTATCAGATTTATTAAAATATTCACTTGCATTTATTAAAATATTCACGCTTGTTGTTTTGTTTTTCTGCTTTTCTCTGCTTGTCATCATACTCGTATGCTTGCCGCAAAGAGAATCAACAAAGAAAGATGTTTCATCGGCCTTTTAGGAAACTCAATTTGTGTTATCACAGTAGTGGTTTCGACAAAAATTACGTAAAAACACCATGAATTGTTATAAAATAATAAATTAACTACAATAATATAATTAATCGTTACATTTTTGCATTGCAATAATGCGTAAAATGTTTCTTATTATCTATTTAATTTTTTAACAGTCCCACGTCGTGCTCGAATCAGCCAACGACACATCTTTTGAGTTGAAAGTCTTTGTTTTGCAGCATTGCAAAAAAAAGTAGTATGCGATAAAACATTACGATCGAATGCCATGATCCACACATTTAAACGTATCGAAATATTTTTCTATTCGAATTTGCATTCGTCGTCGAATGCCGTGATTAGCCCCCTGTTATTCAGAAGAATGCTCGCTACTGCCTGGAGCTTTAGTTAGGTTGGAGTAAGTATGTGACTTCTAGAGTGGTAGTTTCAAAAAGGCTTAAATGTTGTTCACCCAAAATTTGTACACGATCATTTTGTCAAGAGGGACCTTTGTGTGATACGGTAAAATATTACAAAAGATGTAGGTGTAGGTCGCTTCAAACGCTCTACGCGAAATTTGGTCGGATCAGATGTGGCTTCTAAAGCAGCAGGTTTTAAAGCGACAAGTACTTTGGTACAGGGTGCGGCAAAAGTCGCAAAGAGGTTCAAAACAATCACAACTTATTTAATTTTTAATTTAAATTTATTTTTCTTACAAAATAATACAATAGATTTTTTAAATTTATGTATGAGAGATAACGTCACGTAATTGACCAGCATTTTCAGCGCGCAATGTTGAGCTCTTTCAAGAGCATTTTCTATGACACGAGTCAGAGTACCTGGCTGCAACGCTCTTATTTCGGGCCGGATATTCTTCTTCAGCTGTTCAAGTGTTCTGGGTTTATTGCTACACTTCCTTTTTTTGAATATCCCCAAACAAATTAATCAGGTGCTGTTAAATTCAGCGAACGGGCAATCTCGGGAAAATTCTCCAGGCTTTAAGTGTTACACTAACTGCATCTCTTATGGAAAAAGATGTACATTTCTCCTTGATATTCTGCGTATAGACCTGTCAAACTTTTGCAGCTGAGCAGAGCGCCTTCGAAATGATGTTTCAGGATTCTCCTCAATACTCTCCTGAACGCGTTCAATATGTCTTAGATTAATTACAGAACGTGTTCTTCCGCTTCGTGGAAGATCCCTATGAACCTTGTTCCCGAAATCACGTAAGCATCGAATCATTGATTCGGAGGGTGACTTCCGCACATTAAAATGACGACGATTGGCTCGTTGAGGTTGAATTATTGATCAACGATGTTCAAAATAAAATCCTATGGTTTCAGCTCGTTGGATAATGTGTAACTTTCCATGATTAATCTCCCAGATTTATTTTACAAGTCCTATAAAGAAAAAGGGGAAAAATTACATTCCCTTACAATCCATGTATACGGGTTATATGGAAATATGGATCTATGTATCCAGTTAATAAGTGGTTCATAATAACTTTTATCACGATTGGCTATGATTCCCTTGAGCTACAGGACTTAATTGCTAATTGCACGTACTATTCATGTATTTCGTCCCTACAACCGAATATTGATTAGCTACAAAGCAATCTTCATAAGAGGGAATTGATATTTCGGTTAAAGAGAAAAAAGTTTCGGTACTCGTAACTGATTAGAATAATTATTGGAACTGAATTTGTACATGTATTGGTTGTTGTTGAAGACTGTTGGTTATAATGATCTTTGAATTCGGTTGCCATTACAAAGAACATTTGTAAACTTAACCAACTGGTGGTTAAACTTTGTATATTCGGTTTTCCGGACGAATGCATAAGGGTTTCGCAATATTAATTTTGTTATTTATTTTATTTTATGGGCAGTTTATTTTAGAGCTTGGTTTTTTTTCCAATCTAAATAAGTGCCACGCCCCTTTTAAAAACGAAGCTAGGACGAACATATGATGCTGGCTAGGACAATACAAATAAAATTTCAGCTGAATGAAATCAACGACTAGGAAATTATTATAGGCTATGTTATGGTTAAATTGGACAAGGGGGAGCGGCATCGCCCATTTAACCCCGAACTTTAAAAGATTATATCTCGTGAGCTTATACCAATATGAAGATAATAGTTGGTGTATATGCTGGTAGTATCTAAAGAAACATATCCTGAATCCGAATTTTTTTGACAACCGATCAATAAGTTGCGAGTATAGTACAGTTACAAGTACAGTACAGTGATCTTGTTGTATTTTAAACCGAATATCCATTACGATTTTAAAAGTTTGCTGATTTCAACCGAAATTCCGAATCATTGTAGTTCTAACTGATTTCCAACTAATTTTTTCTCTCTCTGTAGAAAAGAGGCTGGTGCCAAGGCGCCCTAACAAAATGTTGATATTGAACCGTAATCTATGTTAAAGGGCATATAAGCTTTGGCGCGGACGAAATTAATTTGATCACTTTTTGTATACGCAACCAGAAGCTTGGTCCACTGTTACTTAAAGGGTGTTTTTTAAGTCGTGTTGTTTTAACCTGGCCACACTTTTTTCGGAGTTGGTCTTTTTGAAAGTTGTCACATGATTTATGCTCAGTTTCGTTGGCCATTTAATAACGAATAGACTTACTCCGGAACAACGTTTGAAAATCGTGTTGAATGGGCCCAAAACGAGATGACCACCGATCCTGATTTTTACAAGAAAATTTTGTTCAGCGATGAAGCTTTTAGTTGTGGAGACGCCGTTAAACCCTCAAAAAGTCAATGTTTGGTGTGTTCGTTGTGCAAAGGGAATCATTGATCCATATTTCTTCGAAAATGAAGACGGCTATAATGGTACTGTCAATGTGGAACGCTATAGAGCCATGAGCAATGTCATTTTTGTGTCTGATTCGGACGATGTTGATGTGGACGACCTTTGGTTCCAAAGGCACTTAATGCCATACAGCCAACAAACAATCAATTTATTAACGGGAACTTTTGGTAAGCGCATAACGAGGGTTGCTACTTATATTTCGGGTCCGGCAATGAAGACACAATAATTTATCATAGGAAATGGTTATATTGTTTTTCAAAATATTCTCCTATACACTTTTGCATGCGCACAAACCAATTTTTGAAGCACTTTTTCCACTCCGATTGAGACACCTTGAAAACATGATTTTTGAACGCTTCAACAGCTGCTTCGGGCGATGAAAAACGTTGACCACGCATAATAGGGCGATGAAAAACGTTGCAAGGGAACAATAAGTAGACAGTGGGTGCCAAATCAGGGCTGTGCGGTGGATGGCCTATTAATTCGACATCATCAGTGGGCAAATAGCTCATCATTTCAGCTGATGTGTGAGAGCTCGCATTGTACTTTAGTGATGCAAAATGAACCGTCTTCTCTTATTATCTTTCCTCATTTTTTCGAACCTTGTTGGCAAACTGATGGTTATATACAACTCAGAATTGACCGCCCTACGTTCCACTAAATGCACTGTGGCAACATGGCCGGTTATACCGAAAAGGAACGCAATCACTTGCTTCGATGTACTTCTACCACGAACAACTTTTGCTGGATTTGGCTCGTCTTCGAAGACCCATACGGTCGATTGCTGTTTTTTTGGTTTCTTATGCATAGATCCATGATTCGTCACCTGTGACAATAGTATACACCGCCTTTGAGCTACCGCAGTTATACTTTTTCAACATCTCTTTGCACCAATCAGTACGAGCATTTTTTGGGCATTCGTCAAGCTATGTGGGATCCAACGTCAACAATTTTTTTTCACAGCCTAATGAACATGCAATATCTTATTGATGCTTGTCATACTAATGCCCAAGGATGCCTCAATCTCACGGTACGTCACATGTCGGTCTTGCTTAATCAGTTCACGCACAGCATCGATGGTTTCTGGCAAAGTGACCGAAGATGGACGTCCTTCGCGAATTTCATTCTAGACCGAACGGCGTCCGAAACTGAACTCCTGTTACCAGCGATTAACAGCGGCTTTTGATGGTGCTTAATCGCCAAAAGTCGAATATCTTATTGATGCTTGTCATTCTGATGCCCAACGATGCCTCAATCTCACGGTATGTCACATTTCGGTCTTGCTTAATCAGTTCACGCACAGCATCGATGGTTTCTGGCAAAGTGACCGAAGATGGACGTCCTTCGCGAAATTCATTCTGGACCGAACGGCGTCCGAAACTGAACTCTTGTTACCAGCGATTAACAGCGGTTTTTGATGGTGCTTCATCGCCAAAAGTCGAAACAAGTTGATTTAAACACTCTTGTCTCGATAACCCACGCCGGAAATCGTATAAAATCATCGCACGAAAATGTACACGGAATAATTCCATTTTTTACTGAAATGAGTTTTTCAACACACTGTAAACAAAACAATTCGCCCTCAAATGACAAAGCGTTCTAAAGGAAATTATGCTAAACAATGTCAAAGTTTTTAATGGAAGTTCCAGTTTGCATCTGGGAATACTAGTATTGTCAGGACCCGAAATATAAATAGCAACCCTCGTATCTCGGTTCGTGAGCCTGTGGCGTTGCCTTTAAGTTCGTGCGATTTAACACCGCTGCACTTTTTTTTGTGCGGTTCGCTGAAGTCGCTTGTCTATGCAGATAAGCCTGACACGATTGACGCCTTGGAAGAGAATATTCAGCGCGTTTTTGCTAACATGAAACGGTCCCAAATGCTGCAAAAAGTATTCAAAAATTGGTCCTCTCGACTGGAATTTATTCGAGCCAGCCGCTTGCTTGAAATCATTTTTAAAACATAATGGGAAACCCTTTCTTAATAATAAAGCTAAATTCTTGGCCATAACATTAAATTATATGCGGTTTTATTACTTCTTGAAATCCACACGCTGAAAAAACACCCTATAATAGCAATTAGAACAGTCACCCCATGATGTTTTGTCTCGCCTGCACACACGATGAGCTTGATCTATGATGGCATTGGGTCTGTTCCTTTACTTTTTTACTAGTTAAAATATCCCACTATCTAAAGAATTCACCCTTTGTGGGCACTTTTTTTATTTTTTCCTTTTTTACTTACAAAAAAAATATATATTTTTTGTCTATGAGAGTTGGTAAGCAAGCAGTTGAGTTACTCGTACTAGTGGGCACTGTGGCTGTGCTTTTGGTAACTTCTTAAAAACATGATTTTGACAAATTGTTACATGATGTTTTACCCAAAAACAAACGGACAACGAATACCAAAAATAAAGAACGAGAAAAAAATGGTTTCTTCATTTGGCTAGCATGGAATACTCCATAGTTCGAAATCACGTTTCACAATGAAATGTGCACTTTTTCCAGCGGAAATTGAAAATTATTTCCCGAATACACTAAAACCGTC
Organism: Hydrotaea diabolus; assembly: GCA_963513945.1. NCBI lineage: Eukaryota > Metazoa > Arthropoda > Insecta > Diptera > Muscidae > Hydrotaea > Hydrotaea diabolus. The sequence goes on from OY740719.1 coordinate 112,303,163, forward strand.
ATCATCAATGAATTCCTCTGCCCGAGAAAAGGCGGCTGAATATGATTACAGTAACTGCAAACTCCTATCGCATAATATCATCTTTGCCAGCATCTTCGCCCGTCATCAGCATCGTTCCAAGTAAGCGCGTGTGTGTGTGTGGCTAGTACGTAGGGGTGCATATTCGTATGCCGTACGTTCGATATGTGCGTTTGGAATTTCTGTTCTTTATTAAATGCGTTTCAAACTGATTATTACGTATGAGAAGAGCTATTATCGTAAAAATCTCTACTAACGCACCTTTAGCTTTGGCTTTTGCCTCCTCCGATAGGTGGCTGGTTGGCAGCCTGGCTGGTTGCTTGACTTATGCTGCTGTGGCTGCTGCCATTGTGCTACCACCATTCATTCCACTTGCGTTTTAGGCCTAAAGGCCACGCTTGCCTTGACTCGACTGGGTTTTCTGGCCGGATGAGTGCACATTTGTCCGGCCTGTAAACACCGAACGGAACAGCTACAAAAACAACAGCATTGATTCGGTCTGAAAGTCAGACTTTTAGCCTGAATATAAATGCAATTAGCTGCTGTATCTGCAGAAGCTGTTTGAATTCAAACAGTAAAAAAAGCTAAACACAAATACGTACGAGTATGGGTGTGTATGATGCACTCGTACGTATGTGGCGCAGTCTATATACGTGGCATATGCGGATATTTATGTGCTTGTGTGTGTGCATGTTTTTGGCAACAGGATAAAACACTTTTCCGTGCGATGGTTCTGCAATACGTTTATGGTTTAACCTTAAGACATTGATTTGGGACAAGATTTATAGAATGGCCTATTAAAAATTAGTATTGAAGGCTCGTAACGCTCTGTGTGAGACATGGCCAGAATCGGATGTAATGTGGCTTTCAGAGTCGCAGACTCTGATGTCGGTAAGGGCTTTTGTATGGAGGCGATATGAAAATATAGAGTTTTACCAGAGGAAATTGTAGGTCCGTAGGAAATTGTAGGTTTAATTTGTGGCTTCTGAAGCTGCAGCTCAAATCGTTAGGGACTTTTATGAAGGGCTAATCAAAACCATAAACCGATGTGGTCTATTTTCACCGAGATGGCTGTTTTTTTCGCGTAACGCTCCATAAGCATTTTAGTTTGAATCGGATCTTTTAAGTGGCTTCTTTAGCTCCAGGTTCTGAAATCAAGAAGGGTTTGTAATAGGTCTTTACGAAAATGTGGACCTTTAAAGTCCGGTTTTATACGAACTACTAATTGGTCGTCCATAACGTACCATGCAAAATTTAAGCGCTGCCGTGTTGAATTTGTGGCTTCTAGAACTGCAGAATCTCAAATCGGGAGGGACCTTTCGAAGAAATTAAATAATAAAAAAAAGTAGCAGCTTTACAAACCATAAAGTAGCAGCACGAGCGACCAACACGCATCTCTGGTGAAATCGGTCCGTGTTTTGGAATTGGGCAAAAGGAGAAATAACCTCGCTCTGGGAGACTGAAAAGCTCCTTTGCACTTTAAAAAATAAAAAATATGTTTAGTTCGTTTGTTTTATTTCGGTCTGTTGCTTTTACACATTGAACAGGGATTAAACCGGCTCAAGACCTCTTGCTTCTGTATTTAAATAGAAGACAAGTTTTTAACAAAATGGCAAAGTGACATTGATTTCCGTGGCTGCACACTACTTTTATCATGATTTCGGGTCCGTGACAACCCTCTTCAGAAAGCCTTGCTGCAATTGTTGAAAGTAAAACCGAACTCTATAAGGCCAGGCTCTCCACAAACGAATGAGAACTACTGTTGTAAACCTTACTTTTCAAGTTTTCTTCACACAATTGCCCACGAAAATACAATAAAAAATATATAAATTAGCTTTGAAGTAGTAAGCATAGATACTGAGTGGGCGTCGTAAAAATCTGGCCGTAATGTGTAAAAACAATAAAATTGTCTTGCAAATCAAAATATCTAAGTATATTCAGTTGATTGATTGATTTTTTTCTCGATTCATACAATTTTTGTGTATAAGTAGATCATTTCCGAGTCGATGACGGTCCTGGTTAGAAAGTTGAGAACAGCGTTTGTTAGTAATAGAACTAAAATTCAATAACGTTTGCTTATATTTGTATGTAATCCAGATGCATTTTATTCCATTTTATTTTAAAATTGTGAAGTCACCAAGAAAGACTCCGAGCCTCCGAGTTTGTTCTCTAGTGTGAGCGGGTCATACTTCATGGGGGCTATATAGAAAAGTGCGATATGATCCAATATACAGGGTAGTTTGTGAAAACATAAACAGATGTGGCCGAGCTTCAGTAGGTTCGTAACGCACTATTCCAGAATTGATTTAAGTGGCTCATTTTTGAGCTGCAAACCTTGAGATCGGGAGTAACCTTAGTACATGAATACTTCGAACGATATGGTCTAACAAACGGAAAACTCCAATCACATCATTTGGCTGTTTAAGCCTGTTTCAAGCGGCTAATGCCCTGACAAGGCATTAGCCGCTCGTAATGTCGCTTGCAACTTCTTAATGAAAACCCCCATTTAAATAATCAGATGTTCTAACTAGGCTTTGATTCTGAGTTAACATTTGTCCATGATTCAAGTATCACGAATTATATCCAAATGGTTGCGCTTATAAAAATAAATGTTCCTATTCCGTACAACGTGGCCCATGAAAGGACTTCACGGCTAGGTATGGTAATCCACCAAGGCATGATTTTTTAAGGAAGTTAACGTCTAGATTTAAAACATTCATATGTATCAATATATATTCTGAATTTAAGCTAAAAACTAGCACAACCATACATCTAGCGAATTAAAACCCCATAAAGTAAGATGCGATATTTTAGGAACTATTATGAATAAGAATTCTGTTTAACGAGAAGTTGAAATATTTCACACATACGGCCAACTTGATTAAAGTTCTTTGAAGATCGTTTACCTAAAAATAGAATAACAATGTTCGTTATCCTTTTATAATTCTGTGAAATTGCAACATAACAAAATCATTTCAAAAAAAATTCTTTTTTTAATCACAACACTTTCTCTGTCGCCATTTTAGGGTTAATCATGAAGGAGTAACGAAAAGTCCAATACCAACAGTAACAACAAATAAAATACTGATCGGCTCTTCATATTCTATTTACGCATTTCTTGTCTGTATGATTCTGAACATAAAAATTCATTGAAGAATTGTTTAAAGCCTGCGTCCTTGTTCCCGTCGTCATCATCATCAGCATCGCTACCATCATCACATGAATTCTGCTATACTGCGTAAGTACTTTAATCAAGTTTCCTTGGCCATTGCATAAACATTAGGTTGGTCCAACAATACTAATACAATTGAATAATACATGTTGCGTGGTCAAGTAATATTGATCACCATTCTAGTAAATAGCCAACAATATATAAATGTATGTGTGCCGCTTCAGAAGCTAAATTAATATCCGATCGTGCTTAAATTTTGCATTTTTTGCCAACTCGAGGAACTGCCTCTCTAGAAGTTACACTCTTAGTAAGACCAACTGTTTCAAAAGAAGATTTTACATTGCATAGAAACTAATCTCTTTCTCGTACAGTTGTCGGAATGTTGAGGTGGTCAGATGTTCTTATCTGGATTTGAACCTAGTTTTATTTGTATAAGAGTCGTGCACTTATCAATGCACGGCGGCCCACAAAAATTAATGTGGTGGGAAAAATATCAGTTATGCCAACGAATCGGTCGTCTTGGCACTGCAGGTCGATAGCAAATAGAACAAATTTTAGGGATTAAATAAGTTTGGACCAAAATTACTGCACAAATCGTTGAATTGTTAAACATTGCTACAATACGAGGATTGCTGTTTTTATTTTGGGTCCAGCAATAACAAAAATTTGTTTAATATTGATAATAGTTTTGTTGTTTTTCAAAATATTCTCCTTAAAGATTAATACACTTTTGCATGCGCTCAAATTAGTTTCGATGCACTTTTTCCAATCCGATCGAAAGACTTCGCGATGTAAAATGATACGTCTTCTCATATTTTCATCAACGTAATGTTGGATAGAAAAACTCTCAACATGCTTAAGTAACGGTCTCCAGCTACCGTAACGGTGTGACCGTTTTCTTCGAAGAAATAGTGCCCGACAATGCAGCGTGATGAAACTGCACACCAAACTGTAACATGAAGTAGATGCAAATCTGTCTAATGGAGTATCTGTGGGCTGAAAGCACTCCATATTTGAAAATTTTATTTGTTTATGTTGCCAGACTTGAAAAGACAGTTGAACATGTTTCCGCACTCTTCCAACATTGATGCTTCAAATGGTGGAAGAGAGCGGAAATTCCAAGCAAATCGGAAAGTCTGCTGCGTTCAGTTTGTTGTCCATTTAAATTTTATATGGAAATAAGTCCAAATCTTTATACCCATGTAAGCAAGCAAGGTTCTTGTCGAAACTCTTGGATTGTTTTGTATGGCAGCAGCTACAGCGCGATTGTTTCCTCCGTCCGAACTGAAGTTTTTCGAATGTAAGGTCTTCAGTTGACTGTCCCATGCTCGGCAAAATTGTTAACAAGTCTCATTATGCTCCATCTGCTCGGAGGACTGCCACCAAACGTGCGCATGTACTCTCTCTGAACCGAAACTACGGGCTCCAGTGCGTGATAGCGGCGGACAATCCAAATTCTCGTTTAGTGCCTCAGTTATTCATTTTTGTTTAATCTAAAAATCAAAAAATAAAAAATATAATCAAATTTATTAAATAGAAAAAAATGTTATAACTTTTTTATGTTGGCGGCTTTCATCGGCCACGCTGTACTTATGCCCAAGGACTCCTGAATATCACGATAAATCGCATGTGGGTCTTTCTGTATTAGTTCACGCACAGCATTGACGATTTCCTGCAAAATAACCGAAGTTGGACTACCTTCACTTAATTCATCCTGCAACGAACGAGCCTGCATTCTTTGTCCCAGCGATTTACAGTGGGTTTTGATAATGCTTCATCACCAAAAGTCTAAACAAATTGATTAAGACACTCCTGCCTCGATAATCCACGCCGAATATTAATGGATTAAAGAAAATGTAATTATTAATTTTTCTCAATTTATTATAGCAAAATCGAACTAGTCGTTCTCGAGTTATGTCAAACTACGTTTTTGCCAAAATTTTACAACTAAGCGAAAAAACATCAAGATAAGGAAAAAATGTAAAAGGTCATAAAAAACTGGCACATACGAACGCAAAACCCTTTGAGGGTTTTAATATACTGACCTAGTACCATCACCCTGACTTGGAATTTCTCACCCCCCAGATTGGCTGTTGTACTGTGTAATTGTCGTTTTTGCAAATCAATGTTGGTTTCTTTTGGTGTCATGAAGCCAAGTTGGTTTTTCCACTTCGAATGTAAATTAAACCAATGTTCGAATCAGCTGTTGCTGATAAAACCGATAACATTGGGTTTCATGACACCGAAGCATTTTTCTTATCATTTTCAAAACCAATAGTGACAACATTCGTTTCTATGACAGCCCTGACTAACCGATTTCAGTTAAACTATTTGTTGCTACAACAGGTGGTTATTACAACCAATTATAAGGTACACGTTACTTTAGTACCAGTAAATGGTGGTGACAACAGAGGTATTTTTTCTGAACAAAAAAATACAAGTTAAAAATTTAAATGAAGTAAGTGTCTAAAGAATCGTTATTGGTAATTTGATAGGACATTTTATGGCATTTTTTTGAAAATAACTACCTTCAAATGTTGGCAACTGTATTATGGAAATGAGCGTTCGGTGAGAAACGGGAAGATTCGCTGTTTTCGACCAAAATTTTGTTCATTGATGAGGCCCATTTCTGGCTCAACGGCAAAGTCAATAAACAAAATTGCCGCATTTGGGCTAAAGAGCAACAAAAAAAAGGTTCAAGAGGTGCCATTATACCCAGAGAAAACCGCGCGGTTTTGCGGTTTATAAGCTGGTGAATCATCGGTCCATATTTTTTCAAGAATGATAATGGCCGGAATGTAACCGTGAATGGCGTTTGCTATCACGCCATGATATCGGATGTTTTGGTACCTGCAATTGAAGCCCGTAATCTTGACGACATTTGTTTTAAACAGGACGGTGCCATTTGCCAAACAGCTGCTCATACAATGGATCTATTGAGGCCATTTCGAAGAGCAGCTAATTTTACGTTTCGACAGTTGAGTTGGCCGCCTAAATCGAGAGATATCACACCTTTAGACATTTTTCTTTGGGGTTACGTAAAGTCCAAAGTCTATGCTGACAAACCAGCTACAATTCAGGTTTTGGAAGCCAACATTACGCGTGTCATTAAAGCCATACCGGTCGAAATTCTCGAACGAGTCATCCAAAATTGGACCCTCAGAATGCAACTCCTGAGGCATAGTTGCGGCCAACATTTAAAGGAAATTATATTTAAAAAATAAATGCCATAGAATGCCATTTTAAAATTAGCAATAAAAATTTCACACTTGGTTTGATTTTTTTTAATTATTTTTTTGTTCTGAAAAAATACCTCTAGATGGATCACCCTTTACAAGTAGAAAATCAAGACTGGTATCTATTGTGCCGAAATCGTGTAAAATTAGTTCTCCATAAAAATTTGGATCACCCTAATATACACACATACGTACATACTTGAACACAGATTATGTATGTTTATATGCATGCGTGTGTGTGCGTCTGTATGTATTGCACTTTGTATTATTCACCCCTCGGGCAAAAATGATTTTTAACTTGATTTGCTGCTGATGTTGAAGCTGCCGCCGACTAATTCTGCTGTCTTGATTTCATTCTTAAAACTGCCTTATGGCCAAACAAGTCTGCATAAAGTACGGCAAACAACACAACAAAAAATTGTGCACTGCATCCTCCCACTTTTTTGTGGGTTCATTTCTTCTTTGACTCATTGTCGTCGTTCGATATGTACAACGTCCGAACATATGCCTGGATGCGAGTCTTAATGTACAGCCCTCCTGCAAGCGGTTAGATAATTTAGTTTTGAATCAACTTTTGTTTGGTAGAAAACTTCCTGACCAAGGACAAGAACGCATTCGACTACAAGTGTAGTCTGCAATCGACCAGCATTTTCTTGCCGCCTTCGTTGGCTGTCGTAATATTCCTTGAATCCTTGCCTATATTATTTTCATGTTGCAATTTATTGTATGTTCTTGTGATGTAGTGAACAGTGCACTTTTTTCGCCCTGCTTTTATTGTGTGCGGGAGACGTTTTTTTCTTTCGTGCCCGCCGTGTTATGACCACCACATCATCCTGGTGGCTGTTGTTGTTGTGCTTTTGGAAATGTGCCCTCGTTGCAATGTCTCGCAAGTGTGTTATGTGGTTGTTATTTCGAAAAATTCTGAAAAAATGAATGCTTCCACCTCCTCTTCCGGCTGTAGGATTGTTGCTTTAATTTGTGTTCTCCTTCAATTTGCAGCCGACTTGATTGTTTTGGCTTCAGTTTGCAGTCGGTGGATACAAGTTTTGTTGATTTCGGCCTGAATGTTTGTGGCCAATTTTTGAGTTTATCGCAAAAATTATGGTTTATTATTTAAGCAATTTCAGTGATAATAGCTTCTGATTGCTAATCTGATGCACATACACACTCTGCTCGTACGTATGTGCTCGTAAGTAATCTTTTGGATTCATGCTAAAAAGAGCGAAAACAAGAATTACACTTACTTTGAGGTTTATTAAAAAAAAGAGTATTGCCAAATTTGACTTGAGAGGAATACAGGCTTGGTAGTGAAATAATGGAGACCATGGGAAAAATGTCACTAACTCGGGTATATGGAAGATAAGACCTGTTGCAAGTACTTATAAGGCTACAGCAGCGTACTAATTTAAACTCATCTCACTAACGAAGGCTGTTATATATATTTCTGGCCTAATAATTAAAATGCGAAAATTTATCATCAAAAATGGTTTTATTGTTTTTCAAGTATTCTCCAGCATGATTTATACACTTTTGCGTGCGTTTAAACCAATTGTCGAAGCACTTTTTCTACTCCGATTGAAACACCTCCAAAACATGGTTTTTGAACGCTTCAACAGCATCTTCTGGCGACGAAAATCGTTGACCACGCATTTTTTCTTGATGTGCGAAAATAAAAAAATCCTTGGGTGCATTTGGCTCGTCTTCGAAGTACCACACGGTCGATTGCTGTTTTGTTTCGGGCTCATACGCACAGAACCCTGATTTGTCACCTGTGATAATCTTATAAACGTCTTTTGAAGCACCGCGATCATATTTTTTCCAAATTTCTTTGCACCAATCAACACGAGCCTTTTTTGAGCGATTGTCAAATTGTGCGGAATCCAACTAGAACAAACCTTTTTTACGGCCAGGTGTTCGTGCAATATCCAATGTATGCTGATGGAAGAAATGTTTAAGGATGCTTCTATCTCACGGTATGTCACATGACGATCTTGCATTATCAGTTCACGCACGGCATCAATGTTCTCTGGCACAACGGCCGTTTTTGGAGGACCTTCACGACCTTCGTCTTCGAGCGAGCGTCCGCCAAGATTGAATTCATTAAAACAGTTTTTCACTGTGCTATAGGACGGTGTTCCATCGCCATAACACTGATTTAAGTTCGTCGATGCACTCTTGCCGCGATTATCCACGTCGAATGTTGTGAAAAATGATCGCACGGAAATGTCCACGAGTTAATTCCATTTTTTTTGCCATATGGATTTTTTTAAGGCTCTGTAAACAACACAAATGATGGTCGTACGTAAAAACGTTCTGAGTACGTTTATGCTAAAAAAAATGTCTAACTTTCCAATGGAAATGTCAGGTGGCGCCAGGCAACACTTAGTGTTGCCTAGGTCAGAAATATATACTTATATAGCAACGAACATCTATTGTGATGTTGTGCAATATAAAAATACGAGATTTCATTATCTGGCCGCATGGATTTTGCCGAATTCTAGTGATGGCATTTTAAAGACTTCACCTTCCCACGAATTAAACCGATCGTATGAAATGAACTTATTTTCAAACTACTCCATTACCTCCATTTTGCTATACAAACTATTGTGCCGCACACATAAAATGTTGTATTTGTGGTATTGTGGGGGAAACTACCTATCGAATGCTTTTGAAAAACAACAAAAACTTGACTTCTGATACTGGGTCAAATGGAAGCCGAACGGAAAGAATTTCTAATTCCGCATTTCCATATTCTGTTTGGAAATCTTTTAACATAAATTAAATCCTTTTTAAATATTGCTTCCCACTTTTGTCGCAACGCATTTCTTTTGAGGGGAACTATATTGCGTGACATTACTATGCGGGAGGTCAATATGATAATTTTGCCATTAAAAAACAAATATCGTGACAAACAGACCAGAACAATGCACAAAACCACTGCAATCACAGCAAGAACACAAACAAATAACAACCCACTCACATACGAACGCGGAAAGTTACGCATACCACTGTTTGTTGCCACCAACACCTGAATAGGGTTATCCAATTAAGGCTGTATATTTTATGGCAAAGCTGAGTTGGGTACATAAAATGATCAAGACCCCAAAAAATTACTGGAATTTAAGTAATTTATTTTTGTTTGACTCTGATGCTTAATATACTTTTGACTTACATCCTAGAAACTTCTCTCAAATGGGTCAGAAGATTTAGTAAGAATTGATAATTTTTTTATAACAAAAATTTTAACATTTAAAAAACAATAATGTTTTTTTAAAGAAATAGTTTCTAAATCATTATTTGACTATATAATACGAGGGTTGCTACTTATATGGATTTTGGGTTGGCGGCATCATTGGACATTTTTCTTCGAAATTAAGCAAGAAGCCGTCGTTACCGTCAACGGTGCGCGTTTTGTTTCCACAAATTCCAGAGATACTAGGGTTGCTATTTAAATATCGGGTCCGGCAATTAAAACACAATAACGTATCATTGGAAATGGTTTTATTGTTTTTCAAAATATTCTCCTTTAAGATCAATACACTTTTGCATGCGTTCAACTCAATATTCGAAGCACTTTTTCCACTCCGATTGAGACACCTCCAAAACATGATGTTTGAATGCTTCACAGCTGCTTCGGGCGATGAAGAACGTTGACCACACATTTTTTTTCTTGATGCAAGGAAATAGGAGGAATTTCAGTGGGTGCCAAATCAGGGCCCATCAATTCGACATTTTGAGTGGTCAAATAGCTCATTGTTTCAGCTGATGTGTGAGAGCTCGCACTGTCGTGTCTTCTCTTATAATCTCTCCTCACTTCTTCGAACACTGTTGACAAACAGATGGTTGTATACCACTCAGAATTAACCGTCCTACGTTCCACTAAAGGTACTGTGGCAACATGGCCGGTTATAGCGAAAAAAAACGCAATCATTTGCTTCGATGTACTTCTTCCACGAACAACTTTTGTTGGATTTGCTGTTTTGTTTCGGCTTCATATGCATAGATCCATGATTCGTCACCTGTGACAGTGTTATACACTGCCTTTGAGCTACAGCAGTTATACTTTTTCAACGCTTCAAAGCATTCGTCAAATTAAGGGGAACAATTTTTTTTCACGGCCAAATGAACATGCAATATCTTATTGATGCTTGTCATACTAATGCCCAAGGACGCTCAATCTCACGGTCTTGCTTAATCAGTTCACGCACAGCATCGATTGTGTCTGTAAAAAATGACTGAAGTTGGACGTCCTTCTCGTAATTCATCCTGGAGCGAACGGCGTCCGAGACTGAGCGATTAACAGTGGTTTCTGGTGGTGCTTCATCACCAAAAGTCAAAACAAGTTGATTTAAACACTCTTGTCTCGATAGCCCACGTCGAAAATCGTAAAAAAATCATCGCACGAAAATGTTTACGGGATGATTCCATTTTTTGACTGAAATGAATTTTTCAACACACTGTAAACAAAACAATTCGCCCTCAAATGACAAAACGTTCTAAGTGAAGTTATCCTAAAAAATGTCAAAGTTTCCAATGGAAGTTCCAGTTTGCATCTGAAAACATTAGTATTGTCAGGACCCGAAATATAAATAGCAACTCTCGTTTAGTGAAGTGTCCCCTTTCATATGTCTCAAATTTCGTACAAATCGGTTAATACCATTTGTAGTGACCTCAAGATTTAAAGTAAAGCCAAAAATGCATTCTTAGCCATATAAAAGTTAAAAAAAAATATGAACGTATTGTTATGGTAGTGCAGACGACTATCATGAGGATGTAATGACTCTGTGTATAACACGCTGTTTTTAGCGCACCAGAAACGAATAAATGGCGTGAAGTAACCGCTTATGTCGGCGTCTAAACTTAAGCTGTGCCAACACCACCGACCGAGTATTGCTGAAAAAGACACAATTATTCCACACTGTTTATATCTTCAGCTTTCTAATTCAAAAATGTCAAATATCATTGACGTACGACGCCGTATCAAAAATGTATAACATCTGCCGATAAGGTGATAAATTTTGAGCCATCTTATACGAGATCTATAAAAAATTTTCACAACGCGAAAAATAAAATTAATTTTGCAGTTTGTCTAATTTTTGGTGACGGAACCTATGTTCGAATATCTGACCCATTTAAACATGGAAATATGTGTACCACAAACAATGAAATTTGCACTAAAATTCAAATATGACCCTATCCAACAAAGCTGGGTAAATTTAGTCCGCTCAATGGCACAATTACTTGACTTATGATTGGGAAAATATAATCCATTTTAAGGCAAAGGGCTAACCGATAGTCAGTTTTTTTAAAATACGGTTTTGACATAACCCAAAACGGTGGTCTCCTGAAAACCCTGTTTTTTTGGACACTAGTACTGGTGCCGTCATTTTTGTTCTGATCCTTTTATATAAGCCACCTTTTTGATAACCCTTTGGATATGTGAACAAATTGTAAAACAACTTGAAGGCATTGCGTATGAATTAAATATTTGTTGCTTAAACCAGCAAATAACCCATACGGACGTACGCTCAAACTGGCATACAAGAATGGACTATACCTACAAAAATGCACACACTCACCGAGCTCAAGACGCGATGCGATGTGTGCTATTAGAAGTGAAATACAACAGAAAATTAGCATAGAAATGACAGTTCGCAAACACACGGCCAGTGGCAGCTGGCTACAGTCAGTCGGACAGACTAGCTGAGAGAGAGAGTGAGCGAGGGGGGTGTAGAAAGAGTAAGAGCAGCATTTGCATTTTGTACAAAAACTTCCGGCAAAAGTTTTGCTAAAAGGAAAGTATCCATTCCTTTCTCAATTTCAAATCAAACAATCAACAACTGTAATTTAAGCGGGGAAAATATTCAAGACCGAAAGAAATGCGTGCAAAATGCAGTCAAATGGTGTTAGAAAGCTCAAAGAAAAATATCTGTGTTCCTTCTGGAACCCATATTCTTTATGCAGCGGGAAAAGGAACGTCGCAGCAAGGTTTTTGATGTCTAAACAAACCAGGATTTTATAGCAAAGTAAGCATCTTTCTTTTGGTAGGCCTGAGAAATGAATTTTGAATTACCTAGTAGTTTGACTATATTTTTCAATTTTCCTCTACTGGCATTCGAACCAACGAACTTCTGATTGCTACTCCGATATGCTACGTACTGCCACACAGAACCAAATTGTGTGCTGACGTCAAACGGCTGGCAATTGCTGTGATGACACCTTTCGAGCTGCCTTCACTCACCAGGCATGCCTTCTGCAAGAAGTGAGACAGGAATGTTTATTGGATTCCTGACATAGAAAATCTGCAAACCTTCACAAAGAATGCACCATCGAATGAGTATAGGAATGAGGGGGACTGATATATTGCTGGCCTAAAAATGAAAATGCGAATATTTATCATCAAAAATGTTTTTATTGTTTTTCAAAGTATTCTCCAGCATGATTTATACATTTTTGCATGTATCAAAGCAATTGTCGAAGCACTTCTTCCACTCCGATTGAGCCACCTCCAAAACATGGTTTTTGAACGCTTCAACAGCATCTTCTGGCGACGAAAATCGTTGACCCCGCATTTTTTTCTTGATGTGCGGGATTAAAAAGAAGTCATTGGGTGCCAAGTCAGGGTTTTACGGCAGATGACCCACTAATTCGACGTTTTGGCCGGTCAAAAAGGCGCTGGTTTGAGTCGATGTGTGAGAGCTCGCATTGTCATGGTGCACAATGATCCGTCTTCTCTTGTTCGTTTTTCGAATTTCTCCGAAGACTTCAGGCAAACAGATTATGGTGTACCACTCAAAATTGACCTCCTACGTTGCTCAAGCGGAACAGTCGCCACATGACCAGTTTTGCCGAAGAAACAGAAGACCCACTCGGTCGATTACAGTTTTGTTTCGGGCTCATACGCATAGATCCAGGATTCGTCACCTGTGACGATCTTTTAAACGGTGGTATTTTTTTTAAAATTTCTTTGCATCAATCGGCACGAGCCTTTTTTGAAGCGATTGTCAAATTGTGCGAATATCCAACGAGAACAAACCTCCTATACGGCCAGGTGTTTATGCAACATCGAATGTATGTTGGTGGAAGAAATGCCCAAGGACGCCTCAATCTCATGGTTTGTCTGGTATGTATCATGCATTATCAGTTCACGCACGTATGTATCTTGCATTATCAGTTCACGCACGGCATCAATGTTCTCTGGCACAACGGCCTTTTTTGGACGACATACACTACCTTCGTCTTTGAGCGAGCGTCGGCCACGATTGAATTCATTAAACCAGTTTGCTTTAGGATTGTGCTTTATATCCATTCAAAGATTTAAGTTCACCGATGCATTCTTGTCGTGATAATCCACGTCGAAAGTTGTGAAAAATGGTCGCACGAACATTTTCACGAGTTAATTCCATTTTTTTGCCAAATTGTTTTTTTTTTCAAGTCACTGTAAACAGCAGAAATGATGGTCGTACGTCAAAACGTTCTGAGTACGTTTATGCAAAAAAAGGTCAAACTTTCCAATGGAAATGCAGATGGCGCCAGATATATATATAGCAACCCTCGTAAAACACGCTCTTCTTTGAGAACTATCATGAGAAAGTGTGCGAGATCATTTTTCAGGTGCTAAAACTAAAACTAATAAAAGATCGCTAATAAAAAGATCTAACATCAGCGGACAAACTAAGTTCCGGCGGATTCCAATCAAGGGGGCGTTTATTTTATTCCAACATCATAAACACCAACTTTTATCTTCGGTATTAGTTAACGAGATATGGTCTTTCAAAGTTCAGAGTTGAATAGGCGGTGCCATGCCTTTTTGACGAATTTAAACACAACGTAAGCTAGTCATAGTGGAAGTCATTATGTTAAAAAATTTTAACGGTCGGTAATGTGATGGTCATCTATGCGATTTTTTTGAAATGGCGTGGCACCACCTAGCTTCATTCAGTTTATATAATAAAACAATCGGTCCATTACTTTAACCATAAATACGATTTTTAAAAGGCACCGCCGACTTTTCCACCGGGTTGTTTACACGCCAATATCATAATGTGAAAATTTCGTAACGATCGGAGTAAATATTGGTGATATATTATCCAAAAAAAAACCCAAAAAATACATATGTAGTGATTTTTCTAGATATCGACACAGTCCTTGTGTTGGCAAAATATATACGTCTTCACCGATTTTGTTCATTTTGAATACCCACCGTTTTAGAGGATTGACACAAACATCTTCAAAATTGCTACCAGCTTCAACAGTGCGACTCGAAATTTACTTTCCACATACAGACAGACGGACATTGCTAAATCATCTTAGATTTTTATGCCGATTTAAAAGAAATGTTCTTTTCCGATCAGTATTTTGAGGTGTTGCAAACGGAATGGCTTTTTTAATGTACTGTTCATCCGATGGTGGAGGGTATGAATACAAACATTTGCATAATTTCGTGTATTACGGGTCAATATGAAAATGTTGTCAAGAGGCGTGTTATCGGTATTTTTTCTATGAGGGTGTGTTTCTTTTCATACCTTCATCATAGTGCTTATAGTTCACGAGATATAGCCTTTAAAGTTTAGATTTGTGAAAGCGGGCCCCGTCCTTTTGTCCAATTTTAACTCAATATAATGTTTATTAATATGATAATTATTGATTTCATTCTGTGAAAATTTATTAACGATCGGTCCATTACTTTGACACATAAATGCGATTTTTAAAGAGTGTTATACCGTCAACTTTTCCTCTATTTTATCTTATCCTTTTCCTCTCTATTATCTCTATTATTATCTATCATGAGATATTGTCTACACAAGTTCAAGGGTGTGTGCTCGGTTCCACGCCCCCTATCCAATTTTACCATAAAATAGTAATTTTTACATTAATTTGATCCGCCCTTTTAGTGTTTTGATCTATACTACTCTCATCTGTTCCGAATATCAGCCACCTATACGAGGGCGACCGCAAAACTAACTGGCCTGGCACATTTTCTGTTTTACTCGCAACTTTATTTGTTTTTTAAAAGCAATCTTTAATAAGCTATCTGTCAAAATTTCCGAAATATTTAATTTCTTATTTTCTTTGTTACAGGTGATTGAAGTAAACAAGTTTTATAATTTTTGAAAAATGGAAAATAAAGAGTTTCGTGCGGTAATTAAGCACTTTTATGTGAAAGGTTATACGCCACAATTAATCAAAGATGAATTGGATTCTGTTCATGGTGATAATGCACCATCATACTCCACCGTGAAATCCTGGGTTCAATAATTTAAAATGGGTCGTCAAGTACGGAAGATAAACAACGATCTGGAAGACCGAAAACTGCCACTACTATTGAAAACAATAGAAAAATATTTAATGAAGTGACTAAAGATAGACGAATAAAGCTCAGAGAACTTGCTGATATTGTTAAAATACACGAAAAACAAGTTTGGAGATATATGATGAAAGATATGTGCCGCGTTTGTTGACTTTGCCTCAAAAAATTGTCCGTTGGACCAACTCCGAGGAACTTTTAGCGTTATATCAGCGTAATTCAATACTAGAGTTCTTGCGCCGATTCATTACTGTTGATGAAACATGGATCCATCACTACATCCCAGAATGCAAAGAACAGTCAAAGCAATGGATAGAAGCTGGTAAAAGTGGTCCCAAGAAGGCGAAAACTGTTAAGTCAGCAGGAAAAGTAATGGCCACAGTATTTTTGGATGCAAGGGGTATAATATTTATTGATTATCTTGAGAAAGGAAAAACTATAAATAGTGAATATTATTGTGCATTATTGGATCGGTTGAGTGAAGAAATCAAGATAAAACGACCGCATTTAGAAAAAAAAGTTCTTTTTCATCAAGATAATGCTCCTTCACACACTGCATTTTTAACTCAACAAAAACTGGCCGAATTACGATTTGAAATTGCTCCGCATCCACCATATAGTCCAGATTTAGCTCCTTCCGATTATTTCTTGTTTCCAAATTTAAAAAAATTTCTCGGTGGCAAAAATTTTCGTCCAATAGCGAGATTATTGCTGAAACTGAGGCATATTTTGAAGGTTTTGAAAAATCTTATTTTTCGGATGGAATTAAAAAACTTGAAAAACATTTGATGAAGTGTATTGAGTTGAAAAGAGATTATGTTGAAAAATAAATAATAATAACTCCAAACAAAGGGTTCTTTTTATGTTAGGCCAGTTACTTTTGCGATCGCCCTTCATGAAGTATTGCAGGTTTAAATTCAGTATTGTTGATTTTCCTGAGGTTGACCCAGTCCATGTGAAGTGAAAACGTTTACCTCTTGATCGATCTGCCTGTGGAAAGCAGATAAAAAGCCTGAATCATCTTAGATATTACGACATTTCAGTATACACTATACTTTATGGGGTCTCCGACCAGTATTTTGAGGTATTGTAAACGAAACGACTTGGTGAATATACCCTCTATCCTATAATAAGGCGTATACAAAGTACATTTATAACTTACTTCTCGCGTCAAAATATAAAAGTAGTCATATTGGTGACCAACGACTAGTATCAATACTGTAATGAACTTGTGCCGGCCTGTTTGAGTAATTTTAAGTCTTCAGCCAAAAAGCATTCGTCGTGGCAATTACTCTTTAATTTTTTTTAATACCTGAGAAATTTTCGGAGCTATAGAACTCTCCTTGTATCAGTGAGTATATAACATACTCACGTAAAAATCCGTGAAAATCCTTACCATTACGAGCTGCGGACAGTACGTACGGCATATCAGTAATTCCGTGACTTTTTCAACTTTCCTCGTAGTTATATGAAATGCAACACTGCTCCCATCAAGTACCTTCTGTTAATAGACTACTGTCAAATTTTGAGAGAGTTACGTCATTTAGTTTCTGTTGAACAGCTTTTCAAAACATACAACCTCGTAGATTTTGTAAAAAAATGGAAAAAAAGTGAATTTCGAGTGCTCCTTAAACATTATTTTTTGCGGAAAAAAGCCGGGGAAAGCTTGATAATTACTATGAGGACTCTGTACAATCGATTTTAATGGTAAAAAAGTGGGTTATGTACAGGCCTGTCCGAATCAATATAAGTATTCAGCCAAAAATCATTTGTCGGACCAACTTCTACTTCAGTTTGTTTTTTAACGTAGAGGTCAACGCTCTGGCGAATTTTCGGTGCTACAGAACTGTCGGTGTGGCGGTGAGAATGCAAGAGCAGATTAATAATTCCGTGACTTTTCGAATAAAACACAGTTTTTTTTGCAAAAAAAATTATACAACCTACTGACGTAAAACTGTTGCAAGCTGCTGCCAGCACTTATACAGGCCTTGATAAAAAATATTTTTTAATGCAATCCTAACTAAGTAGGTACTACCGACAGACACGTTTTAAATACGTTGGCGTTTTAAAGTATAGTGTTTTTAAAAACTGCATTATCACCCAGCTATCATAATTTTACGTACTTCTTTTCATGAGGCTATTACAAACATACTTGTACTCTAACCTTCTCAGCAAAGAGGGTGCCAAAGGCATTGCATTTCAATAACTGAAATAGAAATAAAAAAAGAAAAAATATAAAGCGAACGAAGGAGTTTAGTTGATGTTCGTACTGACAACGCTGCCCTGGCGGTCGATGGACAATTGGGTCAGAAAAACTTCAATAACTTTTGCAACGGTGGCATTTAATGTATAAGATATGCGCATAGTTTTATAGCAGCCAGCAACAACTACAAATCAAACAAAATGTCATTATTTTTTTGTATAACACTGTAGTTGAAGTAGGCACATGGTACAGTAAGGGGCATAATAAATCGCATTACCTTAAGTGCCGAGGAAAAATGCCCTTATTTCAAGCAGGAATGGCCAAGACGGCATTCCACGTAAAATCGACATAAAAACTGCACTTCTTAAAATTTACCTCTCCGATTTTAATGAACCTTTTCACTTCTATACACGTATTCTATTTTGCGCCATCTGACATTTCCATTCGAAAGTTTGACATTTTATAGCATAAACATACTCAGAACGTTTTGACGTACAACCATCATTTGTGTTGTTTACAGTCCCTTGCAAAAATCAGTTTGGCAAAAAAATGGAATTAACTCGTGAACATTTATGCGATCATTTTTCACAACTTTCGACGTGAATTATCAAGACAAGAGTGCACCGATGAACTTAAGCTTTGTATGGCGATGAAGCACCATCCTATAGCACTGTGAAAAACTGGTTTAATAAATTTAATCGTGGCCGACGCTCGCTCAAAGACGAAGGTCTTCCAAAAACGGCCGTTGTGCCAGAGAACATTGATGCCGTGCGTGAACTGATAATGCAAGATCGTCATGTGACATACCGTGAGATAGAGGCATCCTTGGTCATTTCTTCCACCAGCATATATTCGATATTGCATGAACACGTGGCCGTAAAAAAGGTTTGTTAAAACGTTCTCGCACAATTTGACAATCGCTCAAAAAAGGCTCGTGTCGATTGGTGCAAAGAAATTTTGAAAAAATACCATAGCGGTGCTTCAAAGGACGTTTATAAGATCGTCAGAGGTGGCAAATCATGGATCTATGCGTATGAGCCCGAAACAAAACAGCAATCGACCGTGTGGGTCTTCGAAGATGAGCCAAATCCAACGAAAGTTGTTCGTGGAAGAACAACTCCTTTTTCTTCGTCAAAACTGGTCATGTGGCGACTGTTCCGCTTGAGCAATGGAGGACGGTCAATTCTGAATGGTACACCACAATTTGTTTGCCTGAAGCCTTCGTACAAATTCGAAAAACGAACAAGAGAAGACGAATCATTGTGCACCGTGATAATGCGAGCTCTCACACGTCGGCTCAAACCAGCGCCATTTTGGCCGGCCAAAACGTCGAATTGATGGGTCATACGCGTACAGCCCTGACTCGGCACCCAATGACTTATTTTTATTCCCGCACATCAAGAAAAAAATGCGTAGTCTACGATTTTTGTCGCCAGAAGATGCTGTTGAAGCGTTCAAATACCATGTTATTTATTAGTAATCTTTTCTTAGGATCATATGGGCCGTTGTAAGATATAAATTAAGCCTCAACAGTCTTTAGAACCAGTGTTCGCCCCCAAAAAGTTATATTATGATAAGTGTTTCAACAAAGTGTAATTTTTTTTCGAGGTATTTTTGGTTTCCAGAGGCAACATTTCCCCCTGGCCGCTTTATCACAATTTCAATCCGAAACAGTATAAGACTATAAGCTATAATCGTATTAACTATCTGGATCTCAGGTCAGATTTCCTATTTTTAACAAACACAAAAATGGATGGACGATAGTGGCTAAATTGACTTAGAATTTAAGGACGATTGTTAATAAAGGGTGTTTTTAGACGTGTTTTCTTCAAAAAGAAATAAAAGGCATATAATTTAATGTTATGGCCGAGAATTTAGCTTTAATATAAAGATAAGGGTTTGCCATTATGTTTTAAAAATGATTTTGGGCAAGTGGCCGCCGCGACTGGCTCGAATAAATTCCAGCCGAGAGCACCAATTTGCGACCACTTTTTGTAGCATTCGGGGCGTCAATCGTGTCGGGCTTATCTGCGTAGACAACTTCAAATAACCGGCGGTGGTTAATCGCACGATCTTGGAGGCCAAGCCACAGGCCCACGACTCTATATAATGTGCTCACCAAAAGTTTCCTCCAATAAATTGATTGTTTCGTTGGCTGTGCCATAGCGCTGTCTTGTTGGGACAAAATGTCAAGATTACGGGCTTCAATTTCAGGTAGCAAAAAGTCCGATATCATGGTGCGATAGCGAGCACTATTCACGGCAACGTTCCGGTCATCATCATTTTTTAAAAAATGTGAACTGATGATTCCACCAGTCTATACGAGTAAACCTTGGTTTCTTTGGGTATAATGACACCTCTTGAGCCCTTTCTGATCGCTCTTTAATGCTGCAATTTTGTTTATTGGCGTTGCCGTTGCTCCAGAAATAGGCATTATTACTGAACAAAATTTTTGTCGAAAACAGCGAATCTTTCCGTTTCTCAGCGAACGCTCATTTCCATAATCAGATGCAAACATTTGAAGGAAATTATATTAAAAAATAAATGGCATAAAATGTCTACTTGAATGAACACTAAAGATTTCATACTTGATTTGATTTTTTTATTTTGAAATTAATATGATCAACCGCTACATACATACAAAAGTTGTGGTCCAACTAAAAAGCACAATGTTTATTGTAAATAAAACAAAACGTTTTCAGAGAATGAACTTAATAATTCTGATTATTTTAGAAGGAACTATGTCAATTATGTGTGAAATAAAATATCGGCCAAATGATCGCTAAGGCTTCGGTGGCATACCTCCATCCGATTACTTATATTTTCGGTGAATCTGAAACATAATAGAGGTTCAAACACGGATTTGTGGCAACTGGCACCACACATCGTCCAGGTTCATATCCTCAAATTCTGGCCACAAGAAGTCCGTTATGATGCGCGATATGGAACACCATTCAAGATTACTGCATTTCCGCAGAAGTATGGCCCGATGACGCCGCCAGCCCATAAACCGCAACAAACAGTGACTCTTTGTGGATGCATCAGTTTTTCAACAATCACTCGTGGATTCTCATTTGCCCAAATGCTGCAATTCTGCTTGTCAACGAATCCGCTGGCGTCGCTTTTGCTGACCAAAATAGTGTACGAAATGCATTTTGATATGGACGCCCATTTTCATAATTGTGTACCTCGCCATGGTTAAATTTGTCAAACACTGTAAGAAATAACAAATTAAGTTGGGCAAAAAAAATTGAAGTTAAGGTATGACTCACAATTAACATCATGCAGGTGGTAAAGGTGAATTGTATTGTCGTCGACAATTGTTTGAAGAAAATTTGAAAAGTGAGATTTACAACAGTAGTTATTAAACGTTTGCCGAGAACCTGGTCTTAAAGAGTTAATTTTTCCTTTCAACAATTGCTGCGAAGCTTTCTGATAAAAGTCGTCAGGTCGAGCAGCCATTTTGTAAAAAACTTGTCATATGTTAAAATTTAGATGCAAGAGGTCTCGCGCCGGTTAATCCCTGTTCAATCGTACATTATGGTTGGACCATCGTTTCTATAAATAGTTCGAAGTGTTACAAACAAAATAATAAATTAAGTGTACACATTAAACTTTGGTGTAATGTTTAAAATAATATGCCTTACAATTGGGTGCTCCATAACATCAACTTAATCCGATTACTTATGATCATCACTGTACATGCGTGCGTACGAGTATATATTTCTCCCCGCTCTGAAAAAACAAGAAAATGTAAAAAAAACATCAACAATTTTATATGAAACACGCAACATTTCGCACTTGTATTTTTAAAAAAAAAGTGAGCGAAAACAACTGCCGCACGTAGCATTATATAGACATTAGTCAATGCAACTACTGCGTGTGGTATGTGTGGCACATGTCAATAGTCTAAGCAAAGCTTCTGATCAGAGATGGTCCAATGTGTCTTTAGGAATGGAAAGGCTATTATTTGAGAGAAGTTAAATGATTTCTGTCTTTATGCTTTTCGAAAAAAATAATTTAAAAAGAACGAAATAGTCAATGTGGTCATTATACTTATAAACATAAAAAAGACTCAACTACGGACAGTAGGGGAATTCGAAATATATATTATACGCTGTGGGACTGAATAAATCTGAGCTTTGCATCCGAACACAAAGGAATTTGGCGAATGTTTTAATTATTGACTTATAACATATTCCATTTTTGTTAAAAACTTGTCTTCTATTTAAATATAGAAGCAAGAGGTCTTGAGCCGGTTTAATCCTTGTTCAATGTGTATTCCTCAGAGATTCAAAACTTTCTATTATTTTTATAAAACTATGCAACTTTTTAATTTTAACCAGTCAAAAGTTTTTTTGTATTTTCTAACAGAAATTATTTTTTCTCTTTGCAGATTACAAATGAACTTTTGAAAAATACGTAAAAAGAAATACGTACAGCAAACCGCAACGCATTTAAACTATTGAATTTCCTTTATTCTTTTCAACGATCATTTGTTCCGATGCAGCAAAACTGTCTCCTATCAGCTCCCATATCTTCCATGATTAAAAGTTTAGTGAGCCATTTTGGGGAACTGGTTTCAGTAGCCTACCGCTCTGGAAATGGAAATTATCGATATATTCGCACTGAAGACAACGCATAACCTTTGCGGGCGGCGGTGTGTTGCAAATCAATAAGTCGCTGTTCTGCATAATTGGGTATACTCAGAACAACATTGGCGAGAATTTTAATGTTGGATCTTAATTTTAAACCACTCAGCAAAAACTCAGTAAGTATAAGTACTACACATTACCTTTTGAATTGCCAGGTAATGACCCCTCATTATCCTCAGCATTATTTTAAAACCAATAATAAGAATTTGCTGATAATAGGTTAAATTACACAATTGCCGACCATCCCGACAGGGGTACTCATCGATATATTCGCATTGAGACAACGTGGAAGACAACTCATCCCGGCCAATTGGGTATACCCAGAACAACATTGGGAGAATTTTAAAGTTGGATTTTAAGTTGTGCCCACCCAGCAAAAACTCAGAAAGTGCAATTCATTACAATTTGCATTGTCTGGTCATAATCTCTCATTACCCTCTTCAATATTTTAAAACCAATAATAACTACTTGCTTTTAAACGGTTTAACAAGTGAGGAAATGGTTTCAGTTGTCGACCGTTCTAGAAGAGGTTCACATCAAGATAAAAGCATTGAAGACAACGCAGAACCTGTGCGGCGGCGTGTTGCACATCAATTCTTCGAGGTTCTGCACAAATGGGTATACACAGAACAACATTCACAAGAATTTTAAAGTTGGATCTTAAGTTGTAACCGCCCAGCAAACACTCAGTAAGTACGACTCATTGCCATTTTTATAACCATTTTACTTTGTAATCACCTCTCGTTACCCTCTGATTAGTTTAAAACCAAAAATATGTACTAGCTGATAATCGGTTGAATAAGTGAGGAACTGGATTCAGCTGCCGACCATCTTAGCAGAGATGCTCACCAAATATTCGCACTTAAGACAATGTGAAAGTTGTGCTACAGTGTGTTGCAAATCAACCGTACCCTCTGGCCAATTGGGTTTAACCAGAACAACATTGCCGAGAATTATAAAGTTGAATCGGTAAGTACAACACATTGCCATTTTTATTGCCAAGTTATGACCCCTTATTACCCTTTGTATTATTTTAAACCCAAAAATAATTACTTGATGACAATAGGTTAAATAAGTTCCTGTCGGTATGATGAGTCGCTTAAGTTCAATTAAAAGACTAATCTCTAAACACAATTTCGTTATTCAGTTCTCTCTCTGATTTTGCTCACAACCGCACGCAGATGGCATCGTACATTTAAACTATTGTTTTAAGATCTGTAAAGAGAAAAAGCAACAAATTACCATCATCAGGAATGATCGGCTTTGTCGCAGTGACTAGTACCTGCGACTCCTGGCCGTAATGTTCTATGATGAAATCCCTTCAGAAGTGTATTTTGATTTATTTTATAATTTCTCAAAGACTAGTTATTCTTGAGCTAACAAACATGCACTTATTCTTGGGCTTCACGTTTGCTTGCAGATAGTACTTTACTCCAATGCCATCATCACGTTAGAGTTATTTGAAACTGATCCCAATACTGAGTAGTAAAGACTTTAGATTTAAACTTATTGTAAGTAAACTTGGTAATAAGAGCTTTCGCAAAGGACATAATATTTAAATAGCGCATAAACTGCTACCGGTAAATCAATCCTAAATTACTCCGGCATACTGAAGATTTCTTGCCCCTTTCTGGAGTTTAAGCAAGATCGGGGTCCTAATTCACCCATACGCTATCGAACAAAGTACTATCGCAATCTAATTCGGTTTGTTGTGTAATGCGTGTTTAAATTTATCTAAATAAAGTTTTTAAATGTGATTTTGTCTGTTGGAAGCAGCATCATTTGTTATGAATTAATTTCCTTTTTTCATGGCAAACGAATTAGGATAGTACATTGTCCGTTAGCGAATGGACTAATAAGGCGCCAAAATTAAAACGTGACTATTAATGCGGCAGGTACTGAAATCCGTAGGGCCCTTTGCTATAAGGACTGCGTGAAAAAGTGGTCCAATTTTACATCCTTTGCATAATTTAGCAGGGATTTAAATTTCGGTTTGTAGAGCGGTAAGGCCACAATAAAGAAAGGCTTCTTTAATACGATATTGTAAACTTTCACTTTCGTAAGTTGCTAGTAAAGATCTATTTGAGTGTCCTAAAACCGGCACTTATGTTTTTATGTCAAAACTCAACAGTCGGTTTCTTAAAAATAGCTTAATTCCGACATGTAGGATTTTTGTTTCGGGATTTTCGTTTTTTTTTTGTTGTGTAAAAGCAAAAAAAAAAAAATTCAAATTGCACGTACGAAATACGTAACTACCAAAAATATTTTAGAAAGATCAGTCTTTAAGTGCGCCGATCGACACACCAGTTGATTAGATTTAATTATATATGTCTGTCCGTCTGCTGTGTATCAAAAGCTTGTTATGAAACTACAATTGTTGTCCGATCTTCATAATATTTAGCCGAAGTACATTTTTTGAACAAAGGATGGCTGATCATTTTAAGAAAATTGATAACAATTTACTTAATTAATTTAAGTAGATAAAGCTTCCACACATAAATTTAGATGTGTCTTTAGCTTTAGAGGCCACACGTTACATCCAATCGTAATTAAATTTAGGAAAGTTCATTACGATCAGTAATCAGTTTAGATAAAAATTGGTCATACCGATCCACGTTTTGATAAGGCCCTAGTAAAAGACCCCTCCCAGTATTACCTACAACCTCACTAGAACAAATATATGTTAATTCCGATTTCGATCGAATTTGGCATACTCTATAACGATAAACAAACAATCGGCCTTCGCCCGATTTGTATCATTAGGGCTCTTTTTATATAGTCTGGGGTCCGAAAACGGCTTCAATATACAAGGCTATATATTTAAAATTACTACAATATTTTCTCACCAAGACAAAAATAAAACTATATTTGCAGTTTGGCTAAATTGACACCCCATGCCCGAAATGCTGACCTATTTTAACAAGGGCATACTTATAGATACCAAAAACAATAAAATTCTCACACAATACAAAAAAACAGGTACTGATGTTTACTTGTTGCTTGATTTTTATTATTTATATCCAATATATCAATCGTCTTCGACGATCATGCTTAGAGAATATTACATTTTAAACAAAACAGTAAACTTCTTTATTTCTTCTATTTTGCGACTAAAACACTGTTTACAATTGGCTTTTCTACACATGCAGATAAATTGTGTATAATCTAGTCAGTCCCTTCTGACTTTTGCTATTTTTCTTGTTTTTTTTTAATAAAAACCAAACCTCATTTGATTTTATTGCATTTATAAAGTCTAGAAATGGGGACAAATACTTCACTTCTGATTGGGAAAATATTTTCCATTCAATGCTGGATTTTTACTTTTAAAAAACCGGACACGGTTTTGGGAAAACTTGATAGGTTTATGGAAGGTCGGGCTTGCTCTCCACAGAGACATTTAAGTTATATTTAATCTTTAGTTAAAATTGAAATGAAAAAGTTAAAATTTGTAGAAAATGTTTAGCCCGTTTGTTTTATTTCGGTCTGTTGCTTTTACACATTGAACAGGGATTAACCGGCTCAAGACCTCTTGCTTCTATATTTAAATAGAAGACAAGTTTTTAACAAAATGGCAAATTGACATTGATTTTCGTGGCTGCACACTGCTTTTATCATGATTTCGGGCCCGTGACAACCCTCTTCAGAAAGCCTTGCTGCATTTGTTGAAAGTATAACCGAACTCTATAAGGTCAGGCTCTCCCCAAACGAATGAGAACTACTGTTGTAAACCTTACTTTTCAAGTTTTCTTCACACAATTGCCCACGAAAATACAACTAACGTTTGCCACCTCTAAAGAGACTCCACATCCAGAGAATGTTATTTAATGGTAACTAACAAAAATATTTTTTTCAATTTAAATTTATAAATTAAATTTATTTTTTAAATTTTTCTATGTAAAATATTCCTTACAATTCGTAGGAGAATTTATATTTAGAAGACTATTTCTTAACCAAAAATACTTTCTTACTATATATTCCCGTAGGAAAAAAATAGGTGGATCGGAAAATGCTGTCAATTTGTTAAAGAGGTCCTTATTATGCCTTTGAACGTGTTTTGTATACAATTTGTTAAGAAACTCCTGTGCTTCTTCAGAAAACTCTCGAATTTGGAAAATTCCGGTATTTTGGCCATGCGCCAATATTTAAAAGACTATCGGGGTCAACTTCTTTTGTGGATACATTTTCGCTGAAAGTGGTAATGTTTTCAATGCATATTATCCATATTTTGTAGAAATGACTTTTTCTTTGAAGTTCAAAATATTCATGATCGTTCCCAATCTTTTCACGATTTGATTGTTAGTTCCAATAATTCTATTTACTGCCTCATCATTTTCAAAAAATCTCCTGGAAGTGTTTTCATCGTTTGAGTTTCCGCATCCGTCTTGGGACAGCCTACTTTTAGTCTAACTTGGTAAAAAAAAAAGCATCCTGTTTGTTCTTCTTTTAGATCTTTTCTCTGTCTTTAACTGATGTATTTTACTTGGAAATTTTATTTCTCTTGTGGTAGGGAATACCTTATCCTTGCATGCAATAGTGATATTTCATATTCGTAGAATCTCTCAAATTACCGAAGTTGTATCTTTCAAATTACCGAAGTTCTTTTAAAACTTTTTTGAAATCGGACATGACAATGTTAAGGTTGTAGTGTTTTGACCATCCTGTGTCTGGCTCTCAGGTAGCAAACGACTTAAAATAAAACTACAAATCAATAACATAGCAATTGGGTTTCCATGAATATGCAAGGGATGCGCGCCATACAAATTCTGGAACCATGTTTTTTGCTCTAGTAGCCAATGTGCCGCCTAGAGGCAGATAGAACCTTTTAAACTATATATAGGCATAATCGAAGAACATATTTTAAAAATACGGCAAATATAGAAAAATATTTTTTTTATCTCCGTCAAAGTGGAAAAATATTAAAATAATAGTTTTTAAATAGTGATTTACCTAAAGAACATACAAAGCAAACATTACATTTTTTTAATTTTTATACATTCAATAAATACATCAATCAATAGAAACAAAAAAAGACGATTAGTTTTCGTGATATAACACCTGAAATCGGACCAAATTACCTAAAAATTGTCTGTATTTTTGGAAAACCAAAATCGGTCAAATTTAAACGTTTATATCTTCTAATATCATTGAAAGTAGCAAATTTGAAATCGTTTAAAAATTTCCTATAAGATGGGTTTGCTTACATGGTTTGCACATGACATGATTGTTTTTTTGCAACATCGTTTGCCCTACGCAGTGGCGCTGCGCGACGTTTCCACGAACATGTCAGACGACTCCTAAAACACATTTTTTACCTCGACGAGCATGAGAGTCGATTTCTCAAAAACATTTTAGTTTCACATTTCGGCTATCAATTTTCATTCAAATTGTAATAGATTTTCACACGAAATCCGAAATAGATAGAAGATTTTAATTGTATATGTGACAGCGCATAGAGAAAGAGACCTAAGGGTAAAAAAAATCAATTTTCATTTTTTTTCTTTTTTTTTTTGATGTGGACAACATCTGCGCATCGAATGAGACCGATTTCATGCCCCAAAAATGTTCCCTCCCAGAGATATGCGCGTTTTATGAAAGTGAAGTCGACGATTCTAAGCGCAAATAGAAAGGGACCTAACCTTTAAAATGGCTCTCCTGACCAAAATTTTTCTTCAACTTTTCACTTTTTTTTGATGTGGACAACATCTGAGCATCGAATGAGACCGATCCCATGCCCCAAAAGTGTTCCCTCCTAGAGATATGCGCGTTTTATGAAAGTGAAGTCGACGATTCTAAGCGCAAATAGAAAGCGACCTAATCTTAAAAATGGTTTTCCTGAACAAAACTAGTTTTTAACCTTAGGTCCCTTTCTATTTTGCGCGTGAAAAGGAAATAGTTTTGAAAACAGACGTACAAGTAGTTTAATAAATACTACAATTTTATTAATTAATCTATTCCGGATGAGATCTATAAGTATAGCCTTTTTTGGTTTATACTCCAATTTGTATATCTAGCAAAAATTAATAAATGATTTAAATATGCAAATCATTTGTCACGCCATTTTTAAATATTTTTTAATTAAATATGCACTTGTTTTGATCAACATTGAGAATTGTTTGTTATATCCTTTTTTATGTCCAAAAATTCAAGCAAAAAGCTTACATTTTCTTAACTATCAGAACCCTCTATTACCCAACACAGTCATCTAATTGATATTCGCCAGAATGTAGGCCTTCATTAGGCCGTAATCACCCAATAATAATCCCCGTATAGGTTTTCTTTGTCTACTGCAAATGGCGAAAACGTACAACATCGCACGTTTGCCCAATTGCCAGTTAGTTGCATGTTGTCGACATTCGTCCAAACGTTCATACGATGTGGTCTATCAGTCGGACGGTAGGCTTGTTATAATAGTCAGCCGGACATAAACATTTCAGACGACAATGTCTGAATGCAAAAAGTGTAACTGTTTCTGATTGTCTTCGGCTGAGCTGCGCCGTGTATGTGCCGGCAATTGAATTAAAATTACTGCGATTTGTGGCAACACAAACATCCGAATCAGTTAAGAAGGCATATAACAAATAGTCATCAAAATGCATTATCAGTTAACAAAACAGTTGCCAACACAATTCGTTAGATACGATAACTATGCGTATCTTTTAATGTGTGTGTGTGATTGTCAGTGAAACGGCATTCAATTGTTGCAGTGGCAAACATTAAAAGTCACCGAATTATGTACTTGCCGCAATTACAAGCTGCTGCTAAAGACGCACACAAACACTGAAATTGTTTCATTCGCTGTGGCATGTTGACGTTTTCAGATGATTAGTTGCAAATTTGTACGTTCGAATGAGAAATTTCTCAAAATCACAAAAAAGCAATGAATTAGTCTTTTAGAAAGTAATTTGTTTAATGGATTTAAACTTTTTCCTGGGGTGACGTGTAGCATAGACAAATGTGATAAGTGATAGCAAGTGGAGTGCGGCCTACTGTTTAAGTTATTAAATTTCCTGAAGATTCTATAAAATGAACAATCGGGGAACTCCTCTCAAATCAGTCGGCTTTGCACGACGATAGAATTCTTATATAGGCTGATCCATCTAGAGGTATTTTTTCAGAACAAAAAAAAGATATAAAAATTCAAATCAAGCGTGTAGTCTTTATTGGTAATTTGAAAGGACATTTTATGGCATTTATTTTTTGAATATAATTTCCTTCAAATTTTGGCCGCAACCTACGCCTCAGCGTTTCCATTCTGAGGGTCCAATTTTGGACTTTAGGTAACCCCATAGAAAAAACGTCTAAAGGTGTGATATGACTCGATCTAGGCGGCCAATTCACCTGTCCAAAATGTGAAATTAGCTGCTTTTCGAAATGACCTCTCAATAGATCCAGTGTTTGAGCAGCTGCATGGCAAGTGGCACCGTCCTGTTGAAACCAAGTGTCGTCAAGATTACGGGCTTCAATTTCAGGTAGCATAAATATCGATATCATGGCGCGATAGCGAGCATCATTCACGGTTACGTTCCGGCCATCATCATTTTTGAAAAAATATGCACCGATGATTCCACCAGCTTATAAACCGCACCAAACCGTGGTTTTCTCTGGGTATAATGGCACCTCTTGAACCTCTTCTTGTTGCTCTTCAGGCAAAATGTGGCAATTTTGTTTATTGCATTTTGCCGTTGAGCCAGACATGGGCCTCATCACTGAACAAAATTTTGGTCGAAAACAGCTGATCTTCCCGTTTCTCAGCGAACGCTCATTTCCATAATACAGTTGCCAACATTTTAAGGTAATTATTTTCAAAAAATAAATGTCATAAAATATCCTTTCAAATTACCAATAAAGAATCCACACTTGATTTGAATTTTTATATTTTTTTTGTTCTGAAAAAATACCTCTAGATGGATCACCTTTACTTACTGACCGCGACGTTTTGTTTAACATCAGCTCCGAACGGCTATACATCGTATAGGGAAGCTTATACGAGTATGACATAAAGATTAATCTCTTACCTTTAATGTAGCCGGCGTTTACTAAGCGAAAACCCGCCGCTGAAAAACTGTTAGATGTTCAGGCAAAAGTACTGACCCCTCATTACCTTCTGCATTATTTTAAAACCTTAAACTTACTTGCTGATAAGCGCTTAGATATTATTGTTGATAGTGAAGTTATATGAGCGGTATATTGATGTTTATGATATAGTTTAAGCGGAATGTTCCGATAATACAACAAATGTAGAAATTTATGAAGAGGTTGCCGCAATTCTTAATTGAAGAGCATGATTTTTCGCCAACCCTAATAAAAACGTGTGAAAAAGCTTGGGTCATGACCGACTGTGTTATACCTTGTACTTCTACGTATGCAGGAAAATCATTACCAATGGGTTTTGGACCCATTGGCATGCCTCTTTGTATGCCCGGATTTTAAAACTAGTTTTACATATGAATTTGTGAGAATATTTCATTATTTTTTGTACCTTCATAATTATGTTGAAATAAGGTAGATTTTCGAACCGTCTTCAGAATTTGATCGAAATCGAAATTAAAATGGATGTTCCAGGACGGTTTGTGTAAATCGAGAGGGATCTTGTACTAAAGCAATATTAAAACGTGGACCGATATGACGTATTTTTGTTCAAACTGGAAACTGATTGATCGTAATGAACTGTTCCAAATTTTATGAAGATTGGAAGTTTTAAGTGGCTTAACCTAAAGACATAAAATGGGTTAAACATATTAACGCTATCCATACGGAACCGATTTGCTTCAATCAGCATCAATAGCAGCCGTCCTTGGTTCAAAAAACATTCTTGTGCCCGATTTTGTTCAGATTAGATGTAAAATGTGGCTACTGTAGCTAAAGTCATTAAATCGGTTAAAGATATACACGGGAGCTGTAGCTTGCATGAGGCATTTGAAATTTGAATCGGCTGTAAGACAAAGTACTGATAATTTGTTCAAATTTCTAGTTTTATTTGAAAGGTTGAACTTTGTCATTTAATAATGAAACACAATAACATTCTTATGACTACCACGACTGGCTCGGCAGTACCTCATCCGATTAACCCAATTTTTCGGTACATTTTCAATTGTTTTAGGTCGAATCTCTTTTCAATTGTCTCCGGATAATTTGCGTAACACTTATATTCCTGCAATTTGAATGGTGAATGTCCTTTGTCAAAAATATTTAATCGCGCAGTGAATAAAAGCAATATACGTCAGCTGCTGCTGAATTATGCAGGGAGCACTAAAAACAATATGAATAGTGGGGCTAACGACCATAGAGGGCGTGGATTTGAAAAATTACTATGCCCCCTCTCCTCGACACTGTGCTACTTAAATGAAATTTTATTAAATGTCTGCTCATGTGGTCGGATAAGTTCTGCTGTATTGTCTCCCTATTTTCTACTCATGTGGCAGGCCTTCGGCCGGGATAACAGGCTTTCAACAATGGTCAGACCTAATCATGGAACTCGGGACGTTAAATCCTTCTGCTACTGATCATATTTTCGATGTTCGTGCTGCCAGCCTCAATCTAAAGAATATGTGATATTTTGTTTTCTCCATAATTAGTCATGCCGTTTGCAACAGCTCGAAATGTTAATCGGAGACCCTATTATATCTTTAATTGATCGCCGCAAAATTCTAACACGATCTAGAAATGTGCGCTCGTGTGTCTGCATAGCCAAAACCTGCAATCAATAGTCAACGGACATATCAATTTATAGAAAATGTTGCTAAAAATCCAAATACAAAGTAATTTTGAAGTTTGAGATTCGGGCGCATGGTCCCAAAAACAGACAATTAATTTTTGCGCGTTAGTAGCGAAATGTCGGCGAAGGCTGCATAAGGTTCGGCCCGGTCGAACGTTTTTGCTTGTTTTTTCTATGGGTATTCTTCACTTACGGAACTATTTTTACCGGCTAGATTTGAACCTGGGCTTTCACACTAACCATTATACCACAACGGCCCACGAATCCATCAGAAGACTGTCGAAATTCCAGTTTACAACTAAAGTGAAATCTGAATATAGCCTATGTGGCCAAATCGATATGGTCCAAATCCATTAGATTATTTTTAAAGTAGGTGCATATTTAAAAAGGTGAGGAAATTTCAGAGTTTACGTACGTAGTCGAATCGAGAAACAAATGTTACACACATAGGTCGGTCCTTGTCCAAAAATGGCCCGAAAGGTACCTTATAGGCACACATCTGGATTTGTGAAAAAATTTTCCCGTTTTGCAGTTTCTTGCGGAAATTGAATTGAGTACCCATATGTTCATTGTAGATGAAGTCTGAGTTTTGCGTCTCTAGGGCTCGTAGATCCGAAACTCGATGATTCGTAAATAAAGACAAATCTAAAAAGGTACTGCATATAAGGATTAGTGAGTACACACATGTCGATGTTTTAAAGGTTTTTTTAGCGCCTAGGGATCGATTTTTAATCCCGTAGCGCCCTTATGGTCGATTTTTAATCCCGTAGCGCCCTTATGGTCCCCCTATGCCCGTCAGCCCCACCACGCGAGTACTCGCAAAATAGAGTACGAAAGTACTCTATTTTGCGCCATTCACTAATTCTAACCAAAGATCTGTTTTTGAATTGTATCTTAAAAAAATATTGCTCACATGGTTTGGAATGCTTTGTACCAAGTATGGATTATTTCGTTTGAAATACTTGCAATACCAGCAGCACACGCTGCACAGATTATTCAAGTTCTGATTGGCTCTTTGGTATTGTCCTCAGGTAGTTTTCATAAAAACCTGAAATTTTCAATCAAAAAGCAGTCAGACTACTGCATCTGTTAGAACTTTTGTCCAGTCGGCCATTCTTCGACGGATTAGGAGTGATGTTTATTGGTCGTCGTCCTGTTTAAACATAAAACCTTCTTCAGCATATGCTTCCCAATTAAAAAAATGTCCAATATCGAAACTTTTCACCATGTTAAGCAATCCCATTACATGACGCTGTGTAACTGTTTCTTTTACAGAGTCTATGGATATTGTATCCAGATTGGCGCCAGCAATAGTGCTCAGCATCGAAGTAAATATTTTAAATTTAGACTCATCTGTCTAGCTTGCTCGTTTCGAATTATTTACAGTTCAATTTGGGTATTCCGTGGTGATGTAAGACATGCTTTTACATTCTGCGCTGTACGGAAATCAGCCCAGGGGGAAATATTAACTTTTAGGGACTAAAGGTACCTCGGAAAAAAGTATGTTCACTTTTTTTTAATTTATTGCTTAAAAATCATAATTTTTTGTAGATGAACAGTTGTTAAAATGGGTACTGATAGTAAGGACACACTTAATACTTTAAAAAGGGCATAGTTGCTGAACGTTTAGGTTCACGTGGCCCGCAAAACTTCCCGCATAATCAAAACGGGCGATCAGAAGACAATATTAGCATATGTGTGCTGAAATTACTTATAAAGCAAATTTTGCTACGAATTTAAATATTGAGAAATTTTGAACTTTTGGCTGAGAAGCGAACCGAAACGGGACAATTATTTGCACTTTAGTAGAGTAGGGACGGAGGAGGGTATATAAGGTTAGGCCTGTCCGAAGCTAACGAAGGCCTTGTCAAACCATCCGCTAAAATAGCTCTATAAGGCGCTAAGCGAATCTATTTTTTTATTCCGGTCGTTATAAGACAAGCAGCCACTGTTGTTTAAAGTTTTTTTTGTAACCGGCTGTTATCTCTATAGGAGCAATATTTCGAGGTTTCTGGACTCTTATAACCGCTGATTGTTTCATATTAATTTGCCAGGCTATTTTCTGTCTTCGAATTAAAATTAACATATGATTCGTTAATTTTTCTTTCTAATTTTATAGCTTTAATTTTAGGAGTGTTCTCCACTGCAGGATTTTCCATTAAGTACGATACATAACAATTTTATTTATTAATAAAACACAGAATATTTAAGATATAGAGATCAAATTTATTCCAAGTGTAGTACAAATGTTACACTTAAAGAATTAAATTCGATTCCAGTCATATGACCACCACGATTCCGTTTACAGCAATCTCTTCTTTGGGTCCAATTTTCCACCACTCTTGCATACATTTCGACCGGAACGTTGGCAATTTCGCGTTGGATGTTGTCTCTGAGTTCGTCTAAAGTAGATGGCTTCTTGGCATAGACCAATGACTTGACGTGGCTCCATAAAATGAAATCCAATGGCGTTAAATCGTTTTAACGAGGTGGACCATTTCTCGAGATAACACGTTCATCGAATTTGCCTTTTAGTAAATCGATTGTAAATCGTGCTGTGTGGCTAGTGACACCGTCTTGTTGAAACCACATATCGCCGATGTCAAGCTCATCCAATTCCGGCCAAAAATAATTTTCTAACATGGCACAATAGCGCTCTCAATTGACAGTAACATATCCATTGTTTTCATCGACGATAAAATACGGCCCAATCACACCTCCGGCATGAAACCCACACCACACAGTAGTTTTTTGCGGATGCAATTCCGGAGCAGTCAATTCAGGCGACCGTGGAGGCCAATCAACAGCACCATTTCTTGAAATAACTTGTTGTGGAAAGAGTTCTCGCAGTAATTCCATTGTAATCCTGGCTGTATGCGATGTGGCACCGTCTTGTTGATACCACATGTTAATTAAGCACAAAGCATGCAGTTCTCAATCATATCACGATATCGCTCCCCATTGACAGTTACCGTTACGCCGTTTTCATTTTCATAGAAGTAAGGACCAATGATTGCTCCTGACCAAATTACACACCAGACTATCACTTTTAATGGATGCAAAGGTGACCGATGACTAATTTGAGGGTTTTTCATTGCCCAGAACCGAATATTCTGTTTATTCACATATCCATTCGAATGAAAATGTGCCTCGTCACTCATTATGATTTTTTCATGGAAATTAGGGGTTGTCGTGGGCGAGCTGTAGCATCCTATTGGCATATGTACGGCGGCGTAAATGGTTTTGTGGAAGAAGCTCCTGTGTCCACTGAATTCGATGCAAAAAATCGTAACAATTAACACTGTGCATATATACAGGGTGTCCGCGGGGAAGGTATATTACAGGGTGTCCGTCGGGAAGGTATACTACATTGATTGTTTATAATTTTTGATTAAATGAAAGAGAATGGATCTTTTATTGATAAAAGTTTTATCTCATGTCGGCAATTATGTATGGAATTCAATATCAGATAAATGTCCGCCTCTGTTAGCCTCACAAATGCGAGCCCTTTTGAGCATATTTTTCATTACATTCAGCACGGCGTCGAATTGAGGTTGATGGATTGTTTTGAACACTTTCTTGAGCAGCAGTAATGTTTTCAGCCGATCTTGCAGTACGTTGTTGTTCATGCTTGGGCCTATCAGCTACAGAACCTCTTTTTTCGATATCATTCACTACACGATAAATAGTGCGTTTTGTTGGCACGTTGTTTCTCCCAACAATTTCACGAACCTTTCATCGTCATAGTAATCGATGTGTGATTTTGATAAAATCTTTTAACGATTAAAACACGTTGGTTTATCGAATATTTTTCCATAATAAATTTCCCACGTCTCTACTTTACGACTGCCAAATATGAATTGTCAAGAATAATGTTTACCAAAATAGCGGCAAAACAAAGTAGTATACCTTCCCGGCGGACACCCTGTTTTTGTCATTTATGCTCAGCATACTGATGGGCCTTAAACTTGAAGCTTATTTAAAATTTTTTCCTTGTTTCAAAATTGGAATGACCTTACCAAGTTTGAATTGATTTGGAAAGTGGCCGTTACACAAACACCAATTGAAAATAGTTACAAATTGACTAAAAAACATATTTGTCATTTGTTTTCAGAACACTGGTTTAATTGTTGTTTCTCAAATTCTTGACATAATATTTCACCTCTTCTATGGTAGTCAACTCAACTGTGTGGTTAATGATATCTTGAAAGTCCAACAATCTGACGCAGCGAGAGACGCTCCGATCAGCTGTTTTTTTTTTGTAATTAACCAACACTCATGGGATGCCCCCTATACATGCGGTGCATTGCGTTGGCGAGTGGAAAGTGAACGATCGGAGGGGGGAAAGAGGGAGTAATGTTTATTGACACCTGTCTTGAAGTTCTGGATATCGCAATAAGTGGGAAAGACATTTGCCGGAAGCCGATTCAACATACGGACTGTACGAGCGAAAAACGAATTTGATCTGTAGTGTATAGTGCGGTCAACTGGCCAATCGATAACAAACGGGTGTGAATTCCTAGATAGTCGCGTATCCCTGCCGAACATCCTCACGTCAGGAATAAGGCGACGGATGTCTGATGAACACACACCATGAAAGTAACAATAGAACAGCGTCACGCAACCCAAATTCCGACGATGCTCAAGGGAAACAATAGAGTTGGATACTCTA
This sequence comes from Hydrotaea diabolus, assembly GCA_963513945.1. NCBI lineage: Eukaryota > Metazoa > Arthropoda > Insecta > Diptera > Muscidae > Hydrotaea > Hydrotaea diabolus. The sequence goes on from OY740719.1 coordinate 112,340,141, forward strand.
CTGTCACCTATTAGCACCATCGCTCTCCTTTGAACTCGGTCAAGTAGCTCCAAGGATGATTTTGGAGCACCTGCGCATATATGGGAGTTGTAATTCATCTTCGGCCTGATGTAAGTTGTATAGATATTGAAAAGATCAGAAGGAGTGAAATATTTCTTGCACCGCTTTAAAAAGCCTATGCACTTGAGTGCTTCTTTCGACACTTCGAATACATGTCTCGCCCAACGAGCGTCACATTGTATTTTCATGCCCAGAACATCAAGAGCTTCTAATTGTTCAATATCCGTACCATCAATAGAAATTGACGGCGAATCGCTTGTGATACAACAAACAGCACTGTGTCTTACAACAAACAGCACTGTGTCTTACGTGCATTAAAATATACTCTATTCACTCGACCCCATTCGGAAATGGCCAGTAGATCTCGGCCAAGTGTCTCATCCATAATTCGCCTTTTGTCTTCAATATCTTGAAGACTCGGCCTACGGTCGAGTGAATAAGAATGACAGAGGTTACTGTCACCCGCAAAGGAGTAGATTGGATTCACGGTCTGACCCAACAGATCATCAATGAAAATAAGAAATAAAGAGGGAGAAAGGACAGAGCCCTGTGGTACTCCTGCAGTAAGCCTATGTTTGTTGGATGAGAACCCATCTACAACAACTCTTATAGTGCGATATCTAAGAAAGCTCGATATAAAACGAGCGAAAGTATCACCGACACCAAAAGTCATCAGCTTTGATAAGAGTGTACCGTGCCAGAATCTTCGTTTGCTATGCTCTTTTTAAAATTTGCGTTACTACTCGTATTACTCTTTTTATTCCCTTAGCAGTGCAAAAGCTCTAAACATTTTCCCCTTTTGTCTGATTTGGTGCAACTTATACCAACCGATCGCCGACTTTAATACTTATATTTTGCAAATAAGCAGTTTTCGAATGGTCCCAGTCAAAATGTGTGCGATTTATATCTTGACCATTAAATCGACAGAATTTCCTAATTTGTTTTCTAAGGGGTTCAAGCTATAAAATTCGAAGAAATAAATTTAATTAATAAATGATATTTTTTATTAAGCGGCTACTCTGTTTGGAGGTCTCATACCTGAAAAAATGTTTGCCAAGTCAACAAACAAATAATGATAAATGCTGTGCTCTCTACTACAAAACGCGTAGGTATTTAAACAATTTTTTAATTTATGCCAAAGTAGGCGTTGTTTCTGAAAAATTCTCTGATTTGTAGTTACTAGCAATGCAAACACCTTCACTTCAATTAGCCTTTAAGCTATACAGCAACATGCTGCAAAGGCCGACAGACAGATCCGCCTTCAATTTGTGGGGTTATTTGAAAAATGTCAAGTTAGTGCCTGGCTATATTCTGCTCGTTCTTCCAGCCGTTTTTAGTAGTTTCCCCCTCCTAAGACGCCACAGTGGCAGGTTTAATAGAGCGCACAAATACTGTATCCCACAACTAATGCTATTTATAAATCTTTGTCTAAATTTAACATTCTTAAATTGTGTATCATCATTTCATGGTCGGCGTTCGTACCTTCAAACTTGTTGTGCATAGAAAATGGTCAAGTCTCACTCTCTTTTAGGTTTCTTAAAAATCCGATCCCTGAGGCTTTGTGATATTCTTTAATGTTTGCAGTCAGGGAGATGTGGATATGGACGGGTTCATTTGGGCGAAAAGGAAGAACTGATGTTGTTCGTATGTTTGTTGTCGGTGGCGTTGTTGTTGTTCTTGTGGCAATATACAATTTTAATGCTTTAAACGCCCACACAATCTTTGGTTGATTATTAAAATGTTGTTAAGCTATCCCTTTTTCGTACACGAGTGCCCTACAGTGGAATGCATATAAATAAGTTATTCATTGAGTCTGATAGCTTCTGGCTGCACTTTCATTTTTTTTTTAAGAATCTGGTATCGGAAAATGTGCCCAGAGGTAAGAAGTTTTTTTAAGGGACTCAAGCACACTTTTGTTCCCCTCACCCTACTGGATAAGATTATATATGGGATGATGAATCTAGAGGTATTTTTTCAAAATAGAAAAAATACGAAAATTTAAGAGTGGAATGTGTATTGTTCTTTCGAAAGGATATTTTATGCTTTTATGTTGAATCGTTCGAGCATTTCGGCCGGTATTTCGTTAATGGCTGGCGTAATGTTGGCTTCCAAAACCGAATCGTTTGTCAGCATAGACTTTACACTTTACGTAGCCCCAAAGAAAAATGTCTAAAACTCACCGGTCCAAAACGTGAAATTAGCTTCTCTTCGAAATGAGCTTTGAGTTGATCCATGGTTTGAGCAGCAGCCTGTTGAAACCAAATGTGAAGATTACGGGCTTCAATTTCAGGTAGCAAAAAGTCCGATATCATGACGCAGTAGAGAGCACCATTTACGGTTACGTTTCGGTCATCATAATTTTTAAAAAATATGGACCGAGGATTCTTTCAGCCCATAAACCGAACCAAACCGTGGTTTCCTCTGGGTATAATGACACCTCTTCAACCTCTTCTGTTTGCTCTTCAGCCCAAATGCGGCAATTTTGTTTATTTAAGTTACCGTTGAGCCAGAAATAAGCATCATCACTGAAATCAATTTTGGATGAAAACAGCGAATCTTCTTTGAGGTTTTGAAGAGCCTAATTCGGAGACGTTGTTGGGGTGTATGTTCTTTCATGATGAAATGACAACCAATACTGACAAGAAAAAAAACAAAGTTTAATACAAATTGCGTAATCTGTGAAAAAAACCTCCCTTAATAAATTCCTCTAGATTGATCGCCCGTTATATTATTTAAGACCGCCAAAAAGTGTAACGCCTCAAAAAAAACATTAAGGGCCTATACTTATATATGTTTTTTATCAAATCCGTTTCACAACTTTTTTATGTTATTTCTGTCATGTCCGTCTTTTCGTCTGTTTAATCTTCAAGTTTGCACGATAACTCTTGAAAAGAGATACGAATCCTTTTTATTTTTTCAAAACTGCCTATGGCATTAAGTATGGGCCATATTGACGCACACCTTCTGGTTCTTTCCGCACTGTTTGAAATATATTTAATGCTCTTCAAACAATTTAACCCAAAATCAACACTCATAAACATAGTTATAAGGTTAACCTGGTGTGAAGTAATTGGATTCCTTCTGGTAACTTCCACAAAAATGACCTTGTTTCAGTGCTGATTGGAACCGTACGTAAATTGTCAAAAACAAGTTAATTACGCGACCTATTCTAATTCCCCCAATTAAATGCACCATTACGTCCACTTTCGGTATATGTAAATCACAATCAAAACTTTAGAACATAGCTATGAGGTTACTAAAATATGGAGCTATGTGGCCTAGTATCGGCAAAGTTAATAAATGGTCGCTCATAACGTACGAGGGTTTCTAAAAAAATGTGTGTGGTCCGCCGTAGTGTAAAGTAAACACAGGTTCAACTCCGGTTAAGAACATTTAACAAAGTTTAAGCAGCGGGTTTCATTCTCGTAAATGGTAAGAGATTAATCCTATAGCCATAAAAAAAATCCCTATAAAATTCAATAGCCATTCGGTGCTGGCGTTAAACAGTAGGTATCGGACAGTGAGTAAAAGAATAATACGAGGGTTGCTATATATATTTCTGGCCTAGGCAGCACTGAGTGTTCTGACATTTCCATTGGAAAGTTTGAAATTTTTTAGCAGAAACGTACTGAGAACGTTTTTACGTACGACCATCATTTATGTTGCTTACTGTGACTTGAAAAAATCAATTTGGCAAAAAAGTGGAAATAACTCGTGAACATTTTCGTGCGATAATTTTTCATAACTTTCGACATGGATTATCAGGACAAGAGTGCATCGATGAACTTAAATCTTTGAATGGCGAAGGAGCACCATCCTATAGCAGTGTGAAAAACTGGTTTAATGAATGCAAACATGGCCGACGCTCGCTCAAGGACGAAGGTCGTGAAAGTCGTCCAAAACGGCTGTTGTGCTAGAGAACATTGATGCCGTGCATGAACTGATAATGCAAGATTGTCATGTAACATACGGTGAGTTAGAAGCATCCTAGGGCATTTCTTCTACCAGCATACATTCGATATTGCATGAACACCTGGCCGTAAAAGTTTGTTTCGTTGGATCCCGCACAATTTTTACAATCGCTCAAAAAGGCTCGTGTTGATTGGTGCAAAGAAATTTTGAAAAAATACGATCGCGCTGCTTCAAAAGACGTTTATAAGATCGCCACAGGTGACGAATCATAGATCTATGCGTATGAGCCCAAAACAAAACAGCAATCGACCGTGAGGGTCTTCGAAGACGAACCAAATCCAACGAAAGTCGTTCGTGGAAGAAGCACTTCGAAGCAAATGGTCGCCTGTTTCCTCGGCAAAACTGGTCATGTGGCGACTGTTCCGCTTGAGCAACGTAGGACGGTCAATTCTGAGTGGCACACCACAATTTGTTTGCCTGAAGTCTTCAAAGAAATTTGAAAAACGAACAAGAGAAGACGAATCATTGTGCACCATGACAATGCGAGCTCTCACACATCGGCTCAAACCAGCCCATTTTTGACCGGCCAAAACGTCGAATTGATAGGTCATCCGCCGAATAGCCCTGACTTGGCTCCTGCGTGTTCAACGATTTTCGTCGCCAGAAGATGCTGTTGAAGCTTTGTTTTGGAGGTGTCTCAATCGGAGTGGAAAAGGTGCTTTGACAATTGGTTTGAGCGCATACAAAAGTTTATGCTGGAGAATACTTTGAAAAACAATTAAACCATTTTTGAAAAAAAAATTCGCATTTTCAAATTTGTGCGTGGTAGGTTGTAGCTTTTGGCTTCTAGAGCTGTATGACCTCAATCGGGAGGGACCTTTGTGTGGGAGCAATTCGAAACTTCGACCGATATGTAAAAATTTCAGCCGAAATAGACTCGAAGTGATAAAGCCAACTGTTAATAGTTTTTGAACCCCCTTGAACGGACTCTAAATTTTACCAGATTTTAAAGCTAATGTCTTATTTGAATTTGTGAGGAAAATTCCTTGTTTTTGGTAAAATCGATTAAATATATATGTGAGAGGTATATCGTAACTTGAACCAATTATTCTCGAATTTCAACAGCGTCCGTCCTTGGCACAAGAAATTTACTCGTGCCAAATTTCATCAACAATGAATGCAACATGTGTCTTCTAGAGCCAAAAACATAAAATCTTAAAAACATATGTGTGGGAGATATATCTAAATCTAAACCGATTTCCTTCAGTTTTCATACCTACGGTGCTTGGTGCTCAAAACTGGCAATTTCATCAAGATTGAATGACAAAATGTGTAAATGTGTTTAAAATCATGCTTTAGCTGGATGCGCGGACAGACAGACATAGTTAAATGGAATCAGCAGATGATTATACGTCGATCTGTATTCTTAAAAATGGGTCTAGCTCAAATGTTTTTGGAAGTTTCAATTATTTGCCATGAAATTAACTTATAATTCCACAGAGTGTTGCAGATTGTAAAAATTATTTGAACAGCTTAAAGAGTGCCGAATAATTTATCAAAGAAAAACAACATAGGAGAGTAAACACCTCTTATAAACTTTTGGCAGATATCAAAATAATTTGTTTATTCCCCAAAAATATTCAATCGGAAGAAACATGTGTTTTTAACTTTTAAATAAATAACACAATAAAGAAGTGAGTTTTTTATATTTTAATCGGATGGCGATTTTCGTGACGATATCTGTTCAAGCTTTTGACGATGTTTAGCAAATTGCCATTCAAATAATGTAAATGTGCCAGAATGAATTTGATATCTCCCGTCATTGTTGTACTTATATAATTCAAATTTCTTTCTTATCGTTCGTACACTCATGTCATCACTTGTAAAGCCGTTTATAATGAAGCTGTCTGCTGCTTGACAAAAACTGTGCAAGTGCAATAAAATACAATTTGTATCTACTATAGTTACGAGGGCGACCGCAAAACTAACTGGCCTAGCACATTTTCTGTTTTACTAGCAACTTTATTTGTTTTGTTTTTTAAAAGCAATCTTTTATAAGCCATCTGTCAAAATTTCCGAAATATTTAATGATTATTTTCTTTGTTACAGGTGATTGAAGTAAACAAGTTTTATAATTTTTGAAAAATAGAAAATAAAGAGTTTCGTGCGGTAGTTAAACACTTTTATATGAAAGGTTATACGCCACAATTAATCAAAGATGAATTGGTTTCTGTTCAGGGTGGTAATGCACCATCATACTCCACCGTGAAATCCTGGGTTCAACAATTTAAAATGGGTCGTTCAAGTACGGAAGATGAACAACGCTCTGGAAGACCGAAAACTACTATTGAAAACATTAGAAAAATATTTAATGAAGTGACTAAAGACAGACGAATAAAGCTCAGAGAACTTGCTGATATTGTTAAAATACACGAAAGACAAGTTTGGAGTATTTTACATGATGAACTCCACATGAAAAAGCTTTCCGAAAACTATCCGCCGCGTTAATTGACTTTGCACCAATTCCGAGGAGCTTTTAGCGATTTATCAGCGTAATCCAATAGAGTTCTTGCGCCGATTCATAACTGTTGATGAAACATGGATCCATCACTACATCCCAGAATGCAAAGAACAGTCAAACCAATGGATAGAAGCTGGTTAAAGTGGTCCCAAGAAGGCGAAAGCTGTTAAGTCAGCAGGAAAAGTAATAGCCACAGTATTTTGGGTTGCAAGGGGTGTAGTATTTATTGATTATCTTGAGAAAGGAGAAACTATAAATAGTGAATATTATTGTGCCTTATTGGATCGGTTGAGTGAAGAAATCAAGATAAAACGACCGCATTTAGAAAAAAAGTTCTTTTTCATCAAGATAATGCTCCTTCATACACTGCATTTTTAACTCAACGAATTACGATTTGAAATTGCTCCGCATCCACCATATAGTCCAGATTTAGCTCCTTCTGTTTATTTCTTGTTTCTAAATTTAAAAAAAATTCTCGGTGGCAAAAAATGTTCGTCCAATAGCGAGGTTATTGCTGAAACTGAGGCATATTTTGAAGGTCTTGAAAAATCTTATTTTTCCGATGGAATTAAAGAACTTGAAAAACGTTTGATGAAGTGTATTGAGTTGGAAGGAGATTATGTTGAAAAATAAATAATAATAATTCACAAAAAACGTTTTTTTTATGTTATGCCAGTTACTTTTGCGGTCGCCCTCGTACATATGGTTATCCTTAGCTCGAAGCCAAAGCACATTATACTGACTTTATTATAATAACATTTACAAGAAGGGTTTTATGTTCAGGGAGACAGCACAAATAGCAAGAAACAGTACTTATCGATTGTCGCGCAGTGTCTTGTGTATCTCTGGGATGCGCCCGATTTTTGGAAGATTGAAGACTGCTTCGAAAGGATATGGATTTTGCTGGAAACCGAAACTTTAAATGACACTTAAGAGGGTAACCTTTGTATAACTTATAACCCGGCATCCTCCGTACGAGGGTTGCTATTTATATTTCGGGTCCGGCAATAAAAACGCAATAATTTATCATTGGAAATGGTTTTATTGTTACTCAAAACATTCTCCTTTGAGATCAATACACTTGCGCACAAAGTAGTCTTCGAATCACTTTTTCCAATCCGGTGAGACACATCTAAAACATGATTTTTAAACGCTTCAATAGCTGCTCGTAGTACTTATAAATCCCCGGCTGTATTTGTTCGGCTTTGAGATTGGATTGCTTGTGCAGTAGTAGCAGCATATCACAAATAAACAGCTATCCATTAAAAACCCTCAGTTTTGTTAATACGTACAGATAAACCAAATAAGTAAATGTAGCTTACGAGGTGTAGCGTAACCAATGGTCAGCTCTTGATATTGTTTGGTTCCTTTTGTAGTTTTGCTCTTAATTTTTGTGTACATCAAAAACCAAAACAAAATAAAACAGATTTAAGCGAATTTCTAAGAATGCTCTTGGCTATCTTAACCGGTAGACGGAATAACTTGAATGTAGCGATGCCTTTGCGAAACTATTAATATTAAAATGCAAAACGAATAAAACGGATCCTTTTTAATTTGGTTGTGTCAAAAATAAAACTCAGTTTTGATTTGCATATTTTTTTTTCTTTAGTTCTAATTCATATTATTATTGCATTAACGTTTATGTGTAGCAAGACACTAATTATAATATCGGTACGGTAATCCATTAAACGGTCAGACAACAAATTTTTTATGTTATCGCAAGGTTTTAGTAATCTTTCAACGTTTAAAAGATGTTTCTTGACTTGAAAGACTAATGAAATATAGTTGAATGTGTAATGGTATAAAATGTCTGGAATAATGTCTTATTAGTTTTGTGTGGACTTATTGAACATTGCAGAAACTAGAGTTTATAAGCTTGGGACTAAATTTTTATTTAATAAAACCAAAATAAAACATCAAGCCAGCACAATCATCAATATTTTACGCACTGTTTTTGAAAATCGTAAATTTAGCCGAAATTGTGATGTCTATTGATCGGCTCAGAGCTGTGATTTGACCCGAAACAATCGAAAATGTACAAGCAAATTGGGTAAATCATATGAGGTACTGCTGAGCCAGTTGTTGTAGTCATATGAATGATATTGGGTTCCATTATTAAATGACAAAGTTCAAGCTTTACAATAAAACGAGTAATTGGAAAAAATTTCCGTTTTGGTATTTTGGTATTTTTGATAATGCTAAGCTAGTGATATCGTGTTTTTGACATGCCGAAAATAATAGGCCTTAAGAGTATGCCAAATTTTTGATACGAGACCCCAATTTTTTGCTTTCACAATGCGAACTCCCCTTTGTATGGAGTGTATTTTGTTGATTCATAAGATAGGCGGTAGATAAAAAATCTCTGCCGGTTGTCTTTCCCACACACGGCTTCTAGAGCTGTAGGACGTCAAATCGGGTGGGACCTTTGTGTTGGCTATTCGAAAAAATGAACTGACATGGCCCAATATGTAAAGACATGGATGCTGGTCGCTCGTATCGCTCCTGGTGCAGGGTGTAACAAGTGGACAGCTCGTTAGTTTGGCAGGGCCGAAGTTTGCATTGACAGTATTGTGGGATATGGTTGTTGGTGCTTGGTCCATGTTGACAGAACTTCATTTTTGGGACCATATGAAACATTGTCCTTATCAGATTCGTGATGAAAAATAATGTGATATTAGGATTTGTGACGATTTTTGATTTGTTTTTAATACCTATATGACCAAAGTTCAAGGAGGCCGATTTTTGACCTATCGGAACATATGGTCCGAGTTTCAAATTGACAAAAATCTTAAATAATGGTACATTAAAGATTTGTAAGATGATTTTACTTTTTCTGGATACTCATATGTCTCCGAATATTAGTGGCGTTTTTTGGGCACTAGCGCCCATAGACCACGTCCATAATTTCAGGTCTCCAGTTTAGCCAACATGTTATAAAAATCTTATACTCAGAATGTTCAGAAAATTTGACTGCTTCTGAGTTACCCTATGTCGTTGTTTCAAAGGACCTATTTAATGTTCGAAAGTATCGCAGATTTATTATACGGGGTGGTTAAATTTTAAGGGCCGATTGTTTCGTTAGGTATGTGGCTAGTGGCACCGTCCTGTTGAAACCACATATCCTCCACATCCATATCTTCCAATTCGGGCCTGACCGGCCTAATTTGGAAAAAAATACGGCCCGATGATGCTGCCAGCCCATAAACCGAACCAAACAGTCACTCTTTGTGCATTGTTTTTTCGACAATCACTCTTGGATTATCATTCGCCCTAATGTGGCAATTCTGCTTATTGATGAATCCTCGAACGACGAATAATCGATCCCAGTTTCAATTTGGCACAAGTCTCAAATAAAGGTACATAATTAGATTTGTAAGCAAATTTCACTGTTTCTTAAAACCGATACGTCCTAAGGCATATGGGAACGGGAATAAGGGACAACAAATTTGGCAAGATTTTTTAGTCGCTCAAAGTGGTACTTTTCCCCCTTTCGACTGAATCGTTACATTTTCAGTGCAAATCGATCTGCGACTATACGACATAGTTATAAGCCTCTAGCTCATTATGCTAAAAAGATTCTGAAAAGTCTTACAATAGAAAGGCGTATAATGATTCCTATCGAGCCTTCTGAAAAGCTTTTTTAAGAGAGACTGCTAATGTACACCTCCGAACTCACAAATTCTGAATAACATCGCTAGCGACCTTTAAAAGAGTTTAAACCGCGGAATTACTAAAATGTGGTGTAGGGTATAATAAAAGAGATTTAATATTTTCTGTCTATTGGCACATAAGATGCTAAAATGGGTTGGCACATATGTTTATCCGATCTGTTCGCATGTGAATTACGATTCTAACATTTACAAATTTTTCTAATATGAGATCAAAATTCGGATACAGGAGGAGCATAAAGTCGACAGTGTTTTTCATATGTGTATTTACAGGGACACGCACGTTACATTCGTACACCTTCGATACGAAAAACACAAAGTAAAAAAACTTTTTTTGTTTCCGTTTTTAATTTTTAAATACTGTTTTTGTAGTACCTTAGTCATTGTAATCTTATTTGGATGATATTAACTAATAAAACGCAGTTCGCAATGCGAAAAAAAATTCTAGTGGATTCTGTCTGCATCTATAAAAGTGGAAATTCTCCGAAAACGATAACATTTGTTGATGCAACACATTCAAATAAATGGTGGTCCAACTAAAACGCACGAAATTAATTGTTAATAAAACAAACAGTTTAAGAGAATAGCCTTGATATGTTATGATAGAAGGGTCTATGACAATTATGTCTGAAACAAAATATTCATTAGCTGTTGAATTGTTCTTGGATTATTGACGTTAACTTTTTCTTTTAAATATCCCCAAACGTGAGCCGTAACGTGAGATACACGGTCGTTCAATTTCTTGCGCAAAATAGGCATTGTTTCGTTGGCTGTGTGACAAGTGGCACCATCCTGTAGGAACAACATATCGTCCAGGTCCATAACGTTAATTTCTAGCCACAATTAGTCCATTATCATCTCGCGATATGAAAAACCATTCTCAGTAACTGCTCTGCCGAGCTCATTTTCAAAGAAGTAAAAAATCACTAAATGCACGAAAAGCATTTTGATTTAAACGCTTATTGTCGTAAAAGGCTTCAATGATCTTTACGCGCTTCTCAATTGTGTGCCTCTCCATGGTTGAATTTGTCAAACACTGAAATAAAGAAATGTCATATTATGTTGGGCAAAAAACTTGACGTTAAAGTGTGACACACAAAAAACATCGTGCATTATGGTTGGACCACCCTTTATGAAGTGGAGTGAGTCAAGTTACTTAATTTTCTTGGCCGCGAAGTGCAAAATTTATTTAATGTATTTTTTGTGGGCCTTAACATAAAACGTCACGTGACATGGCGTGAGGTGAAAAATATATAAAAATATACTACGTATTAATAATATATTTGCTTTATTGAAATTGTTCTCATATTTTTGATTTGACGCTTTTATAAAATAAAGACACGATAAAAAACTTAATGGTACCCTACTCCAAAAGTTATCCGCCCATTTTAGAAGTTTGGGAAAGATGGTCCTTCCCTAGTAAATAAAAAGATACTTTACAGGGGTTCGATAATGTTCTATCGCAGCACATTATATGAAATTTGGTCAAAAGGGTATACAATTTATGGCTACTTGTGAGACAGCGCCTGAAACCGGAAGGGACATTTTTTGTGTGGTGGTAATTCTAAACCATGGATTATGGATATGGAGAAGTTTTCCACAGTTAATTATTGGTCGCTTAAAACGTACCTTTCGAGAATTGAGCACGATCGGGTTTAATTTTTTTTCTTTTAGAGTTAGTCGTAAAACTCTTAGACAATCTAGCCAGGACCGCCTGTATGTTTAAGTTACTCTCAGTAAAACGAAAAGAGTTATAGGCTTATAGCTTAGCAGACATATGTATGTCTTATACTTGTAGATCGGTTCGGACAGTCCTTCAGTTTTCCTCTGAAGGACTTAAAAATTGTAGGGACTAATAAAACGGACTGAAGAACTAAAACAATTGTAGGAAATTGCACTTAAATCTGTGTTCAGTGACGTTACGTGAACATTTTTGAAGATAAGAAAATAAATTCTATTATTTACGGTTACAATTTATATTTCGGGACCAGCACGAAAAAAAAATCATTAATCGTTGAAAATAGTTTTTCAAAATATTATCCATGAAGATCAATACACTTTTTCATGCGCCCAAACCAATTTTCGAAACACTTTTTCACTCAGATTGAGACACTTCCAAACCATGGTTTTTGAACGCTTCAACAGCTGCTTCCACCGTCGAAGACACTTTGACCACGTAGTGTTTGTTTGATACAAATCAGGGTTGTACGGCGGATGGCCCATCAATTCGACAGCTTGAGTGCTTAAATAGCCTATTGTTTCAGTTGAAGTGTGTAGTATTATCGTAATCCGTCTTCTCTTCTTGTTTTTTTCTTATTTCTTCGAAAACCGTTGGCAAACAGATGGTGTTGGACCACTCGGAATTGACCGCCTGACGTTCCATTAAAGGCACTGTGGCCACCTGACGGGCTACACTAAAAAAACGATCATTTGCTTTGATTTGCTTCTTTCGCGACCAACTTTTGATGGATTTAGCTCGTCTTGAAATACCCGTAAGTTCAATTGCTGTTTTGTTACGGCTTCATATGCATACACCCATGATTCGTCCCCTGTGATGATGTTATACACCGCATTAAGCTACCGCGATTGTACGTTTTTAACATAGATTTACTCCAATCGTCACGAGCCTTTTTAGCAGTCCCTAATTAAGGTGGAATACGAGAAGACATGTTTTTCTAGGCTAATATATATCTCAATATCTTATTGAGGCTTATCATACAAATGCCCAAGGATGCCTCCATTTCATGGTATTTTATCAGTTCACTCACATCATCGATGGTTTCCGGCAAAACGACCAAAGTTGGACGTTCTTCACGAAATTCATCCTGAGCTTGCTTGTAAAGCTGAATGAGTAATAGAATTTGGATATTTCGTTAGCATAATATGAGGCTGTTTATATTTCACGTCCGGCAATAAAAACACAATAATTCATCATTGGAAATGGTTTTATTGTTTTTCAAAATGTTCTCCTTTTAAGATCAATACACTTTGCATGTGCACAAACTAATTTCTGAACGCTTCAACAGCTGCTTCGCGAGGAAAAACGTTGACCACGCATTTTTTTCTTGAAGCTAGGGAATAAGAAGAAGTCATTGGGTGCCAAATCAGGGCTGTACGGTGGATAGCCCATCAATTGGACATCTTGAGTGGTCAAATAGCTCATCGTTTAAGCTGATGTGTTGAGCTCGCATTGTCGTGATACAATATGATCCGTCTTCTCTTATTATCTTTCCTCATTTCTTCGAACACTGTTGACTAACAGATGGTTGTATACCACTCAGAATTGACCTCCTATGTTCCACTAAAGGCACTGTGGCAACATGGCCGGTTACACCGAAAAAACGCAATCATTTGCTTCGATGTAATTCTTCCACGAACAACTTTTGTTGGATTTGGCTCGTTTTGAAAGACCCATACGGTCAATTGCTGTTTTGTTTCAGGTTGATATGCATAGATCCATGATTCGTCACCTGTGACAATGTTATACACTGCCTTTGATCCACTGCAGTTGTACTTTTTAAACATCTCTTTGCACCAATCCATAGAGCCTTTTTTTGAGCATTCGTCGAATTATGTGGGATCCTACGAGAACAAATTTTTTTCACGGCCAAATAAACATTCACTTTTTTATGCTTGTCATACGAATGCCCAAGGATGCCTCAATCTCACGGTATGCCACATGCCGATCTTGCTTAATCAGTTCACGCAAGTTCTGGCAAAGTGACCGAAGTTGCTCATCCATTACGAAATTCATCCTGGAGCGAACGGCGTTCGAGACTGGACTCTTGGTACCAGCGATTAACAATGGCTTTTGATGGTGCTTCATTGCCAAAAGTCGTAACAATTGATTTAAATTAAACACTTTTGTCTCGATAACCTACGCCGAAAATCGTAAAAAATCATTGAACGAACATTTTTGGACTGAGATGCATGCACAAACCGTTCTGAGTGAAGTTATGCTAAAAAATGTCAAAGTTTCCAATGGAAGTTACAATTTGCATCTGGGAACACTAGTATTGTCAGGACCCGAAACATAAATAGCAACCCTTCTTAAAGACTAAAACATCTCATTAATATATTATTTTTCGGTCACGGTTGACCTTTTGTGGAAATACCCATATGTGATTTGTTAAGATTCCTTTAAAAAAATATCTTAAGCGTTGATAAATATTCGAAAAACCAGTGTGATTTTTGGCTTATCACTATTATTTGTAAACATTTGAACCCACACATGTACATGTGTTTATTTTAACAGTTTAATTTTCTAAAAACTGCCACTTTTCGGCACAAAGTCGTCGTAACCCCTTTCGAAGATAAGGCAATTTATTAAAACTTTATTTGCCGATATAAGTATCTGTTTACATTTTCTTTTAAAATTTAGATGAAATATTTTAAATTTTGTCCCTAAACTAATACGACAATCCAATATATTTGATGTGTATTGACCATAAACAAAAATAATACTCTGTACCACAGTAAGGTGTAGGGTATGACAAATAAAGAAAAAGTACCAACAAAAAAAGTGGTTTAAATCCAACAACTGCACCTGATAATTGGCCAAACGTACACATTTACTCTTCACCTGATTTGTGTGCGGCGTCGTCACTCGCTTGCACATAAACACATGTAAGCAAACACCAACGTTCGAGTAAATACGTTTTCCTTTCTAGAGCGTTTAGTCCAGATAGGCAAGTAGACAAACAATCACAACAACATTGTTGGGCGACATGACAATGTTTGTCCCATTCGTTTGCCTGGCCACAGCGGAAAGTCGCAGAGCCGAGACTACATATCGATCAAGATAAAATCGAAATGTTTAATCCATTTCACAAGTGCAGTCACCATGTGACGGACAAACACTTCAGGAACTGCGATTGCGCGATTACTTATATATCCGAAACGAAGAATTTAGACCGACCAAAAAAAAAAACAAAAATGGAAGGAAGGACTTACATTTGAAAACGACACGGGTGAAATGGAATTGGCACAGCAGAGGCAATGTAAAATTTCCTATTTTACATTTTCCAGTTTTTGTCTTTACGAATTTTCTACAAGCGTTTATTGAGAGTGCTGCACCTGTAAGTTGGAGGTGCCTTTAGGCGGAGCACATATTAGTTGTCACCCTACAGTGTGTAGGTTGAACTGTATATTAATGTGATCAAAATAAGTATAGGAAGGACAAAATGCGCTCAAAAGAAAAGTGCTGGCTTAAAATATATTGCTATGTAAAATAACCAATAACTATTAGCAACTTACATATGTGTTACCCGATTTTAGAACATAGTCCCCATTTACACGAGGCAACTTCTCTGGCGTAAATTTTTACGATTCCCTTTTAAACTAGGCTCTTCTGTTTACACAAGGCAATTTTTGTTCTGGCAATTTTTGTTTGGATTCCTTCTGATTTTTGTGTGAAAAAATACTAAAATAATCTGCAGCTAACTTCACACTACGAAAAACACAAAAGGAAATAGCAGTACGGGCAAGTTTTTTCCCTTTCCATTCCCCTTACCCCTCTCTCCTACAAAGAGTTACGGCAAGCGAAGTTGTCTAGTGTAAATGGGGATATACAGCTCAAAAAGCCACATGTTGCATCCGATTCTAATCAAATTACCAGCGACTAACACCTATGAGAGTTATCGAATAACCAAATAGTCTCCACACAAAGGTCCTTTCCGATTTAAGCCCTACCGCTTATACCCCTATTGATCTTTTCCGATGTTGGGCTCGCCGACCATTCGTATGCTGACTATATCCAAAAAATTTCCAATATTGTCTAATTCGGTCCAGGATTGGTTGTTGGTCTATCGTTTTAAACTATGTAAATCAAATTATATAGAAATCTAGAGCGGTTTATCAAACAGTGGACCCCTATGTACTAATTATTTTCTGAGATTGGTACTAGATGATCCGAATAAAGCGGTAGGACCTTAATGCAGGAAAACATTTGTGTGGGTGTTACATACAAATCTGAACCGATTTTCTTCACTTTTAAGTGCGTCTGTCCTTGATCCAAAAAAGTAATTCTGCTAAATTTCATTAGCATCGGACAAAAATTTTGACCTGTAGTTTGATTAACCTGTAGTTTCTTCAAAACGTGGGTTCAGATTTTAAATTTTTAATAGTTACAACAAAGACTTGCAATGCAAGTATCGACCCTGGGCCACAGAACGGTGTAAGATATAAAAACACACTGTGTTGAGGAGGGGGAAACCAGTTAGTAAAGTTGTACGAGGGCTGCTATATATATTTCTGGCCTAATAATGAAAATGCGAATATTTATCATCAAAAATGGTTTTATTGTTTTTTAAATTATTCTCCAGCATGATTTATACACTTTTGCATGCGCTCAAACCAATTGTGGAAGCAATTTTTCCACTCTGATTGAGACACCTCCAAAAAAATGGTTTTAGAACGCTTTAACAGCATCTTCTGGCGACGAAAATCGTTGACCACGCATTTTTTCTTCATGTGTGGGAATAAACAGAAGCAGTCATTGGGTGCCAAGTCAGGGCTGTACGGCGGATGATCCATCAATTCGACTATTTGCCCGGTCAAAAAGGCGCTGGTTTGAGCCGATGTGTGAGAGCTCGCATTGTCATGGCTTCTCTTGTGCGTTTTTCGAATTTCTGCGAAGACTTTAGGCAAAGAAATTGTGGTGTACCACTTAGAATTGACCGTCCTACGTTGCTCAAGCGGAACAGTCGCTACATGACCAGTTTTGCCGAAGAAACAGGCGACCATTTGCTTCGAAGTGCTTCTTCCACTGACAACTTTCGTTGGTTTTGGCTCGTCTTCGAAGGCCCACACGGTCGATTACTGTTTTGTTTCGGGCTCATACGCATAGATCCATGATTCGTCACCTGTGACGATCTTTTAAACGTCTTTTGAAGCACCGCGATCGTATTTTTTTTAATCGACACGAGCTTTTTTTGAGCGATTGTACAAATTGTGCGGGATCCAATGAGAAAAAAACTTTTTTACGGCTGGTGGAAGAAATGCCCCAGGATGCCCCTATCTTACGGTATGTCACATGGCGATCTTGCTTTGTCAGTTCACGCACGGCATCAATGTTCTCTGGCACAACGGCCGCTTTTGGACGACCTTTATTACCTTCCTCTTTGAGCGAGCGTCCGCCACAACGGAATTCATTTATCCAGTTTTTCACAGTGCTATAGGTTGGTGCTTCATCGCCATACAAAGATTTAAGTTCATCGATGCACTCTTGTCGTACGGCGAAAGTTGTGAAAAATGATCGCACGAAAATGTTCAGGAGTTAACTCCATTTTTTTGTCAATTTTTTTTTCAAGTCACTGTAAACAACACAAATGATGGTCGTACGTCAAAACGTTCTGAGTACGTTTATGCTAAAAAATGTCAAACTTTCCAATGAAAATGTCAGATGGCGCCAGGCAACACTTAATGTTGCCTAGGCCTGCAATTTATATGTCAACCCTCATATGTGGCTTTTAAAACTGTAGGTTCTGAAATCGGGAAGGACCTTTTCTTCGTCCAGTTTCACCACAGTTACTTAATGCTCGCTCATAACGTACCATGTACTGTACTTGGTCGTGATCGGGTTTAGTTTGTAGCTTCTAGAGCTACAACCTGCTCTTTGATTACAGACGGAGGGACGGACAGATAGTTATGCTAAGTCGATCGGTATACTGTAACATAGGGTCTATCTGCATTCCTTTACTACCCACTAAGTCATGATACCCTGTACCATAGTAAGGTTAAGGGTATACAAACGTGGCTATATCTAGGATTACGGGAATATAAGTAGAATTAACGTCAGAAAATTTCATCAGCAGGTAAAACATCAAATATACGAATCATCTTTTGTCGTAACTTGGTGTAGAAATGAAATTGGGAAAGTGGTTCAGATACTTTAAGGATATTGAAACTACATGTCTCACACTTATAAGTGGACGAAGAGCTAGTTGAGAAAATCTACTGGCAACTAGCCATAGAGAATGGAGAAAAATGTGAATCCGCAATCCTAGATGAGGTCAATGTCGCGACAACCCTTCGCAGGGAAAATATTTCATAGGGACTTTCAACACGGCTGATAGAAAAGTTGCATACTCATAAAAGTCGGCTGTAGTTACGAGCTAGAAAAAGCACTGCTTATATGGGCAATGTTTTTACAGTTCAAATCGGTTGGTTTTTCACACCTCTTACATCGCGGGCCATACTCTAGGTATACTCTATCTCCACCGGTTTCTGTCAATACTTGAATGTGCCACTATTTTAGCTCAGTAGTTTAGGGTATTTGTTCGTTCGCTCTGGACTCACTCAACTCCTTTATTCGCTTGTACTTACGTCCATGTAGTCCAACAGAATTTGTAGTAGTAAAATAAACAATTCCAAGCACCGAAGGCATTACAATGAATTTAGCACTTTATCTTAACGAAGCATTCGGCACCATTTTACAGCTGCACTCTGCTACCAGTAGTGATGATGGTCGTGCCTCCAAACTTTGAATACTTTAGCCCAAGCCCCAAACACTAAACACATCGCCAACGATGATGGGACATAACTTCAACTTGATTTTATTACAAAACGCTCCGCACTCACTGTTATTGGTGCTGTGTCATTCGTAATCGGTGAATCTTGTTAGCTTAATTGAGCCATCTTCTAATTAGTTCAGTTGGCTGGGAACAATTCTGCTGTTGTAGTTGTAACAACAATTTATTTTGTTTTGTAAGTCCAGTTCGTCTATAGGGGAACTGCTTCGATATTCAATTTTGTCCATGTGTCTGGCGGTATATTGTGTTACAACAAACGCTTTAAACTTGAAATATTTGAATGTTATTAATTTACCAAAGATACCTTGAACTCCTTTCATCCTACTACTACAGTATGCATTTGAAACTAAGAGCATTATAAACGTTTCGAATAGAATAAGAGACTTTCGTTGGGTTCATTCGGTTGGGCGTATCTTTGACGTATGCTGTTTGAAGCCACC
Organism: Hydrotaea diabolus; assembly: GCA_963513945.1. NCBI lineage: Eukaryota > Metazoa > Arthropoda > Insecta > Diptera > Muscidae > Hydrotaea > Hydrotaea diabolus. Next base: position 112,359,273 of record OY740719.1, read on the forward strand.
CAAGTGCCAATTACACAGCCAACTAATCCAAAAATCATAAGGCATATATCGCGTACGAGAATAATGCTGTAAGGACCATAGCCATCTTTATAGTGTACACACAAATCCATCAGTGCTGGGAATACGAAAGCCAATAAGGTCAGGCAGAAGGAACCAACCAATGGTAGAAATATTGAGATGTCAGGCGATATGGCTGCAATTATAACTAAAATGTTGTCTTTTTACAGATAAGGCGATTAATAACAAGGTGGCATTTCTTAAGTGACATATTGTGTTTTCTGAAAAAATATACTACTTTCATTTAAATAGGTTTATGTTGTGCGAAGTTTCTTAGAAACCCAAGATTTCCCAATCATTACGGCTACATAATACACAGACCTTAATAATACAATCAGACAAAGAATGAGATACGAGGATTGCTATTTATATTTCGGGTCCTGACAATATTAGTGTTCCCAGATGCAAACAGGAACTTCCATTGAAGCTTTGACATTTTTCAGCATAACTTCACTCCGAACGTTTTGTCATTTGAGGGCGAACTGTTTCGTTTACAGTGTGTTGAAAAATTCATCTCAGTCAAAAAATGGAATTATCCCGTGAACATTTTTGTGCGATGATTTTTTACGACTTTCGGCGTGGGTTATCGAGACAAGAGTGTTTAAATCAACTTGATTCGACTTTTGGCGATGAAACCAATGATAATCGCTGGTACCAAGAGTTCAGTCTCGGGCGCCGTTGACTCCTGGATAAATTTTGTGAAGGACGTCCAACTTCGGCCACTTTGCCAGAAACCATCGATGCTGTGCGTGCACTGATTAAGCAATTAATACATGTGAAATACCGTGAGATTGAGGCATCCTTGGGCATTCGTATCACAAGCATCAATAAGATATTGCATGTTCATTTGGCCGTTGGATCCCACATAATCTGAAGAATGCTCAAAAAAAAGGCTCGTATGGATTGGCGCAAAGAGATGTTGAAAAAGAACAACTGCGGTAGCTCAAAGGCAGTGTATAACAATGACACATGTGACGAATCATAGATCTCTGCATATGAACCTGAAACAAAACAGCAATCGGCCATATGGGTCATTCAAGTCAAGCCAAGTCCAACAGAAGTTGTTCGTGGAAAAAGTACATCGAAGCAAATGATTGCGTTTTTTGCGGTATAACCGGCCATGTTGCCACAGTGCCATTAGTGGAACGTAAGAAGGTCAATTCTGAGTGGTACTCGTATGCAACCATCTGTTTGCCAACAGTTTTCGAAGAAATGAGGAAAGATAACAAGAGAAGACGGATCATTTTGCATCACGACAATGCGAGCTCTTACACATCAGTTGAAACGATTAGCTATTTGACCACTTAAGATGTCGAATTGATGACCAATGACTTCTTCTTATTCCCTAGTATCAAGAAGAAAAATACGTAGTCAACGTTTTTTATCGCACGAAGCAGCTGTTGAAGCGTTCAAAAATCATGTTTTGAAGGTGTCTCAATCGGATGGGAAAAAGTGCTTCGAAAATTGAAATTTTTGGAGGAGAATATTATGAAAAACAATAAAACCATATTCAATGATACATTATTGTGTTTTTAGTGCCGGACCCGAAATAAATAAACCCTCATAGTTAAAAGTTTACAAGTGGCCCTAAAACAGTAGGTCTGTATGTCGGGACAGACCTTTGTATGTACCTCATACACAAAAATAAATATAGGTATTTCCAGGGAGACACGAAATACGAGGACATATCAGTAATTTCGTGACTTTTTCAACTTCCCTCATTGTTATACGATATGTAACACTGCTCCCATCAAGTACCATCATAATAGACTACTGTCATATTTTGAGAGAGTTCCGTCATTTAGTTTGTGATTAACAGCTATTCAAATCAAACAACCTGGTGGTTTTTGTTAAAAATGGAAAAAAGTGAATTTCGAGTGCTCATTAAACATTATCTTTTGCGGAAAAACCCGTCAATCTAACCAAAGAAAAGCTTGATAAACACTATAGGGACTCTGCGCCATCGATTTCACTGACTTTCGTTGTGGTCGAAAAATCAACAATATGGTGTTGGCCGATCGAAGAGTAAAAGTGCGTGAGATTGTTGATGCCAAACGCTTTTTATATGGCAGTGTGGTTTCGAATTAACATGATCAGTTGGGTTTAAGAATGCTGTTTGCAAGATGGTTGCCGCGTTTGCTTTTAATTGACCATAAACGTAATCGTGTGACAACTTCAAAGGATTGTTTGGAATTGTTTAACCGCAATTCGAATGAGTTTTTGCGGCGTTTTGTAACTGTGGATGAAACATGGATCCATTACATCACTCCGGAGACCAAGCAGAAGTCTAAACAATGGGTTCCTCTGTATGAACGGGCTCCGAAAAAGGCCAAGGTGACTTTGTGGGTCAATCAGGTGATGGCAACAGTTTTTTGGGATGCACGCGGGATAATCCACATCGATTGACTTCAAAAGGGAAAAACAATAAACGGAGACTATTTGACAACTTATTGGACCGATTTAACGATGATTTAAAAAAAACGACCATTAAGATAATGCACGGGTGCACACGTGTGCAGTCGCAACGCAAAATTGCATGAAATGAGTTACGCATTGGTACCTCATCCGCCATATTCTCCGATAAACTGAAGGCCGTCCTTGAGCCACGACAAACCGAGCAAGTGCATAATTCCTCTAGATCTTCTAGAAAGTACAGCCCTAGGTAATTACGCAGACTTTTTCCGGAGAACGGGCATAGGCACATTAGCTGATCCAAACTATTATCTTCATGCTTGTTCATGCTTCATTAAGTGACTTTTACAACCACCCTTTCCGAAGTCGTACTAATTGCAATCCCACATTGGGGGTTTAGCTCGCTTACTGTCTAGCAAATTAATGTTTGTTGGTCATAGACCATCATTGGTAAACAATTGATTTTATCCATGATTCTTACATCCCATTAAAAGCCAATATTTATCAGTATCCTACTGCATAAAATTAAATTACATCCTGAATATCTATATTATGTTACAGATTTTTTTATGTGTACAAGAATTGAAACAATTTCCCTACTTTAATCAGCCGAAAATTATATGTCTAAGCTAGCCGTTGCTTACTGCGGCGGCTTGAGCTGGAATAAAAAGTGGGCGGCGGTGAAGAGACTGCATTGATCCATTTAAGACCTGCACTTCGATTACAACAAAGGACGGACATGCATAAATCGGCTCAGATGGTAATTCTGAGTCGATGGAAATGAAAATCTCGTAGCCAATCTTCCCTTTGTTTAGGTGTTAGAAACATCAGCGCTATCTATCGTTGTAATCAATGTAGAGATAGCAAATATAATGCGGTTTTGACGAAAGTGTGCAGACTATTTAAGTTTGGGCCACGAACGAAGTGCAAGGATCTATGCTTAGTTGGGTATAATATATTGTTTTTTACAGAACGTTCCAAACGACCAACCATCGACTTGGTAAAATTGGAAATTGAGGACCTGTCTTTCTAGAAGTCACAAATAAAAGCCTCCAAGCAAAGGTTCCTGCTGACTTGTGATGCTGCCACAAGGACTTCACTCAACATTAAACTTCCGATTTTGCTCAAATATAGTAAAGCTTATTATAAGAGATTTGGCCGCTCTAGAAGGCGTAGTGCGTTGCAAGAGTTCCATAAATAAACGGGTCATAACGACTAAAACAATATGTACACTAGGGATACAACTTTTTAACAATTTTTTAAAATATCAAAATTGGCATAGCACAGTCCAATAGAGCATAAAAAACTATAAGGGAACGTATATTTATTTTTTCGCTAAGGTCAAAAAAGTTCACGCACCAACCGCGATGAAGTTTTGAAAAATTTTAATTTTCTTTTTGGTTAAGAAAACTTAATAATATGTTTATTTAAAATAAAAAAAAACTTAAGTATGAAATTGCATTAATATTTACAGATGGTAAGAGATTTTTCCAGCAAACCAAAACGCATCTTTAACCTTTTTTAACGAAAAAAAATAAAAATGTGTAACGAATAATCTCTCATAATGCTAATAGTTAATTCGTTTACTAACACTTGCAACATTTATCGCAGGTGGCAGCCTGTTTAGAAAAACCAATTGGTGCGTGAACTTTTTCCAGAAAAATTACAAAAGATTATGATTTTCGTGGTTACTAGGACATGGTTGACCTCATGGTACTATGCCAAAAAATTGGTTGTATCCCTAATGTACACCCTACATAAATTTCTATCGCTCTGGAATTCACGAAATATCTAATGCCAAAATCAGACCACATCGGTCAAAGTTCACATACAGCTTTATACTCGTACATTGGCCCCCGATTAAAGGCAATGGAAGCCTCATTTTAAATTCGTTCTTTAATAATTTAAGCATAATGCGTGATATCTTTTGATCAAATTGAATCATATCGGTTTATGTTTTCACACAGCCACTTTTAAAAAGGTCCCTACTAATTTGAGGTCTCATCGCTGTAAAAGTCTCATTTTAAATCAGATATTTGTAAACCACAGTGGTGTATGGTATTATTAAGTCCGCTCTGTCCATATTATGACTATTTTATTGGTTTCAGTCTCCGACTTTCAATCTATTTTTATAGTACAATCGGAATAGATGAAAATGATTGGATTGTCCAAGCTTTGTGTTATTACTTACACACAGATTACTGGTGAGCCCGCTTTCAAATTTCTGGAGTCATAGAGTCTTACTATACTTTTATATCTCATCAACTAATACCGATATGTGACGCGCAAAATAGAAAGGGACCTAAGGTTAAAAACCAGTTTTGTTCAGGAGAGCCATTTTAAAGATTAGGTCTCTTTCAATTTGCGCTTAGAATCGTCGACTTCACTTTCAAAAAACGCGCATACTCTGGGTGGGAACACTTTTGGTCATGGGATCGGTCTCATTCGATGCTCAGATGTTGTCCACATCAAAAAAGAAAAAAATGGAAAATTGATTTGTTTACCCTTAGGTCCCTTTCTCTATGCGCTGTCACATTTGTATTTAGTAGTTGGTATAGCAAGAAACACAACCTGATAGAAAAAGAGAACAGTGAAACGCCCCTTGACAAAATGTTCATTCTGGAATCCACGATGAAGGGTACATAAGGTCCGGCACAACCGAACTAAATTTGTCTACTTGTTTACCCTAGCAAGGTTCCTGGGTTTAAAATTTTACCAATCGTTATATTTATTTGCATTATACGATTCGTGTGGAGTTTTTTGCGCAATTTAAACGTAATCCTCTCGGCATGCCCATATTTGTTTTTTTTTAATTCGAATGTCATTAATTATGAGTAAATTAACTTAGACCGATATTCGGAACTTAAGCCTATTAGCCCCATTAAAACACGTATGCCCTAGGGGGCCCAGCCGTTATAGTTAAAACTAGCGAACTATTGGCAATATGGACATACTTTATACTCAAGTTAAGCAATTTTTTGATACAAACCCAATTTTTAGAATCTTACAATCAACTCGTCCGTTGTAGTTAATTTAAACATTAGTTTTTATTTGAATAGCGAATCCATGACGAATTTCAATATAATTTTAAAACATCGTAAAGTTAGGCGTGGCCGCTATGAGATCTACTCTGTTATTCAGAGGCTTAGGCATATAAGTCTCGAGCTCGAGCAAGTTCGCACTCAAAAAATGTAGAGTTAATTACTTGTCGTTCCAAACGTACTATACATTATGTAAGCGCGATCGAGTATATGTGGCCTCTAGAGTTTCATGGCCTGAAATTAGGGACCTTTGTGTGGGACATATTCCAAAACGTGGACCGATTGACCAACACCCACCCGGGGAAGGTGTTGCTTAATCATAATGCTCCGGGTGACATTTTGTCGAAATCGGATTAATATTTGGCTTTAAAAGCCTGAGAAAAATCCTGTATAATATAAAAATATGGACGGACCGATATGGACAAATTTCAATAGCGTTTGTCCTTAGCCGGAACATGAATAAGTTTCATAGAAATCGGTTGCGACCTGTACTCTGATTAAAACGACAGATGGGCAGACGGACATGGCCTAGTGAAATCAGATGGTTATTTGAACTTAGGATTTATCTCCAATCCTTAAAAATGTTGCATACATCAGTACTTAGTGTTATAATACTCTGTACGACAGTGTGGTGTAGGATGTAAAATTCCACAATGTTCTTACCTGTCGCCAAGGCTATGCCACACCTTACATTATACTCCATAACAGTTTGATCTTCCTCATCAAACATATGGCATAGATAATGATGCCATAGAACATCTACAGTTATATATCCTTGCAAAGCATACGAGAAGAAGATAGCAATTGCAAACATTATTTTGATAAGTTGGGCAATTCTAAACGAAATATAGAAGCAAATCATAAATTTTACAAAAAGTAATTATAACGAAATAATACTTACAACAGTTGCGGATCCAAATTAAATGTAATACTTCCATATACCTGACATCCAAAACGCCAGTATCCAATAAAACCGAAGGCGGCATATAAACATAGGGCCACAAAGGAGCCCAACGAGAGGATGCCGGTGATGCCCAGATAATCCTTGGGATTTGCCATTTCATGTTCAATGGCTAATATCTGAAAATGAGATATAGATTGAACAATTCTATCGTTATTTTTTTTATAGATTGCTGATGATAAGATTCTACAGAGTGGCGCAAATGTTGTTATTGTTGTAGCGGCAAATGTGTGCCGTTGTGATAGTCCTTAGCCGAATAATTGCTGCTTCTTGTCACGCCGGTCCATATAACCGGCTGTCATGGGATTGTGGCGCAAAAGTAATGTCATAATAAAGTTAACATCTTCAAAATAAACTTTTATGACATAGAAATCTTTTGTTTTCATTTCTAACAAAATAATTAGCAATTTTCCAGCCACCCTGCAGTTTGATAGGTATTCCTGATAGGCCAGACATCAAATAGAGATATCCCTTATTTAAGGCCTTAAAACTACCTCTGAAAACTCACTGAATTTTTGGGAGAAAAAAAAACAGATTTCCTTGAGCATCGTGAATATGGGGACATTAAATGTCCTACAAATGAGTATTCCAATTATACCCATAATTTCTAGTTTATTTATGACCGAGTCGTAAACGAAAAGCACGCTGCACTGCAATGATCGAGTGCGCATTTGAAAAATACGCTTCAACGCAAAATGACCTCTCCTCACGTGTTCAATGCTGTATGATGACAACTGAAAAGCGACGAATACAAATTTCCCGTCAGCCACTATAAGCCACGCACACTATCTTCGACCAACAGTGCCGCCACAGCCTGCACTGCGAGCAAATTATCGCGCTCCACCCTGTACACACAAAAAATTGTCGTTCTAATGTTAGACTCTTAATTCTCGGATTATTCTTTAGTTAGATAAAGCGAATTTTAGGCGACTAAAACAATACTCAGGCTCTTTGGTATTAAAAATTTAATAAAAAAGCATTTGATTTTGGGTGAATTATCAAAACATTTTTTAAATATTTGATATGCAAACTTAGAAATTCGGTCATATCGCTTTCTGTTAAAAACTAACTTTAACTTTCCCCATTTTTGCCATTGTTCGTCCACAAAAAATTATAATTTGTTAAGCAAATATTCGAAAAAAAAAGTGTACTTTTTTCCGAGTTTCCTGTAGACCCTTAAAGGTAAACTTTTTTCCCTTGAACCGACTCTGCACATTTACAAGGGGTGGCTATATATATTTCTGGCCTAGGCAACACTAAGTATTGCCTGGCGCCATCTGACATTTCCATTGGAAAGTTTGACATTTTTTAGCATTGTTTACTGTGACTTGAAAAAATCAATTTGGCAAAAAATGGATTTGAACTCGTGAACATTGCGTGCGATCATTTTTCACACCTTTAGACGTGGATTATCACACCAAGAATGCATCGATGAACTTAAATGCCCGTAAAAAAGGACGTGGATTATCACACCAAGAATGCATCGATGAACTTAAATGCCCGTAAAAAAGGTTTGTTCTCGTTGGATCCCGCACAATTTGACAATCGCTTAAAAAAGGCTCGTGTTGACTGGTGCAAAGAAATTTTGAAAAAATACGATCGCGGCGCTTCAAAAGACGTTTATAAGATTGTCACAGGTGACGAATCATGGGCCTATGCGTATCAGCCGGAAACAAAACAGCAATCGACCGTGTGGTTCTTCGAAGACAAGCCAAATCCAACGAAAGTTGTTCGTGGAAGAACGACATCAAAGCAAATGGTCGCCTGTTTCTTTGGCAAAACTCGTCATGTTTGAGCAACGTAGGACGGTCAATTCTGAGTGGTACACCACAATTTGATTGCCTGAAGTCTTCGAAACGAAAAACGAACCAGAGAAGACGAATCATTGTTCACCATGACAATGCGCGTTCTTACACATCGGCGTAAACCAGCGCCTTTGACCGGCCAAAACGTCGAATTGATGGGTCATCCGAAGTACAGCCCTGACATGGCACCCAATGACTTCTTTATATTCCCGCACATCAAGAAAAAAATGCGTGGTCAACGATTTTCGCTTGTTTTGGAGGTGTCTCAATCGGAGTGGAAGAAGTGCTTCGACAATTGCCTTGAGCGCATGCAAAAGTGTAAGAATCATGCTGGAGAATACTTTAAAAATAATAAAGCACCATCAAAAACCACTGTGAATCGCTGGTACCAAGAATTCAGTCTCAGACGCCGTTCGCTCCAGGATGAATTTCGTGGAGGACGTCCCACTTCGGTCACTTTGCCAGAAACCATCGATGCTGTGCGTGAAGTGATTAAGCAAGGCCGACATGTGACATACCGTGAGATTGAGGCATTAGTATAACAAGCATCAAAAAGATATTGCATGTTCATTTGGCAGTGAAAAAGATCTGTTCTCGTTGGATCCCACATAATTTGACAATTGCTCAAAAAAAGGCTCGTATGGATTGGTGCAAAGAGATGTTGAAAAAGTGTAACTGCGGAAGTTCAAAGGCCGTGTATAACATTGTCACAGGTGACGAATCATTGATCTATGCATATGAACCCGAAACAAAACAGCAATCGACCGTATGGGTCTTTCAAGACGAGCCAAATCCAACAAAAGTTGTTCGTGGAAGAAGTACAACGAAATAAATGATTACGTAATTTTTCGGTATAACCGAAAAAAAGCCGTGTTGCCACAGTGCCTTTAGTGAAACGTAGGACGGTCAGTTCTGAGTGGCAGATGTTTGTATCTGTTTGCCAACAGTGTTCGAAGAAATGAAGAAAGTTAATAAGAGAAGACGAATCATTCTGCATCACGACAATGCGAGCTCTCACACATCAGCAGACACGATGAGCTATTTGTCCACTCAAGATGTCGAATTGATGGGCCATCCACAGTACAGCCCTGATTTGGCACCCAATGATTTCTTCTTATTCCCTAGCATCAAGACAAAAATGCGTGGTCAACGTTTTTCATCGCCCGAAGCAGCTGTTGAAGCGTCCAGAAATAACGTTTTGGAGGTGTCTCAATCGGAGTGGAAAAAGTGATTCGAAAATTGGTTTGAGCGCATGCAAAAAAGTATTATGTATGTAAAGGAGAATATTTTGAAAAACGATAAAACCATTTCCAATGATAAGGTATTGTGTTTTTATTGCCGGACCCGAAATATAAATAGCAACCCTCGTATCACATTGAACCATAGACTGTTTCTTGTCATAAACCCAAATTAAGGCGCATACTATTCGTATAGCGCTCTGCTGGATACCAAGACAAAGCAGCATACTCGTACCAGGTAACAAACTAATAGGTCAAGCTCCCGTTCACCAAAAAAATCTGCATCCCTGGACGTGCGCATTCCGTTCTTTGAACGTAGGATTCATGACAACGAACTGGGACCAGCAAAAACCAGTTCGAGGTATGATTCAGTACAGAATTTTTGGGTTGGTTGATCTCTTTGGCCGGCAAGTAATGTGCAGACCAAAGTCAGAATTCCAACAGGTGTCATGACTGGATACTGCTTGATAGGCGAAATGACCGCAGGCATAGGACTCACACATGAAGATTTCTGTTGAGGCTGTTAAGATCAATAAAGAGAAAAACCAATGTAGAACCTATCATGTTCCAGCAAGGAACTGAAATCGTATTGTCTAACATATCAAGGGTATAGGCACTTCGATGACCTTAATGACCTAGCAGATGATTCACTTAAACCCCTTGTCTAATTCATGGGAAAACCTTTATGGTGCTCTGTTGAATAATTGAGAGCAAAATGCAACCAAATGGCTCTTCCCTTCATTCAGCATTTGCTCTATCTCTCTCCTTTCATTTAATCCTTCCCCAGGCACTTGTACGGTACTTCAGGAAACTAAAATGGAGTTAAATTTGACGCTTAGAATTGTTATCCTAACGTCCCATTCCATCTAACCTTTATTAAAGTACAGACATTGCTGCCCACTAAATTTTCAACGCACAATCTTAGTCATAACTATTGTCAAATTTCTATGAGAATTGACAAAGATAATTCTTTCAACAACTGATGATATTTAAATTGCAAAACACCCCTTCAGATTTGGCCAGGTCCGAAACCCCTTGCCTTTATAATATACGTACGATATTTAAATTCAATGCATTTTTGTCAGGAACTAAAATATATGTTGCTGTTTCAGATTTCACAGAACTAAAGGCTCAAGCACTAGGAGCTTCTTCCAGACGAATTTGCAAAATCTGAAAATTTGGAATTTGGGCAACAAAGGAAATCACCTCATAATGGAGGATATATAATATTCGGCCGGAGAAAACTATTGAAAGGTTTAAGCGACATATTTAATACAAAGTTCATGTGGTAAGACTGTATTAGCTATTGTTTAAAATTACCTACGTATCTAATATTAGCTTTTTTAATTTTTTTTAGCACTCACCACTCCCACCGATTCCATGGCAAAGAGAACCGCACCGAAAAATAATGGATACTTGTCGATGTTATTGAACATTTTGCGTTCTCCAAGTGATGGTAAGCCTTCCAAGATATACACCGAAATGGATACAAATCCCAGCAATAATAAAGCATTGGCTGCTGTATTGAATGGCGTCAAGTGTTTAAGATCTCTGGTCATAAAAATCAAGATCAGCGGTCCTGTAAGCGCTAGGACATGTATATGAAAATCATACTCCTTGAAGTAATAGTCAACTATCTGTTTGATATTATCGGCTATGAATAGGATGTAGACACAACAAACGCCGAAATGATGCAGCGACATGAAGAAGTCAACCGTGAAACTGGAAAAAAAGGTAAGACAATTGATAAGTATGATTAGAGTGATTAGATAATATTAAAAACTAAAAACATATAATACGAAGATACGCTGACTTTCATCGTAAATTGAATATTGATGAGGTTTAAATTGTTTTCTAACTAATTTTTAAGCATTGAAACAGCATTTTGTCCGAACAACAGAATAACTTTGTTGCAAAACAACAAAGTTTTAATAACTCAATATTAGATACAAAACAGGTTCGATAAAGCAAATTTCATATGAATTTCTTTCAAAGTTGTTATACCTTACACGACACTGTGGAGCAGGGTCATAGTACTAATGATAGTTAAATAAAACAATCAATTCAAAATCTTTATCTAATTCCATGGGTCGATGTCCGTCTGTCCTCCCAACCGTCCGTCCATCTATCCTTGTAATTAAAGTACTTATACAATTGACAGTTATGAACCATTATCGGTGAAACTTGGTTTATTCTTTAAGTTTGGAAAATCCCATTATAATTTGGACCACATCGCTCCATATTGTGATATCTTATACTGTTTTCACCAGTTTCAAAACTTACAGCACTAAATGCTACCTTACTCATCTCTGGTGAAATTCGATCACATCGGTCCATGAAAACAAATGAAATTGAAACAAATCGACCCATATTTGTATATAAGTCCTGCACCTTTAGAAGCCACAAATTAAACCCGATCACGCTCCAGTTTTGCATGCTACGTTATGAGCAACCAGTAATTATTGAGTGGAAATGGAATATATTTTCGTATAGCTCCCAAAGATCCTTTTCGATTTCAGAACCTACAGCTTTAAAAGCCACATTATACATCCGATTTCGTCCAAATTTCGTGTATAGCACTGCGAGCGACCTGAACACATCTCTGTTGTAATTTTAAGATATCGTTCTATGATTTCTATGATTTAGCTCCATTTTTTGGGAGCTAAAAAATGGTCCTCAATACAGACGCGCGGAATCTTCTGAACCATATAGTGGTATAGATTAACGCGAAGTTTTTAAATGGCTTAGAGTTAAATCTCTTACTCGTACAATTGTCTGCACATGCAATGTGAAAAACGGTTAGATGTTCTTACCCGGAGCTGGGTTTTCTTGTTAAGCGTCGTCAAACTAAAACGCACGATGTTAATTGTAAATAAAACAAACACTTAACAATAGGCAATTATCTTAATAGGCAAATGGCACAATCCTGTTGGAACCACATATTTTCTAGGTCCATTTGCTCAATTTCTGTTCACAATAAAATATCATCTCGCTATAGCATACGAGGGTTACTATTTATATTTCGGGTCTGGCAATAAAACACAATAATTTATCATTGGAAATAGTTATATTGTTTTTCAAAATATTCTCCTTTAATATCACACTTTTGCGCACAATTCAATTTTCGAAGCACTTTGACCTCTCCGATTGAGACACCTCCAAAACATGATTTTTGAACGCTTCAACAGCTGCTTCGGGCGATGAAAATCGGTGACCACGCATTTTTTTCTTGATGCTAGGGAATAAGAAGAAGTCATTGGTGCCAAATCAGGGCAGTACGGCGGATGGCACATCAATTCGACATCTTGAGTGGTCAAATAGCTCATCGTTGCAGCTCATGTGTGAGAGTTCGCATTGCCGTGATGCAAAATGATCCGTCTTCTCTTATTATCTTTCCTTATTTCTTCGAACACTGTTGGCAAACAGATGGTTGTATACCACTCAGAATAGACCGTCCAACTTTCTACTAAGTGCATTGAGACAACATGACCGGTTGTACCGGAAAAAAAAACCCAATCAGTTGCTTCGATGTACTCCTTTCACGAACAACTTTTGTTGGATTTGGCTCGTCTTGAAAGACCCATACGGTCGATTGCTGTTCTGTTTCGGGTTCATATGCATAGATCCGTGATTCGTCACCTGTGACAATGCTATACACTGCCTTTGAGCTACCAAAGTTATACTTTTTCAACATCTCTTTGCACCAATCCGTACGAGCCTTTTTTGAGCATATGTCAAATTATGTGGGGTCCAACGAGAACAATTTTTTCACGGCCAAATGAACATGCAATATCATATTGATGCTTCTCATACTAATGTTTAAGGATGCTAAGGACACATGTCGGTCTTGTTTAATCAGTTCACGCACAGCATCGATGGTTTCTGGCAAAGTGACCGAAGTTGGACTCCTTTACGAAATTCACCCTGAAGCGAACGGCGCCCGAGGCTGAACTCTTGGTACCAGCGATTATCAGTGGTTTTTGATCGTGCTTCATCGCCAAAAGTCGAAACAAGTTGATTTAAAGATAACCGAAGCCGAAAATCGTAAAAAATCATCGCACGAAAATGTTCACGGGATAATTCCATTTTTTGACTGATTCGCCCTCAAATGAAACCTTCGTACACCATTCACGGTAACTACTTGGCAGACCTCTTTTTCGAAGATTACGGCCCGCCCGATGACGCCGCTAGCCCACTTAACAGTCATAGACAGAACCGCACCAAACAGTCATACGCAGTGTTTTCACATCTTTTACACACCCGGTTTGCTGAAATTTGGGCATAATTTTTCCGATTGTGAACACATTTAGTCGATTACGCTGACCAAAAAAATCACAAAGTGCAAAAATGCTTTCTGATTTGAAAGCGCATTTTCGTAAAATGCTTTGATAATCTCAACGCTGTGCTTTATTGCCTACCTCTCCATTATTGAATTTGTCAAACACTGAAACAAAGAAATTCCAAATAATCTTGGGCAAAAACTTGACGTTTAGGTGTGACGCACCATTAACATCGTGCATTATGGTTGGACACCCTTCGTTCTCACTCTATGAGTTCGAGCATGAATTAAAATAAATATTTTAGGAAAAGCCGTTTCGGGACGAAATTTGCTAGAATATATATTCATATCTATTGTTAGTCGATTTTTTAAGCAAAAGAACCGTATATCTTATTTTATTCACGTATTCAAGCTACACTATCTGCCAAATCTTAAAAATAATTCCATTTTTGAATTCGGAACAAAATTTTCTCATATTCGAATTTATTTACTCCATATTTACTAGAAATAATACCATGTTTGATTTCGTAACGAAATTTTCTAAATTGACTACGAGTTCTCATACATACTTATGTCCATATTTTTGTTGGTCATTATTGCCGTTTTTGATACCCTTGGATTATTTGATCCCGAGCTTAAACACAGCCTAAACTTTAAAATAAATCTAATCTGGATTCGTATTGCACTCTTAATTGAGTACCGATATTCTTATTTTTATTTTGACCACACGGAGCTAACTTTTGGTACCTACGACTACACTTCCAAACCCAAAGTTTAAGCAGATTTTAACAATAAATTGCATTTATGGAATTATACCGAAATTTGTCTAACGTAAACATATAAAATATTACTCAGGAGCCGAAAGATTCGCAACCATACTTTAAGTGCTTCGCTACTTGAGTCATGGTTCATAAACAAATCGGTCTTTGTTGAGCAAATACTAAAAAAGTGTATCTGTTTTCAATTTAGCCCATTTAAAATCCTAAAAAGCTTTAGACTATACGAAACCCTTAGGCGTGGGGGTCAGCATTATAATTGAACAAACATGGCTCAGTTCTGAATTGCTTGGACCCCACAGGAAGAATTAACATAGACAACATGCATTGGACAAAATTCACAATAAAACCTTTAAAGTGTGAAGTTTGGGCTTCAATAAGCGTCGTAGGAGCTGATGAAACCTCAATTTTCATCCGAATCCAAAAACGATATTCCGGTTTTTATGTGCAAACCCGACTGCCGCTTTCTCATAGATAGCTAAACCTGACATGTCAGTTCACCCTGTTTTTTGCTATCGAGTTTTTCGGTGTTGGTTTGTAGTTCTATGGAAAAGCAAAAAAATATATAATTTGTACGTACGGACTACCTTTTTTATACCCTGCAACACTTTGTGCCAAAAGTATTTGAGCAGACCCGCTTCTTTTAAGTGCACCGATGGAAACAAAATTGCCTGCTGATTCGATTTGATGATGTCTATCTGTCCGTTTGTCTGCTGAGCATCTAAAACTTGCAATCACACTATTGGTCGCAATTGTTGTTCAATCTTAGTAAAATTTGGCAAAATTAAGTTTAAGGTTTTTGGACACTCTCATCTTCACCAGACTTCCAGACTAATAAACGGTATTTCGGGCAGAATTTACCACAATTTACGTTGCCGTAAAAGAGGTTTTGAGTGATTTCCCTATAGCCAGGCAGTTACCAAGTCCTTAGAGTTATGGACCGCAGGTGTTGGGTATTGCTGGGTACAAGGATATACCAACGTAACAGGAAACGAATTAGCATACGATTGTGTTGGGTAAAGTTGTTGTGCGTAAGAAGAAACCGAGGCCCAGAACGTGCGCAGTTCGCTCGGAGAACTTTAAAGTCATGTCAAAAAATTATGAGCAACAGAAACCAAGTCGAGGTGGGGAACAGTACGGAATTGCAGGGTTGTTCGCTCTCGTAGGGTGCACCAAATACTGCGTTCTCCTCGACAAAATCAATAATTATTGAAACAGATGTCATCACCAGACAATGAGTGACAGGCCAATGGCTGCATACATGGGCTATAGAAGCTGTTGAGATGAAGAAGAGAATGAATCAGTGCTGCATCTGTTATGCTCCTGCAAAGGACTTCATGAACATCGTCCTACTGACGCTTTTCAACTAGGCGATGCTCCTCTTAAAACCCTCGTAAAAGTCGTAGAGAGTTGATAAGTACGTCAAAATGACACAGAGTAACACCGAGACCCCAGCTTAATTTTGGACCTTAGAACAAAAGTGATATACTCCGTTTTAAAAGATTGGGTCAAAATCAAGAGATATTCTATTTTTATGTTTGTATTGTGTCTCAAGCGATTTGTTGGTGTTTCAAGAAATTTAGATAGGTTTAAATAGGTCGTACATTATACTTACATAGCCAAAACTGATAGTTTTCGGAAACATGGTGGACCTTCTTCCAGCGCATACTTCATACACACCGGGTATGTCAGCGAGGCATTTTTGTATCTTCGACAAATTTCGTGCATGCCATGAATCTACAAAAGTCATTAAATCTTAAGCATTAAAAGTCATTAAATCTTAAATATTAATATTCTTACCAATAAATGCACGGCATAGACCATAATACCACCAATGGCAAAAGTTCCCAGGATACCATTAAGCCAACCGGCATGACAGAATGCCCGAGGCATTTCCAACCAACCGGTGCCAATTGAACATTTTACGATGTTCAGAAAAGCTTCCATATTTCTATAAAAAGAAAGACAAACCAAATAATTGTTTATAATTAAGTGGACACGTTATTTGCCTACGATATGGGATATTTGATGTGACGATGTAGATGAGGATCGTACGCTCGTTGAAATGGCAGCCTGATTACCATTTTCGTTTAATACGAGTACATACAAATAAAATACACAAAAGGTAAATGTCACAAATGACTTTATAAACGTAAACGTTTTGTGATACCCATCAAACAAAGTGATTTAAAAGAGTTCGAATTCATTTTACCTAGAAGATGAAATGTGTTGCAGCTACTTTTTATAAGTTTTCATATTGCGAGCTAAAATGGCAGCAACAGCTTTCCTCCGCCACAAGTGTCTTTGCTGTTAAGGTAATACTTGCAAAAGGTTATTAAGCTATGCTAAAAATATAGGCAATATTGCAGATTTTATACGGCTTGAATGAAAATTTGTAGATATCGCATACTACGTATGTACAATTTTATATTTACAGGGTATTTCATTAAGGACATAACAATTTTATATGTTAATAAAATACTGCAAATTGAAGATATAGAGTTCAAATTAATTTCAGGTGTAGTGCAAATGTAACATTTTAGAAAGAGATTCAATTCGGTCATATGACCACCACGAGCCCGAGTACAGCGATATATTCTTTGGGCCCATTTTCCACCACTCTTGCTTGCACAAATTTCGACCAGCGAAATGTTGTCCCTGAGGTCGTCTAAAGTTGTTGGCTTGTTGGTATAGACCAATGACTTGTGGCCCAATAAAATAAATCCAATGGCGTTAAATCGCATAAACGAGGTGGCCATTCGACCGGACCATTTCTCGAGATAACACGTTCATCGAATTTACCTTTCAGTAAATCGATTGTAACGAGTGCTGTGTGGCTAGTGGCAACGTCTTCTTGAAACCACATATCGGCGATGTCAAGCTAATCTAATTCTGGCCAAAAATAATTTTCTAACATGGCACGATAGCGCACTCCATTGACGGTAATATGACGATTGTTTTCATCGACGATAAAATACGGCCCAATCACGCCTCCGGTATGATAGCCACGCCACACAGTACTTATTTGCGGATGCAATTGTGTCTCTTGAAGCACGTGTGGGTTTATTGCTGTCAAATAATGCATTTTTGTTTATTGACAAAACCACTCAAACAGAAATGAGCTAAGCGACTCTGAATTTCGGTGGTAATTTTTAATGTTTTCCAAACTTTGCTTGTAAGTGAACTTTACCATGATGAAAATAATGACTTCAACTAACGGTTTAACTTTATGTTAACGCATGTTTGAGGGTGCGGTGACATAAAGATACGAAATTGTTATGTCCCTATTGGAAGACCCTTTAGAATTGGAAGTCGTCAATTTTTGTTTGTCCTGGCCAAATCTTTTGTACCCTCCATTATGGATTATAGTCCTAGTATGATAGTCGGTACTTCTACAAATCGCCTGTCAAGGAGGTATTAAAATATTTAACTGCCACGCTTTTTTGTTTAATAATGACATTATATAGTCTATAAAAATTTTCGTAATATGAATTTATTTTTAAGGAATTTTTATGAGATTTCAATAATCAAACCAAACGCTAGCTAGTAGAACTTTTTTTTAAAAATGGATTTGTTAGAAGAAAATAACAAAATTATTTCTAAAATTTTTGAATATGTTTGTTTTTTCCGAAATGCTCCGAAATTCGGTAATTTTTTATTAGCCGTCTCGTCGATGTCAATTGTCCACCTCGGAGCTGTGAACTAAACGATGTCGTAAAACATCACCAATAGTACCGCACTTTTTGCTATATTATTAGCTGGCCAAGTATCGCTGGAAAGATATTTTTCTAGCCGAAATATGAGGGATGAGGCTAGCCGTTGTGGGATGGACGACTATCTTTCATGTAAACCCAGGTTCAACTACGGTTGAAAACATGCATAGATGTATCTCTAAGCCATATAAAAACTTCTCTGTTGAATGCATTAGCGAATAATATCGTACGCAATCATGCTTTGCAGGTGTCTCAATCGGAGTGGAAAAAGTGCTTCGAAAATTGGTTTGTGCGCATGCAAAAGTGGAGAAAGGAGAATATTTTGAAAAACAATTTCAATGATAAATTATTGTGTTTTTATTGCCGGACCCGAAATACAACCCTTGTACTCGGTCTTTCACTAGCCTTCTGTACCACCTGATGCAATCCAACTACAGTCGGTTCTATGCAACGGATTGACCCGAAGCAGCAATTCCTTGGCCAAGGTCTGTCACCGCGGCACTACGTGTGGCGCAACAACTACAACCACCTGATATTTATACTTTTAAAACAGCAGAGTCTAAACTATTTACCAAGTAGTTGGAACATTTAAAAAATGTATTGATTTTTTAGTGCTCCAAAATACTAAAGGTTGAACCGCCACTCTGTAGTTCATAAAAATTTGACTCCAGACTTATGAACTTAAGCGTACTCGCCATCTTTCACTAGCCATCTGTAGCACCTGATATTAATACTTTTGAACCGGTTGCCTCTAAATCATCCAACCAGCTGCTTGAAAAATTTGAAAATATATTGCTTTTAGTGCTATAGATAATCAGAAAGCTTTCATTCAGTGCAGTGCAATAATTTTTCACTCTTCTAATTAGACTGACTTTCCAATGAACTTCCGCTTATCGCATTTAACGCAACAAAGTGTGGCAAATAAATGCGAGCATGAAACTGCGCTGTTGCTGCTGCCACAACACCTTCATGTTGAAAAGCGTAAACTCGTCCTGTAATATCATAAATTGTGCATGCAAATGAAAATCAGCATCAACATGAGCTTATTAACTTGACTCGTAGGAAACATCATTCAAAACAACAGCAACGCAACCTCAGCAGCAGCCAGCTTATAAAGCTCCACAATTCAACGCCACTATATCATGATTCTTATCTAAAAGTGAGAATTTATTCATAGTTGAGTCGGGGTTGTTTTTTTTTTTTTGCTCTGGCACATACGGCCAAGCCACGAAATCAAAAAACCGAATCAAATCAACACAGAAGGCGCGAGGAGTGCACCGAAAGACAGATGATGAGTATGAGGAGGTGAATAAGACAACGTGTACGGTTATGGCAAACTGCAGTAAAGCCGATGCAGAAATGCTGCTTGATACAGCGGCGATGCGCGCGATGCTCTCTCCTTTGGCGTTTGCAGGAACATTAAAGCACAAAAATTACCACAGTCACCAACGCCTTAAAGATACCACCTCCCAACTAACTGTGGCAACCAACCAACCTTAGCCGCCACCACCGCCTATAATGTAGCTCAGTCTGCCATCTCAGGAGCTGAGCTGAGATCGGACCAAGGCAACATACATAATTGGCATGTTTCTACGCGCCTACAACGCCTTAATACTTCTGCATTCCTTAGCTTAGGCCCCAGTCGACGATGATGGCAATGGGATGATGATGATGCAGATGCATCAGAAGTTTGAAAACCATCTAAAGAAAATTTAAGACCTCCAAAATGTTGGCACCACAAACAACCTCGAACGATGCCACACTTACCAGCAAATAACAGATTTTCGATTTGATTGTTTGCTAGTTGGCGTTTGGCGCGACGGCAACCTTGCCACAAACCCGACAAACAAATGCAGCACTTGTGCATTGTGGACAAAACTTTAGCACACGCTCTCAAAAGTTTATCGGGCGTCTAATTAAGATCTGCAACCGCAATGTCGTAAATTAAATGCCGGGTGAAAGGTTAAAACACTCGTAACGTAGACAGCACAAACACCTCGATTGTGCACCTTCCACTCCATCGTGTGCCGCACGCTTCGTAGTTGCCGCTCTAGGGTTGGCTTATGTGGCGTATGGCACAAAGAAGCCACTTGCTTGTTGCCTGCTGGCCACGGCCAGTGTGCAGCAGGGTATTACCCGAACCGTGCAACAAAGTCAAGTGCTTTGTGATGCTACCACCACTTGAAGCTAGCTCAATTTGTGCGTTCATGCCGCAAATATATCTTGCCATGTTTGGCGCATGCAATGTCGGCCAGGACCGATACGATGCACAGTGGCTCCAAACGCAATATGTGATGGTTCTAATTATAAGACAACTAACAAAAATATAAGTGGTATTCAGCGCTTAGTAAGAGACTACGCACACAGAGAACAGATTTGTTGCCACAACCGAATTTTTTGCCTACCGAATGTTGGTGTTTGCAAGTACTATCCATGTAGTCCATCGTTACAACCGAATGTTGGTTGGGTATACAGAAGTTTTCAGTATAGTGAATTGACACTTTCGGTTGAATAAAACAGACCGTTAACAGACTAAGATGATTATTGGAACTGAATGTTTACATGTATTTGTTGTTGTTTTAAGATTTTTTTAAGATTTTACACTTTTGTTTAGCTCGTTTGTTTTATTTCGGTCTGTTGCTTTTACACATTGAACAGGGATTAAGCCGGCTCAAGACCTCTTGCTTCTATATTTAAATAGAAGACAAGTTTTTAACAAAATGGCAAAGTGACATTGATTTTCGTGGCTGCACGCTACTTTTATCATGATTTCGGGTCCGTGACAACCCTCTTCAGAAAGACTTGCTGCAATTGTTGAAAGTAAAACCGAACTCTATAAGTAAAACCGAACTCTATAAGGCCAGGCTCTCCACAAACGTTCGTTTGTGGAGAGCCTGGCCTTATAGAGTTCGGTTTTACTTTCAACAATTGCAGCAAGGCTTTCTGAAGAGGGTTGTCACGGACTCGAAATCATGATAAAAGTAGTGTGCAGCCACGAAAATCAATGTCACTTTGCCATTTTGTTAAAAACTTGTCTTCTATTTTACACTTTTTTAAGATTTTACCGCCTCGAAAATGGGTCAACTGATCAGGAAAATTAATACTTTCTTGGATAGATGTTTTGATAAGCATTGCAGTGATGCCTCAATCTGAAAAGAATTAATTAAGGTATATAACAATATTTATTGACAAGCCTTGGGTGGCCGTAGCTCGAAATTAAAGGATCGTCACCAAAAAAAATGGTTGAGGTTTATCTATGGAGGTCTATCTGATTAAGTCTGAGTAATGTCACTTAATTACATCTAAGCCCGTTTTTATATTCTGAAATTGTTTTTTAATTATAGTTCGTTTATTTATAGTTCGTATATTTTTATGATCAGTATCGCTTGGAAGCATTCACCGTCTAACCCAAGAAACTTAAAGTGACCATTTTTTCTTCTGGTTTTTTGTATACATTTTTTGTGGACTTCGAATTATGTTTTCGTCGAAAACAACGGTTTTGATGTGACTAGAACCAATAAAATTTTATAGGGTTTATTTATTGATGTTGGAATAACCAATATTATGGAACAATAGCCAACTAAACAGGGTTTGGTCACTACAAAAACTTATCTGTTGTCACCACCTATTATTGGTACTAACGTACGCGTAGATCATAATTGGTTGGTTGCCATAACCGGCAGTTGTTGCAATCAAAAGTTTAACTGAATTCGGTTTGTATATTTGTGTTACTGGCTGTGAATACCGTGATATGATTGTAGCAACCACCATATGAAATCTTGAACCATGTTACCTTCAATACTTTGGAATGTTGATTTTTGCAACAGATATTCGGTTTATCCAACCGAATTTTTGTAGTTCGGAACACTTTCCAACTGATTTTTTCTCTGTGTGCGCAAAAAGTATAAAATATTGAAAAATTCCTTCAATCATTGGTATGTTAAAACCAAAGCCATTTTATGTCTTAACAATCATTTAAGTGATGTCCATCGTCAGGCTGGTTCACGCAATTATTCTCAAACGTAATTTGTGCAAAATTCAAACTCGGGCCTATTCAGCCTAACAAAACTTATAAATTTTCAGCATGTTTTCTCATACAAATCAGACAAGTGGCTGGTAACTCTGTTGATACCCTTCTCCACATTTGGTCGCAAAACCCTAAAATGGTTACGAATCCACAATTATGAACCGATTTCGTTTAAACCTAGCATATTGTTAAGTTTTGGTCTTAATTTATGACTTAACAATCATTTATGTGCTGCCCATCTGGCAGGCTGGTTCACGCAATTATTCTCAAAAGCCGAAAGGTAATTTTAACAAAATTCAAACTCCGGCCTATTCAGCCTGACAAAACTTATAAATTTACAGCATGTTTTCTCATACAAATCAGACACATTTGGTCGCAAAACCCTAAAATGGTGACGAATCCACAATTATGAACCGATTTCGCTTAAACTTAGCATATTGTTAAGGTTTGGGGCAAAGAAAAACTCTATTTAATTAGGTCTACATCGGTCTATGTGTTGACACACCGGGTTTTTTCCGATTTAAGTACCTACAACTTCAAAAGACACCTTTTACAACAGATTCTGACCAAATTGCAATAGAGATTTACGAGCCGCGAACAGCCACATCGGGACGTATTTTCGAATTACTCCCACACAAAGGTCCCTTCAGACTTGAGGTAATGCAGCTTACAAACTTAACCCGTTCGCGCTTAAATTTAGCATGAAACGTTATTAGCAAACCTAAATTAACTCTTGTGAAACTGTACCTTAAAAGTCCATATAAACGGTCCTTCCGTATTCAGAAACCGCAGTTTTAGAAACCATAATTCTAACCAGGAAGAGTTACGCGGGAATAACACCCATCTGTGGTGAAATTACACCAGATTGGTCCTTTTTTTAATAGCCCTCACACTAAGGTCCCTCCCGATCAGGCTCAAAATAAGCGTAGTACGTAATGTGCAACCTCTAATTATCCCTGGTGTAATTGGGCCGGTCCGTCTTTCATATAGCTCCACGAAATAAGTGCTTCCCACTCTAAAAATATACCTGGCAGAAAAGAGATTCGCCAAAGGTTCATTACTTATTTGGATAGTCCGGCAATTAAAAGTAGCGACTTCCATTAAAGTTCACTGAAAGAAAATAGAGGCAAACGAAATATAAAGGGTTGTATTACTTTAAGTGTATATATAAATTATTATGTTTATATAAAATATTATTACGAGGGCTGCTATATATTTCTGGCCTAATAATGAAAATGCGAATATTTATCATCATAAATGTTTTTTTTTGTTTTTCAAAATATTCTCCAGCAAGATTTAACTAATTGTTGAAGCACTTTTTCCACTCCGATTGACACACCTCCAAAACATAATTTTTGAACGTTTGAAGATGCTGTTCTTCTGGCGACGAAAATCGTTGACATTTTTTTCTTGATGTGCGGGAATAAAAAGAAGTCATTGGGTGCCAAGTCAGGGATGTACGGCGGATGACCCATCAACTCGACCTTTTGGCCGGTTAAAAAGGCGCTGGTTTGAGCCAATACGTGAGAGCTCGCATTCTCATGGTGCACAATGATACGTCTTCTATTGTTCGTTTTTCGAATTTCTCCGAAGACTTCAGACAATTAAATTATGGCGTACAACTCAGATTTGACCGTCCTACGTTGCTCAAGCGGAACAGTCGCCACATGACCAGTTTTGCCGAAAAAACAAGCGACCATTTGCTTCGAAGTGCTTCTTCCACGAACAACTTTCGTTGGACTTGGCTCGTCTTCGAACACCCACACGGTCGATTGCTGTTTTGTTTCGGGTTCATACTCAAAGATCCATGATTCGTCACCTGTGACGATCTTATAAACGTCTTTTGATGCACCGCGATCGTACATTTTCAAAGTTTCTTTGCACCAACCGACACGAGCCTTTTTTTAAGCGATTGTCAAATTGGGCGGGATCCAACGAAAACAAACCTTTTTTACGGCCAGGTGTTCATGCAGTATCGAATGTATGCTGGTGGAAGAAATGCCCTAGGATGTCAATCTCACGGTACGCCACATAACGATCTTGCATTATCAGTTCACGGCATCAATGTTTTCTGGCAGAACTGCCGTTTTTGGACGACCTTCGTCTTTGAGCGAGCATCGGCCACGATTGAATTCATTAAACCAGTTTTTCACAGTGCTATAGGATGGTGCTTCATCGCCATACAAAAATTTAAGTTCATCGATGCACTCTTGTCGTAATAATCCATGTCGAAAGTTGTGAAAAATGATCGCATGAAAATGTTCACGAGTTAATTCCATTTTTTTGCCAACTTGATTTTTTCAAGTCACTGTAAACAACACAAATGATGGTCGTACGTCAAAACGTTCTGAGTACGTTTATGCTAAATAATGTCAAACTTTCCAATGGAAATGTCAGATGGCGCCAGGCAACACGTAGTGTTGCCTATGCCAGAAATATATATAGCAACCCTTGTAGTGCATAGTGCGGTCAACCGGCCAATCGATGACAAATTGGTGTGAATTCCCGGAAGTCGTGTATTCCTGGCGAACATCCTCACGTCAGGAATAAGTCGACGGATGTCAGCGAAGCACAAACCATGAAACTAACGATAGAACGCGACACACATCCCACATTCCTCTCTGTAACCACTGTGCGTGCTGTGGCATCGTGGCGTAAACTGCAGCCCTAAAAAGAAATGGCTTAACTGGACCATTGTGGTGAAGGTGGTATTGGTGGGGGTTCGACTGGGTGGGTATGCGGAATTTTGTAAAGTAGGTGCGAAAACCATGATGTCCATTAGCGGAGGTGATTTCGCCTCATTAGATATTGATGCTATGTACCGACCGACCGACCGACACATACACTCACTTACCAAAGCCGCGTAGAGCGTCTCCCGTAGATGATGCCTCACATTACCGCAAAAGAGGTGCGACTGTAAATTTAAAGCAGCATTTAACGACATCATTGTCACCTTCGTTGACGTCGTCGTGGATATTGGCTGCTGCTGGAATTTTTCATGCTGTGGCCGTTCTTTTTCTCGCACTCTCAGCCCACTTAACGCACCAACAGCAGCAAGAACGAACAACAACAACATGTGTTGGCTGGCATTGATCTGGAATTTATGCCAATATATGGTAATGCAGATGGACGTGTCTACTCCCCTAAGAGTAGCTACAGCGTCGGCAGTATCATCATCAACGCGCCATCACCATTCGTATCATTGTCGTCATCATCATTATTTGTTCTAGCCCACAATCTCTTCTCCATGTCATTGTTGTCCATAATCTTCTTTTTATTTCATTTCACATATTGGGGGGCTCTTCCTTGTCGTCATTGTTTGTTGTTCTCTTGTATATTTTTGCCGTAGTAGGTCCGCGTTCTTTGCTTTTTGTTGTTGTTCTGTTTTGTGGGTTCCTGTCGTTTGCATGTCATTGCCGCTGTTGGCTTTTTGCACTGTTTTGGGACAGCTTAAACCATATGTGTCGTTACTGAAATTCTCAAAACTTCTCTCATTATGTACTTTAAACATCCCAAATCGAAGCGTAAAGGCATTACCATGTGCTGCTGTGATCCTTATTTCCTAGTGGTGAATGCCGAACCGGACCAAACTGGACTGGACTGAATGTTGTGTTGGTCGGGTGGTTGCCTGCTCCGTTGGTTATGCGTAATTTATCGTTTACGTTCACTTGATGAAGTGGTGTCACAATGCATTATTGACATCTTGGCATTCCTCAAGTTGTTGGGGTAGGTGACTTTCATAGCATTCGTATACGGCAGTTTGCAACGAGGTCGATATGATCAGTCGATTATATGTGCGCAATACATAATGAAAATCATATTTTTTTTATTTGTTCCCACTTAACGAGAATCAAGTATGTGGCATGTGTAAATAGGATCTACGAGGGTTGCTATTTATATTTCGGGTCCTGACAATACAAGTTTTCGCAGATGCTTATTGGAACTTCTATTGGAAACTTTGACATTTTTTGGCATAACTTCACTCAGAACGTTTTGTCATTTAAGGGCGAATTGTTTTGTTTACAGTGTGTTGAAAAATTCATCTCGGTCAAAGAATGGAATTATCCCGTGAACATTTTCGTGCGATGATTTTTTATGATTTTCGGCGTAGGTTATCGAGATAAGAGTGTTTAAATAAATCAACTTGTTTTGACTTTTGACGATGAAGCATAAGATTGGCATCCTTGGCATACTAATGGTATGATCATTAGAGCATCAATAAGACATTGAATGTTCATTTGGTCGTGAAAAAAATTTGTTCTTGTTGTATCCCACATAAGTTGACTTTTATGTTCAAATAAAGGCTCGTATAGATTTTGGCAAAAAGATGTTAAAAATGTATAACTGCGGTAGCTCAAAGGCAGTGTATAACATTGTCACAGGTGACGAATTATGGATCTATGCATATGAACAAAACAGCAATCGACCGTATGGGTCTTTCAAGACGAGCCAAATTTTACAAAAGTTGTGCGTGGAAGAAGTACATCGAAGTAAATGATTGCATTTTTTTTGGTATAACCGGCCATGTTGCCACAGTGCCTTTAGTTGAACGTCACAACAATAGTATGATTCACACATAACCATACTATGATCTCCACAACCATAGTATGATTCACACTCAACCATACTATGACCTCCACAACCATAGTATGATCCTCACAACCATAGTATGTTTCATATACAACCATAGTATGATCCTCACAACTATACTATGATTTACACGCAACCATGTTATGATCCCTACAGCCATCGTATAATCACTATTTAGATTTGAATTATGCAAATTATTCAAAAATACATTTAATTCAAAATAATAGGGAGTGATTTATTTCACAGTAGAAAAAATAAGTTTAAATAACTTAAGCGTTTTTATTAAAAATATTTCTATTAATCAAAGCCAAAGCAGCTTGTTTAAAAAATTTTAGTTTCGATAAAAAAGTACTATTATTGCATTAGATCCATACCAATAACATTTGTTCTTAAAAGCATATTTAAATGAAGAAAAATTACAATCATACAGTATGATTGCCGTAATCATATTATTGTAAACATAAAACGACAAACACAATACTTTTTATATTGTTGCTATAACCATATTTTCATTTTTAAATTTGGCAATAATACTATTGTTACATTTCAACAATATTAATATTGCAGCAATCATACTATTGTCAAAAATAAATTCAGTTAACAATGCTATGGTTGCGACGAACATACTCTTATTGCGGAGAACATATTAATATTGCCGTGACCATGTAGTAACCATGTTTTTTCTCTGCGTGCACCGTACAGCCCTGATTTGGCACCCAATTACTTCTTTTTATTTCCTAGCATCAAGAACGTCAACGTTTTTCATCACCCGAAGCAGCTGTTGAAGCGTTCAAATATCATGTTTTAGAGGTGTCTCAATAGGAGTGGAAAAAGTGCTTCGAAAATTGGTTTGTGCGCATGCGAAAGTGTATTGATCTTAAAGGATAATATTTTGAAAACAATAAAACCGTTTCCAATGATAAATTATTATGTTGTTATTGCCGGACCAGAAATATAAGTAGCAACCCTCGCAACAGATTCTCCTAGTCTAAGCTCGAGCCATAATTGTATAACTCAATTATTTCTGCTATCTGGGTAATCTTCTACACAGATCCTTGGGAGCCAGTCAGTGAGTTTATGAATTGTCTCGTGTACAGCTCACTGATTCGTAAGAATTTGCCTTTTGTTCTTGTATGTCTGAAGAAGCATGGAGATGTGGTTACTCAAATAAATTTCACTACATACGTTTGCAAGTTATTAATTTTTAAGATCTTCATAACACACGACTCGCACTAATAGTGCCGTAGGAACAGACTTGACTCTACTGGACTAGACTTAAACAAAAGGAAACCTACAAACGAATCGAAATTTGGATTAAGTTTGAAATAAAAAACAGCCCAAGAAGGCTAAAAACGGAAAAATTTAAAGCAGGTTGATATCACCGTATCGTCTGTTTAAAATCTATGCACGAGTCGCCTGCATCAATAATAAATGGTGACCTCGGTAGTAATGATCTGTTTCACCTCTTCACAACAGAAAATAGTGTATAAATTGGTTATTCATTCCGCCTGAAATATGTAGAAATACCCTGCAGTGTATAAAGGGTGGGCCAAATACAAGTTTCTTTTTAAAAATGCAGTAAAATACCACAATTAAATTGTTTCTAAGAAGAGGTTTTTTTCAGACTTGCGGTTTTCAAGAAGAAATTAAGCCCATATAAATTAATGTTATGACCAAAAATTTAGCTTTATTATAAATATAAGAGCTTGCCATTATGTTTTAAAACTGATTTCGGGCAAGTAGCCGCTGAGGATGGCCTAAAAAGGGCCTGTCATTATGTTTTTAGAATGATTTCGTGCAAGTAGCCGCCGCGGATGGCCCAATCTTCGGCCACTTTTTGCAGCATTTGGGGCCGTATGTCAGCAATAACGTGCCGAATTTTCTCTTTCAAGGTGTTATTCGTATCTGCGTAGACAAGCGACTTTACACAACCCCACAAAAATAGACTAGCGGTGTTAAATCGCACGTTCTTAAAGACCACGCCACAGGTCCACTATGCGAGATAATGCTTTCTTTCAGTGAATTGTTTGTTTCGTTGGCTGTATGGCATGTAGCGCCGTCTTGTTATAACCAAAGGTCGCCCACATCAACATCCTCCAACTCAGGCACTAAAAAGTCATTAATCAATTAATCCCCATTGACTGTAACATTATTGGCGGATTCACTTTTGAAGAAATATGGACCAAAGAGTCCCATTGCCCATAGAGCACACCAAACAGTAACTTTTTGAGGATGTTACGGCGTCTCAACAATGGCTTGTGGATTTTCATTACTCCAAATGTGACAATTCGGTTATTAACGCACCAAATTGGTTGATAATCAACTAAGTTACAGGCCTACAAGTACACAAAGGTACGCCACAACTGTTTTTATCGGTTTTCAAGATTTTGGGTGTGTTTGAGTAATCTCACAAGGCTAATCTTGAGGTACTCGGCAAGATCTTTGAAATAGACTGATTTTCCAGACATTTCCAATTAATTTTTTCATAGCCATGTCCATCTATCCGTCACAATGTATGTAGTTCCAATCAAAAGATCTAGAGCCTTCTAAAATACCTTATATACTTTATGTCTTATAGTCGCGAACGGTTGATATTAAAATGGACCAAATTAGGAGAAAAAAGGTGAAAAGTTTTCCTTCACCTTTTATTGTTTGCCCCTTTAAAAAAAACAACAAAAATCAGCCGTTAAAATTCAAAATCCTCGCATTGTGCTGCGGACATTACAAAACTTTGTGTCCATTTAATATCAAACTTTCCAATGCCTTTTTTTATTTAATTGTATGCAATTGAATATATTTTAAGTTTCTAAAAAAACGAAACACATAAACTTATTTTCATACATAAGTTTAAAATAATCATATGTATCAAGATTTTAAAAAAAACATATCCTTAAGAATAAAAAATAAAAATGCGAGGTATAGGGTGGGCTATTTAAAATTTGAATCGGCTGCAAAAAAAGGACAGAAATGTTTTTAAATTTCTGGTTTATTGGAAAGGTTGAACTTTGTCAATAAATAATAGAACACCGTCCGATGTGTTTTCGCTTCGCGTTATGGGCCCAAGATTGTTTGGCAGGGATAAAGAATTTCACCGAGAAATCGTGTTTTCCATCTGAATTTGTCAGGTAGTGACACGGTGATCATTACCGCGCAATGACATAGACGACAATTGGTTTCAACAAGATGGGGCAGATGTCACACAGCCAACGCAACTATCGATATTTACCGCACTGTTTGTCATAAGAATGATATTGTGTTTCATTTTTAAAGGAAAAAATTCAACCTTTCCAATAACTCTAGACATTGGAAAAGTTATAAGTCCTTTTTTACAGCCGATTAAATTTTAAAATGTTAGATCGCTTATTCATACATAAAGGGATTACCAAAAAATGCTAATGCTTTTTATATTTTAAAGGTTTATCATATAGCCCATTATTCTTTTGACAAAAATATTCTTTCTTACTTACTCAATTCCAACATTCCATCCCATTAAGGAACAGGGAAAAACTTCTCTTAACAGAGTGAACTTTACACCACATAATTCTTATACCCACTGAGCGGGACCTATTTATTAACGCTGGCTCCGAACGACTAATGCATAGAGGCATTTTTTTGTTTTGCCATTTTGGTAAACATTAGTCTTAAAAATATCCGATAAACCAACGTGTTTTAATCGTTAAAAGATTTTATCAAAATCAATCATCGATTACTGTGACGATGAGAAAGTTACGTGAAATTTTTGGGAGAAACAACGTGCCAACAAAACGCACTATTTATCGTTTAGTGAATGATTTCAAAGAAAGAGTGTCTGTAGCTGAAAGGCCCAAGCATGGACCACAACGAACTGCAAGATCGTCCGAAAATATTACTGCTGCTCAAGAATGTGTTCAAAACAATCCATCAACAACAATTCGACGCCGCGCTGAATGTAATGCAAAATGTGCTCAAAAGGGCTTGCATTTGTGAGGCTTACAGAGGCGGACATTTATCTGATATTGTTGTATTCCATACATAATTGCCGACATTTAATAAAACATTTATCAATATAAGATCCATTCTCTTTCATTTAATCAAAAATAATGAACAAACAAAGTAGTATACCTTCCCGGCGAACATCCTGTAGTATACCTTCCCGTCGGACACCCTGTAGTATACCTTCCCGGCGGACACCCTGCATATTTAGTTTTGACAACATTAAAAATCTGTCCTTGTTATTGTTTTTTTTGGATTTACCAATATCAATTCTTGTTTTGGAATTGCTCCAACACAAAGTTCCTGTCCGATTTGGGACCTGTAGCTTTAAAAGCCACAAATTATACATGTTCACGCTCAAATTGTGCATGGTACGTTCTAAACGACCAGTAATGAACTTTGGTTAAACTGCTACATACAACATGCCTACATTTCCGTATAGCCACCATGCAGGGGACCTTTCAGATATCAGAACCCGCATCATTACAAGCCACGTATTACAACCGATTCCGACCGAAGTTCGAAAAGAGAGTGAGGAGTGACCAGTACCCAACTTTGGTAAACTTGAAACATATCGGGCTATGTTTTACAGTAGATCCCAAATGTTTTATTTCGAGTTAAGATTCCGCCCTTTAAAGGCCACATTTAATAAAGCAAAGTGCGTTATGTGCGACATATAAGTCCAACCTTGACAAGCTTTTCGTACTTGCTCACGTTTTGACATTGATCCAGAAATGTGCCTCATAGCTGAACAAATACGGCGCGAAAACTGCAAAACTTAATTAAGCTATTGTTGAACTGACTGCATATTTTGTAGCAGTATGCGTCTTTCCAATAATTCCGTTCTAATGATAAGACTTTTACGACAATAATTCCACTACTCTCTGTAGTAAGTTTTATTTCTGGAAAAGACATTACCCATTTTTAGAAAAAACTCAAAAAGCCGCATCTAGCATTCCCCTACTTATTGCACTAGTCCTCCATTATGTTATACTTTGTAATCCGACTGACTGACTGACTGACTGATAGGTTTTCCCAATTGACAGTCACTTTTAATGCCACCTTCTTGGAAAAATTCACTTTTGACTTTATTTGTAGTGTCATCCATGTGGACATATCGTATCGGGGTACAAACATTTAAACACTATCTGCACTACGCAGTAGATACCCGTAGTTGTGTGTGCGAACATGTCGAGGTAGATGCGTGTACGGTACTGATTTTCACTTGTATGGAAACATCATTAAGTTGTAAAATAAATCAATGCTATTGACATCCACAAATTAAGTTTGTATCTAAACGGTATGTTCTTCATTTCTGGCCGAATGCAATGATATGAGGCCATAGTGACCACATCGATGGAATGCCGTTCCTACGAGTTAAGTGTAATTTTGGGCTTAAATAAGTTCAACCATTAGATGAGAAGCACAGTTGATGTTTGTTTTATATTTTTATATGTAAGCCAATAAAATTAGGTCCACGTTCTCAACTATTTATGCAGCTGTTGGCAATAATATTAGCTTGAGTGTCCTGTACACAAAATCGAAAATCATTGCCCCACTCAGATCGAAAACACCCAGCGAAGCCTCGGTGGTCATTTAGACGATTTGAGGCCGATATTGTCATAGTTGGACGGCGTTAACTGTAAAGATATGCTAAAACACTATGAATCTCCAACAGCGCAATTGAGTTAGCTCATATAATTGAATGACCGCTGATAGACTCACTTCTGCTCTTAACTAAGAACCGATTTCGACAAAACTTGCTACATTATTAAAGTTCCATTTCCAATTAATAACCTGAAACAGCAGTAGCCACACCTGCATCTGATCACAATCCATCTATAGTAAAATATGACCTTATCGGTCCATGGTTTCGTAAAGCCCCCACACAAAGGTCTTTTCCGTTTGAGGCCTTGAAGCTGTAGATTTCAAAATTTCATGCGATCTTGCTGAAATCTCCAATGGTACTTTATGGACGAACAACAATAAATTTTAGTTAAAGTGAACTATGTCGCTCTTGATTTGAGGTCTTGGTGCTCTAGAAGCCAAAAATGCCATCCAATCGTGCTGAAATTTCGTATAGTTCCTTATGTGGGCTCACGTTTTGTGATGGGAGTGTGTGTGCACGACTATCATTTTAGTAATCCCGGTTTCGTATCCGGCTAAGAAGATTTATCAAATATTCAGCGGCGGAAGGTCCACCTTGTAACTATCGTTGACTTTACGAGTAAGAGATTTATCTCTAAGGCTTGTAAAAACTTCTCAAAAAAAATTCATTAGCTGTTCGGAGTAGGCGTTAAACAGAAGGTCCCGGTCAGTGAGTAAAGGAATTATATCGTGCACAGCTCACTGGTTTGAGAGAAGTTCCCCTTGTTCCTTAAGTGGATGCTTTGGGACTTAAGTAAGTACATATTGAGCAACCTAATTATCCATGGTGAAACAGGACCATATCTGTTCATATTTTTATTTAAAGCCCCATACAAAGTTATTTTCTGATTTGTGGTCCTTTCGTTGTAAAGTCGGATCATATAGGTACATGTTTTCCGTTAGCCTACATGCCCATGTTTTCGGTTAGCCGCCACGCCCATGTTTGCATATAGCCCCACAAAAAGGTCCCTCGCGAGTTGTGGAAAATTTAGC
The DNA here is from genome assembly GCA_963513945.1 of Hydrotaea diabolus. Lineage (NCBI taxonomy): Eukaryota > Metazoa > Arthropoda > Insecta > Diptera > Muscidae > Hydrotaea > Hydrotaea diabolus. The sequence goes on from OY740719.1 coordinate 112,392,784, forward strand.
ATAGTGCGATATGCATTATAGCCATACGTAACGAAGCATATTGGTCCATCATTTGGTATAACCCCCATACAAATGAACTTGTTTTTAAAGTACTGCCCTTCAAACTCCTAGCCCCACAAAAAGCTGGTTCTGCCTGTCTAGAAGTCACAAATTTAATCCGATGGTGCTTCAATTTACCATAGTGCGATATGAGCTACTTTTAATCATATCTAACGAAGCATGCACACATTGGTCCATCTTATGGTATAGCCCCCATACAAATGAACTTTTTTGATTAGAAGTACTGTCCCTGGTCAAACTCCAAAGAGAGGAACGGATTATTCTAAATAACAGATTAGTTTAGAATATTTCATAGCTTTAGCTATTTTGTTTGTAGGGTTTTAAAATTGTCGCCGGCCATAAATGAGCCACGCGTCATTGAAGCTCATTCTTGACCAGAATTCATACTTTCGGTCAAAATATTCAGAGGCCACTGAGCAACTCTCGACGTATTCTTTAGTCCTCCTGCTTTTGTTGTTTTTAAGCACAAAATTATACGGATGTAGGGTTAAAAAAGTAAGACGGGTTGAGGCAAATGCAAATGTGGTTGCCAAAGTGACATTTGGGGTCGTTTTTCGATATCGGTCCTTAAGAATGTTTGCATGCATAAACTTTTTCAGTACGGCTTTTTGCAGATGCCATAAAACCATTATGTGTAAGTGAAAAACCTCTGCGGGATTTTTGCAACACATAAGGACAACACGGCTGAAGAACGAATTCTCTCTGTAATCCGTCTTGCGATCAGTCAGTCAATAACAAAGTGATGCGAAAACCTAGAGATGTGGGTACTACGCGCGAACTCTCTGACCTCTGTGATTTGGTCGGCTATCTCAAAAAAGCACATCCCGTTAAAATACCGGTAAAATAGTGTACGCAACTAACATTCCCCCGATGCTCGAGTGAGACAACAGAATTGGCTACCCTGCCCTTCCTTGTATCCTGTCAAGAAACTCCAAAGAATACCTTCAAGCACCCGCCCAGATGTGGGAGTTATAGGCCTTTTTTTTGGCCGAATATATAAGTTGGTGGCCTTCTATATGTTGAGGAGGAAGGTCAGAGGAATGGAAGTTTCTTGCATTGCCCAAGACTTAACTGCTTTTCGACACTTCAAATACGTGTTTGTTCCAGCGAACATCACACTAAATTCCAATGCGCAGAATATTTAGAGCGTCCTACTCCTCGACAACAATCCCACAATAGTACCGACGAACGTTTATGGCTTAAAAATCAGCCTTGGGTTTTGCTAGCATTAAACTCGACCTTATTTGGAAAACTCCACTATGATTTCCCCATAACATTTTCGTTGAATGTGCCTCATCGCCTCTGCAACTGTGAGGCCCGGTTTACGGTCGAACGAATATGAGTGACAGATGCTGCAGTCGTCAGCAAACGAATAAATAGGACGTGTTGCCAGACTTATGAGGCCATTGAGAAAAAAGGTTACAGAAAAGAAGAGAGCCTTGCGGTACGCCTGTATTTATAGCATACCCATTGCATGAGGCCCCGTCGGCTCTAAGAAAACTTGATATGAATCGAAAGAAATGGCTACTAACAACAAAAGAAATTAGCTTTGATAGCGCCTTTACAGACAGAAAGTCGAAGCCCCGTAGAGTTAGACAGGAAGTTATCTAGACTGGGATAATATCTCAGGCACTGCTTACCCTCTACCTATCAAAAATTCCTGCTCCAGCAGACGGCGCTGACATTGTGCCATACGCGGACGATTGCACAATTATGGCGTCAGGACCTTAAGTTTATAACATATGCGAAAATTAACTGTGACCTCACTTACGTAGCACTCTTCTTCACTGCTAGGAATATTAAAATATCCGTCTCCAAATCATCAGCCACTGCACTGACCGCAGAGGTGCGATGGTCATTTAATGTGAAAGTCGATGACGTTACCATTCCGACTAGCAACTACCCCAAAATCCCGGGGTCACATAAAACAGCCTTTCACGATTCTCTGCGCTTTAAGCTATCTTTAAGCTAAGCATAAAAGCCGGGACAAGTTCCTCAAGTCACTAGCCGGCAGGTCAAGTCACTTAAAAAAGTGGTATGTTGGTCTGTAGCGAACGACGCAGTATATGCAAGGTCGGCTAACATGAGTACGACGCAGTGGAAAAAAATTCAGACTTGCCAGAATGACGCCCAAGAACATCAACAGAGCGTCTCCTTTTGACTTCTGAAGACCATCTACATGAGGAGACGAAGGCCTTACCGTGCGCAGAAAAAATTTCCTGTTGTTTTAGTCATCCCAACCACCATCTCATGCACAGGATGCCTCCGCCTAGGCAAATCATGATTTAGAGAGAGAGAGAGAGGGGTCCAGTGGTACAAGAGAGAGCCTTTTGATCATCTAAATTATCAGGCAGGTTTACACGACATTCACGCTGATGAGGTCGCGGTAGTAGTAGCAGTAGCGTGAATGTAGTACTAGGGTAAAATCCCCTAGAAATTTCACCAGAGGAGAAGACGTTACCTCGGCAGGCGAGCATGTTTCTGGCTCTGCTAAGATCTGGATTCGTATTTGGCAATGATGCTAACGTTCCGGACGTTTGTCCCGCCGGTCATCAGGGATCACATGTCGTGCTGCACCCCTTCAGTTGTCCGGCCAATCCCACTTAGCTGATGACCCCCAGGAATCTTTGGACGTATCCAGTTCAAATAGCGAGTTTCCTTCACCTGAATATCGAAGCAGATCAGCTGCCGACGAACAGGACTTTAAAACAAAATATTTTTTTTTAGTTACAAAAACAACGACTCCATTGATCCGAAAGACACGCCATCAGGTCTCCCCCTAATCGCTTGCTTCGGAAGACATACCAATGTCGTTCGTTGAGGAGGTCATTTGACTTCAAATAATTTCCAAGAGTGTGATTTACCATACTTTCGAGAAAGCAGAGCCAACTCAGTTAGCCGGTAGTTGTCAGAGTAAATGGCCTTACCCTTTTTTGAGGTCGGGTTTACATTGGCAATCTTCCAACACGAGTGGAAGACTTCCGCACAGTACGAGAGGTTGAACAAATTGCGCAATAGCCGAGCTAGCGCAATGCAAAGCAAACTCTCTTAAGCGGTAGTTGTCAGGGTTACTACCCTTACTTTTTTGGGGTCAATATACATTGACAATCTTCCAACACGAGTGGAAGACTTCCTTCCACACGGTACGTGAGGTTGAAAAAATTGCGCAATGGTCGAGCTAGCGTCGATGAAAACTTATTTAGAAAAAGAGCTGAAACACCACCCAGGTTCGGGGATTTATTTACTCGAGTTCGAAAAAATATCCGAGGTATATACCTCCTAGACACATTTTCTATTACAGGACGTGGTGGGGTGCTATCTGGGAAGGACGAATTTCTTGCACAAATGCTAGCCAAGAGACACTAAACTGGGCTAACATGTGTGACAGTTGAGCACACTAACAATCACACCACGCTGGCTTAAATAATAAATCAAAAATATAATTTCGACAACTTTTAAATTTTAATACCTCAAAACAACTGAGCCGAAATTTAAACATTTTTTTTAATAATTTCACATTTGGCAGGGGTACAACGATTCGTGATGCTGCAGCAACATGATAAGGTTTCAATTTACCCGCTTAATCAATTAGTTAGCCTACAACATTTGCGAAATCAATAGCAACAAATTCAGCCGTCTTCTATATTTAACTTTCTTGGAAAAATTAGCAATTGATCCAAGACATCAATGCGAGGCTTGTTAAATCATCTTCTCCGCAGACGCGACATGATGATGTACCGCACTAAAGAGTGATGCGTCGTAGCTGCACATAAAAAAGCGGATCATTACAACAACACCGCTTTTGGCATGTGCTATTGGGAATAAAATACGGCCGGACAAAAAAACAAACGTTCAGTTTTTTTTCCAACAATATCCAGATACGAGGCACACACACTTAAAAAGGTAAATAATCGTTTAATTAGCTACGCGATCTACATGCAAAATCGCTAAGGGAAATAAAGCGAAACAGACAGGAGAACGCCAACTAAAATTGCACATTGGTACATTTTGTATAAAAATGGCTTACATCGATATTGTTTTTTATACCCTACACCGCGAAGAGTGTCATGTATTTTGTCTTAGTACTGATGTTCGTTTCGCATAAATCAAAAAGAAAGAAAATCCCATGTTCAGTATATCGATAGGTTCAGAATCACTATTTGAATCCACTGATAGATGTCAGTCCATCTGTTGGTCTATATATACCCTGACGCTCCAGAATTGACATTTGAAATTAAATCTTTGTAAAATTCCCCCATAGGTTAGAGGGCATAATTAATTTGTCAATAGTTTTGCAACACCTTGAAATATTGATTGGAGTCCCCATAAAGTGTACGAGTATATATGTTTTCTTGATCGCCGTAAATTTGTAAAAAGATCTATACATGTCGGCCCGTCCGTCTTGCTTTTATTAAGCATAGTGCCTTAAGTACGATCTTTAACAGAAACATGGGACCACATCAATTGGTTTATATTTTTCCAAACTTCCCCATTAAAAAAGTTTACCCCGACGCGCAAGAATTTACATTTTACCTCAAATCGGTGTAAAATTCCAAGGGTATACTTAATTTGTCAATCTCTTTGCAACACCTTGAAATATTGATTGGAGATCTCATAAAGTGTAAAGTACATACTCGTATATATGTATTCCTGATCGCGGTAAATTTTTAAAAAATCTAACCATTTCGGTCCGTCCTTCTGGCTGTTAAATTGAAGTTAGCTATCAAACAAAATTACGATGATTTTTAGCCATAACCTGCTTGGGATTTTTAATGGCAGCAATCGGCAAGATTATCCTTTAGAGATTAAAATGACCCCTGAGCCAGTTACAAAAGTTAATGTTGGGCGGCCGACTATACGACGATCGGCTTTAAATGGTGCTTAAGAGCTGCAGGATCTCAAATGGAAAGGGACCATTGTTTGGGTCTACTTGAAAACATGGAACAATAACTTCCAATTTCAATACAGATGGCTGTTAGTCGCTCTTAACGGTGTATGTAAAATTTGGTCAGCATTGGATGAAATATGTTGATTTTACAGCTGCTGGTTCTCAAAATGGCATAGTCTTTACAGGGTATTCAAACTAGACCTATATCGACCATTTAAAATTGTCCTCGAACCAAACCTACCAGTGCACCAGTTTTAATTGATATCGGTTCAGAGTTGTGAACCGTTCTTTGATTAGAGCGATGGGCGGAGGGATGGACAGACATCGTTCAAGACATTCCGCTAGTGATTCTAAATTGATCAATATACTTTATATAAGTATAGGTGAGTTCTATAGTGAGCGTTATCTCTTTAAGGTGAGCTCTATCTTCATCAGCACCAAATCATATATCCCTGTGCCGCCGTTGTATGATGGAAGTGTGCACGACTATCATACAACCGGGTAAGAACATCTTACATTTTTTCAGCGGCGTTTTCCACCTTGTAAATGCCGGCGACTTTACGAGTAAGAGATTTATCTCCAAGCCTTGTAAAAACTTCTCCATGAAAAAAATTAAACTGCAGGTCCTGGAGAGTGAGTTTATGAATTGAATCGTGCACAGCGCACTGGTCCTGCTTCTCTTTAATAAGATGTTGTGGGACTTAAGTAATATATAGGATGGACCATTTAAAATTTTAAATTTGTATCGGCTGTACTAAAAAGGACTGATAACTTTTTAAAATTTCTTGTTTTACACTTTAAACAGGGATTAAGCGGCTCAAGACCTCTTGTATCTATATTTAAATAGAAGACAAGTTTTTAACAAAATGGGAAATTGACACTGCTTTTATCGCGTTTTAGGTCAGATCTGGGTTTATTTAAATGTTAGAACTTTGTCATTTGATAATTGAACACCATCCGATGCGTTTTTGCTTCGCCGAATGGGCTAAAGATTGTTTGGCAGAAAATAAAGAATTTTACCGAATAATCATGTTTTCAGGTAAAGCCCATTTTCATTTCGGTGGCTATGTCAATAAGCTAATTTGCCACATATCGCAATTTACGTGACTATTGAAAAGCCAATGTATCCACAGCGAGTCACTGTTTGGTGTAGATTTTCATCGAAATTAAACAAGAAGCCGTCGTTACCGTAAACGGTGCGCGTTTTGTTTCCACAAAATCAAGAGATACGAGGGTTGCTATTTATAGATCGGTTCCGGCAATAAAAACACAATAATGTGTTATTGGAAATGGTTTTATTGTTTTTCGAAATATTCTCCTTTAAGAACAATACACTTTCGCATGCGCACAAACCAATTTTCGAAGCACTTTTTCCACTCCAATTGAGACACCTCCAAAACATGATTTTTGAACGCTTCAACAGCTGCTTTGGGCGATGAAAAACGTAGACCACGCAATAAGAAGAAGTCATTGGGTGCCAAATCAGGGCTGAACGGTGGATGGCCCATCAATTCGACATATTGAGTGGTAAAATAGCTCATCGTTTCAGCTGATGTGTGAGAGCTCACATTGTCGTGATGCAAAATGATCCGTCTTCTCTTATTATCTTCCTTGATTTTTTCGAACACTGTTGACAAACAGATGGTTGCGTATACCCCTCAGAATTGACCGTCCTACTTTTCACTTAAGGCACTGTGGCAACATGGCAGGTTATACCGAAAAAAACGCAATCATTTGCTTCCATGTACAACTTTTGTTGGGTTTGGCTCTTCTTGAAAGACCCATACGATCGATTGCTGTTTTGTTTCGGGTTCATATGCATAGATCCATGATTCGTCACCTGTGGCAATGTTATACATTGCCTTTGAGCTACCGCAGTTATAGTTTTTCAACATTTCTTTGCACCAATCCATACGAGCCTTTTTTGAGCATTAGTCAAATTATGTGGGATCTAACGAGAAAATTTTTTTTTCACGGCCAAATGAATATGCAATATCTTTTTAATGCTTGTCATACTAATTTCCAAGGATGCCTCAATCTCACGGTATGTCACATGTCGGTCTTGCTTAATCAGTTCACGCACACCATTGATGGTTTTTGGAAAAGTTACCGAAGTTGGTCGTCCTTCACGAAATTCATCCTGGAACGAACGTCGTCCGAGACTGAACTCTTGGTACCAGCGATTAACAGTGGTATTTGATGATGCTTCATCGCCAAAAGTCGAAACAACTTGATTTAAACAGTCTTTGATAACCCACTCCGAAAATCGGAAAAAATCATCGCACGATACACTTCGCCCTCAAATGACAAAATGTTCTGAGTGAAGTTATGCTAAAAAATGTCAACGTTTCCAATGGTTTGCATCTGGGAACACTAGTATTGTCAGGACCCGAAATAAAAATAGCAACCCTCGTAGACATGGACGACATTTGGTTTCAACAAGACGTGGTCTCATGTCACACAGCTAACACAACCACCGATATTTTAGGCACTTTTTGAAATATCGAATAATCAACCGCAATTGTGATGACAATGTGCCGCCTCGGAGCTGCGAAAATTGAGACCTTGGACTATTCTTTGTGGGGATCCATTAAGGATAAATATTACGCAAAACATTCAGAGACAATTCCATCGTTGAAACAAAAAATCAAAGTTGTCATTGAAGAGATTCGACCCGAAGGAATCGAAAAAAACCAGAAATCTGAAAAAAAAGTATCAGCGTTTTTTGTTAAAGCCGATTCAAATATAAAATGTAAAATCGCTTACCCTGTATCTCGATTATTTGTGGAAGAACCATACCATAACATGACACTTACTCCAAATGGACATGGCTGCTGCTTTATACATTTTTGATTCAAAAATAGTCCCATGGTCCTAACATCCTGTCCTCTCCTTGAATGTTGGTTTTTAGCACGGTCTTCAAAAATGTACCACTGTGCATTGTAAATGATGCAACTGCCACAATAACAGTGCAACATCAAGCACCGATTTGGTTATAACGAAATTAACAAAGCTAAGTATGAAAGATGATCTATTGCCGGCCGGCCGTTCCGACTGCTGATGTGACAAAAAAACAATACAAAAGAAACCCCGATACGCAATCACGTTATTTATGATCGAGACAAAAACGGACAGACAGACCAACACATACACACACATGCGCAATTTCTTGTGAATTATAAGCGAACTTATCATTTTATAGCGAAACATCACCAAGTGGCCGCATACAAATCGCCAGAGTTCTCCTGCCACCAGCGACTGTCGCAAAAGTGTGGCTGGATGTGGAAGTGGCTGCTGCTGCCGCCGTGAGTGTTTGGAAAGTTATCAGGCTATCGTCGGTGTAACACAAACCAAACACGTGCTAAACATGATCGACAGTGTTCGACAAGTTGGCAACTTCAGAAAAACGAACAAACGGTGGGTAGACACACGCACGCACGCATTCACTTCGCCGTTTGAGCTCCTTGCGGAAAAGCAAAGTTCAAAAGGTTAAACGCTTGTTAAAGCACCCAATCGATCTAAGCTTTCTGCCATTTTTACCATTAAACAAATCGCACACGCTTCGCTCGGCCACAGACGTTTAGTGACCATCGCATAAATAGTGAACATTAGTCAACGGACCGGATCGCCACGGTGGAGAGTTGTATGATTTGGTTGGTTTTTTGCGGTTGTTGTCGTCGTCATTGACCGTTGTTTTCGGTTAACCAGAAATTGCAAACGCTTCAACCGTACCATAATTCTCATGATTATCATCATCTCACTCAGTACTCAGTTGTTTGAGTACAAAGTCATCATCAGCTTTCGTTCGTGTACAATTTGTGTTCCGCTGACTTGTACATTGTTTGTTCGAATCAATGTATTCTTTGGCGGCGCCCTACGGTACGCAATTAGATAGAGTTTTAAAGTTGGAACTTTTTAGGCTTACGTACAAATATATTACTAGGAGTATAGATTACTGGCTAAGGCGTTGAAGACCAATAACGTGAAAAGCTTCCCTTTTTTAGGGATGGGTGAAGGCCCAACTTCACTAACTATTGCAATGTTGCTAACCAGTCGTAGTTATCGAGGATTACTTTAAAAAACTTCTAGTAGAATCTGATGACATTTTCCGGTCTAAGGTCGGTTGGATTTCAAAACAAAAGGTATATTTCTTTGGACGCTATATCACACATAGACTGATCCTGTCCATTTTCAGCAATGTTTATCCTGTGTGCAAAATAAGGTCACGGACTAAAATTCGTTGAAATATATTAAAAAAATTACCACTTACATCGGTTTGATCTAAATCGGGCGGAAAATTTGTATGGGGGCTGTATCAAGATTTAAGTCAATCTTGTCTATTTTCAGCAATGTTTATGCTTTGTGCAAACTAACGTCACAAATAAATTTTTATTGTAATCTGGTAACAATTGCCGCTGTAACGGGCGCCCACACCTCAAATCGGGAGTAATGGGGGCTATATCAATATTTGAATCGATCTGCTCTTTTTTATTTATTTGTATCCTGTTTGCAAAGTTACTCTACAATTTTTCCGCAGTAAGGATCGGCAAGTTCCCAAATCAAGAGGTACATTTTTATAGGGCTATATCAAGGTTTGAAATGATCTGAACTATTTGTAGCAATCTTAGCATGAGTGCAAAAATAACGTCACAACTCAATTTTATTAAAGCCAAACAACATTTGCCGCTGTTAGGTAGGTTAGACATTTAATCGGCATGCACGTTTGAATGGGGGCTATACCCGAACTTGGACCGATTTCTTCCACCTTCAATATATTCGAAAACAAAATAATGTGAAAAGTTGCATTGAGATCGCTTCATACGAGTATTTATTTGCGACCTGCACTTGGATTACAATAATAGATGGAAATACAGTAAGACCTCGGTAATCCGAACTTCGCTAATCCGAATTATCCAGTTTTCAGAACTCCGTTTTCCCTATACTACATACTCTATAATCCAAATTGAATGTATTAAAGACATTATTCTTAAAGTGTGTCATAGTTCGAGCGCAGTTTGACTTTGCTGATTTTATTCTTCAAAACGCGTTCTGTAAAAAGACAGATTTTTTTCGAAGAAAAACTTATCGATACTTTTGTATTTTTGAAAAATCTGTTACTTTTTGTTTATTAAAATTGTATGCGTTTTCTTTTGTTTATAAATATTTTTTTGTTTTTTTTTTTTAAATGGAAAATGTTATATTTCGTTTTAAAATATAAAGTTTTTATTATTAAAACATTATTTTTACTGTGATCAATCATTTGTGATATACATGTCTTTTAAAAAACATATGATGACGAAAGTATCCAATAATCCGAATATTCGGTAATCAGAATTATGGTCTGCAATCAATTATTCGTATTAACGCGGTCTTACTGTACCGTCATACGAAAATGTCAAAATCGGCTCAGAAAATTATTCTTAATCGATAGGTCTTATTTCTAAAGGGTCTAATTGTTTCTGAGTGTAAGAAACACCAGCACAAACTTATAACACCTCGTACCACATTATGGTGAGGGTGTACACATATTAAATGGGACAGTGACGACTTTGCGTTACCTGCCACTACTCTTTTATTCAGATGATTCTGCGCGTTTGTCTGGAGCTTGTGCAAGGTCGAACCTCATATGCGACTTAAAAAGCAGGAAACATATTCGCGACCTAAAGAAATGGCGCTAAGTCCACTTTTCTTAAATGCGTTTTTGACGTGATATGCTAGATAAGGTAGAAATGCATTGATTTGAAATAAAAACACTTAAAAATGTCATGATTTGTCTTCTCAAGCAGCTGAATAGTAAAGGCGCTAAGACCTCAAACCACAAATAAAACAATGCGAAAACGTTGTAAGTCCACTCAATTTGTATTAATGTTCAGTTGGAAAAATTTGTGTAATTATTATTAATGAAAAAATATTAATAATTGTAGTATTCCAAGAAAATAAAAGCGGCTTTATGTTAGTCCAGGTCGAATCTTGTCCTCCCTCCGTCGAAATACTCAAAAAAGTGTAAATTGTCCACGTAAATTTAGTCTCTTTATGTGAAAAATATTTCTCTCTATACCGTGTTCGCCCATTTACAATCTCGAAGAGCTTATAGCTATAAACTATTGTCGTGCAAAATTTTAGGACCCTAGCTCATTTCGTTGCTTTCAACAGACCAAGACACGAAGGGATATGGCTTTTAGACGATCAGTAGTACATATACATAAAAGGGACTACATTCAATATTTCGAGGTGTTGCAAACGGTATGTCAAATATAGTATAAACACCATCCTTCGGTGGAGAGGATAAAGGCGATTTCAATTCAATTTATATTAAGACTATAGAAAGTATTAACTAAACTTTTAGTAAAATGGTGGAATGTGCCACATTAAAGCTTTAAAGGAAAGCTTTAAATTTCACGTACGACGGTTGCCTCACAACCTGGTCCACCTGGGTGTAGTCACGTTATCCACTTCACAAATTTCACTTCTTGAAGAGCGAGGAAATTTGTTGCAAACAGATTGACAAAATAAAGATAAATTATATTCTACAATGACGAATATAATAAGCTAACAGTTTTTTGTCTAATTACAAGACTTAATTATGCGAAAATGTGCTTATTCGAAACACACCGTCAAATTTAAGAAAGGAATAAGTTCAAAGTCCATACATAATAAGTTCCTAAAATACAAGTAGATTATTTCTAATTTTCCAAAAATTATTTGTAAAAGAAACTAAGTGGCACTAAATTGCATTTTAAGATTCGAAGAATTCTTTGGTAAAATATTTACAGAAAGTATTTTGTCTCTCCTGCAATATTTTAAATATCCGACTTTGTGCATTTTCTCTTTTAGATCGCGATATATTCCATTAAGGCCATATGATATATTCCATAAGGAGTTATGGCACAATTTCACCTGAGGTAGTTATCAATCGCACTTAACGCGATATGCTTCTTTAAGCTTGATAGATTTTTGTAATGTATTCTGTAAAGAGGAATAACTTAAAATTGGAAATATCACTTATATGGAGCTATATGAATTTCCGGCGTTTATAACTGTACTGAATTTGAGCACAATCGGATTTAATTTATGACTTCTACGAGTAGAGCGGCTGAGTCTCGGTCGACACCTTTGAGCTGTGGTTATTAGAAAATTCGTCCAATTAATTTAATTGGGTATTGGCTGCCTGTAACGCATTATATACAATTTTGTCAGAATCTTATGTAATTTCTGGCTTCCGGAACGAAGGACCTGAACCGAGAGGAAAGATTGAAGAAAGGTTATTCTGATATATAAAATGAAATGGTAAAGTTTTACCAGAGTTAAATATTGGTAGCATACAAAGAACCATACAAAATTTTACCAATTGCATAAAAGATGTGTGTTGGTCGCTCTTAACGGTCTATGCGAAATTTGGTCGGAATGTTAATTATGGCTTTTTGAGCTGCAGGTTAGATATTTGGGAAGAACCTTTATATGGGGGCTTTATGTCAGTGTAGACTTATATAATCCAGTTTTATCAAAGTTAATTATTGGTCGCTTAAAATGTAACATGAAAATTAAAGCACCATCGTGTTTAGTTTTCAGAAGCCACAAGTTCTAAAGGTGAAGTAAAGGGTGTTTTGTAGACGTGTGGTTTTCAATCTGGTCACACTTTTTTCGGAGTTGTTCTTTTTGACAGCTGTCAATTGATATATGTTTAGCTTGGTTTGTCATTTTATAATCAATAGACTTACTCCGGAACAACGTTCGCGTCGTGGTCCTGTGGCATGGTCTCCAAGGTCGTGCGATTTAACACGACTCGACTATTTTTTTGGGGTTATGTGAAGTCTTTTGTCGACACAAAAAGTCTAACACGATTGACGCCTTGGAAGAGAATATTAGGCTCATTATTGCTGACATACGGCCCCAAATTGTGCAAAAAGTCGAAAATTGGGCGTCTCCGCTGTAATTTATTCGTGCCAGCCGCGGCGACCATATATAATAAAAGCTGAATTCTTGGTCATAACATTAAATTATATGCGTTTTATTTCTTCTTGAAAACCACACGTCTGAAAAAAAACAACCTTTACCTCGAAAGGGACTAGGGTGTGGACACTATTCAAAGCCTAGGCCCATTTTGCCAATCTGCACGTAACGTTCTATTCGAAATAAGTTGTATTATATTGTTGTAGTGACAACTGTGTGTGACAGCCCTTGAACGAAAAATTGTGGTTTTGAGTCAATCTGGTTCAAGAACCGGCTGTAGTGGAATTGGTTGTAATACTCGTATGTAGCATTTACAGCTGCAATTTCTAAAATAGGTTTTTTCCTTGCCTAAACCTGAACAACGTATCAAGTTTCATTGTAATACGCTCTCAATCACATTAATAGTAAACATGGGGTTCATTTCCATTTCTTGAATGTGTTATTCAGTGTGTTTAAGTATATAAAAAGCCAATTGGACAATTCAAAAATAGTTTAAGGTTGTGGGTCCATGTTTAAATTAACCTAATTTTCTGGACACTATAGGCGATTGGCCCATAAGTCAACGACTCCAAATGAACATATTCGTAAAATTAAATTCAGATTAATGAGGAAATTTTATCGTTTAAGAATATCAATATATCCATTGTTGAAGGAGGTTGATTTGTTGGTCCCTAGGGACTGTAGATGTCGACTCGTAATTTCGACGAATATTAAAATATATAAAAAAATATAAAATATCGATTGTTGAAGTGCCTAATTATTGGGTTCTTAGAGCCCGTAGATACGAACCCGAAATATAGTGTAGAAATTCTACTGGTTTTGTTCAAAATGACCTATTTTTGGGCGCTCCAACGATCTTACGCCTTTGGGTAAAGGATTTGTGACGAAATACGAGAATTATTGTTAATTTTTTAATCCATAGTTAAATGGTTGGCCTATGACCAATATTAACCTGCCTTAGTCCTAAATTGACGCGTGTCAATAATATATGTAATTATTTATATCAGTGATAACGAAAATTCGGTGACGCTTTTTGAGCTCTTAGGGCCCTAGAGCGCAATGACCACCCCCGTGTATTCAAACATGAAAACATCTTTACCTACCACTTCCAAGAAAAGCCAAGTTTAAACATAACTAATAAAATTATATTGTAGAAATTTTAAAAAAGTTAAAAAATACGTCTTGACTTTTTTCAGTCCCTCAAAAGAAAACGTTTTCCCATTTTTAATACCCACTGTTGGCTGTTTTCATGGACTTTGAACAGGCGGACATGACTAAATCGTCTTTGTATTTTATGACGATCAATTCTATTTATACTTTATATGATCCATCCTACGGTGGAGAGTAAAAAAATTGAACATATTCCTTCATTTAAGCGAATTTCCTTAAAGAGGCTTCTTAAGCGAAATCGAATGTGGATTATTTTTATAGAAAATTTTAACACAAAACCATGTTGGCGTGTCTATTTCGTCATTATTTCACAGTGTAGTACAAGGTATACATAGTACTATATAAAAAAATCGCATGGTCGTGGTCGTAATATAGCAATATCCTTGTCAACTCTAAAGCGATCTATCACATAACCAGAAAATTTCGTATTTTAGTTAATTTCGGCGTAGTGACGCTCTGCGCTTATATTGCCCATCTCTAACATCCTACACTTGTCTATTTACGTCCATTCCATTTGCGCTCATCTTGTTAAAGAAGCTGATGTTGTGTGCCACAAAATGATTTGACATCCCGCTGTTTCCTGGCAGCGTTGCAACGTCTAAAAGCGTTGCATTCGCCATGTAAATCTTGGCCAAATGGCAGTTTATTATTATAAGACTTTCCGTTCATATGAGCTTGCATGGATATTACATGCAACCGAGTATGTTTCATTTATTGCAGTTGTGATTTGTAGATAAATCAATAAAAGAAATGTGTCTAATGGCTAAAATGTTGTGAATTTGAATTTAATAATTTATAGATTTTATTAAGATTAAATCTAGTTAGCCTAAGGGTATTTAGTGGCCTCAGCATGCTTTGTTGGGGGTTTCCTGGATGGAAACAAAGAAAGGAAGTATTATTAGATTAAAATTTTGCGCAGTGCCAACATAGGGCATGAAGCAGAGATGTTTTTTTTTTTAATTTAAAAAAAAAACAAATTTATTCGAAAAGAGAAAATATTTTCATTATCTGTGAAACACAATTTTATTCAAGTAGCAGGCTCGGTTGGCTCCGCAGAAACGCATTTTGTCAACCAAATAATAAGGCTTTATTTTACGATAGCTCGTTTGATATTTGCCTTAAGGGCCTGAATAGTTAATGGAAATTACGCATATAATCGGTCCTACATGGTACCCTCAGAAAAAGTCTTACGACGCCAAACTGCAGCTAAATTGCCATCGCAGAGACGGTGTCAATACGATTACCTAAATTGACGCCGTTCATTGAAAACCAATGGTCGTCGAAGCCCATATCTTCAATATTATGTCAGAGAATATTGTTTATCTGTCTGTGTATTTTCAAGAAAAAATGGGACAATGATGCCACGCCCCCTTTACAAATCACATTGAACGCCAACGTATACATAGCACAAGTAGCGTGGCACCGCCCATACTAACCTGAACTTAGAAATACCACATCTCATGAACTATGAGGGATACGACTATGATTTTTCGAACATATGATATTGACATGGTTCAAACACATTATGGCGGAGAAGTGGGCGGTGCCACTCCCCCTTCACAAACTCCAATAAAGGATAAACTATTGGACCGGTTGTTAATAAATTCGAATAGAATTAAATCAATAAGAAGCCCTTTTTTATAGACTATGTGGTGTTTAACTTTGTCCCGCCAATTAAACTCTGGACTTTAAAAGGCCATATCTCGTGAACTGATACCAATATTACGATAATAGTTAGTTAGTATGTATGATACGAGGGTTGCTATTTATATTTCGGGTCCTGACAATACTAGTGTTCCCAAATGCAAACTAGAACTTCCATTGGAAACATTGACATTTTTAGCATAACTTCACTCAGAACGTTTAGTCAGTTAAGGGCGAATTTTTTTGTTTACAGTGTGTTGAAAAATTCATCTCAGTCAAAAAATCGAATTATCCCGTGTATATTTCCGTGCGTAATTTTTTTACGATTTACGGCGTGGGTTATCGAGACAAGAGTGTTTAAATCAACTTGTTTCGACTTTTGGCGATGAAACCAATGTTAATCTCTGGTACCAAGAGTTCAGTCTCGGACGCCGTTCGCTCCAGGATGAATTTTGTGAAGGATGTCCAACTTCGGTCACCTTGCCAGACCCCATGCCAACGCAACCATCGATATTTTGCGCACTGTCGTTGAAAATAGAATAACCAGCCGAAATTGCGATGTCAATTGGCCTCTTGAAGTTGTGAAATTTGAGCCCTTTGGATTTTTTTCTGTGAAGAGCCATGAAGGTTAAATTTTACGCAAAGCATCCAGAGACAATTGAAGCGTCGAAACAAGAAATCGAAGAATCGACCAAAAATAATCGAAAATGCACGGAAAAATGGGGTGGATCGAAAGAGGTACTGCCAAGCCAGCTGTGGTACTCATGTGAATGAAATTGTGTTCCATAAATCACAAAGTTCACCCTTTCCAATAAAACCAGAAATTTAAAAAAAATATTAGTACTTTTTTTACAGCCGATTCTAGTTTATAAGTCTTGACACAGATTTTTATGTTTCGCATAACTGGGCTTAAAATGTTTGAAGAGACGAAGTTATTCCGCTTTAAACCCCTATAATTTGCAGTGCCACGGTTAAAGACCGAAGTCACTTTTGCACTTTACAGTCTGAGAAGAGAAAATCCCACAAATGGGAAAATCTTAAGGGCAATAGACAATCGTAAATAATACTTTCGCTTTTAAAAGTTGCTTATGCTAAACATCAGCTGCACAACAACGGCTTTACTTCGCCTTGAGAAGAAAACTGCCAAAGTTCGGTCGCCAAAGCAACCTTCTCCTATAAACGATCCCACGGCAGCCGGTTCTATGCACCGGATCGACCTGCAGCAGCAATTCTTCGACCAAGGGCTGTCACCCCGGTACGGTATGGCGCTACAACAACAACTCCTTTAAACATATACACATGTCACCCTTAGCCTGGACATCACTTTTACATTAGCCTCGTTTGATATTACACAACTTTCGGAGGATCTTGGTATGACGCCCATCAGTGGACTCACGTTAATCATGACCACGTTTGCATCTAATGATTTGACAATATGATATATTCCATTTCTTATGGTTTTCTTCCTCCCCATATACGACTGGTATCTGTCTTACTGTCTTTGTTTTAAATGACTTCAATGACCGCACGGCTGACACTGTCACCACCAACGAGATTTTTGGTTGCTTTTGAAAGTTAAAACATTTGGACGGTGTTTCATGTCCAACCGACCGCCTGGTATAGATTTTCAGTTGTCAAAACATTGTCAACATTTTATTTGTGTGGTTATTGTTGTTGTTGCCACTGCTCTGCACTGGCGCTGTTACTGTTATTGTTTCTGGGATTTTTGGTATAATCAAAAGGCGAACAGAATAGTGATAGTCATGTAAGTATCAATAGAATCAAAGTGACAGTAGGTTTGTGGCGGCGTCTCAGAAATTGTTTTCGACTTTATAGCCGATGCTAGACAACATGTTACTGCGGCAATTGCAACTAAAACTGCTACTGATGTTGCTGATGCCGCAACTGACATTACCACCGCTGGTATACCGTGGTTTAATGATGATTACAGAATGGGACACAAGAAGAGGTGAACTTGAAAAAGCGCGCACTTGAATTGGTTTAACTGTTGATTCAATTGGGCACGCGAGGAGACTTGTCGAAGAGTTCTACTTAGTAGGGACATAAATACTGTTAGAACATTTAACACACCCATTTCAATAGAAGAACTAAACATACCCTGTCAATGTCATATGGGTTTTGAAAGCTGACCTCAATAGCGTTAGTCTGTAAGGGGATTTTAAAATTGTTTCAACTTTCATCATGGAGTGGTCCGATAATGAGAACCGTATGGCTGTAATAGCGCTTTTCAAGTGTGAAATGAAAAAAAGCGATATTTTCAAAACGCTCCGGCCACAAGGGATTAGCCGCATGTTCGTCTACCGATGCATAAAACTGTTTGAGGAGACTGGAGATGTAAAAGACCGCCACCGGTCGGGCCGCCCACGCTCTGTTCGAACACCGCATGTCATCAAAGCCGTTAAATCTAGAATTCACAGAAATCCGCTCCGAAAACAGAAAATCATGGCCCGTGAGATGAATATCACACGAAAGTCCATGAGTCGAATCATTAAACAAGACTTGGGACTTAGGGCTTTCAAACGACGTACCGGACATTTTTTGACTGCAGCTTTAAAAAAATAGGATTGAAAAATGCAAATGTCTTTTGGTGAAGCACGCTGATAACTTGCACAGAAAAATTTTGTTCACCGATGAAAAATTTTTTACCGTTCAGGAAAAACTGAGAATTCTGATTGTTCTTAAAATCAGTTAAAAATATTTGGTTGGATAAAAATACTTTCTGAAAGCTTTTTTTACAAAATTAAAGACTAAGGAGATTATAGTACATTTCCAGAAGGACCGCCCTGGTAGGTCCCAGCTATTTTTTCTGGACCAGGGAAGTTTTGATTTAGATATGCTAAACCGTATAAATAAAGTTAAAAAATTGTAAATATTCCTTTGTTTTACCGAATTTTCGTGATGAGATGTCTTACGTTAAATCGTATGGTATTTACGGGCTGCTATATATATTTCTGGCCTAATAAGGAAAATGCGAATATTTATCATCAAAAATGGTTTTATTGTTTTTCAAAGTATTCTCCAGCATGATTTACACACTTTTGCATGCGCTCAAACCAATTGTCGAACCAATTTTTCCACTTCGATTGAGACACCTCCAAAACATGGTTGTTTGAACGCTTCAACAGCATCTTCTGGCGACGAAAATCGTTGACCACGCATTTTTTTCTTGATGTGCGAGAATTAAAAGGAGTCATTGGGTGCCAAATCAGGGCTGTACGGCGGATGACCCATCAATTCGACGTTTTGGCAGGTCAAAAAGGCGCTGGTTGGAGCCGATGTGTGAGAGCTTCGTCTTCTCTTGTTCGTTTTTCGAATTTCTCCGAAGACTTTAGGTTAACAAGTTGTGGTGTACCACTTAGAATTGTCCGTCCTACGTTTCTTAAGCGGAACAGTCGCCACATGACCAGTTTTGCCGAAGAAACAGGCGACCATTTGCTTCGTAATGTTTCTTCTGCGAATAACTTTCGTTGGATTTGGCTCGTCTTCAAAGGCCGACACGGTCGATTGCTGTTTTGTTTCGGGCTCATAAGCTTGGATCCATGATTCTTCACCTGTGGCGAGCTTATAAACGTCTTTCGAAGCACCGCGATCGTACTTTTTCAAAATTTCTTTGCACCAATCGACACGAGCCTTTTATTGAGCGATTGTCAAATTGTGTGGGATCCAACGAGAACAAACCTTTTTTACGGCCAGGTGTTCATGCAATATCGAATGTATGCCTCTATCTTACGGTATGTCAGATGACGATCTTGCATTATCAGTTCACGCACGGCATCAATGTTCTCTGGCACAACGGCCGTTTTTGAAGACCTTCACGACCTTCGTCTTTGAGCGAGCGTCGGCCACGATTGAATTCATTGAACCAGTTTTTTACAGTGCTATAGGATGGTGCTTCATCGCCATACAAAGATTTAAGTTCATCGACTCATGTCGTCCACGTTGAAAGTTGTGAAAAATGATCGCACGCAATGTTGACGAGCTAATTCCATTTTTTTTGCCAAAAAGATTTTTTCAAGTCACTGTGAACAGCACAAATAAAAGTCCTACACCAAAACGTTCTGAGTACGTTTATGCTAATGTCAAACTTTACAATGGAAATGTCATCTGATGGCGTCAAAAATATATATAGCAACCCTCGTATTTTCATAGAGCATTTAAACATCCAATCTTTAACATTGGAGTGTCCTTTTTCACAAAAATTGTATAAATGTTTTTAAAATCCGTCGTTTTTGGGATAAAATGTTCTACTTAATTACTACTATTATCATTTAAGTACACACAGAGAAAAAAAGTAGTCGGAAATTTTTTGGTATTGAAATTGGGAAAAAAAACGGCCGTAGTTCTGATATAAAGGGTGGTCCAACTATAATGCACGAGGTTAAATGTGTATCACATATTAATGCCAACTATTTTGCCAAACGTAATTTAGCATATCTTTGTTTCCATGTTTGGCAAATTCAACCATGGATAGATACAAAATTGTGCTGCGCCTTAAGAGTGTTGAAGCCTTTTACGAAAATGGGATTTCAAATCAAAATGTATTTCGTGCACTTCGTGATTTTTTTGGACAGCATAATCGAACAAATATTGTGCGCAAATTTTAGCAATTTCAGCTGTAGGTAGCGCTTGCTCAGTTCGTTCTGCGGAAAACATTAATAGTGTGGTAAAAAAAGCCGTCAACATGATAACAGACTTCTTTTGGCCAGAAATTAAGGATATGGACCTGGACGATATGTGTACGTCAATGAGCCAAGCACAATTCAAGAGCTAAAGGATAAGATAATTTGTTACATAACCGATATTCAACCTCCATTATATCTCAGAGACATTGGAAATATCCCAGCAAACCAAACCTTCAGAATTCGGTCAGAATTCTGTACGACAATCGGCAAAATGTTCCGATTTCGGATCAGAATTCTTATCGAGTTCGTAACGAAAAACATATGAGAGGGTTGACACGAATTCTGAACTACATCTCTGAGGGAATTCTGATGTTTTTGCAGACATTTCGAACCGATTTCTGACTGAAATCTGAACTGTAGTCTTGGGAAATTCGAAAGGAAATTTCGATTTGTCGTATCGAGTTCTGAACTAATTCTGAACGACTTCGGTCAGAATTCTGGCATTAAGTCTTAGCTTATGTCTCTGAGCTTATGTCATTCTTAATGTAAACAATCAAAAAGAAGAAAATATTTTTGATCTACAAAAAATAATTTATAAAACATTTTCAAAAAGCGTTCGGAAAGACTTTTAGTTACAAGCAGCGGTGTCTGCAGTTTTGCAAGCAATAATTGTGCTGTAACTATGTTTATTGGCTATACACTTAAGGGCAACCAGTTTTGCATTTAACGAGTACTGCCGGCAGTAGAGTTTTCCTCCACAATAAAAATCCCTCGCACAGCTAAGCTAACCAAACGTTCAGAATTTGAATTTGAAATATAAAAATACCTCAGACAAACAATTAAGAATTCGTTCAGAATTAGTTCCCACATGTCTGAACACAAGAACAACAACTGTAACTGTAGACTAGTTCAGAATTCGTTGCGAGTTCGATTAGAGAAGTCTGAACAACAAATTAATAAAAATCCCACAGACAAGTCTAACAGAATTCGGGCCGAATTCGTTCAGATATTTCTAACATAATAAATCCTCAGACAAATCAAACAGAATTTGTAACGATTTCGGAAAGGATTCTCGATAGAGTTCAGATATAGTTCAAAATTGCCTGATATCAGACATTGTCGGCAAATTTGGTTGGGATGTGCCGTCGGATACAGGTATGCCACCGAAGCCGTGGCGATATTTTTATTCACACATTGTTGTCATAGATTCTTTTATCATACCTTCTAACATAACAGCGTGCGTTTTAGTTTGACCATCCTTTAGCATAGTTAGGAGGTACTAGCCGACCTAACAGCGATTATTTCACCAGATATCAACGAAATTTTATCTGTGGCGCTATTTTGCACACAGGATAAACATTGCTGAAAATAAACCTGGTTGGTCCAAATTTTGATATAGACCTCATACAAATATACCTTCCGATTTGGGGTCTATACCTAACTGCTATTAATTTCGTCAAATTTGGTTTTTGGTATAATTCGGCATACTGGCTATGAAGTCTAACGCTTGAAGTGAGGGTATCGTATTATCGGTCTTGCCCGCTTAACGAATTTCCTTAAACGTTGCTTATGATTTTATCACTACATTTAACTTTATATTTTAACTATATTCTGAACTTTACAAAACACTGAAGTATAAAAGCTTAATCGAGTCAGAAGTCTTTCCTACTAAACACTTATTTAGAAAGACTGGGCTGTAGTCATGTGGGCTATAACAAAATCAGCGGCAATAATAAAATCAGTTTTAAATCGGTCCGAATTATAAAAATTCGGTTGGATAAACCGACTTTCTGTGGCATAATTGTATTGATGGTAACATCAATACATATGATGGTTGCTTCAACCATATCACGGTATTCACAGTCAATAACACAACATCCTTGTTAACAGCGAAAACATATTTCGAAATCTCTAAAAAATATATATAAAAACAAAAAAGTGCCTTGTGTTAGAAGGTTAATGTTTTCAAATTATGGTGTGACACGCATTTAACATCGTGCATTATGGTTGGACCACCCTTTATATCACCTTTATACCCTTTATACCAACTGTCACTATCCGAAACAAAATAATCTGAAGATCGATTCGTAGTTACGACGTAGACTTTGATTACAAGAGAAGATGAACAGACGTCTAAGTCTACATCGACTCAGAAAATAATTCTGAGTCGATCGGAATAATTTTAAATGTTTATACTAAATTTTTTGCTTAACAAACATCAAACTTGTGCACAAACTCATAATACCCCTGTACCACTGTGTGATGAAATAAAAATTTAGTTATGTTTGACTTTATTAAATATTTGATTAAGATCCATTAAAATTATAGGCTTATTAGCCACTCTATGCTATTTAAATACCATTTGGTATAGAATGGAGCGTACGGGTGGACCATACATATAGCTGTTTCTTTCTAAAGCATGCGTTATTTTGCCAGTGAAAGCTCTTTCTTCTCGTAGTCTTGACCAAAAGCCCAACGCATTTGACCAAATTTTTAAAAAGACTCAAAAAATAGTCAACAAATGCTTTCACACAGAGACAGCATCAGTTGGAAGTGGGTCCGAGCAACAAATATTTGGTCAGATAAACATTCTTGCTGTTGCAATAACCAACATTCCATGGTATTGATGATTACAAGGGTAGACATATCATATTCGGAAACATACTTTACAGCCAATAAGTCGGTTATTCCAACATAATCCTGTAAAACTATTTGTTGCTAAAACTAACGGTAATGACAACCAACCAATTATGAAGTTGATGTTACTTTGGTACTAACAATTGGTTATGACAACAGATAAATTCTTTGTAGTAAACTCCGTTTAGTTCGCTGATGCAACAGATAACACTGCGCAACAAAATTTCGGAATTTTGCAGGCGATTATACTTAGTTAACTTATTTTAGATTGGTGCATCATTGCAATGCTTAGCAAAACTGTCCCATTGCAAGGCGGTTGACCCAAGTTGGCCCAACCGTCTAATACAACAACCGATACATGTACAAATTCAGTTCCAATAATCATCTTAATCTGTAAGGATTTCCGATACTCGTTTTCTTTAACCGAAAGGTTCAGTTGCCCCTACTGATGGATAGCAATGAAATAGATGGATAGTACGTGCAACCGCCAACAGTCTGTTGGCAAAAAATTCGGTTGTGGCAACAAATCTTTTATCATTTAAAATGCATTGATACTGATTTCAGTTAACCTACCCCCAATACGGCAGACAATAAAAATGCCTAGGACTCCTACTTCAGCCCTACTAATTGAATTAACCTGAATTCATTTAATCGGAAAACTTTTCGTTACTCCCCACCGCAAATGCTGGCGTGGCCTTCTCCCAGCAACGTATTGTGTTCATCATTCTCATCATAGAGCATGTTGTCGGCGACGTCGTCAACATCGTCAACAGCAATATGTAATCGTCGGTCGTTGCAGGGGCATGCAACGTCGTCAATAAGTGGCGGCTTGCGACAATAGGCAAAAGTAATATAATTTCGGCATTTAATGTTACCAAACCTACCGAAGTATAAACATTCAATTTTCGATGAAGTCCAATGTTTATATCGCTTCAGATGTTGATGACGCTGACGGCGGTGGTTGATGGTGGCGGTGTACCACTGCTTCTGTTCGGGCCCAGACACAACACATCCATTTGGACATACTTTTATTTGGATTGTTTTAGTTTTTTTTTTCTGCCGTGGCCAGTGCGCCTGCTGTTGCCACAGTTGTTGTTGTTATTGTGGCTGGTGTTTAATCGAATTTCAGATGCTCCGTCCGTCTTTTGCACACAGAAAAAAAACATTTTATTTCATTTCAGTTGGGGACTTTTCATTTTGATTGCATATAAATGGCGGCAAACATGAAACGGCAGCGGGCGCACGTTCCCTCGCATCATTTCTTGCAATTTTTGTCATTGCATCTTTCGGATTTGCTTGTTGTGGCTTTAACTGAGGCCGCCACTGCTGCCGTTGTTTTTGTTGTTGTTTGGTTTTGTCATCTTAGTTTTATCGGCATTTGTCGGCGGTTTTTATAATTGCACTCCAAAGTCAAAACACAGCACAGCAGAGCAGTAAATACGGCAGCGGCGGCGGATGACCTTCCTTGTTTTTTGTTGCCTTCCTTTCGAAAATAGCGTGCATTTGCCACATTCACCAGGACCTCGTAGCAGGTCTGTTTCTTTCTCTTTTGGGGCCGTGCCGCAGCCGCGAGTGACACATCGGTTTATGTTGACTGTTTGACTGACTTAGTAGCGCGATGCTTCTTGCTCCCTCCATGTACACTGAGCAGTTTGGCATTTTTAAAATTTTGTTTCACCGCACTCACACATCTATGCGCCGAGATATGCCCCATAGTCTGCTTTAGTTTTAAATGAAGTTGCATACAATGTTCATAATATTTATTTACATACACATGCATAAATTCACATGTACATGTAAATGTATGTTTTTACAGGAGCGGAGTTGGCCAAACCTTCTCTACAGAGGCCTAGAAGACCGGCTTACGGGAACAATTGATGTACTAGACAACATATTAAAGGGTCGCTTTATATCATCTTTCAGATATCTGGCCCACATTCTCTAGATGAACGTATGAAGGGGTTTATTTATTAATGATCTGGTATACATTTATAGAATATGTTTTTTTTTAAATTGTGGTTGTCAATCTGGCCATAATTTTTTCGAAGTTGGTCTTTTTGACAGCTGTCACTTGATTTGTGCTTAGTTTGGTTTGCCATTTCATAATGAATAGACTTACTTCGGAACAATGTTTGTAAATCTTGGAAATTTGTTAGCAAAATAATAGTTTGGTTTGAGCAAAGCATCGCGTGCTGCGTCCAATATTCGGTCGACAAAATCGCCCCGCAGAGTCGGTAATTCGAGCACCTATGGATCGGTTCCCACCACGTTTACTCTAGTGGAAAATGAGCTATTGCTGTGGAGCAGAGTATCGGAGACGACCCGAATTAGTCCATCCGCCATCTCGCGCAACAATCTATGGAAGATTTTGCGGAAGGATCTTGGTTTGCGGGCTTACAGAATTCAATTCGTCCAAGAATTGAAGCCAAACGACCATCAAACACGTCGCACGTTCGGTGAATAGGCCCAAAGCGAGATGGCCACCTATCCTGAGTTTTACAAGAACGATGAAGCCCACTTTTGGTTGAATTGATAGGTTAATTACCAAAATTGTCGAATTTGGAGTAATGAAACTCCATTAGCCATTGTTGAGGCTCCGTTACTTCTTCAAAAAGTCACTAATTGGATTGCTTTATGGGCAGTGGAAATCATTGGTCCATAGTTCTTTAAAAATGAAGCCAGTCATTATGTTACAGTGAATAGGGGACCGCTATAAAGCCGTGATTAATGACTTTTTTCGAGCCTAATTTAGAGGATGTTGATGTAGACGACCTTTGGTTCCAACAAGACGGCGCTGCATTCCATTATTGAAGGAAACTTTTGGTGAGCGCATTAACTCGCGTCGTGGGCCTGTGGCGTGGCCTCCAAGATCGTGCGATTGAACACCGCTGGACTTTTTTTGTAGGGTTTTGTGAAGTCGCAGATAATCCTGACACGATTGGGCCTTGAAAGATAATATTCGGCGCGTTATTGCTGACGTTCGGCCCCAAATGCTGCAAAAAGTGGTGGAAAATTGGGCCTCTCGGCTGAAGTTTATTCGAGCCAGACGCGGCGACCACTTTCCCGATAAAATTTTTAAAACTTAATGGCAAACCTTTATATCTATTAATAAGCTAAACACTTGGCCATAACATTGAATTATATGCGTTTTTTTGTTCTTAAAAACCACACGCCTGAAAAAAAACACCCTTTAGTTTATGTAAAAATATATACATATATTATTGATCGTCGTAAAATTCTAGACATGTACGTCCGTCCGAGTGTCCATCCTTCCGAGTGTCTGTTAAATGCCCGATAGGTTTTACAATCTCATACGCTGGCTGAGATTGTAAATGATCGAAATCGGGACAGGGGGAAAATGTTTAGGGACTTTATTTGCCACGAAAAAAAGTACACTTTTTTGAATATTAGCTCAGAAAATCATAATTTTTCGCTAACGAACAATGCATAAAATGGTTCCTGTTAGCTGGAACGCACTAACTACCGCAAGAAAGGGTAAAGATGCTGGAATATTTATTTATTTTTCCGCTGATAGAGTGTCAGCGGAGCCGTCTACCGTCAGCTGACGAACATCACTGAAGCGAATTTTCAATAAAGATTTGAATTTACACCCTTTCATGGTTCAATTGGCTCAAGAGCTGAAGCCTACTGACCATTTTAAACGTCGTCAATACGCCGAATGGTTGGTAGAAAAGAGAGAAGTGAATGTTGACTTTACAAAGAAAATCATCCTCAGCGACGAGGCACACTTTCACCTCAGTGGATTCGTTAACAACCAGAATTGCCGCATTTGGGCAAATGAGAATCCACGAGTGATTGTTGAAAGGCCGATGTATTTACAAATAGTGACTGTTTGGTGCGGTTTATGGGCTGGTAGCGTCATCTGGCCGT
This sequence comes from Hydrotaea diabolus, assembly GCA_963513945.1. Classification (NCBI taxonomy): domain Eukaryota; kingdom Metazoa; phylum Arthropoda; class Insecta; order Diptera; family Muscidae; genus Hydrotaea; species Hydrotaea diabolus. Next base: position 112,419,667 of record OY740719.1, read on the forward strand.
ACTTCTTCGAAACCGAGGCTGGCCAAGCAGTAACAGTAAATGGTGTTCGCAATCGCGAGACGATAACGGGCTTCTTATGACCACAAATTGAGGATATGGATCTAGACGATATGTGGTTCCAACAGGATGGTGCCACACAGCCTACAGAACAATGACGAAAAATTTAATGGCAAGGTTTTATCAAGTCGCGGCGATGTTAATTGTCCTCCACGATCATGTGTTTTGTTGGATCTCTTTCTTTGGGGATATTTAAAAGAAAAAGTGTACGTCAATAAGCCAAGAACAATTCAAGAGCAAAAGGACGAGGTAATTCGGAACAGTAAAGGCATTGAACCTTCATTATATCTCAGAGTCATTGAAAATATGGACCATCGGATAGAGGTATGGCATCGAAACCGTGGCAAGCAATTGGCTTATATTTTGTTTCGACATAATTGTCATAGATTCTTCTATCATAATAGAAAATATTAAGATAATTCTGTGAAATCTATTGTTTTGTTTACAATTAACATCGTGTTTTTTAATTGGACCACCCTTTAAAGTTAAGTTCAGAGCTGGGACCAAGTTTTCTATTGATTATTTAATTCTATAGAAGTCAAAAACTATTCAAAAAATAGTCGAAAATACTTTTAGTGGAAGCAGGAATAACTGCTAAGTTTCGGTGAACGCCACCACCAGAGCCCAAGTAAGAATCACTTTTAACGTAACCTGCTAGATGTACGGTATTCCACCGAACAAAGATAACCAATTACAAATCCATCGCACAGTTTTCTGATTATTTTAGACTCGCAACGATTCCCTAATCTAAAATCTAAATCTAAAATTTCCCAAAAATAGTTTTCGCCTTCATTCCCAAGGCCTCCTAAAAATGGCTAGTCGAGCCCCTATAATGGGGTTTCTTGAGCTGGCCGTTAAGAAACAAAACCTGTCCGATCACCTTTTCTCACGTGCATTTCAAACGCTGATGGCATGCTGCGGGAAGGCCTTCTTAGTACTGCAACGGGCCTCCTAGCAGGCTATCCAGTAAATTCATTCCACCTCTGTGATGTCTGCTTTTTGTTTTTTTCCTGATGTTTGGGGTTGTCGTTGTTGTCTCTTTGGTGTGAGATAAGATTCGAATTGTTTGAGCGTTTTTCGCGTTGTATATTTCAAAAAAAAAAAAAAAATATTTACGATTGTAATCGCGTTTTTCAAGTTGTTTCAGAAAAGAATATTTACTAATTGGTTTGCGGTGCACAATTGAGAAAGAATAACTCATACAATTGTCGAAAGCTCGAAAATGTAAAATAAGAATTTGGTTTTGAGTTAAATTGATTTCCTATCGTATTTAAATTCTTCTACCACCTGTAACTGCTATAGCTCTGGGGTTATTCTTATCCATCCAAATATTCTTACCACACTTTTCATAGGAAGTACCAAGTATTAGGCTCATCTCGAGAGTATTCCCGAATACGGTACGTATAGTTTAAAAATATGAAACCAAAACAACTTAACGAAGAGTTAAAGAACAATCTAGAGTGCAATCCCTGTGCATAAAAACCAAAAAAAAAATGTCTTTTATAAATGGGGTCAAAAGTCAGTAATGCTAGTTTGGTTGGTTGGTTTGAAAAAGATGTTGGATGGGTCCATCTTAAGGGTATACACCTAAGCCATTACTCGGCTTGTTTTTAAACACGTTCTGTGTTACACTGCGTTTTGTGAGCGACCATGGCCAAATATTTATTTTGTAGCTTATATTGCGTAAAAGGAAATGGCGTTATTCATGTCCTGTCTGGATGACCCTTTCCTTACAAGTTTTTCGTTGCCTTCGTTGTGAGAATGTCCAGGAATCCATATGATTTTTATTCTGCTAACACATATATCTGGTGCAATTGGAACACAGATAAATATTTTTATAGCCCCTTATTACGGTCAATGTTTTAGACTAACTCCTACACAACGGTTTCTCCCGATTTGAGGTCCCAGCTCTAGAAGCCACAAATTATACTGGATCACGCTAAACTGTTGTATGGTACGTTGTTGTATTTTTTACTTGTTACCTGCTCCATTGTTTTTTTAATATTTTGTATAGTCTGGTAAGTCTTGGTTGTCTTATAACTTTGACAAATTATCATAACAAAGACAGCGGTTAACATGTCAGAATGAAATGACTCAATTAAAAAAATGTCATGCTAAAGTACGCGTTCAAATCAAAACTGCAGTACTAGAGAATAAAAGTAAAACGTCAAACTTCGTCAAGGCATAATCTTATATATTCTTTAGCGTGAATTGAAGTGGTGCGTTTTTTGGGTCCATTAGTATAAGTACAACCCGAGTATAAGCTAAACCTTTAAAATAAATCGATATTTCACTACGTAGTTAAACCAGCTCTAATAAATGAGTACCAATATGCTCATATTTATTGGAGGTCGCTTCGTGTGACCATAAGTGCCGTTTTAAAGCTTCTTCGAAGCCAAAATTTGTAGTAAATTTTGCTTTAATTGAGTGTGCCTGTTGACTACCAATTTTTCCTGTTGACTTAACAGTCCGTTTTCTGGGTCTTACGACCCGGCAACTATTCCCATTTACAAAGGTATTAAGTTCGTCCCAATAACAGCCCCCATATGAAGCATTAAAATTTTTAATTTGTTAAGCAAAAACTCAAGCTACCTTTAGTCCCTTTAAGGATAACTTCCAGCAACACCCCCACCCCCGTTCCAATTATGTCCATTTACAATCTAAAACAGTTTATGACAATAAGTTATCATTAAGGACAATTTCAGGATCCTGTGTTTTTTTATTCGCCCGCTATCGTAATTTTAACAAACACAAAGACGAGCATGTCTAGTTCATCTTAGAACTTTCCGGCGATCAATAAAATATATATACTTCATATATCTAGGGTCTCCGATTTTATTCCGATGTGTTGCAAATGGCAAGAACAAATTTAGTATACACTCGATCCTGCAGTAAAGGATATAGATGCGATCTTTTTCTTACATTCTGAGTTAGAGATCATGGCGTAAAATCTACTGTACTCGTATGTGATGGAAGTCAATCAAAATGTTTTTGCTGTCAGTTTGAGATTTAATTTGACTTTTTTTTAATATAGCGGAAAAACGCAATATTTTTAACACATCCATAGTAACTTAATGCATAAGAACTGAAATCACTTAATTACGTATATATAATAATACGTCATAATTTGTCATTTAAAAATTTAAGTACCAAAGCGAATTCGATCGGTTCCATCACATACCGATATATCTTTTAAAAAATTTCCAGCTAGAAACACTATAGACTTTGACCACAACCTAGAACATTTTGCTAATAGAAAGCTAATGTTCATTTAAAATGGTTCTCCTTTACAGGCAATTTCTCATATTTAAAGTCCCACATCATTTCTTAGCATCTGAAAATGTTCGGATTGAGCGCGTAGCCGATAATTTGCGTCGCCTTACATACCATCTATGGCTAAGTGTTTGGCTCCATGGTATGCCAATAGGCGCCACGTTTTAACCAAAAAAGGTGTACGAAATCGAATAGCGACATCATGTTGCATTAATATTAAACAGTGCTCGCAGCCATCGGCCCCTGGTAGCCACCACACCACATGATAGAGGAGTATAGGATGTACAAAATATGATGGCCAGCGAAGACATCATACTCCCATAATGACAATGACCAAAGTGATGATTACGTTGATCATGATGACAGTATCCGTAGACGGACCCATGTACGAGTATGTATCATCTGTACAGATCATCATGATGGCTGACAAACAGTTACTGAAAATAATGAATATTTAAGTAATCACTTGCAGAGCTACGATACATGCATCCATCTTGACTTGACGCAAAACGCACACACGCTCTGCAAATGTTGATCCCAACAGTGTTGAGATGTATTTCCAATCGCAACAAACCTTTCAAATCTGTGTCACTGGTGGCAAAAAGTTCCAGCACAACGTTAGGAGTACGAATATGTTTTCGGTTGGGAAGAAGAGAGCAGCGTGGCGACGAGTTGGCCATGTGGCATGAATGGAATAAAACAAAGTTTAGATGAACACATGTTCAGATCATTGTTGACATTAACTTTTACAAGTGTGTGATAAGAATATTTAATTGAATTAACAGCAGCACGGCAATGACCACAACGAATGACGGCGATGATGCGCAATGATGATGATGGTGATGATGCAGGATGATGATAACTCAAAATCACCATTGGAGACAAATAACATAATGCTTTTCGCTTTAGCGTAAGTGGTGCAAAAAAGTCTATGTGGCGCGGGCAAGGAATGGCTGGCGACTGAAAGTGGTCGACTCAATGATGCCCAACTACAAGTGATCGATTGATTTTTTTAAAAAGGGTGGTCCAACCATAATGCACGATGTTAGTTGTGAATCACAGCTTAACGACAAGGTTTTTGCCCAACTAAATTTAACATTTCAAAGTTTCAGTGTTTGACAAATTTAAACATGGAAAGACACAGAATTTAGCAGCGTGTTAAGACTGTTGTAGCCCTTTACGAAAATGGGCGTTTAAATCAAAATAAATTTCGTGAACTTCGTGTTTTTTTTGTCGGACTATTCCCCGATAATTATCTGGAAAATTGTGCGCAAATTTCAGACGACGTGGTCTGCAGGAAATGTGAAAACACCTGTGCATGATCGCCCAGTTCGTTCTGTCATCAGGCAGTACTTCTTCGAAAATATGTTTGGTCAAGCAGTTACCGTGAATAGTGTTCCCAATCGCGAGAAAATAACGGACTTCTTTGGGAATATTTAAAAGTAAAAGTGTACGTCAATAATCCAAAAACAATTCAAAAGCTAAGGGATCAGATAATTTGGCACAATAACGACATTAGACCTCCATTATGTCTTAGAGTCATTAAAAATATGCACCATCTAACAGAGGTATGTCATAGATCCTTCTATCACAATCAAAAATATTGAGGCAATTCTCTGAACACTTTTTGTTTTACTTACAATTAACATTTACGCCGCTGACATATGCCAATCGGATGTTACAGCTCGCCCATGACAACCCTGATTTTCATGAAAAAACCATAATGAGTGACGAGGCACATTTTTATTTGAATGGACATATGAATAAACAAAATAGTCGTTTCTGGGCAATGGAAACCCCTCAAATTATTCATCATCCATTAAATCAGACAGTCTGGTGTGCAATTTGGTCAGGAGGAATCATTGGACCTTATTTCTATGAAAATGAAAACGGCGTAAAGGTAACTGTGAATGGGGAGCAATATCGTGATATGATTGAAAACTTTTTTACGCCAGAACTGCATGCTTGATTAACATGTTGTACAACAAGGCGGCGCCACATCGCTTACAGCCAGGATTACAATGGAATTACTGCGAGACCTTTTTCCACAGCAAGTTAGTTCAAGAAATGGTCATGTTGCCCGGTCAAGTCGCACGATTTGACTGCTCCGGACTTGTTTTTGTGGGGATATCTAAAAAGCAAGACTTCTGCAAACAAACCAGAAACGCTTGAGCAACTCAAACAAAATATTCGTGATTAAATAAATGAAATACCGCGTGAATTGTGTGAAAATGTAACGAAAAATGTGCTGAAAAGGGCTCGTATTTGTGAGGTTAACAGAGGCGGACATTTATCTGATATTTTTGTATTCCATACATAATTGTCGACATTGAATAAAAATTTTATGAATATAAGATCCATTCTCTTTCACTTTACCAAAAATTATAAACAAAGTAGTACGAGTATATCTCCCCAATGGACACCCTGTATAAAAAGGGATAACAATTGTCCAAAAGGCGCAAAATGAAAAAAAAACACATAATATAGTCCAGAGGATGAAAAAAATGCGAATAAAGAAGAATATAAGGACAAAAAAGAGAATAATATGCATAAAAAACTAAGTTGAACAATATTTAAATGGTGATAAAAAGTGATTAAAAACGGTCACACGGCCTCAAAAGGATGACATAGACAAAAGAAAAGGGGACATATAGAGATTAAAAAAGCGAAAACGTCGAATGTCCAAAAGTAAAAAAAAATAAAGTTAAAAATATGAAAAGTTAAAAATGTAAAAAAACGGGATAAAAAAAAGGCCAAAATGGTCAAAAAAACACGTTTAAATCAGCTGAATGGTACAGAAAATAGAACGGCGATTAGCGGTGTTAAAATGGGCGAAGTAGAAAACCTGTAAAAACAATATTAACTTTGCATGTGTATTGATAATTGCATTGGGAAAGGAAAGGGATGATAAAAATGGCAAAATATCCAAAAGTGAGAAATATAAAAAGATAAAAAAAAACAATATCAAATTATTAGAAATAGAGAATAAGGTCCAAACTGGAAAAACTACCAGACCCAAAATAGACCAAAACGGAAAAATCATTACCAAATAAACTAGGTGGCATAGTAAATAGAAATTTAGCTACCAAACGCTAAAATAGACGAAGTAGTATAAAATGGAAAAAAAAATATTCGATTAAAACGATGGCGACGACAACCGCTGGGCAACATTAATCAGAACTTAAACCGGAACAAAAATAGCAAAATAAAAAAATAAGTTTCAGAGACTACTCTAAATTAACCAGACAGGTTGGATACAATAACAAAAGGGAGAAGGGTGGGCCATTTACAATTTTAAATTTTTAACAAAATGGCATTTCTTATAAAGAAGACCCAGTTCCATGATTTAAAACTCCAAAACTAAAAAACAACTTAATTAATTTTTTCAGCATATTATAACCAAATTTTCGTATCCTGTCAACCCAATTTCTTAAGACCTTGGTGACGGTTTCTGGAATGATCGACTTTCGCCATCAGGGCCTGAATCGTTAATGCAGACGTTTGCAAAACGTCTGTACTACACGATAATCCACAAAAATAAATTCTAACGGTGTCAAATCGCAGCTCCGGGGTCACTGGAGCGGCTGAAACCCAAGAGTACCCAGGTGAACGTTTTTAGTATCTTTTGAATGCATGATCATGTTTAAAAAAATTTAATTCAAGTCTAGTGTACATATAAATGACCAAACTAAAGATGTTTTTTACATCGTAGAGGCCGGTGCAAACCGCCACCGCTTACACAATGATTCTGTGCAAATCAATTCATTTGTCATACAGTTTTTCTTTGGCTGATTTAGAGTGTGTCATCCAACAGCGATTTGAGTAACTCTTCGCCTGACATTCAAGCTTTAACCGTAAATGAACGGTTTAAATGTAATTTTCGAAAGATTTTCTTTTCGAAATTAATTCAATTACGTTTAGATGTATGTATTTGGTTTTTGTTTTGTTTGCGCTGCTGGCCTTAGTGCATTCAACGAAATCTGTGGCAATTGTTTATTGGCAATTTGTCATTTGGCAGCGTGGTTTTTCTATGTCTGTTTGTTTGTCTTGGACGAAACTACTCGAGCAATTTATTCAGTCAACTGTCCTTTCTTTCATCTTTCCAGCGAACATTGTTGCCCGTTGCTGGCCTATTCGGCTTTCAGCGTATGTGTCATGAGTGTGATGCACTTCTATTACCAATCACCTGTATTCCGTTCCATTAGCATTACAATAATGCTTGCCAATTCGCATGTACTTTCTAATGATTTTCTCTGATTCTTGGCAAGTCTTGAGGTTGATTCGGAAGACCACAATGGTGGTCACATTAGAAGAAGATGAAAAAAAACACATTTTGAGCATCATGCGCACCGCAGAGTTTGGAGTTTAATGGTCATTAGTGTGATTGATTAATTGTTTAATTGAAATTCTAAACAGTTATTTGAATTAGTCATGTCAGGTCGTTCATAGATTTCAGATATTAATCGATTGATGGAGATGGTCAATAGTTTGAATTCAATTTTATGATATTAATATTTTCTAAATAAGTGGCTTGTCTTATGACGAATAATCTGCCGGAACTTCGCACATTGCCGAATGAAATATCGAATGAATGGTGATGAGCGTAAGTTTAAAAAAAATTGAACCCTATAAATTCGAGAACCCTGTAGATCTCATGGTTGGTTGCCTCTTTCTCACGGTATGTCACATGACGATGTTGCATTATCAGTTCACAACGGCCGTTTTTGCACGGCCTTCGTCTTTAAGCGGGCGTCGACCACAATTGAATTCATTAAAGCAGTTTTTTACAGTGCTATAGGATGGTGCTTCATCGCCATACAAAGATTTAAGTTCATCGATGCACTCTTGTCGTGATAATCTACGTCGAAAGTGTTGAAAAATGATCGCACGAAAATGTTCACGAGTTAATTTAATTTTTTGAAGTCATTGTAAACAACACAAATGACGGTCGTACGTCAAAACGTTCTGAGTAGGTTTATGCCAAAAAAAATGTCAAACTTTCCAATGGAAATGCCAGATGGCGCCAGGCAACACTATATCATCCATACGACTACCCCAACTGGTTCGGCAGTAACCCAACCGATAAACCCAATTTTTTTTTTGCGCAAAATATCGATTGTCGCGTTGGCTGTGTGGCATGTGGCCCTGACTTGATGAAACCAAATGTCGTCCATGTCATTCTCCTGAATTTTTGGAAATAAAAAGTTGTTGAGCATGATTCGATAACGCTCACCGTGTATGGTAACTGCGTCTCCTCGCTCATTTTCGAAGAAAAATGGCCCGTTGTAAATGCATTGGGTTCTCAATAGTCATGTGTGGGTTTTCTGAACCCCATATGCGGCAATTTTGCTTATTGACACCGGTTTTCGGTAAAATTCTTCATCTCCTGGCAAACAATCTTCAGGCCGTAGGCCGAAGCGAAAGCGCATCGGATGGTGTTCTATTATTGAATGACAAAGTTCAAACTTTCTAATATAACCAGAAACTTTATTTTTTTATTTTTATTGATATCTTACAAAGGGTTTTCCGATTTTGGCTACTGCAGCCTTAGAAACCCCAAATTAAACGTGATCTTACTCAAATTTTGCATGGTACAAAACGGGCGACCAACAATTAACTCTGCTGTTACTGGACCATATCAGTCCATATTTCCCTATATGAAGTCCATTCCGATTTAAGTTCCTACAGCTCTAGAAGCCACATATAACATCAAAATCCGAAGAAATTTTGAATATAGCTGGGTAAAATTTGGCATCTCTGGTTCAAGTGGGTCATATTGATCTATATTTTCAAAAGCCCCACACAAAGGTCCCTCACAAGTCGTGGTTTTGCCAAGTCACAAGAAATTCGATTGTGCTTTATGAGTGATTTATAACTTTCTATCAAGCTTGACCAAATTCGTCTATCTGTTGATATTCCCTACATACAATTTGTTGTCCTGCCGCTATACGGTAAACATTTTTAATTCCATCTAGCTCAAATAAAGCACAGAGTGCTAAGTGCGACATATACCTATTCCAGTACAATTGGACTATATCAAAATATGTTCTCATACAATCCCAACGAAGTATGAGGTACTAGAAGTAGCACGGGAGGTGCTAGAAGTATAAAGTCCGATTTTACTTATACTCCAGATAGAGGCGCGAATCTTCTGAACAGTGAGTTAGTGTACCTCATAGTCGGCGCTGTCTGACTTTAATTATTTTTGTTTCTTTTTTTTCTTCTCTGAAATCTATTTTGAAAAATAAACATATTTTCTTGGTTTCGGTACCATTGTGTTCCAAAAACTAAATTTTTAAAGAGCGGAAAGTGGAAAATGAACTACCTCTTTTACATCCCTTCTCCCGATTTGTTGTATGCTCCATTGGAGGGTAAGTCAGGATATGTAATTAATATATATGGTCTGTCTCGTTTTCGAAGATAATGGGACTGTGGGCTTATTTAAAAAATTATTTAACTATTCATTCCTTTCGGTCAGAATGAAGTGCATATAGTCGGAAATTTAGCTGAAATAAAGGGTGTTTTCAGACGTCCGCGGCTGGATCGAATAAATTCTAGCCGAGAGGCCCAATTTTCGACCACTTTTTGCAGCATTTAGGGCCGTATGTCAGCAATAACGCGCCGAATATTATTTTCCAAGGCGTCAATCGTGTCGGCCTTATCTGCGTAGACAAGCGACTCGACATAACCCCAGCGGTGTTAAATCACACGATCTTGGCACGCCACAGGCCCACGATGGGAGATAATGCGCTCAACAAAAGTTGCCTTCAATAAATTGATTGTTTTGTTGGCTGTATTACATGTAGCGCCGTCTTGTTGGAACCGAAGGTCGTCCACATCCTTGATTATGACTCTATAGCGTTCCCCATTCACTGTACTAAGGCCAGCTTCATTTTTGAAGATATATGGACCAATGATTCCCTCTGCCCATAGAGCGCACCAAACAGTGACTGTTTGAGGATATAACGGCGTCTCAACAATGACATGTGGATTTTCATTACCTAAAATGGGCTTATTCGGTCGTCTTCGATACTCTGTTCCACAGCAGAAATAGAGCCTTCGGCATCTCAGAGGATGCGCATTATCTACTAGAATAAACGTGGCGCGAAACTAATCTATGGTTGCTCGAATTACTGACTCTGCTGGGCGATTATGTCGACCGAATATTGAAAGCAGCGTGCGATGCGTCGATCAAACCGAACCATTATTTTGGTAATATATTTCCACGTTGTTTCGGAGTAAGTCTATTAATCATAAAATGGCAAACCAAACTTAGCATAAATCAAGTGACAGCTGTCAAAAAGACCAACTCCGAAAAGTGTGACCAGATTGAAAACCAAACGACTAACAAAATCACCCTTTACGAGCTTAAAAAATATAAAGGATGATTAACTTTTAAGAGCCGATGTTGAACGTGAACCAAACCTAAACGTCGTTTTTTTCTGCATTTCATTTGATATTTCTCAATTTCAGACTAACTCAATTTAAACCATGGAAAGATAAACAAGCGAGCAACGCGTTAAAGTTATTCAGGCTTATTATGAAAATGCAAATCAGTTTTCGAAGAAAATCATCTTCAGTGATGAGGCACATTTTCACCTCAGTGGATTCGTCAGTAAGCAAGCAGAATTGCCACATTTGAGCGAATGATAATCCAAGAGTGATTGTCGAAAAAATAATGCACCCACAAAGAGTGACTGTTTTGTGCGGTTTATGGGCTGGCAGCATCTTCGGGCCGTATTTTTTCCAAAATGAGGCCGGCCAGGCAGATACTGTGAATGGTGTTCGCTATCGTGAGATGATAACGAACTTTTATGGCTCGAATTGGAAGATATGAATGTGGACGATATGTGGCTTCAACAGGACGGTGCCACTTGCCATACAGCTAACTAAATAATGACTCTTTTGCGCGAAAAATCAAGATCGGTCCTTAAAATTGAACCACTCTATCTATCTACAAGGCTATAGAAATGTCTGTCTTTGAATTTCAAGTGAGTCCTTAAACGAAAGCTAAATGCTTAAAATGGGCAATCGGATTTTTGTCTTAATTTGACTACAAAATTGTTTTTATTGGTCGCTACGTGTTAAGAAGGATTTATATAATATTTAAGGTTCATTGCAGTGCATGAACCAACATTCGGTTATTCTAATGAAATACTTGGAGTTCACCGAGCCACAATCATTCGGTTGGCAAACAAATTCGGATGTGAACACGAACCGGCCCTGTTGAAGTTGCACAGTTGAGGTCAATGTTTCATATAGACTCCACACAAGGGCTCCCAATTTGCAAAAAAAAAAAATATTGATCCATAAAAAAGGTATTAACCGGCTTTAGACCTCGTGCATCTATACGAGTATATAATTTAAGACAATTTTTTTTACAAACTGGCAAAGTGACTTTGATTTTCCTGGCTGGACACTGCGTTTGTCACATTTTACCTTCATAAGATGCGAAGCTTGCTTTCTTATATCAATTTTCCATTTTGTAAAAGACGTATCTTCTATTAAAATATAGATACTAAAACTAGAAGGAAATGTGCCGGTTAATCTCTGTCCAATATGTGAAAGCAAAAGACCGCAATAACTAATGTTTTTATTATTGATTTTAGCCATTTTTGACTATTTTATCCATCCAAATCCAAAAATACTTATTTGTTCGTCGCATCGAGCGATATCTGAAGTATTGTACTCGTATATTCTAATTGATGCTACTATAGCTTCGTTAAATACAAAATCGCTGTATTACTTATATATTCAAATACATTTCTAAAGATTCAATTCAATGTTGAAAATCTGATTTTGCTTTTTTTCTCCACCTCCTCTAATCGTTTGAAGCAAACGAAAGATGAATAAAAAAAATCATTGAAAATAGTTGTGCATTTAAATTTAATGCAAATTACTAAGCAACGCAATTCACTGCATTGCCATATTTGACCAACAATTTCGTATGTGAGCGGCGTGTGGTGTTGGCAACTGCAACTGCGTCTTGAAATACTCGAAATGGACAATAACAATTTGTAAATATGCACTTCCGTAGACACTTTGAAAACTTCCAAAACTTCAACAGTTTTTTGGACGTCTCAAATTTGCCAAACGCAAGCGGACATCGGACGGACCCATGCCATCGATACCACCAACAAAATGTTGGCCGAAAAAAGTGCAACATAATGCAAATAATGCACTCTCAGATGGCAGTGCCACAAAGAAACAAGAGCCTGTTGGCTATTCACAGAGACCCGTCGCACACTCGAACTATTGCTACTTACCTTAAATGGTAGCAGAATCAAACAGAAGACGCTGAGACGACGCGATGGACAAACAAAGAGAACGAGAACAAGAAGAAAAAAAACAGATAAAATAAAATCGAATCGAAAGAGTTTAAGAAAAATGCGTGAGTCTATTTTGCACAATATTATGGCAAAAAGGCATTTCCTTGTGGCAGCCTCCGTTCTAGCAACACAATCGAATCGCATCGAAACGCATGGCATCGAATGGTATCGAAACGAGCGAGTCCTCGCCACACGAGTAACAATGGAAGATTTATAATTTCTTAAAGACATCTGAGTTCAATAAATTCGTAGATTGTTGTCCGGTGGTGTCTTGGTGGGGTTTAGTCCACCATTTAACCACCCACATGATAATTGTCGCATTATGGCCAACACGCTTCGTCGGTCTCACTTACATTCGAGTATTCATACGTATACGTACACATACCTGTGTCGTTTTAAAGTATCTTAAAGGGAGCCATAGATTTGCCATATTTATTGCTATAAATCAAAAAATAGACTTGTTTTCCGATTCGATCGTTTTTTTATAGTTTATATTTTTTTACCGTAGGGAGTTCCTCATTTTTTCGAAAACAAAAAGATTGGTAGGGGTTATCGTATCACATTTCCATTTTGTTTTTATCTCAATAATAGAACAAGTGGCCCAAATGAGACTGAAGAAATATATAGTTTATGAAAAATAAAGTTAACAATTATTCTTATCTTTTGGCTAGGTTTTTTTATCGACATATATGGATAGATGGATACATATGTTGTACAGCAACGCTTCAAAGTTGTTGAATTTTACTATTCTTCTGGCAAGTCTATTTTGTCAACTCAACAATTTATCGTCGTCATTTTATCATCATCTTAATAACGAGGGCTACTATATATATTTCTGACCTAATAACGAAATGCGAATGTTTATCTTCAAAAATGTTTTTAGTGTTTTTCAAAGTATTCTCCATCATGATTCATACACTTTTGCATGCGCTCAAACCAATTGTCGAAGCACTTCAAAACTCCGATTGAGAAACCTCCAAAACATGGTTTTTGAACGCTTTAACATTATCTTCTGGCGACGAAAATCGTTGACCACGCATTTTTTTCTTGATGTGCGGGAATAAATAGAAGTCATTGGGTGCCAAGTCAGGGCTGTACGGCGGATGCCCCATCAATTCGACGTTTTGGCCGGTCAAAAAGGCTCGCATCGTCTTCTCTTGTTCGTTTTTCGAATTTCTCCGAAGACTTCAGGCAAACAAATTGTGGTGTACCACTCAGAATTGACCGTCCTCCATTGCTCAAGCGGAACAGTCGCCACATGACCAGTTTTGACGAAGAAAAGAGACCATTTGTTTCGAAGTGCTTCTTCCACGAACAACATTCGTTGGATTTGGCTCGTCTTCGAAGACCCACACGGTTAATTGCTGTTTTGTTTCGGGCTCATACGCATAGATCCATGATTCGTCACCTGTGACGATCTTATAAACGTCTTTTGAAGCACCGCGATCGTATTTTTTCAAAATTTCTTTGCACCAATCGACACGAGCCTTTTTTTGAGCGATTGTCAAATTGTGCGGGATCCAACGAGGACAAACCTTTTTTACGGCCAGGTGTTCATGCAATATCGAATGTTTGCTGGTGGAATAAACGCCCAAGGATGCCTCTATCTCACGGTATGTCACGGTATGATCTTGCATTACCAGTTCACGCACGGCATCAATGTTCTCTGGCACAACGGCCGTTTTGGGACGACCTGCACGACCTTCGTATTTGAGCGACCATCGGCTACGATTGAATGCATTAAACTAGTTTTTCACAGTGCTATAAGATGGTGCTTCATTGCCATACAAAGATTTAAGTTCATCGATGCACTATTGTCGTGATTATGAATGTTGTGAAAAATGATCGCACGAAAATGTTCACGAGTTAATTCAATAATTTTTGCAAAATTGATTTCAAGTCACTGTAAACAACACAAATGATGGTCGTATACGTTTCTGGTCGTATACGGTCTGAGTACGTTTTTGCTAAAAAATGTCAAACTTTCCAATGGAAATGTCAGATGGCGCCAGGCAACACTTAGTGCTGTCTAGGCCAGATGTATATATAGCAACCATATACATAGCAAACTAATCACAATCGGTTGTTGCGATGTTAAACATTAATAGTACGTGCTACCACCAACATTCGTTTGGTAATAAATTCGGTTGTGCCACCAAATCTCTTCTCTGTATGTAGGAATAGTAAACCATTATAACTTTTTGGTTTTTCTTTAGTAATGCCAATATTTTTTTACTGCCAATTAAATTCTTCAAATGGTACGAGGATTGCTTTTTATATTTCGGATTGATTTTTATATACGGGTACGTTCCACGAAAGGCACTGTGGCAACATGGCAGGTTATACCGGAAAAAACGCATCATTTGCTTCGAAGTTCCTTTCTCACGAACAACTTTTGATGGATTTGGCTTGTCTTGAAAGACCCATACGGTCGATTGCTGTTTTGTTTCGTGTTCATATGCATAGATCCATGATTCGTCACCTGTGACAATGTTATACACTGCCTTTGACCTACCGCAGTTATACTTTTAAACATATCTTTGCACCAATCCATACGAGCCTTTTTTAAGTATTCGTCAAATTATGTGGGATCCAACGAGAACAAATTTTCACGGCCAAATGAACATGCATATCTTATTGATGCTTTTCATATTAATGCCCTAGGATGCCTCTATCTCACGGTATGTCACATGTCGGTCTTGCTTAATCAGTTCACGCACAGCATCGATGGTTTCTGGCAAAGTGACCGAAATTGGCCGTCCTTATCGAAAGTCGTCCTGGAGCGAGACTGAACTCTTGGTACAAGCGATTAACAGTAGTTTTTGATGGTGCTTTATCGCCAAAAGTCGAAACATTTGATTTAACACTCTTGTCTCGATAACCCACGGCGAAAATCGTAAAAAAATTATCGCACATAAATGTTCACGGGATTATTCCATTTCTTGACTGAGATGACTTTTTCAACACACTGTAAACAAAGCAATGCGCCCTCAAATGACAAAACGTTCTGAGTGAAGTTATGCTAAAAAAATGTCAATGCTTCCAATGGAAGTTCCAGTTTGCATCTAGTAACACTAGTATTGTCAGGACAAATATAAATATATATAGCAGCCCTCGTATTAACTGCTTTAAAATGAATAGAACATACATTTATCTTAAAAACAGTCGAAACCATAAAGGCGATTCGGCCAATTTGCCCACAACAAAGAGATAAACTATTGAAGATAGAAACAATTAGTTGCAGACATGGAGGAGCATCCCTGAAAAGCTCTCAATATCAAGAGTAACTAAATGAATCACGAAAAATGGAACAAAACAAAATTGCAAAACTTTAATTATTTTTTTTTGAAAAAGAACATTGTTGTCAGCAAATGTTTCTGCAAAATATTCATAATTAAATTTGATTAAATTACAAACTGTTTATTTATGTTAATTTTGTATTTTCTGTTTTAATTTTGACATTATTCCGTTATTGTGACTGTGTACAGAAGAAGCCGAGAATATACGAGTGCTAAATTTTTTGTAGGATATTACAAAAAAGAATTATTTTAGTCATCTTCTTTAGCTTATCGCCGTTGGCCCTTACTCAAAATCTACTGCAAAACTTAAACCGAATTTAATTTACAAATCACTGTCTCCAATATAAAGTGAGCTTTATTCTCCAATTTTATTTAAAATTCAGTGAACTTAGGGACACCCTTAGTGTTCATTCATACGCACATGCAACACGTTAAGTTGGGTGTCTGTTTGTTCAAAAAGTTGATCTATAAATTCTTTATAGAGACAAAAGAAAATGCTCTGAATGAGTGGTATTTACTAAATGGATGGTGTGTTGAGTTTGCCGTCGGTATGCAAAAAAATTGTAAAAGCCCTGGTTTCTTAAGAAATTCAACTAAAGTAAAATTATGGAATACATTTAAAAAAGGCTACATTCGGACGGGACAAAAAATACCCTTTATCACTCCTCTATTTAGTAGACTTCACGTCACTGTCCGGAATATGAAGAAGGTCAGTCTTAATATGTATTTGTTAGAGCGGGAGAGACATAATTTGTTGGTGGTCTATGAAAAAATGTACCGAAATGGTCGAATTTCCGCCGGGCTAGTTTGTGGTCGCACATAACGCACTTTGCTTATTAAAAACTAAACGTAAAGTAGCGGCTGGACCTCCAATCGGATTGAAATTTTTTATGGAGACTGTATTAAAATATCTACCAATATGGCCGAGCTTTGGAGGGTAGAACTTGAACAAGGTTGGATTTGTTATGTGGTCCTCAAGTCGGAAGGGACCTCTATATGGCACCAATGCAGGCTAATTTAACTAAGATACGAGTAGTTTTAGATAAAAAAGGCCAATATGGTCCAATGCTTGGTCATTATGTCTCAGAGTCATTAAAAACATGATACATCGGATAGTGGTGTGTCACCAAAGCGGGCCGAGCATTTTGCCGATATTTTGTGTCACACATAATTGTCATAGACCCTTCCATCATAATACAATTTATAATTCTCTGGAAGCCGGACTACCGTTTATTCACTGATCTCGACAATACGTTGCACATTATGTGAACTTGTGCTAAGGATAAACTCTGTTCGAATTGGTCCATATCGGTTCATGTATAATGCAAAGTTCCTTCGACGTAATTCTTCATACAATCTTGATGAACTTTTGCAGAATCAGTTTTCTGGACCAATGATCGACGTTATTGAATTGAAGGCAATCAGTTCAGATTTTAGTATAGCTTCCTCACATATGCTCAACCGAGTTAATGTCTTTAAGTCCAGAAGACACATAAAATATTTAATCATAATGAAATATGGCACAGTTCATTACGATCGAAGGGTTAGAAGCATATAAAAATGGGTGATATCGGTCCACGTTTTGATATAGTCCTAGTATAGGGTGGACTATTTAACATTTTAAATTTGAATCGGCTGTAAAAAAAGGTGCTCATTTTATCGAATTTCTTGTTTTATTGGAAAGGTTGAACTTTGTCATTTAATAATGGAACACTATCCGATGCGTTTTCGCTTTGCCCATTGGGCTAAAGATTGTTTGGCAGGAGATGAAGAATTTTACCGAAAAATCGTGAAGCTCATTTTCATCCCGGTGGCTATGTCAATAAGCAAAATTGCCGCATATGGGGTTCAGAGAAACCCACACGTGACTATTGAGAAGCCAATTCGAGTCACTGTTTGGTGCGGATTTTACGGTGGCGGCATTATTAGTTCATTTTTCTTCGAAAATGAGCAACAAATTTTTGTTCGCAAAAATTCAGGAGAATAGCATGGACTACATTTGGTTTCAACAAGACGAGGCCACATGTCACACAACCAACGCAGCCATCGATATTTTACGCACTGTTTTCAAGAATCGAATAATCAGCCGAAATTGTGATGTCAATTGGCCGCCTCGGAGCTGTAATTTGAATCCTTTGGATTATTTTCAACGGGAAGCCATTAAGGATAAATAATACGCAAAGCATCCAGAGACAATTGAAGCGTAGAAACATGAAATCGAAGTTGCCATTGATGAGATTCGACCCGGAACAATCGAAAATGTACTGAAAAATTAAGTTGATCGAATGAGGTACTGCTTGAATGATATTATTCAATCTTTTCAGTAAAACCAGAAATTTGAAAAAAGTATCTGTGTTTTACAGCCGATTCAAATTTTAAATGTGAAATCACCCACCCTGTACAAAGGTCCCTCCCGCAAGAACCCTTTTTAATTCCTGCTTGGTCATAGATCACACACAGAGAAAAAAAACAGTTAAAACTTGGTCCGACAAACAATAGTTCGATGGAAAAAACACACTTTCTGTTGCAATTACCAACATTCCATGGTATTGATGGATACATGGTTCCAATTATTACGAGATGGAAGCTACGATAATATTACAATACTAGCAGATATCGGTTATACTAGCCGAAATCAGATCGGTTATACTAGCCGAAATCAGTAAAACTTTTGGTTGCCACAGTTGGGGGTTATAGCGACCAACCAAATATGAAATACATGTTATTTTAGGACTTTCCAAATGGAATTAGACCAATTGCAAATAAAAGTTGACGCTATCAATAACAAACACTTCAAGGCTTTTTTTAGTTCAGTGGAGATTTTTTTTCACGCATTTGAATTTGGTGATTTTGGAAGGGTTATTTGTTTGTTTGATTTTGGAAAGTTTGATTTTGAAAAGATTATTGAAAATTTTATAAAATAATGTTATTCATTATTACTATCCTGGAATGTTGTGGTATCTTACAGTTTTTGGGGTCGAAGAATTATTTTATTTATATTTATTTTTACCTAAAACTAACGCTAGATGGCGCTGTCAAACAGTGCTATTTCTTGCAGATTTTCATAGAGAGAACGCTGTATTTACTCTTTTCATTTGCAATTGGGGTCACCCCATTCGCATTTTGGTTGTTGTTGGTGGTGGAACAGATAAGTTCTTTGTAGTAACCTAACCCACTTTATATCAATGTTGTAACATATTATTGGTTATATCAAAAAAGAACATATTCTCTATAATAATTAACCAGTTCTAGTAACCACAAACCTTTTTTCCAAATTGAATTCTAGACTTTCTAAAATAAAGTGTTTTTCTTGAAGAATTTTGGGCCGAAATCTAGTACAGATTGTATTAAAACTGGCAAATTTACAAACGATGAGATTTTATCACCGGAAGTTGTTAAATTTACAAACACAAAATTAACATATCAAAATATGGGATATGTGCGGTCAAATAAAGCAATTTTATATAAAGAGCTACATTCTTAAAAGAAAACAGTATGTGGAAATTTACGACTGTAGAAGTAGTATAGGACAAGTTAACCATGGCGTTCCTCAAGGAAGTGTGTTAGGCCCACTATTATTTATGATCTATTTGAATGATATTGCAAATTTGAAATTGGGAAATTGGTTATGTATGCCAATGATATAAGTCTCTTTTATCCCTACAAAGATGATGTCATCCTGAGGGCACAAATAGAAGAAGATGCGGAGATTATTATGGAATATGCAAGAGTAAACAAATTGGTTTTGAATGCTAGCAAAACTAAGTTAGTGAGATTTCGACCGTACTCCATTGGAAGGTATAGAATTTTTAGCGTTTCTGTCGGTGGTATGTATGAACAAGAGAGTACTTCATTGAAATACTTGGGGATACATTTGCAGGCTAATTTATCCTGGAATTTGCACATGCAAGACTTGAGGCCTTAAATAGCTCCAGCGATTGGAACACTATATAAATTCAAAAACATACTCCACGAGAGGACCAAGTTGTTGATATACAATGAGCTTATTCACAGTCACTTCAATTATTTGGCTATGTTATATGCTTATCATTACAGAGATTGCAATATAGGGCACTGAAACTTGTTTGCAACTTAGCACTAAGTTATTCAACACTATCTCTGTATATTGGTATATCTAAGACTATTTTGCCTCTATATGGACTCTACAAAATGCAACTATTGATGTTTATGTTTAAATCTGTCGGTAATATTAGTCATCATGCTATCGAATTTTCACAAAATTAAACTTTTTTCAATACCAGAAATGGCTCAAATTTGCTTATTAAAAGATGTCGTCTTGAAGTCACAAAACAGAGTATTGAGCAGTTTGGTTGCTCGGAGTTTACTCATCTTCCTCAAAATCTCAAAAATATATTACCATTATCAACATTTAAATCGAGTCTGAAAGCATATTTACTTCAAAACTTAAGAATGCTTCTATTGTAAATTTTAATTAAGCTCATTATGTAATAATTCATTATTAATGCTATATATAATAGATATTCGTTTACTTTTCTGTAATTTATTTTTTCTGTACATTTATGCCAACACGCCCCAACAATGTCCAAGTGGCGCTGGGGCACAATATTAACCTGTTGTAAAACTCTATTGTAATAAATGAATTCTTAATAAAAAAAGTAAAAATAATTATTAAATATTGTGCGTTTGTAGCCCTCATGCAACCAACATTCGGTTGTGGCAAAAAATCTGTTCTCTTTGTGCAGTGCTAATGCCTTATCATAAATTTGAGCAAGATCGAAGCTTAATTGTTGCTTACGGATTGACAGGACCTTAAATCGAGGCATATGTTTGCATGAGGCAATATGAAAACGTGATTATGGTTCAATTGTAACGGAGGTAATATTTGGAAATCCTTAAAGATCATTGCACTATATCAAAACAAGGATCTGAACAATGCGCCTAGTTTCGTCGAAATTGCTTCACATTTGCAATTTCTACTTTAATTTCAACATATGTTGACATAGTCATGGGCGGTTCGAAATCGTTGGATTAATAAAATCAGATAGTGACTTGGAATTAATATGTATAAGTAAAATATCGATTCTTTTGAGGTGTAGCAAAAATCAGTATTATGTCATAATACCCAGTACCACTGGGTACAAAAAGGCCCCTTTAGTCACAACATCTCGATCACTCGAACTAAAATAAGATGTAAATATCCAATTTTTCTTGAAGTAGGGTATCGTAAGTGCGTTCTTTGCCTTATACAATATATGTATTGGCCTGCGCAAATATCTTTGTATAAATTCAAATGATAAATAACATAAGAAAAATGTCAAAAATTAACAAGATTTTCTTTTCCACCCCACACTAGTTTGCTCCACGTTGGATTCTCGTCCCTGTGTTTTGTGTTATGTTCTGTGTTCGGTTCTGCAACTGTTTGTAGGCAGTTGAAGTAGTTGGCAATTTCTTCATTTAAACTGAATAAACAAGATTATGAGTATATTTGTGTAAAGATTAAAATTGAAGTATTGAGCAATTTTTTGTTGCCGCATTTTTTATTTTATTTTTATTGTGCAGGCCATCATGATTTATGAGCAGCAACAGGCAACAGTGCAACATTTCATCTACACAACCAGCAAATAGTACAACCCGTAGTACGACGGGCTACCACCACCACGGCTCAGTGCGAGTATGTACTCGTACGTCCACCACTCACTTGCCACAAAATTTCTACAGACATCCACACACTTATGCCATCCTGTGATGTTGCAAGAAGTCTCCTACCTCTTTTTTCGCCAATGCCACAGTGTGGATATCCTACCAACTGGGGCCGCCACCTTCATATTTGTAGTACACACTTACAATATCCATTGGTTAAGATATTTTTACATAATGATTAACTTTAAATAAAATTGTCAGGGAGACAACAGCAACCGGAGTAGTGTTTAGATGGGGTGACCAGACGTCACTGTTGAGAAGTTAGAAAATTGGACTAACATATAGTTGAACTGTTTGTTATTCTTAATGGGATATTGGCCCGGTGACGCCGCCAGCCCATAAACTGCACCAAGCATTTTTCATCGATGCACTCTTGTCTTGATAATCCACGTCGAAAGTTGTGAAAAATTATCGCACGAAAATGTTCACGAGTTAATTCTATTTTTTTACCAAATTGATTTTTTCAAGTCACTGTTAACAACGCCAATGATGGTACGTACGTCAAAACGTTCTGAGTACGTTTATGCTAAAAAATGTCAAACTTTCCAATGGACAATGTCAGATGGCGCCAGGCAACACTTAGTGTCCTAGGCCAGAAATATATATAGCATCCATCGTAGCAGCGACACCATTACATCTGAAAGTAGACGTCAACAGACTTGTGCAATATTTTCTTACAGAAAGACATATTATGATTCAACATGGGTCAGTCGATCTAGAAGGATTTGTTTGCAGAGGAGCGCCTCGTTTGAAGTGTATCGCGTTTGGCAGTTATTATTGTTTAATTTAGCTGGTCACCTCATCCGTAAACCCTTTGCCCCGTTGTCGAAAATATTACAAATTGTAAGTAACCAACTCCTCAACTGCATCAGCAGCACCGACAACAACATCATTCTCCTCATCGTCGACGTCAGGGCCGTTGACGATGCAACAGTCAACATTCAAAACTTCCATCTTCTTGCGCACCATCATACACTGTTTTTTCCAGTATTTTCTTTTTTTTTTCAGAAAAACGCCCGCGTATTTGTAACCTATTCGTTTTTTGCGCGTCTTTTTTTTTGATTTCTCGTAACTCTCTGTTCAAAGTTAATATTGAATTTTTACTTTCAGTAGGAGTTTTTGCCCTGCAGGATGCAATTGTCTGTTTAAAAGCTCTCATTCTGACAACAATAAAACAAGTACCAAACATGTTCCCGATTCGTCGTTCTTTTCGCTTCCTTCATTCGATTATTCATTCATTTTCATTTTATGTTGGCTTCGTTGGCGTATCTTGTTGCTGCTACCACTGGTGTGCTGCGGCTGAAGCTGCTGTTGCCGCTTGGGAAGATACGAGTACTCGTACATATGATCAACAGCGTTTTATGGGTATGATGATACATGGATGCATAGTGATTTATTATGGGTTCGGTGTAAAATTGCCTGTTCCACGTATGGCAGTCAGAAGCTGTTGGTATTGTTAAAATAACAATAATGAGGTTAAGGTACAAATCGAAAATGTGGGCATTTCGGAAAACGCAATGACAGGATAAGAGTGAAAAGGAGAAAAAAAAACTGATAAACGTGGGGGTAGTCACCTTGTACCACGTCCAATTGTTTAATATTTTTGAGGTTGTCAGCAATAAATTTCCTTAAATATCGTGATAAGAAGAATATGATTAATAAAAAAAACCCTGCATAGTCAATGCAGCAGAAAAAAAATTAATTAAAAAGTTCAGTTACATTTGGGGAATCTCAATTTTTCGGAAGAGAATAGTATTTCATAAAATTCATTCTGGTTCTTCTCGATCATTGAATAACGCCAAGCTGACATTTTCCACAAATAAAAACATGTAAAAAAAAGCTAAAGGCAGGCCGACTATGTCATACGCTGCGCTTCTGGAAATAGATTTTTGGACCACCATAGACGAGCTCTTAATTTATCCAAACTTTAAAACTATTGGCATATCTAAATGTGTGGTATAATTTAATTTTTTTTGGTAAATTCAGTTGAACGTATGTTTTTGAGCTATAACTTTTTCTAGACCGATTTTTTTAAATTTCAACAGCGTCCGTCTGTTAAATTTTATCAAGTTTAGATGTAATGTATGGCTTAAGTGCTACGTCTAAAACGATTAAATTTCAAAAGCATTTTTCACGGTCCCAAAAAACTTTCTCGTGCTAAACTTTCAAAAGATTTGATGTTATATGTGATAAGTGGAGACAAAGTCGGATGAACATACATGTATGGGAGCTATATCTAAATCCGAACCGATTTTCTTTAATTTCAAGAACGTCCTTTCTACGTCCTTTCGTCCCAAAAAACGTAGTCGTGCTAAATTTAATCAAGATTGGATGTAAGATGTGGCTTCCAGAGCTAAAGATATAAAATCAGATGAACATATATGTATGGAAGATATATCTTAATCTGAACCGATTTTCTTTAATTAATATAACGTCCTTTCTTTGCCCAAAAACGTACACGTGCTAAGTTGAATCTAGATTTGATGTAAGATGTGGCTTTTATAGCAAAAAAAAAGAAAAATGGCGTTAACATATATGTTGAAGCTATATGTTAATCTGAACCGATTTTCTTCGATTTTAAAAAAGTTGTTCATTGGTTCAAAAACGTGTTTCATATTTTATTACAACAGTATGTTATATGTAGCTTCTGAGCTAAAGACATAAAATCGGATGAAAATATCTGTGCGGGAGCTAAATCTAAATCTGAACCGATTTTCTTCAATTCCTTTCTTGCCACAAAAAATGTTCTCGTGCTAAGATTCATAAAGATTGGATGTAAGATTTAGCATCTAGAGGTAAAACCAGAAAAATCGGTTGAATATTTATGTATGTTAGAGCTATATCTAAATCTTAACTGATTTTAATAGCGTCCTTTCTTGGTCCAAAAACTTATGCTGTGATAAATTTCATTAAGATTGGTTGTAATATGTGGGTTCTACAGCTAAAGGCATTAAATCGGAGAATAATATCTTTGTGGGAGCTATAACTAAATATAAACCAATTTTCTTCAATTTCAATTACGTCCTCCATTGGTTCAAAAAAACTAACGTGTGCCAAATTTCATTAAGATTAGATGAGATATGTGGCAGCTAGAGCTAAAAAACAAAAAAAAAATCGGTAGAATATATGGATGGGAGCTATATCTAATATGTATACGAGTATCTAATTCTGAACCGTTTTTTTATATTTTAATAGAGTCCGTCCTTTGTCCAAAAAATGAGCATCTTCAAAATTTCATGAAGATCGGCCATCAATTACAACCTGTAGTTTGGTTACATGACTGAAATTGAATCAGCTGCGGATTCTGAGTCCATCGGTACACTTAAAATGGGGTCTAGCTCAATTTGTTTTGATAGTTACAAACATTTGCCGTGTTTCTAACTTATAATACTCTGGAACGCAGAGTGGTGCAAGGCATAAATATTTGTTCAGCTGGCAGCAAAAAAAAATCGATCACGACTATAATTTTTGCAACAAAAGTCGTATAGTCAACTAGTCGACTTTTATAACCCTATGGCAGAATGTAAAATTGAAACAAACTTCAGAATTTAGGGAAAAAGTTTTTTTGTGTTCAATCTAAGTTCGGATAATGGCATTTGTGTTGGAGGTTCAAGAAGGGTCGTGGTCAACGCACTAATTTCTTGACAGCTAGTGTATTTTATAACCCTTTTTGTAATTATAAATGTTTATCAGAATCGCAAGAATCGTATTATAAGCATTAGGCGAATACCAAATGTGGCATTTGCTCCACAATGGTGCAAGTAATATCATAATATCAATAATTTTTATCAAATGCAATATTACTG
This sequence comes from Hydrotaea diabolus, assembly GCA_963513945.1. Classification (NCBI taxonomy): domain Eukaryota; kingdom Metazoa; phylum Arthropoda; class Insecta; order Diptera; family Muscidae; genus Hydrotaea; species Hydrotaea diabolus. The sequence continues at coordinate 112,445,113 of OY740719.1, forward strand.
GCTCAATTTAAAGGAATTTTATGCACATAGCCCCATAATAACATATAAACGACGGGATTAAATGTATAAACTAACTGACATGCTAGGTGTACTCGTATTATAATCTGCATTGGAATAGTGTAATTTGTGTGGGAAGCACCAGAAGGGATATGGCTAGGAATCAAGTGCTTTGTCTACAAGTGTATCTTTTATCTCTGTTCGTAATTATTGATTTTATGTAAGATCGTGTGAATAATACTTGTATTACAGATAATACAATAATACTAAAATTCGACGAAATGTTACATTCGTGTGGAAGGCAACCGGAAGGGGTGTGGCAATATGGCCAATTTGCAATCGATTTATCGATTTTTGTTGGCGAGTTGTGCTATGTTTACATCTGTTTCGGTGTTTCAAAAATCTGTTTGGCTGTTGAAATGTGCCAGTGACACAGTGTGGTAAGGGTAAAATGAAGAAGTAAGACTAGAAGAAAGCGAAGGACTGATCATTGCGGTACTCGGTTTTAACATTTGGACTGAGAATAGAAAATATTTTCCGAATCAAAAGTGAAGTAATTTTGTCCTTGAACAGGCTCTTTATTAACCCAGATGTTAAAATTAAGGTCATTTTTGAACTTGTGCTTTTGTTATTTCATTGTTTTTGGTACTCTTACGTCCATGTTGCATTGGGTTATATTTTCGGACATGGGTCACATTTTCGGTCAACAAAATTTAGAGAAACTACAAAAATAGGTTTATTAGTAAAATTTTAAATTTATCATATTGTCCATGACTATAGAAAGCGATTTTTGGGCCCCAGACAATTTGTACGGAGATTATATGAAAAAAGCCTATATGACTCAAATCGGTCCAAGATTGGTTGTTTTTGAATCGTAATATATTATAGAAAATTAGATTTATTTCGTGTTTAATATGAATTGAAATCGGATTTAATATCGATGTTCTAGGTTATATCAAAACTGGGGCTATATCAAAACAGAAAACAGTGCGACCCATTTTTATATCAGTTTATAACTGATTGATCTAATGTGCTGTGCCAAATTTTTATCCATATTAGATGTACTCTAGAAGCCACATATCTAAAGCTATATACATAAAATCGGTTGAATATATGTATAAGTATAAGAGCTACTTACTTATAAGAGCTACTATCTTAATTTTAAACGACATTCATAGAAGTCAATAGTCAATTATTCCAAAAAGCCTATCATTTGTTGAATTTCAAGAAGATCGGAAAACAATTGTTACCTGAATTTTGAAAACTAGCTTTAGATAGACAGCAGACGGACAGACAGATATCGTTAAATAGAATCAACTGGTGATACTGAGTCGTACACTAAAAGGTGAGTCTAGCTTTTTTTGATAGTTACACATTCTGTACATGAAAATTATGCGGTTTCCTGCTTTTACATACAACTACCAAAAAACGGAAAACCCCACAGCAAAATCCCGGGTAACCCGACGTGTCGGGTTTTAGGTATTTTTGAGGAATGTCGGTTATCGGATATGCGCACTGTACTCAGTAGTACAGACATCGAACTCTGAATTCACAAATGCCGCTGGTTACAATCCTTGCAGTTTAGGCCCTCCCGATTATTTTTTTTACAGGTTATCATCTTATAATGAAAGGTCGACTTGAAAACTGTGAATCAAATCGAGTTTGTTTCCTTTTGAAAGGTACTGTACAGGGTCGACTAGATCCACTTTAGTTGTTACTTATAACGGGTGATCCATCTAGAGGTATTTTTGACAATAGCTTTTTCACAGATTACGCGGGAGTTGTGTTACATTTTTTCAGTATTGTTTGCCATTTCATCGTGGAAAGACTTACCGCAACAACGTTTTTAAATTTTGCAACTGTATTATGGAAATCAGCGTTCGGTGAGAAACGTTTTCCAAAATGTTGTTCAGTGATGAGGCCCATTTCTGGCTCAACGGCAACGTCAATAAACAAAATTGTCGCATTTGGGCTGAAGAGCAACGAGAAGAGGTTCAAGAGGTGTCGTTATACCCAAAGAAAACCACGGTTTGGTGCGGCTTATACACGCAGAGAAAAAACATGGTTACTATATGGTCACGGCAATAATAATAATATGTTCTCCACAATAAAAGTGTGTTTGTCGCAACCATAGTATTGTTTACTGAATTCATTTTTGACAATAGTATGATTACCGCAATATTAATATCGTTGAAATGTAACAATAGTATTATTGTCAAATTAGAAAATGAAAATATGGTCGTATAGCAACAATATAAATTAGTTTGGTGGGACAAAAGTATTGTTTTTTGGGTTTTATGTAAACAATAATATGATTACGGCAGTCATACTGTATGATTGTAATTCTTCTTCTTCATTTTAGAACAATGTTATTGTTACTGATCGAATGCAATAAAAGCACTTTTTATAAGGAAATTAAAATTTTTCAAATAAACTGCTTTGGATTTATTTAACTGAAAATTTTAAATAAAACGCTTACGTTTTTTACTTATAAATTGATTTTTCTACTTTTAAATAAATCACTTCTATTATTTTAAATATAAAGTATTTTAAAATAATTTTCATTATTCAAATCTATTGTTTACAATTTAACCCAATTCTGATAAATAATATTGGGGATCATAGTATATTTGTGTGATCATACTATGGTTGTAGGGATCATAACGTGGTTACGTGTGAATCATACTATGGTTGTGAGGATAATACTATGGTTGTGTTGTGAGGATAATAATGAAGGAAGGAAATTATATTCAAAAAATAAATGGCATAAAATGTCATTTCGAATGAATGAACAATGATTCCACACATGATTTGAATTTTTTATTTCGGTTATCGGATATGCGCACTGTACTCAGTAGTACAGACATCGAACTCTGAATTCACAAATGCCGCTGGTTACAATCCTTGCAGTTTAGGCCCTCCCGATTATTTTTTTTACAGGTTATCATCTTATAATGAAAGGTCGACTTGAAAACTGTGAATCAAATCGAGTTTGTTTCCTTTTGAAAGGTACTGTACAGGGTCGACTAGATCCACTTTAGTTGTTACTTATAACGGGTGATCCATCTAGAGGTATTTTTGACAATAGCTTTTTCACAGATTACGCGGGAGTTGTGTTACATTTTTTCAGTATTGTTTGCCATTTCATCGTGGAAAGACTTACCGCAACAACGTTTTTAAATTTTGCAACTGTATTATGGAAATCAGCGTTCGGTGAGAAACGTTTTCCAAAATGTTGTTCAGTGATGAGGCCCATTTCTGGCTCAACGGCAACGTCAATAAACAAAATTGTCGCATTTGGGCTGAAGAGCAACGAGAAGAGGTTCAAGAGGTGTCGTTATACCCAAAGAAAACCACGGTTTGGTGCGGCTTATACACGCAGAGAAAAAACATGGTTACTATATGGTCACGGCAATAATAATAATATGTTCTCCACAATAAAAGTGTGTTTGTCGCAACCATAGTATTGTTTACTGAATTCATTTTTGACAATAGTATGATTACCGCAATATTAATATCGTTGAAATGTAACAATAGTATTTGTTCAAAGTGAACACGTTTTATATTGTGTGTTGGGGTATGTTCGATTCCCAATGCATTTTCAAGTGCAGCGGGAAGACGCGTCGAATTATCTTTTATTGTTATCAGCCGAAATTGTAATTCTATTTATGCTCGCACAATGTAATAAAACGTACAATGCAACCAACGCACGATGATATGCACGCACATGATGATAACGTTCTGCTATGTGTGCATTGATTTATGCCTTAGAAATTGTAAGACCAACGTGGTTCGCCTGATAAGAATTTTTGTATATATAGTCCTAAGCGAACACATTTTAAATTAGTATGAGTCCATTACTAGACCGAAGAAGGCCTTACAAATCTTCTTTAATCTTAAGTATAAATCATTACTCACCAGGAGAAGAAATTACAACTCTTCTCCAGAACTTGAGTCAGAATAAATCTACTCAACAGAACATTTATGTAAAAAACACTTTGTTTCATTTTAAATAAAGTTGGTCCAATCGAACCGACAAAAAGAAAAAAATACGAGTTTTCCCCCACCAGTGGTAACAGACTCGGAGTAATAAATACTCACACCTTTGGAATAATAAATATTTCATAAAAAAAAAACAACGAGTTTTCCCCTACCAGTGGTAAGAGACTCAGAGTATTATATACTCACCACCAACACATATTCGAAACAGAAACAACAAGAGTTTTTTCGCGGTATCGCATTCTCTACGAAAAAGATGGAGATAATGAAGCAGCAAGAACTTAGACTGCAGTCAGAGATGATGTTTGAATCGGACAGGATACTGATAAAAGTCGATTCAGGTGTTCCCAAGGCTGAAGCAGAATTTTTGAAGAAATGGATGGATCGCACATTGGAGTCACTTGGTGAATGTAAACGAAGAATGACAACCAAAAGTTCAGTAGGCGATCTAGAAATAAAAATGAACTGCCTGAAAAGAACGTGGGCAATAGCGGAGGGCAAAAATGACAGCCTTGCCAAACGTTACCCCACAAAACATAGTACAGATAAAACATTTCTGGATTTGGAGTACGCAGTAAATGTGATGTTACTGGATATGGCTGAAACGATTGAGAATAAATCGAAGACAAAGTGTTCCATACTCGAACCACAAAGACCGTCCATACCAAAATTCGATGGAGAAGGAAAAAATTGGCAACATTTTGTTGAAATGTTTAAGGAGATGATCCATAACCGGGATGAGCTTTCGGATACCATCAAATTTAACTACCTGCGAATGAGCTTGGAAGGCGAAGCCAGAGCAGTGGTTTCCCACTTATTGTCCGGTGGACCCGGCAATTATCATGCAGCGTTTGAACTGCTAATTAAACGGTACGAAAATAAACGAAAAATTTTTAATGAAGCGCTAGATTTGCTGTTGGATCTTCCGACATTTGTGGAAAATTCAGGCACCGCTGTAAACAAGTTTATAGACAGCATAAATGAAGCAGTGCACATCATAAATAACAAACTGGAAATTGTGGACGATTCGGAAATATCACCGATTTTCGCTCACATTATACTACGAAAATTTGAGAGGAAAGAGTTGCAGAAATACAACCTACAAATCAAAAAGGCTAAAGATATTCAACGGCTGTCAGATGTGCAAGAGTATTTGGAACAAGTGCAAAGTTCCATATGCTACAAAGAACAGAAGAGTTACGTCAAGAACTTCAATAAAGTAAAAACTCAAAGTAAAACCTGGTCAAGCAGGAAACCTAATAAAAATAATTGTGTATGCTGTGTAAATGAAAACCATGGCATATATAAATGTTCCAAATTTAAGAAAATGGATATTTCGTCACGTTGGAATTTGGTGAAACAGAAGCAGCTGTGTACGAAATGTTTAAGACGCCATCAAAGTATAAACTGCTTCAAAAATTGGACTTGCCAGCAATGTGGAAAAGGCCACAATAGTCTGCTGCATTATGGAGGGAAAGTACCTTCCAAACCACAACAGATATACGCTGCAACAACAACAATCGCTAAACCCAACAACATGGCTTTTCGTAATCAAAATCGTATTCGAAACATGAGTGGCGGTGGCGGCAACTATGAAAATCCCTTGGCCAAACACGGCAAGAGAGACAGCAACATGATGTCGCCCTGGGAGAACCGGAATCCCGGTGGTAAATGTGGTGGCGGCGATATGAATCAATGCGGTGGCTGCATTCGTAAGCAGAATACCGCTGATATCGCGAAAAAACAGTTGATTAAAAATGTCAACACTAAAAAGAAGGATTTCTTATCTTACGATGCTAAGGGTAAAGAGTCTTTCTATATGAATGAAAGATTGAACGCATTCAACAAACAACCTACTGTCTGCGCCAAGCAGCCTGTTGTGGACGACAATACATCTAAAACGAAGCATGATGATTTTAAGCACCATCGTCGAAAGCTCAACAGGATCCGCCAGGAGTTTAAAATTATTGAAGAATTAAATTCAATTAAACTGCAATTACAGAAATTGCAGCCCAAGTATGCAGAGTGTAGCAAGGAATTTGGTACCCGAATTTATTACGACACTCAATTGTTGGCTGCCGATGTAGGCAGTCTCAAAAAATACCAAAGACGGAAAATGAAAACGTCAGCAGATGAATTTAAGGATGTCCGACTACCCAACAAGAGAGGTAACCATATGTGCTGGGATACACTGTGGAAATCAACACGGTGATTCGGAAGGCGACCAACTCTATTGAATTCAGTTCTATGAAGCAGCTACCATTCGTCACTAATATTAATTACTCATACATAGTATTGTAATAGTAAATGTAGTTTTTTATAGCTATTAAACATTGTAAAATACAGCGGCCGCTGGTAGATAGTTTAAGTAAGAAACAGTCCACTTATACGAAGAATAGATTTAAGTTAAGAATACCCTATGTACTTTTTTCGCCTGGCAGAATGTTCAAAGTGAACACGTTTTATATTGTGTGTTGGGGTATGTTCGATTCCCAATGCATTTTCAAGTGCAGCGGGAAGACGCGTCGAATTATCTTTTATTGTTATCAGCCGAAATTGTAATTCTATTTATGCTCGCACAATGTAATAAAACGTACAATGCAACCAACGCACGATGATATGCACGCACATGATGATAACGTTCTGCTATGTGTGCATTGATTTATGCCTTAGAAATTGTAAGACCAACGTGGTTCGCCTGATAAGAATTTTTGTATATATAGTCCTAAGCGAACACATTTTAAATTAGTATGAGTCCATTACTAGACCGAAGAAGGCCTTACAAATCTTCTTTAATCTTAAGTATAAATCATTACTCACCAGGAGAAGAAATTACAACTCTTCTCCAGAACTTGAGTCAGAATAAATCTACTCAACAGAACATTTATGTAAAAAACATTTTGTTTCATTTTACAGTATTATTGTCAAATTAGAAAATGAAAATATGGTCGTATAGCAACAATATAAATTAGTTTGGTGGGACAAAAGTATTGTTTTTTGGGTTTTATGTAAACAATAATATGATTACGGCAGTCATACTGTATGATTGTAATTCTTCTTCTTCATTTTAGAACAATGTTATTGTTACTGATCGAATGCAATAAAAGCACTTTTTATAAGGAAATTAAAATTTTTCAAATAAACTGCTTTGGATTTATTTAACTGAAAATTTTAAATAAAACGCTTACGTTTTTTACTTATAAATTGATTTTTCTACTTTTAAATAAATCACTTCTATTATTTTAAATATAAAGTATTTTAAAATAATTTTCATTATTCAAATCTATTGTTTACAATTTAACCCAATTCTGATAAATAATATTGGGGATCATAGTATATTTGTGTGATCATACTATGGTTGTAGGGATCATAACGTGGTTACGTGTGAATCATACTATGGTTGTGAGGATAATACTATGGTTGTGTTGTGAGGATAATAATGAAGGAAGGAAATTATATTCAAAAAATAAATGGCATAAAATGTCATTTCGAATGAATGAACAATGATTCCACACATGATTTGAATTTTTTATTTTTTTTTTATTTTAAAAAAATACCTCTAGATTGATGACCCCATATTCAGCAGTGCCCTTATTCCTATAGGCACAAAAATCAAAAATATGTAATGTACCTTTTTTTTGAAAGACCAAACATTCCTGTTATTTATGGCACACAATTTAATTCATGTGGCTACCTAGACTGTCTTAACAGTAGCGTCTTTCGTTAAGCTATTTTTTCAAGACCTAAGTGACGGTTTCTGAATCTATTTCACTAGTAGCTTGTTTGATCATCGACTTAAGAGGTTGAATTGTTTATCATCTGTTATCATATGGAAAAGAAGTCTAACGAATTAAAACTGCAAGGTTTTAAGTGGAAAAGAAGTATCCCTGTCTAAATAATATAGGATTTGAAAAGAAACCAACGGATGCACCACCCATTATAATACACGAACCGGCAAAACGTTATGCCCGTTGCAGCATATTACGGCTGAGAACACCTGCGATTGATATCGTAACTCTAATCATAATGGTGCCATTTATGATAAAAACTATGCTATCAATAAAGTCCTATGTGTTTTATGACCTTGCATGTTGTCAAAGTTGGGCGAATCTCTTGCAATGATCTTCTATAAACCTTTATCTAGTAAAGGAGTAAATAAACTATAATCTTAGCAATCACGTACGTGTACATTAGACCTGTCCAAAAAACGTATGAGATTTTTCAAAATGATTTTTTCAACTTAGTTTACCCACTTTTAATATCCTTGGGTCAAAAAAATAAGAACTGCGTCAAAAAAAATAAAAAAAGTCTTACCAAAACTCAGCGCAACGGGCCTGAAGTCAGGACTTGAGTGTTCCGCGATATGACGAAAAGTACGGTTACAAAATTACAAATTATTTGTGAACGTAAGCTTTTTTTAATTAAGTTTAAAAGCAGATATGTTTTGTTTACATTAGAAAATCTATCTGTTAAAAAAAATTTGAAAAAATAAAGACGGATACTTTTTTACAGCATCCGAAACACGGAATTTAAAAATTTTCTTGTAAAGTTCAGTTTTTGTCGCCTCCTATTTTCGAAATATTACTCCATCGGGTGTGTGCAATTTTTTTTATATATTTCTGTGGACTATTGGCTTTAAAAAAAATTAGGGTTGAAAATTTTCGCATTCTACCCACTACACCACGACGGCTCGCGACGATGACAGAAAAAATAACACACATCAATACAAATAACAAAGAACCGTTACTATTGCTTCATTTTTCCCTTCTTTGAGAAACGTGTTTCGTGCTTCGACACAACTGCTTCAAACACAGGTGAGAAAAACTAAAACAAATATATGGATCTCATTTTAAAAATATATATTTGTTTTTATTTATAGGTAGATTCAATGGAACATGCGTTCTACTCGAGAGGAAGCTTGCGCAAAATCTGTTGTATTTTCCATGCAGGCATCATATATTTGAGATCATTTTATCGGCTGTATTTGCGCGTTCCGAGGGTTCAACCAGCAGTCCAGATATTCCTGTATTCAAACGATTTCAACGACAATGGAAAACCATCGACACGAACATCTTTGAAGCTGGAATAGCAGATAAGCTTATTTTGAATAAAGTGCAGGAATCGATGCTTGAAACACTTGTCTTCACGAAAAATCAACTTCTTGTAATTTAATTGAAATATTTAATTTTCTATTACTTATGTAGCTAACTAATTCCTATCTTTATTCTATCATTTCAGCAATCACACGCCAGAAAAGACTATAAAGAGTTTCTGGAACTTGTGGTGATCTTCCTTGGTGGTGATGAGGGTTGTAAATTTACTTTTAAATGTCCTGGTGCCATGCATCGAGCCAGATGGATGTCGAAGGCAATTTATAGTTTAAAAATTTTTATGTTCAGGAAGCAGTTTCAGTTAACACCAGAGGAAGAAAAATTAATTCGTGAAATCTGTCTGTTCGTTGTTGTCGTTTATGCAAGGTTCTGGTTTTTAGCGCCTCTGCCATCATCAGCACCAAGAAATGACCTATTGTTGCTCAAGGTTCTTGAAAGGTATGTACTTTACTATAAATTAAGAAACAAATTTTAATTCTGTTTTATTATTATTTCAGTTATAAAACAATTGATGCTGACGTTGGAAAAACAGCATTGAAGAAGCTTACCAATCACCTTTGGTACCTTGGAGAGGAGTCGGTGGGGCTATCATTTTATGACAAAAGCTTGAGTGTACAAACTTTAAATAAAATGGTAGCTTCATTCAAAAATAACGCTGGAAAACTCAATTCGAAGAAGAGAGCATCACCATCAATTAACATCACGACAGTAAAACTGGAAGATTTAGTTTCAATGCATACAATAACGTTTTTTGAGAAGCTGCAATTACCAACGTCATTTATGGACGTAGAAGTGGCTGACTGGATGCAAGATGAGGGCTTTTTGCATGGCCTTGCTGTTGTGAAGAACTTGCAAATTGTCAACGACATCGCAGAACGGGGTGTTGCACTGATTTCAGAATTCAACTCATCAACAACGCGCAACGAAGAGCAGAAGCAGTATCTCCTACAAGTGGTAGCCGAACACCGAAAAAATATGCATTTAATTTCTAAAAATCAAATCTTCCCAGGTTAACTTAAAATTACTTCACTAATAATCAATTAAAACATTTTTACTTTTTTCAAGTTTTTTGAAATTTTTTTTACGCCACCGTAATTACTTAAGAAAATTTTCAACCCTAATTTTTTTTAAAGCCAATAGTCCACAGAAATATATAAAAAAAATTGCACACACCCGATGGAGTAATATTTCGAAAATAGGAGGCGACAAAAACTGAACTTTACAAGAAAATTTTTAAATTCCGTGTTTCGGATGCTGTAAAAAAGTATCCGTCTTTATTTTTTCAAATTTTTTTTAACAGATAGATTTTCTAATGTAAACAAAACATATCTGCTTTTAAACTTAATTAAAAAAAGCTTACGTTCACAAATAATTTGTAATTTTGTAACCGTACTTTTCGTCATATCGCGGAACACTCAAGTCCTGACTTCAGGCCCGTTGCGCTGAGTTTTGGTAAGACTTTTTTTATTTTTTTTGACGCAGTTCTTATTTTTTTGACCCAAGGATATTAAAAGTGGGTAAACTAAGTTGAAAAAATCGTTTTGAAAATTTTGGACAGGTCTAGTGTACATACTTCTTGAATTGAAATAACCTCTAAAATTCTGCGATTATTTATTTACAGTTCTCATAACTCTTGAAAAAGTCATTTTTGCAAAATGATAAAAAAATTCACACGATTCTTTAAAAAAAAAAACCAAAAAAAAATCCCAGGCATTCTCGAAAATAAAAATGCTTTTTAAGCTCAATAAAAACACAATAAACAAATCTCTTAACGGCAGTACAAATTTTCATATTGACTCAGGTGTTGTGGCTTGCATTTTTTTTTGCACAAAACAACCACCATGCGCAACACCGCGCCACATAACGTTCACCCACTAAGTAGGGAAGTAAGTGGTGTTGGTGCGGGTGAACGTAGGAGGGGTATACAATTACGAAAACACTTTTTCAAATCAGCTTGAAATGCTACGCCGCGAAACTCAAGATGGGGTTAAGCGTGGGAAAAGATTACACCCACCGAATATGAAAACGACGTCCAGAATTGTAATGCAATCTTTGGGCTTTTGCAATTCAAAACTGTCTGAAGTGTGTGCAGTGGAGTGTTGATAAGACAGACATGCTACACTCATCGTAAAAGTCAAACGCAATCAAGAAAATCGTGAAATATTGTGAAAGAATCGAGTGAAAGAAAACGAGCCTGTAATGAAATTCATGTTATCATGTGTATTGCATTGTTTTATTTCACTGCTACGTATAGCTGGTGTATGATCAGAGTATGGATTTCTTGAAAAAAAAAACAAGCAATATTATTAATAAATACGAGGGTTGCTTTGAAAATAATACAATGGCACAGCCCATTATACTGTCAACAGTTTTTCCAATTGTTTTTTAGCGGTCAATACTTTGTAACAAAAATCACAAATTTTTGTTTAATAAAACATTTTGGATATGCGTATAAAATATTTTTTTTGAAAACTTTATGGCAAACAGTTAATGAACTAGTACACTCAGCGAGTTGGCTTAAGTTGCTCTGAATTGCATTAAAGCTCGCTTAATGGATTTTCGTCAACAAGTTTAATGTGTTTTGATAACGATTTAAAAATACAGGGTGTCCGCGAGAAGGTATACTACTTTGTTTTACAGTTCATATTTGGCAGTCGTAAGTAGAGACGTGGCAAATTTATTATGGAAAAATATTCGATAAACCAAAGTGTTTTAATCGTTAAAACATTTTATCAAAATCAATCATCGATTACTGTGACGATGAGAAAGTTACGTGGAATTTTTGGGAGAAACAACGTGCCAACAAAACGCACTATTTAAAGTGTATTGCATGATTTCGAAGAAAGAGGGTCTGTTGCTGATAGGCCCAATCATGGATCTCAAAGTACTGCAAGATCGGCTGAAAACATTACTGCTGCTCAAGAAAGTGTTTAAAACCACCCTCCAACCTCAATTCAACGCCGTTCTCAGGAGCTTGGTCTTCAAAGAACAACTTTGGCCACAATTTTGCACATGGATTTGCATTTATTCCCATTTCAGATTCAGTTGACACAAGAGCTTCTTCCACAAGACCAGTAACGCCGCAGTACATATGCCATTAGAATGTTACAGCTCGCCCATAACAACCCCGATTTTCATGAAAAAATCATAATGAGTGACTAGACTTATTTTCATTTAATTGGATATGTGAATAAACACATAGAACAAATAGTCGGTTCTGGGCAATGAAAACCCTAAAGTTATTCATCAGTTAACTTTGCATCGATTTAAAGTGACAGTCTGGTGTGCAATTTGGTCAGGAGGAATCATTGGACCTTAATTTTATAAAAAAAAAAGGAAAACCTCTTTCCACAACAAGTTATTTCAAGAAATGGTGATGTTGATTCGCCTCTACGGTCGCCTGATTTGACTGCTCTCGACTTCATTTTGTGGGGATATCTGAAAAGCAAGGTTTTTGCAAACAACCCAGAAACGCTTGAGCAACTCAAACAAAATATTTGTGATGAAATTAAAAAAATACCGCGTAAAATGTGTGAGAATGTAATGAAAAATGTTCTCAAAAGGGCTTGCATTTGTGAGGCTAACAGGGGCGGACAATTACATCCATACATAATTGTAGACATTAAATAAATCATTTATCAATATAAGAGTCATTCTCTTTCATTTAATCAAAAAAAAAAATAAACAAACCAAGTAGTATACCTTCCCGACAGACACCCTGTATTTCCTAAACGGTGTTTTAAGCGGCCTTTTTTGGCTTGTTAAATAAAACAGGCCTATTATCATATGGGTATTTCCGGGTATTTCCCACTTCATTCACAAAGTAAAAGTAGTTGTTTCAGTACTACATTTAATGTAAAAGTTAAGAGCCATTGAAATCTAAGTCGAAAGATATATACGTGATGTGACAATTTGCTAGTAGTTATGGTTGGTACCATTTATTAAATAAGTATTAAATAAAATTCGGACGGGTCGACTGTAAGATATCCTACACCACTTTATAATTTAAAAGATTCCAAGCCCTTTTATGGAGTTTGGACAATGTCGGAAAAAGAACTGATATGGTCCGATTTCACCAGAAGAGTTATAGCTTCAACAAAACGCCCTGTGCCTTATTTGAGATAAATGCAATTGAAAATGTACCATGTGTATCTGAAAGGTCGAATCTGAAAGGTCCTCTGTATGCTGAGCTATATTAAAAGATGGACCAATGTGGTCAAGGTGTAGTAAGAACGGGTTAAAGTGGCCCTAAACGCCTTATGCAAAGTTTGAGCACAATCGGATGTGTTTTTTGACTTTTAGAGATGCGGTATTTGAAAACATGGAAACATATACAAATTTGTACTGCCGTTTGGTTGAGGTTTAATAAGAACGATTTTCAGTCGCCCATAAAGCACAAGCTAAGTTTGAGCACAATCTCATTTTTTTACGATCCAACGACAGACGAAACGTATGCACTGGATCGACCCGAAGGAGAAATTCTTCGACCAAGGGCTGTCACCCGGCACTATATGCCGCTACAACAACAATGGGATTTAATCTATGACTTTGTGAGCTGCGGAACCTTTACTCGGAAGGGCCTTTGTGTAGAGGATATTTGAAAACATGGCCTGATAAAAAAAACATGGACTCCAACTACAGCTGCCAAACTTTCGATTACACTATCGATATTATTAATTTTTGTTTGGCGCCAATGTCAATAGCGTACATTTTATTAAGAGAAACGTCTATTAGTACTTAGAAAAAAATATTTAAAATTATTTGTTAATGTCGTTTTGGTAATTATCCTCAAAAACTATTTGGTGTAATGGCTAAAATAAGGGTTGTAGGCTTAATAGAAGTAAAGCATTTTGAATCGATGGTGGGCCTTAAAATATTTAAAAACTTATAGATTTATGATTTAGAATTACTCCCAGGCAAAGATATCTCTTGATTTGAGGACACGTCACCTTTGCAAGTTAAATAAAAGTTAAACTCGTTCACACTAAAAGGAAAAGTTGTTTCTTATGAGCTACCAATAGCCGCCATGTCCATATTTTTATATATTTCCACATAAAGATTCTTCGTGACTTACGCGTCTTACGCTTTAGAAGCCACAAGTTTAATCCGATAAAATGTATAATAGTGAGTTAGTACGACCACTTACAAATAATCTTTTCAACTTCATGTCTATGCTATATGGAGTACACTTAAATATCGATTCAGCTTGATAGAACAATAGCTTGTTTCTTGTGAACAATAACTACTGATGGTGAAATTGGACCATAGCGATTTTTTGATGTCATATATTTTGTTTCCAAACTAATATATCCCGCCTGCTTTAGATATCACAAATTATGTTCGATCGGACTTAGACTCCAAACAAAGGCTCGGAACCATCTTAATACCAGAGTGGTATCTTATCGTATCGTATATAGACCCGATTTAAGATTTTTGAACTTGTTTAATTTGCCTTCTATATTAATGAATAATAAATTAAACCATCGACTTAAAATACATGGCCTCAATCCAAAATAATTATAAAATATAATAGAACCAAAGGTCAACTATTCACTTACAACATTCATGAATAATTTTATTTTAATTTATTAAATGTCTTTGTGGAGTGAATTTCTTCTAAAAGATAGATTTTGTAATAAAATGCATAACATTAACAAATTATTAGATAGTATCGATACTATTGATAGCGTAAATTGACTAAAACTATCGAATGGGGCGATAATCGATAGTTTGAAAGCTCTAGCTTGAACTTTACCGTGGTATGATATTGTTCGCTCACATTATACGAAAATTGGTCAAAATCGGTTGCAATTTGTGGCTTCTAGAGCGACAGGACCTCAAATCGGGAGAGAATTTTTTTGTGTAGAGGCTATTCTAAACCTTGGACTATAGTCATGCTCCAGTTTCGCCATAGTTAATTATTGGCCGTTTATAATTAACCATTCGAAAACTGAGCACAATCGAGTTTAATACAACATTACTGGCAAGAAGCATATCTGGACTACAAAAGTTGATGCAAAAACCATCGCGTATAACCGACAATACTTATACATACCCACGACAGCCTATAAAAATTCAAAAGCCAAATACATTTTGATAACCAAAAAAAAATGTCCAATCTCATCAAATAAATATCTTGGAGGTAGAAAAAGTCAAAAGTTATAAATTCGTCGGACTTTTAATAAATACCAAATAGGATATGTCTTAGGAAATAAAATGACGGATAGAGATGGCAAAGTATGCACTTTTTATGTACAAAAATTTTCAAACCAAATCCCGATTTATAAAATGTTAGATTTGGTCCATTTTATTGAATGCAACCGAAGTCTGGACACTCAAAGCTGCTGAAAAAAATGATTAGAGGATATATCGTCGAGTGCTAAAAATTTCATGGAATGATACAATTTTAAACGAAGAAGTTCTAAACAGAATGTATCTTACAAAAGAAGTTATCAAAGTTATCAAAAATCGAAAAATGTCTTACCTTGGACATATAATGAGAAATAATAAGTAAAAACTCATTCAAACAATTATTAAAGGAAAAATTTAAGAAAAACGCAACTGATGTCGAAGAGAAGCAACCTGGATAAAAAATATTCAGGATTGAACTGGCTACTGAGACGAGAGAAATTAAATTTAAAAATAAGGCGAGATAGGTCAAAGAGTAACAACCTGGATATAAATTTCCAGTATTGGACTGTTTATACCCAGACAAGAGATATCCGTCTGGGTAACCCGAGAGCTGACTATCATATGAATGATATAATATAAGTAGAACCAATAGTAAAATCTATTAACTAACAAATAATGTAATGTATTTATAATATATAAAAACTGTACGAACGCTAATGTTCGGATATCGGATTAGCAAATAAAAGAAGGGTTAAATTTGTGGCTTCTAGAGTTCTACGTAAAATTCTATGACGATGTAGCCATGTCCGTCAGTCTGCTGAGGTAACTTTCAGTCCAAACGAAACAAAACTAGAGTCTTTTAACTCTCCAGATATATGTCATATAGTTGTAGATCGGTTGTTTCTGAAAGTGGATCAAACCATACAAAAGGGGGGAAAATTCCCCTCTGAAGAACTAAAATTATTTAGGAAACTGGACTTACAACTGAATTCAGAGACGTTGCGTGAACATTTTTGGAGATATGCAACTATTTCATACCACTGTTGTTACTTCTAAACGATATTCTTTTATTCTTTTTACTTCTTGTGGTCAGCATTTGAGGATAGTACCCTGAACGATATGTGGTTCCTACAGGATGGTGCCACTTGCCTCACAGCCAACGAAGCAATGGCCGTGTCGAGCATTTGGTCGACATTTTATAAAAGACTTAAACCTCATTTTGTTTATAAATTATATTTTGGTCACGGTTGACCTATCTCAGAAAACACCCATATAGATTTAAAAGTGGTGCTGAATAATGGACTGCAATTTTCATTAGAATTAAAAAAAAATGATTTCATTTTGTAATTTAATAAGTTTCTTTCTTATATTTTCAGAAATTAATGGACCCATGAAACAACTACGGCTTTGCCGCTATTCTCACCGATCGAACTTAACAAATCAATCAATGGATTTTGCAATTTTTACAATCTTTGTTTTTTAAATTTTATAACACTCTTTAATTATTTGCCTAGGACTTCAGGGAAAACCAGATAATCTTAAGCTGGCCGTGACGATGTGCCGTCCTAATGTGAGCTCGGCATGTGCCTGTGAGAGCCCAACAGTGACTTTTGGCCATAGGGAATCCACATAGTAATACTTCTACATAGAATACCCTAAAAACGCTTGGCAATCTTTACGAAGTTTCTATTTTCAGGTTTTCAGCAGAAACACAAAGGAAATCTTAAAATTATTTTACAAATGTCCTGACTCAGGTTCCTAAAATTTTCGTATTGATACTCGTAAAATTGATGCAATGATTGTTTCTGTATATTTGAAATAAAAGAATCTTGTATGTTTGTATGTGGATTTATATGCATACGTCCACCTGAGATAAGACACCACACAAAATTTCTATCAAACCAACCACGCTTCGTTCTCATCCATTCTTTTCAGCGTCTATCCTTCCCACTCCGATGGCCAGACTCGTCGCTCAAACGGCAGCATATGTTAACATCAACACACGAGTGGACGGCGATTCGGTTGTGCTTGTTTTTCTGCGTAAAGATATGAGGATAGAGGATACCATCAGATGTTTCCCCTCTACGACTACAACGTCGTGATGACGAACCTAATGATCATCGGGTTCGTTTTAAGTTTATGAAATAAAAGTGTGAATATGAGTGATTGTCTCGACTGGAGAAAGGGTATCTTGAAATGTTTTTCTTCTTTTTGTTTTTGAACATGATATCGAATACGATTACAAGTGGTTGTACCGAAATATATTAGGGTGGACCGAATAGAGAAACTAGAAACCAGCAGAAGCTAGGTTTTTAAATTAGAAAAAATTGTATTAATATCGATCGAGATAAGCGCGTATATGTATCTGACTTCTAAATGAAGCGTTTCTTCAATTACGATAGGTCTGTGTATGCTCTATGGTCAGTAAAAATTGTTCGTCCTTGGATCGAATCTACGCAATGTCCAACGTTTTGTCAATGGGTTAAAATTAGGATCAGCTCTAAATTTTACCTACCAACAGTGCGGTGTAGGGCAAATAATAACTTGAGAAAAAATGACTTCATGATAAAAAAAACCGGACATTTTTTAACTATGCAAAATTTATCGTCATGGTAGTGGGTGTAAACTCAAAGCTAAACCAATATGGTCGATCTTCGGTAGAGATGGTTCTCGGTAGAAATGGTTATTAGGCACATATAATGTATTATTCTAAAATGCAGCACTACTTGGGATGGACTTCGTGCTGTAAGAAAATATGTGAATGAATAAGGTCCAGTGGTAACAGAGTTTATAACAGCTCGCCAATAATTTACCATTCCAAATTAGAGTATGCTAATAAGCGACATCTTAAAAGGCAGGGCCTAAAATTAGGAGGTACCTTTGGTTGGAGGCTATTTGAAATCATAAACCGTTTTGGTCCACTTTGGCTAGGGTTACGTATTGCTCGCGTATGACGTACCATGCGAAATGTAAGCACAATCGGAATAAATTTGTTGCTTCTAGAGCAGAATTACAAATCGAGGAAGACCTATGGAGGCTGTTTGAAAACATTGACCGATAAGGTTAAATTTTGTAAGAGTTGGATATTGGCTGCTCCTAACTCAATTAAGAGAAATTTGGAGTCGGATGTAATATGTGGTCATATGTGTACCACAGCAGGTTCTGAATTCAAAAAAATTACAACATCGCTCAAGGGAATCAGATACTTATTCCTAATCGACCATTAACATGAGGTCTTTCTGTAAGTCATAATGCCATGTACCGCTGTGTGGTGTAGGATTTAAAAAATGCCAACAAAAAAGATGGACTATTTTAACGTATATGTTCTACTACAGGCAGCAATAAAACGCTATACGCTATATTACACAAATTGTTGCTGAAAACTCCACAAAATTTGTTTGCATGCAAAAGCTAATTAATTTCAGCTAATTAATTTTCAGAAATATGAAATGTAAACAAGTTTTGCAAAAACTACTTGCTAAAAGATTTTCTTAAAAATATACAAGGTGTCCGCCGGGAAGGTATGCTACAGGGTGTCCGTCGGGAAGGTACACTACTTTGTTTTTATTTTTGATTAAATGAAAGAGAATGGTTCTTATACTGATAAATGTGTTATTTTATGCCGACATAATTATGTATGGAATACAATTTCAGAAAAATTTTGCCCCTGTAGCCTCACAAATGCAAGCCCCTTTGAGCACATTTTTCATTACATCCAGCATGGCATCGAATTGAGGTTGATGGATTGTTTTGAACACTTTCCTGAGCAGCAGTAATGTTTTCAGCCGATCTTGCAGTACGTTGTGGTCCATGCCTGGGCCTATCAGCTACAGACCCTCTTTTTTCGATATCATTCACTACATGATTAATACTCGTAGTGCGTTTTGTTGGCACGTTTCTTTTTCAAAAATTTCACGTAACTTTCTTATCGTCACAGTAATCGATTAAATCACAGATTTTTCATAATAAATTTGCCACGTCTTTACTTCACGACTGTCAAATATAAAATGTCAAGACTAATGTTTGCCAAAATGGCGGCAAAACAAAGTAGTATACCTTCCCGGCGGACACCCTGTATTTGTCATAAATATAAAAGCTCGAGTACACTAACGCGTGCATTTTTTCTAAGAAGCGGCGGAAAAAATATACGCTGGTGTGCGCCAGCAGGCCATTTAAATCCTTGCAAATTTCTGTACATGGAAATCTGAGAAATTGATACTAATCAATTTTAACAAATTTTTAAATATTTGTGTGAATACTCTATCCGAAGGATAGCGAAATACCTCTACAAACAAATAAACAAAAATGACCTTAAGCTTGAAGACAAATATAAGTAATAGAAAATAGTTTTAAAATAAAAGGGCAAAAAAACGAACACCAAAATTGCTTGAATATTTACAATTTTAACTAACAGGTCACCTGCAAAATGAAAAGCAACCTATTAAGGCAAAAATACGCAGCAGATAAAGACTTAAATATTGCCTGCAGCTTTGGAGTAGAGCGGGATCTCATTTGAAATAGATTGTTAATTTTCCAAAGCAAATGCGATTTAAAAATCTTTAATGTTAGCCTTAACAAGTTTTTCAAAACAAGCCATAAGCCATCTGTCAAAATTTCCGAAATATTTAATGATAAACAAGTTTTATATTTTTTGAAAAATGGAAAATGCGAGTTTCATGGTGATAATGCACCATCATACTCCACCGTGAAATCCTAGGTTCAACAATTTAAAATGGGTCGTTCAAGTACGGAAGATGAACAACGCTCTGGAAGACCGAAAACTGCTACTACTATTGAAAACATTAGAAAAATATTTAATGAAGTGACTAAAGATAGACGAATAAAGCTCAGAGAACTTGCTGATATTGTAAAAATACACGAAAAACAAGTTTGGAGTATTTTACATGATGAACTCCACATGAAAAAGCTATCCGCAAGAGATCCGCCGCGTTTGTTGACTTTGCCCCAAAAAATCGTCCGTTGCACCAATTCAGAGGAGCTTTTAGCGATCTATCAGCGTAATCCAATAGAGTTATTGCGCCGATGAAACATGGATTGATGAAACATGGATCCATCACTACATCCCAGTATGCAAAGAACAGTCAAACCAATGGATAGATGCTGGTAAAAGTGGTAAAGTCAGCAGGAAAAGTAATGGCCACAGTATTTTGGGATGCAAGGGGTATAATATTTATTATCTTGAGGAAAAACTATAAATAGTGAATATTATTGTGCATTATTGGATCGATTGAGTGAAGAAATCAAGATAAAACGACAGCATTTAGAAAAAAAAGTTCTTTTTCATCAAGATAATGCTCCTTCACACAATGCATTTTTAGCTCAACAAAAACTGGCCGAAATACGATTTGAAATTGCTCCGCATCCACCATATAGTCCAGATTTAGCTCCTTCTGATTATTTCTTGTTTCCAAATTTAAAAAAATTTCTCGGTGGCAAAAAAATTTCGTCCAATAGCGAGGACGAACTGAGGCATATTTTGAAGGTCTTAAAAAAATTTATTTTTCGGATAGATTTAAAAAACTTGAAAAACGTTTGATGAATTGTATTGAGTGTTGAAAAATAAATAAGAATAATTCCAAAAAAAAACGGTTCTTTTTATGTAAGGCCAGTTACTTTTGCGGTTGCCCTCGTACATAAGTAGTTTTGTGTAAACAAATATAGGTGATCTTATCGCCCTAGCGATACTTAATGAAATTGTCAATCTAAAACGGCCTTAGTATGAATCTAATCCCTTAACCATTTTTGTTTTCTCAGACGGCTACACCCATATTAGCTAAACCCAAACTTTTTTTAAATACATATATATATTTAAATATCGCAAATGTAAATACACCAGGACAACCTAATATACAAACTCGCCGTTGTATTCGAAGTAAACACCGTTCGACAACAAGTTAACAAACGCAAAGTTGAACTGTTAATCAGATAACAGCGTGTGAATATTTGTTACCTTCTTCCGAATGTACGAGGACGTCGGACTACGTGTATTCTACGCATAATAAATGTCAATAGGTATTGCCTTTTCTATTTGATTTTTTTTAAGATGAGAGGGACTTAATCAAATTTCGAGTACAACGAATTGCAGCGATGTCCTAATGTGATTGTCAATTGTGGGACGCACTTTTTGAAAACGTTTTATGGAAAATGTTTAAAGCAGATTTGAATCTTAACATTAACAAGGTAACAAATAGTTTTCATTGAATTATATTAAAAAATTTCATGATATATGTCTTTTTTATTAACACATTAAACAGGGATTAACCGGCTCGGGATCTCTTGCATCTCCATTTTAATAGGATACAAGTTTTTTTTTACAAAATGGCAAAGCTTTCTGAAATCGCCATAAAATTAGTGGGCTGCCACGAAAATCAATATCACTTTGCCATTTTGTTAAAAACTTGTCTCTTAATAAACCGGAGATCTAAAAGGTCTCGAGCCGGTTAATCCCTGTCCAATGTGTTTCATAAAATATTGTAAAACGTTTCATTAGAACATGAAAATGAAAATTTACGTTCATCATCAATGGATACATAAAAAAATTCACATATTGTAGAGCGATTTTTGAAGGAACTTTGACAAAAAAAATTGAAGGGTCTATAAAAGATTTTTGACTCGAATAATCTTCATATTGGCAATGTTAGAAATATTATAAAAAAAAAGTTGGTTGTACAATATAATTTCGTTCCTTTAAAAGGACTGTAGATATTAAATATAGTTTAAAACACTCACCTGAAGATACCAGTCACCGCAATTCCCCATAATAACCCTTCGAGGATAGCGTTCATTAATCCTTTGAAATGAATGTTGCGCACATTATTTGTGTATATACTGCAGCTGTAGCGCCATCAGGTTCAAAGCTAATGTCCTCCAGTTCCAATTGATCAATTTACAAAATTTTAAACTCGTTGATAACCACATTATAGGGCCTCACAAATTCCTGCGACGCATGTAAGCTATTAATCGCTATGTCGTGTAAAAAGCATAAACCTTCCGCAGTCGGAACTGGGGATGGTGAGGGACGTTAGTTAAAATGTGGTTAGATGTTCCCACGAGTTTTTCGACCCGAGATACTCATGTGATAGTTGCGTAAACTGACCTTTGACAACATGGAAATCTGAAAAAGGGGAAAAAGAACGGGAAAGATATTTCACTGCATTTTGCAATAAGAAGGCTATATAGGTTTCCGTTACCCAATCCTGAAAAATGTCATTGTGGCGCTTATTGAGTGCGCGTGTGTGCTGTAGCACCGTCAGGTTCAAGGCTCATGTCCTTCAGTTCCATTTGATCAATTTACGACATTTAGACTCGTTGATAAATATTTAACAGCTGGTCAAATTTAAAAGCGGCGGATTTTATACCTGGCAAATTGCTGCGACTTTGCATGCAAGAGATTTATTGCTAGGCCTTTTAAAAACACAAACCGTGCAAAGCTGGTATGGCGGATGGTGAGGGAAGTAAGTATGAACATTGTTAGATGTTCCCATGCAATTTTCAACCAGGGTTATTCATGTGATAGTTGCGTAAGCTGACTTTTGCCCACATGGGAATCTGATAAAGGGAAAATAAAATATTGCAATGTGTTTTTGAAAGGTAAATATTTCTTTTACTGCAATTCGCCAAAGCAGGGTTTTAGGCGGTTCCATTTCCCAATCATTGTGATGTCTTTCACGCGCACACTGAGTGTCTGTGAGCTGTAGCACCATCAGGTTTAAAGCTCGTGCCCTTCAGTTCAATTTGTTCAAGTGGCTTTCTACATGGGTTACTTTGGTGATAGTAGTGTACGGCTTTCTCCCTGTGTTATTCTTGTGATAGTAGCGTACATTGACCTTTGCCCACATGGGAATCTGAAAAAGGAAAAAAAGAGAAATAAAATGATTACGGATGTGAAAAGGGAAGATATTTAAAAAATAAAAATTCATGATTCTGTAATTTCAATACCGGTATACGAGGGCTGTTATATATATTTCCGACCTAATAATGAAAATGCGAATATTTGTCATCAAAAATGGTTTTAT
Organism: Hydrotaea diabolus; assembly: GCA_963513945.1. Classification (NCBI taxonomy): domain Eukaryota; kingdom Metazoa; phylum Arthropoda; class Insecta; order Diptera; family Muscidae; genus Hydrotaea; species Hydrotaea diabolus. Next base: position 112,468,388 of record OY740719.1, read on the forward strand.
TGTTTTTCAAAGTATTCTCCAGCATTCTCCACTCCGATTGAGACACCTCCAAAACATGGTTTTTAAACGCTTCAACAGCATCTTCTGGCGACGAAATCGTTGACCACGTATTTTTTTTATCTTGATGTGCGGGAATAAAATGAAGTCATTGGGTGCCAAGTCAAGGCTGTACGGCGGATGACCCATCAATTCGACGTTTTGGCCGATAAAAAAGGCACTGATTTTAAGCCGATGTGTGGGAGCTCGCATAGTCATGGTGCACAATGATTTGTCTCCTCTTGTTCGTTTTTTGAATTTCTCCGAAGACTTCAGGCAAACAAATTGTGGTGTACCACTCAAAATTGACCGTCCTACGTTGCTCAAGCGGAACACTCGCCACATGACCAGTTTTGCCGAAGAAACAGGCGACCATTTGCTTCGAAGTGCTTCTTCCACGAACAACTTTTGTTGGATTTGGCTCGTCTTCGAAGACCCAAACCGTCGATTTCTGTTTTGTTTTGGGCTCATACGCATAGATCCATGATTCGTCACCTGTGACGGTCTTCTTTTTAGTAAATCGTTAATTTATTGCGACCCATAAATTAACGATTTACTAAAAAGAATTGCTAGAATACTTCTAAATACGAGGGCATATAAATAATTCCTTGACTTTTCCAACTTCCCTCGTAGGTTTATATAGTTTAACGAGGATTTTTAAAAAAATAACCACTTCATTTGGCCAACAAAAAAGTTTTTTTTTATCAAAATAATGCACATGTGTTCAGTCTCAATGGCAAAATTGCATGCATTGTGTTACGAATTGGTACCTCATCCGCAATATTCACCGGATTTAGCCTCATGAAATATTTTCAATTTCCAAACCTCAAGAAATAGCTCGGTGGAAAGCTCCAACAAGGAAATTTTATGGAACTCGAAAAATCCTATTTTTTGAAAGGGATACAAAAATTTGAGAAACGTCGGACGAAGTGTTCTATTGAGCTTAAAGGTGATTATGTTGAAAAATATTTTTTTTTTTGGGAAAAAATGTGTTTTATTCGAAAAGTCAAGGAATTATTGATATGCCCTTATATAATTATCTTTTTAAATGAAAAAGTTTAGTTCTGCTGGTAAAATATGTTTATTTAATACACTAGAATATATTTCTTCAAGTTGTGAAACTGATATCGGCCAAGAGGCCGCCGCCAGAGTTGATGACTATAAGGCATCCCATAGCAATCCCACGATAGCCGGTTCAATGGATCGGATTGACCCGGAGAGCGTTTCTTTGGCCAAGGGCTGTCACCCTGGTTTACAGGTGTCTCTACTACAACTATACGGGCGACAGGTTTTTGCATTCCTGGCGAATATTCTCCTTAAAGGCTTCTTGACATAAACCCGCGACTTCAAGAAAACCCCATTAAAATAAGTTTGGACCAATTGAATCGAGTGTTCGGACCGGTCAGTGCAAATCACCAAAACAATAGATTAGGCGATCCGGAAATGCTTCCACCAAAATAGCTGTGTGTGCTGTTGCACCGTCCTGGTGGAACCACATGTTCACCAGTGTCAACTCATCCAATTGAGGAAGAAAAAATTCTGTAGCGCGCCGTTCACAGTCCAAGTTTGGCCCGCGGCGTTTTAAAAAAAAATTGGCCGATGACTTCAGCGTAAACAGCACACCAAGTAGTAACTTCGAACGGGTGAAATGGCTCTCCGTGGGTGATACACGGAGATTATTTTGTTTATTCGCGTAACCGATGAAGAATCGTCCACATCTTTGTTTGAGATTAAGGATGGCTTCAGCTTAGGTTAGACGGTTTTGGCCGTCAAGAGGTAATGTAATGTCTGCACATTGTAAGGTGCTGACAAATCTTGCACAAAAATTTTGCATTGGGACCGCTGGCTGAAGTCCACATGCGTGGCACGACGCCTGGTCGATGATCCGGGCTCCTCTTCGACATCTTCACCAACAGCAGCAAGATTCTCAGTGGAACGGCTGCTTCGGGACGGGCCAGCCCTGGGAAGTTCTCTTGTTGTCCCAGTCTCTTTAAGGCAAGTCACAAAACACCACAGTCTTTGTCCAGTTAGCGTCGGACGGCAAGGAAATCTGCGACGAAATTCACGCTCTGCCAACAGATCCGACGAATCATTGAGCGAAAAAACGGAAACAATTATTTCGCGTTCTTGCGAAATAAACCGAGTCATGGCTCGCTGAGTTGTGTTCTGCGTTTGTTTACTTCCCAAATGTCAAATTCGAATTGATATTTGGCGCAATTTGCAAAAGTTATAGCGTTTTCCATTAGGTTGTTACTATTGCCCTACCTCATATAGATTTTTCTAATTATCTAAAGTCCGCTGACCGGTTCCAAATTTCACCAGCAAAGTTATCTCCATTTAAGAGTTTTTTTTTGCATTTGAATGTAATAGTACCATAAATATAGTTTGCTCAACCCAAAGGTAATTTTTTCAATTTATGTTTTTTTTTATTTTCTTTTCAGAATTTTTTGCCATTTCATCATGGAAAGACTTACACTGCGAAAAACACGGTTTGGTGCGGTTAATGGGCTAGAGGATTTATCTGTCTATATTTTTTCAAACTTGTAACGGGCGATGAATCTAGAGGTATTTTTTTTCAACAGGCTTTTTTCACAGAGTTGTGTTCAACTTAATTTTTTTCTTTTCAGTATTGTTTGCCATTTCATCATGGAGAGGCTTACACTGGGAAAACCACGGTTTTCGATCATTTCGCCATACCGGTTGATATGCCCGAACGAGCCTTCCGTAGTTGCGGCCAACATTTGAAGGAAATTATATTCAAAAAATAAATGGCATACAATGTCTTTTCGAATGAACAATAAAGATTACACACTTTGAATTTTTGTATTTTTTTATTTTGAAAAAATTATTCTATCCCGATACAAAAAAATCTAATTTTAGACGACAGCGCCACCTATGGGTGCTAAACTTAAGAGAAACCTTCCGACAGGCAAAAGAAGTGAGCCCTTGACGCCAAAGAGAAATAAACGCCTTTTTGGTTGAAACTCGTTTTTTAATGAAATTCAATAGAAATTTGTACAACGCCCAAAATATTAAAAATTAAATATTTATAACGGGCGATCCATCTTGAGGTATTTTTTTCTATAGCCTTGTTTCACAGATTTCGCGTGAGTTGCGTTTAACTTTATTTTTTTCTCGTATTGTTTGCCATTTCATCATGGAAAGACTTACACCGAAACAAAGTCTCAAAATTGTATAACTATATAATGGAAATGAGCGTTCGGTGAGAAACTGTTTTCGACCACAATTTTGTTCAGTGATGAGGCACATTTCTGGGTCAACGACAACGTCAATAAGCATTATTGCCGCATTTTGGCTGAAGAGGCAACCATAAGAGGTTCAAGAGGTGCCATTATACCCAGAGAAAACCACGGTCTGGTGTGGTTTATGGGCTGGTGGAATAATCGGTCCATATTTTTTCAAATGTGATGATGGTCGGAACGTAACCGTGAACGGAGCTCGCTGTCGCGCCTTGATATCTGAGTTATTGCTTCCTGAAATTAAAACCCGTAATCTTGAAGACATTTGGATTTAACAAGATGGCTCCACTTGTCATGCAGCTGCTCTAGCAATGGATCTATTAAGAGGTCTTAACGAAGAGCAGCCAATTTCACGTTTTGGGCCGGTGAGTTGGCCGCCTAGATCGTGTACTATCACAGCTAAAGACTTTTTTTGGGGCTACGCAAATTCCAAATTCTATGCTAACAAACCAGCTACGATTCAGGTTTTGAAAGCCAACATTACGCGTGTCATAAATGCCATACCGGTCGAAATGCTCGCACAAGTCATCCAAAATTGGACAGCCTGAAGCGTAGTTGCGGCCAACATTTAAAGGAAATTATATTCGTTTTTGTTTTATTTACATTTATTCTGTCTTTTATAATTATTATGACTTGAACAGTTTTTATTCTGGTTCGAGACCTTTTTGTTGTTTCTTTTTCAGAATCAACTAAAAAATTGGTGAAATGTATTGACTACGGTTGCCAGGCAGACTGTACAGCTATTTCTAAACCCGCCAAGGTTTTGCTTCAGCAGTCTTTGGCTACAATTCAACGAAAGCCCATGCGAAACGGAATTGGTGGAAATGTTATTGAGCTAGAAAGATAACTCTTCGCACAGTTCGAAGAATATACGTAAAGGGTAATTCTCATTAATAATAGTGAGACTCCCGTATAAGTCATTTGATTTGTAGCCGAAGTAATCGTTGCCAAAGACTGCTGAAGAAAAACCTTGGCGGGTTTAGAAACAGCTATACAGTCTGCCTGGCAACCGTAGCCAATATGTTTCACCAATTTTTTAGTTGATTCTAAAAAGGAAACAACAATAAGGTCTCGAACCAGAATAAAAACTGTTCAAGTCATAATAATGGGAACTATATTCAAAAACAAAAGGCATTAAATGTCCTTTCAAAAGAACCACAAATATTCCACATTTTATATGATTTTTTTGAATTTTTTTTATTTAAAATTTTTTTTTTAATTTTAAAAATTTAGATTGATCACCCGATACTTACAAAGATGTAGCAAATTCAATTGTCGCGGAATCCTCCAGATAAAAAACAATAAAACCCTATCTTATAAAATTTTCTTTTTGGCGTTTACGCCTTTGTTGCGGTTAGGACTGGATATGTTTTAAGCGGTCTCGAGTTTAGGCGCGCGTACATCGAACATTAGATATTTATATTTTAAAATTAGCCATCATTTTGTTTTTTGAAGTATTTTAAATATTTTTTGCTTTTATGAGTTTTGAATTGCCACAAAAATATATAGATATGTTCATTATCAATTTAAATTGAAGACACACAAAATAATTTTTTGTATATTATTTTTTGCTTTGAAACTTTTGGTTAGTGGTGACGCTATTTTATGGCACCCCACTGTATTTGAATTATCCAACATTGTACTACCCTGGCCATAAAGTCACTGCAAATATTCTGATCATTTATATAAGGAAAATTAAATTATTTGCTTCTATGAAAAGGGAAGTTTGCAAACAAAAAAAATATGACCCCTTGATTAACCTTGCATAGGTGATTCGCAGAAAAGTCTACCTACAGAACTATCTGCACACTGGCCGTCGGACAGCTCATTCTAAGGTCCTACGCTCCACCAGCAATTGGTAATTTAATTTTCTTTTCAAATTTGTTTAGTTTTCAATATCGCTTCTTTTGTTTGTCAAAATATATGTTTGCGATTTATGCGCCAATCTTCGAAGCGGTATTGGAGCTTTGTCCGCTCTATTGATTTTGGCCTCTTCCGTATTTATTTCGTAGATTTATCTCTATTGGCTGTTGGTATCTTTATGTTTATGAACATTGCCATTGACTCACTGATAAATGTACTCCGATGATTGGTTTGGATATATGCATTGCCGCTGGAAAATGTTGGTTGGGTATTTTGGAGCCTTTGTTTGTTTCTTCTTTAGTTAGTGGCTTCCTTTAACAATTTGTTACCATCGAAGAGACGACTTCCAAAGAAGTACGCCAGCCAGCCAGCTAGCATGGATGCTAATAGGGAATTACTTTTGATTTGTTTATAGCCGTGTGTTATTTGAATTATAATCTTTATTTCCAATTTGCTAATTTGTTTGTGTTGTGGTTGCGGGATGAAGTACGCTGTAGTTGCAGCGGCTTTATCGCTTTCTTGAGTTTATATTTTATTTCGAAAAAAAAGTAAAATAACTAACTGATGATCCAGGATATACCAAATTTGTATTCAAATGTAATCCTGAAACAATCGCACAATTTAATTTTTTGTTTGAGGTGTTTTTTTGCTTTTTTTTAGTTTCTAACCATCAACAGCACTCCGGCTAAAACTGTTGTTTTCCGAAGAAACAATACATACGAGGGCGGTTCGGAAACTTCTTAGCCTAGCACAAAAAGCGCGGTATAAACAGAAAAAAGTTAAGTGTTTTGGAACCTTCCATCTCTGCTATGAACACATGTTAAATTTTGTTTCGATCTGGCAACTCCTTCATATAGAAACAGGTGTTCACAAAAGACGCATCCGCGATTTTTTTACAATGGATAAATTAGAAATGCGTGGTGTCATTAAATATTTACATAAAAAAGGTTTATCGGGACAAGAAATTCATAATGATATGGTGAATGTGTTAGGTGAAAGTGCTCCTTCATATGCAACAGTAAAAAATTGGGTTGCTGAATTTAAACGTGGTCGTACAAGCATTGAAGATGAACCACGTAGTGGACGTCCAAAAACAGCAACAACAACAGAAATTGTAGCCAAAGTGCATGATATGGTATTAAATGATCGACGAATAAAAGTGCGTGAAATAGCTAATATCATGGGCATCTCAAATGATCGAGTCCATTTAATTTTGCATGAAGAACTACAGATGAAAAAGCTTTCTGCAAGACGGGTGCCGGACTTGTTAACAGTCGACCAAAAACGCATATGAATGAACATTTCTCAAGCTTGTTTGGATCGTTTTCAGCGAAATAAAATGGATTTTAAGCGTCGTTTCATAACTGTTGATGAGGCGTGGATCCACCACTATACTCCAGAGACAAAAGAACAATCCAAACAATTGACTGAAGCTGGAGGAAGTGCCCCAAAGAAGGCAAAAACAAGTCAATCGGCTGGTAAGGTTATGGCAACGGTTTTTTTGGACTTCAAAGGTATTTTATTGATTGACTATCTGCAAAAGGGTAAAACATTAAATTCAGAGTACTATTGCAACCTTTTAGATCATTTAAATGTGCAAATTCGAGAAAAACGTCCTGGCTTACAACACAAAAAAATAATTTTTCATCAAGACAACGCACCAGCGCACAAGAGTGTTTTAACAATGGCTAAAATCAACAAATTAAAGTACGAGTTGCTTGACCACCCACCTTATTCTCCTGATTTAGCTCCCAGTGACTTTTACCTGTTCCCAAATCTAAAAAAATTCCTTGGTTTACAACTGTAATTGCATCTTCATTTGAGGTAAAACGCTTGCCAGTTTTACCTCAAATGAAGATGCAATTACAGTTGTAAACCACTATTTTGAAGACCTTGAGGAAAACTATTTTAATCAAGGGATAGAAGGAGATTATATTGAAAAATACAAATATTTTTGAAAAACTAACTATTCTCTATCATTGATAGGCTAAGAACTTTCCGAACCGCCCTCGTAGTCTGCCGATTAAAATTCCCAGTTGCAGAATTTCGGCTACAGAAACCGCCATTTTTCAAACCCGTGTTTTGAAAAAACCCTCTGTGGGATTTTATTTTAAATAAAAAACCCGTAGTAACCGACATATCGGTTTCAGCCTTTTTCCTTAAAATGCAAAATATTTCATAAATGAACTGATTGTCCCAAAATAGGTTAGTTGCGACAAAAGAGGATTGATTTTATTTAAAAATCTACTACCAAAATTCGTTTATGAAAAAAGGGTTATAATACAAAATAATTTCCGTTTTAATTTGAAAGAAAATACCATTGGTTTTAGTACACATATGCCCATATTTAAACGGGACTCATATTCGGCCTAAGGTCAGTCACCCAAATTAAGCTAAATAGCAAACATGATTTTATGTTTGGATTTATTGTTATTTGATATCCGTAGATATCAAATAACATATGGGCCTCCAGATCATTTGTAAGGAGACTATACCAAAATAATGGACCTATATGGTCCAAGACTGGATGTTTGTCTACAGTTATATACTCTGCCAAATTTTATCGCAATCGAAATCAATATGTGTGTTTTAGAGCGTGTGTATGTAAAATGGGAAAACCCCTTTGTAGAGGCTTTAACAAAAGTGTACCGATCGATATGACTCATTTTTATCTGATTTTTTAAAAAAAAAAAGAACGGATTTTATAAGCTCGTGGTCCAAAAAACTTACTTTTGCCAGATTGCACTTTTTTAAATGCACAGCAGACAGAAGGATAAGCAGACAAGTCGAATCAGCTGGCAAAATTGAGTCGATATGTACACTTGTTGGCAGGTCTAGCTTAATTATTTTTAACAATTGCAAACATTTGCCATGAAACTAACTTATAATTCTCTGTTACACAATGTGTTGCAGAGTAAAACAAGATATTCTGTACATGCAAATTATGAACTTTCTTTGCTTTAACATAGAACTACAAAAAACCAAAAGTCCGATAGCAAAAAACCCGGTAAATCGACATGTCAGTTTTAGCTATTTTTGAGAAACTAACTGTGGTTGCACCCGGAAACCCGGAATGTTGGTTTTCGGTTTTGGAAACCCTACTAAAGGGTGGTTAAATTTTTAGGGTCGATGTTGAAAGTGAACCACACCTAAACGTCAAGTTTTTTCTGCATTCCATTTGATATTTCTTAATTTCAGACTAACTCAATTTGGACCATGGAAAGATACACAAGCGAACAACGCGTTAATGTTATTCAGGCTTTATATGAAGTGGATGATCAATTTTCGAAGAAAACCATCTTCATTGATGAGGCACATTTTCACCTCGGTGGTGGATTCATCAATAAGCAGAATTGTCGCATTTGGGCGAATAATAATCCAAGAGTGATTATCGAAAAAACAATGCACCCACAAAAAGTGACTGTTTGGTGCGGTTTATGGGCTGAAGGCATCATTGGGCCGTATTTCTTCCAAAATGTGGCCGGTCAGGCAGTTACTGTGAATGATGTTCGCTATTGTGAGATGATAACGAACTTTGTATGGCCCGAATTGGAAGATATGGATGTGAACGATATGTGGTGCCACTTGCCACACAGCTAACGAAACAATGGCGCGGCGGCCATTTGGCCGATATTTTGTTCCATACATAATTGAACCATACCAATATTATCATAATAAAAAGAAAGACTATAATATCCTAAATAATTTGTGTTTCATTCAAAATCAACATCGGCCCTTAAAATTGTACTACCCTTTAGTACTGCTTTAATTTTTAGAATTGATCATGCTTCTAATTCCGATGTTGGTAAAGTACGAGTACCATCTAATGCGGTTCAAAATTGCTGTAATTTGGGATTTAAAACTGTCATGCCAGCTAATTGCGGAATTTTTCAGGATCTTCTCATTATAGCTTACACCAAACTGTGGTAAGGGTTATAATGACTTAGTGCTGATCGACGTTATGTTGCTGGTCGTTAATACAAATCTATCTCAACGAAACATTGCCAGCAGGATAACAATTATCCTTATTTAAACTGATTCAATCGGTTCATATTTTTATATATCTTCCATATAAATTTCCCTCGTTATTTGATCTCTTCGGGTGCAACAAGTGCAGATTTAAAGGTTGTTTTTTAGACGTGTGTTTTTCAATCTGGCCATACCTTGATTTATGCTTAGTTTGGTTTGCCATTTCTTATCGAATCTGGAATGGGCCAAGACGAGATTGCCACCGATCCTGATTACACTTTTGGTTTAATCGGTACGTTAATTACCAAAATTGTCTCATTTGGAGTAATAAAAATATACATGTTATTGCTGAGATGCCATTACATCCTCAAAAAGTCAATGTTTGGAGTGCTCTATGGGCAGAGGAAATCATTGGTGCATATTTCTTTAAAAATGAAGCCGGTCATAACGTTACAGTCAATGGGGAACGCTACATAGCCATGATTAATGACTTTTTCGTGCCTTAATTGGAGGACGTTAATGTGGACGTCCTTTGGTTCTAACAAGACGCTACATGCCATACAGCCAAAGAAACAATCAATTTATTAAAGGAAAGTTTTGGTGAGTGCATTATCTCGCTTTGTGGGCCTTTGGTGTGGCCTCCGAGATCGTGCAAATTAACACTGCTGGACTTTTTTTGTAGGGTTATGTGATGTCGCTTGTCTGCGCAGATAAGCCCGTCACGGTTGACGCCATGGAAGAGAATATTTGGCGCGTTTTAGCACGTATGGCCACAAAATACTGCAAAAGTGGTTGGCCTTTAGGCTGGAATTTATTCGAGCCAGTCACGATGGCCACTTACCCGAAGTGATGTTCAGAACGAAATCGCAAACCTTTATCCTTTGGCCATAACATTAAATTATAAGTATAAGCGTTTTTTTTTTCTTCTTGAAAACCATACGTCTTAAAAAAACACCCTCGCTCAAATTTAACATAGGAACGAAGAAATTGGACTTTATCGGCGCACATTTATTTGCGAATGGCCCTCAAACACAGGTCCCTCCGATTTGGGGTAATGCTGTTCTAGAAGCCAGAAATTTAATCCGATCGTGCTCAAAATAAGCATGGTACCTTTTGAGTACCCAATAATAACTCTGGTGAAACTGAAATATATCGGTCTCCTACAGCATCTTTAAGCATTTTTCATATTTTTTCTCTTCGATGCGTCAGATTCCTAAACACCAAAAAAAACATTTATCGTCTCCCAAGCTGGACAGAAAATCGCAGAGCGGGAGAGAATAAGACGTACTGTCCTATTAACTTTGTTTCTTTTTCGCTGCTCCTTTAACTTTGTTTTCATATATACCGCCCTAATGAAATGAATCGTTTCTACCCAGTTTTATATTTTCTTCGTCATTATTCGTCATGCACTCTATTATGTAGCAGAACGTTGGGTCGATATACGATACAGGGTGATTCATTCATGACTGGACAAATTTCACCAACGTATTTCTTGGCTCCGTTCATGAAAGTATGACCATCTACGATGGACCTTTCCAAAATTATATAACGAAGCCAAGAGGTCCTACCGTTTTAAAGTTATGATTATTTGACTGAAATTTTTACGAGAAAAAAACAATAAAATCAAAACACTGGTTCAGAACTTAGCAATTTTACCCTAGTACCCTACGACCATCCATCCCTAAAATTACAAACCGCTGCCATTTCGCCCCCTTCCATTTTTGGGCATGGTCGTAGATCGACATAGTTTCATGAAATGAGCCCAGGGATACGCTCGTGAATTTGTCCAGTCGTGAATGATTCACCCTTTATAAAGGGAACATTTGTATATACTTACTCGTATAATAAGTCGCAGGTGGTAGATTACCCTGCGACAAATAATGTTCCAAAAGCAATACCTTTAAAACTGTTAATGGAAACAACTGCAGTCGATAATGCTGGTATATACCTACCTTATCAACATAAACGAACTTTTCTTACCGACTAAAATGAACCCGCTAACACAGAACAAGTTTCAACGTTATATATTGCATACTTTTAGGCCGTATATTTAAACTATATAGTTTAACCTTGATTTAAAACCCGTAACGTATAACGAAATGGAAATTTCTCGGTCCTTAACAACGTAAATTTTGACAACAAATGGGACAAATGTGTCCCATTGTGCGCAAAGTTCAGCAAACCCGTTCTGTAGAAATGATAAAATACCTAGGCAGACTCATCCAGTTTATTCTACGAAAAACATTGATGTTCTTCGCTATGGTGTGACAGAAGATGAAGAAGGGCTGAAGAGCACCAAGAAGAGGTTCAAGAAGTGCCATTATACCTAGAGAAACCATGGTTTGTTGCTGTTTATAAGCTGGTGAAATCATTGCTGCATATTTTTTAAAAATGATGATGGCCGAAACGTAACCGGGAATGGTGCTCGCTATTGCGCCATGCTATCGATCTAGATCGAGTGATTTCACACCTTTAGACATTTTTCTTTGGAGTTACGTAAAGTCTATGCTGACAAACCAGCTAAGATGCAGGTTTTAGAAGCCAACATTACGCGTGTCATTTAAACCATACCGGTCAAAATGCTCCAATGAGTCATCCAAATCTAGACCCTCAGAATGGAAACCTTGAGGCGTAGTTGCGGCCTACATTTGAAGAGAACTATATTCAAAAAATTAAATGCCATAATATGTCCTTTCAAATAACCAATAAAGATTCCACACTTGATTTGAATTTTTATATTTTTTTGTACTGTAAAAGTACATCTAGTTGCATCACCCTATATTATTAAATACGAGTAGTACATATTTTTTTTAAAGACAATACTGAATTTTTAAGTTTAATTGCATCTTGATTAATTTTACTATTTTGGCCAACGACAAGTGATTTTGGTTGGTTTTTTTGGAAATTTTTGGTTGGAAAAATATTTTCCTAATGACAACACTTAACTATCTGATCTGATGGAACATTGCGCGTCCGTCCGTCCTTCTGCCTTTATATCGTTATATACCTAGTAGGGACATAAATACTGTTTCAACATTGAACACACCCATTTCAGTAGTAGAACTGAACATACCCCGTTATTGTCATATGGGGTTTGAAAGCCAACCTCAATAGCGTTAGTCTGTAACGGGATTTTAAAATTGCTTCAACTTTCATCATGGAGTGGTCAGACAATTAGAACCGTATCGCTGTCAAAGCGCTTTTCAAGTGTGAAATGAAAAAAAACGATATTTTCAAAACTATCCGGCCACTCGGGATGCATATGGATCTACCGATGCATAAAACTGTTTGATGAGACTGGAGATGTAAAAGACTGCCACCGGTCGGGCCGCCCACGCTCTGTTCGAACACCGCATGTCATCAAAGCCGTTAAGTCTAGAATTCACAGACATCCGCTCCGAAAACAGAAAATTATGTTCCGTGAGATGAATGTCACACAAAAGTACATGAGTCGAATCATTAAAAAATACTTGGGACTTGGGGCTTTCAAACGACGTACCGCACATCTATTGACTGCAGCTTTAAAAAAATAGGATTGAAAAATGCGAACGACTTTTGGTCAAGCACGCTGATAACTTGCACAGAAACATTTTGTTCACCGATGAAAAAAAATTTTACCGTTCAGGAAAAATTCAAAAAGCAAAATGAAAGAGTATATGCGCGGTCATCTAAGGAAGCATCTGAACTGATCCCAAGGGTGGAAAGAGGTCATCACCCAGCCTCAGTCATGATTTGGTGGGGTGTCTCTTACGATGGGGCCACTGACCTGCATTTCTGTGAACAAGGAATCAAAACATCGGCCAAAGTTTACCAAGAACCGTTTTGGAAGCTGTTGTGAAGCCTCTTAACAATTCCCTGTTCCAAAACCAGCCATGGACTTTTCAGCAGGATTCTGCGCCGGCCCATTTTGCCAGCGTTTATTTCCTCTGAAGAATGGCTCTCAGACAGTCCAGATTTGAACCCATTGGATTACAAATTGTGGACGGTTTTAGAGGACAAGGTTTGTCACAAAAGATACCCCAACATTGGATCTCTTAAGAATGCTTTGGTTCGTGCAGCTATTGACGATGGGCCAGTGCGACTTAAGGCGTGTGTAAAGGCAAAAGGCGGAATCGAATAAGTAGATTCTTTTTGGATACAATATACATCAATAAATATATTAAAAAATATTTGGTCCGAAACATTCAGTACTTTTTATTTTACAGCATAAAACGTGTGTAATAGTATTTATGTCCCTACTAAGTATAAGGTACAAGTAGTAATTATGAACCGATTTCATTTTGAAATTGGTCCACACCGATCCATGTCTTGATAGCATACTTAGGCTTATCCCGATTTGAAAATCTAAAGGGTTCAAGCAACAAATTACAATGATTACGATCAAATTTTTCATGGTACTATGTTAATAGGGATCAATAGTTATTCTAGTGAAACTTCACCATATATGTTCATGTTTTAACGGGTTCTCCAATAGGGACATAACAATTTCGTATCTTTCGCACACTCAGACATTTTTAATGATGTCAGAACGTTACTCGAAATCAACATTTTCATCATGATAAAGTTCACTTAGGAGCAACGTTTGAAAATCATTAAAAATTCTGAGCCGGCTGTCGCAACTTTAAGAGAGCTTACTCCAATTTTCGGGAAAGCTCATTTCTGGCTGAGTGGTTTTGTCAATAAACAAAATATACATTATTGGACAGCAACAAACCTACATGTGCTTCAATAGACACAATTACATCCGCAAAAATATACTGTGTGGTGTGGTTTTTATGCCGGAGGTATGATTGGGTCGTATTTTTTCGTCTATGAAATCAATCGTCATGTTACCCTCAAAGGAGAGAGGTCCATGTTTTTGTGAAAAGTCCCCAAACAAAGGTCCCTACCTATTTATGGACCGGCAGCTCTGAAAGAAAATCATTATAACCCATCACGCCAAAATTGTGCATTGTATTATCTTTTTAAAAAAAATGTTTTTTTAGACATCTCAGTATTTAGATTCCATAGGAAGCTTATTTAAGCAATATGAGGATTTTACATTTTAATAAATTTTAGGTCCTGTTCATATTTGCATGCAAGGTTTAAACTCTACTTGCATCGCGGAAAAACCAATGTCGTTTTTGTCATGTCGTTTTGGTATGAATCCTTCCTTACACTCAAGCAATGTTTCAACAAACACAATGAATTGACTTAGTTACGTTTGACGTATTTCCTTAACTAGAACAAAAAATAAAACAAAATCAACAAAGTACATTTTGTAACATATGTAAGTATTGTTACGCCAAAAATTAATTTAAAACAATCCTACATTGTATGTTACATTCGAAATATTTTGTGCGAGCAACACTGTAAGCAATAGGGTGGAGTGAAATTCAAAAAAAAAAAGTTAACCTCGGAAAGAGATGTAGTCTGGGGTCCTAAAGAGGGGAAAAATAAAGAAAAAAATTTAAAAAAAATTTTAGGGGTCGCGCCACTCCCTCGAAATTTGCAAATTATCGCTATTTTGGCGTTGATTTTAGAAAAATCCTAAAAAGTTTTATGTCAATAAATGTTTGCAATAGCGTAAACAATGAAATAAGGGCATGAAAAAATTTAAAAAAATTTTTCTCATTGTTCAAAAATTTCAAAAAGTAAAATAAGTCAAATCGTCCCTTCTTCAGAAAATTGACTGAACAATGAAATCGCCACCAAAGCTACAAATATTAGTCGATTATCCTCATATTTGCCTCAAATACTTTTGTTTGGGCACTGAACAAGCTCAAACTTTTAAATTTCGAATAAGTTAAAACGTTAATTTTTAGGATTTTTCTAAAATCAACGCCAAAATAGCGATAATTTCCAAATTTCTAGGGAGTGGCGCGACCCCTAAAAATTTTTTTAAATTTTTTTCTTTATTTTTCCCCTTTTTAGGACCCCAGACTACATCTCTTTCCGAGGTTAACTTTTTCAAATTATAAAAAAAGCATGTTTTCACTCCACCCTAGTAAGCAATCATCTTAAAAGACTTTTTATGATTATTTTTCTCAGTTGAAAATGCAAAATTGTTTTTATTTATTATGTCAATGGTCAAACATGTAATACCAGGCAACAAAAAACGTTACAAAGGCGTTGACGAAGCAGATGCACCATGTACAGCTGTCTACGAGGGTTCCTATTTATATTACGGGTCCTGACAATACTATTGTTGCTGGAACTTCCATTGAAAACTTAGACATTTTTTAGCATAACTTCACTCAGAACATTTTGTCATTTGAGGACGAATTGTTTTGTTTAGTACAGTGTGTAGAAAAATGCATCTCAGTCAAAAAATGGAATTATCCTGTGAACATTTTCGTGCGATGATTTTTTACGAATTTCAGCGTGGGTTATCGAGACAAAGAGTGTTTAAATCAACTTGTATCGACTTTTGGCGATGAAACACCACCAAAAACCACCATTAATCGCTGGTACCAAGAGTTCAGTCTCAGTTCAGACGCCGTTCGCTCCTGGATGAATTTCGTAGAGGACGTCCCACTTCGGTCACTTTGCCAGAAACCATCGATGCTGTGTGTGAAGTGATTAAGCAAGACCGGCATGTGACATACCGTGAGATTGAGGCATTCTTGGGCATTAGTATGACAAGCATCAAAAAGATATTGCATGTTCATTTGACAGTGAAAAAAATATGTTCTCGTTGGATCCCACATAATTTGACGAATGCTCAAAAAAGACTCTTATTAATTAGTGCAAAAAGATATTGAATACGGGTAACTGCGGTAGCTCAAAGGCAGTGTATAACATTGTCACAGGTGACGAATCATGGATATATGCATATGAACCCGAAACAAAACAGAAATCAGCCGTATTGGTCCTCAAGACGAGTCAAATGCAAAAAAAGTTGTTCCTGGAAGATGTACATCGAAGCAAATGATTGCTTTTTTTCGGTATAACCGGCCATAGTGCCTTTAGTGGAACGTAGGACGGTTAATTCTGAGTGGTATACAACCATCTGTTTGCCAACAGTGTTCGAAGAAATGAGAAAATATAATAAGAGAAGACGGATCATTTTAAATCACGACAACGCCAGCTCTTACACATCAGCTTAAACTATGAGCTATTTGACCACTCAAGATGTCGCATTGATGGGTCATCCACCGTACAGCCCTGATTTGGCACCCAATTACTTCTTCTTTTTCTTATTCCCTAGCATCAAGAAAAAAATGCGTGGTCAACGTTTTTCATCGCCCGAAGCAGCTGTTGAAGCGTTTAAAAATCATGTTTTGGAGGTGTCTCAACGCAGTTAAAGAAGTGCTCGAAAAGTGAATTGTACGCATGCAAAAGTGTATTGATCTTAAAGGAGAATATTTTGAAAAACAATAAAATGACAATGATAAATTATTGTGTTTTTATTGCCGGACCCGAAATATAAATAGCAACCCTCGTATACTATGTTATAAAACACCATAGAGCAAGACTTATTTAATCTAGCGTTTATTGTGCGTTACGAGTACGTGCGATACATAAAATTATTGAAACTGGTCCATATCGGTCTGTGTTTTCTTATAGACACTACAAAATATGTCAGCTCCGCTCTAGAAATCACATATTAGGTCTGACGTTGCTTAAACTCTTGACAGAAGCGCTGAATCTTCTGGTGATGTAGGGTATCCCAGCTTAAAGGATGTTTTACAGATTCCATTTTTTACAACTACGCTAAAATGAAGGTTTCTCGAAAATATGTAAAAGTAAGTCCGTGTCGTATTAAAAATAATAACAAATAAAAAATTCAAATCAAGTGTGAAATTTTTATTGTTCATTCGAAAGGACATTTAATGCCATTAATCTTTTGAATATAATTTCCTTCAAAAGTTGGCCTCAACTTTGCCTCAGGGTGTCCATTCTGAGGGTCAAATTTTGGATGACTCGTTTGAGCATTTCGACCGGTATGGCGTAATGACAAGCATAATGTTGCCTTCCAAAACCGAATCGTTTATCAGCATAGATTATGGACTTTACATAGCCCCAAGGAAAATAGTCTAAAGGAGTGATTTCACTCGATCTAAGCGGCCAAATCATCGATCAAAAACTTGAAATTTGCTGCTCTTCGAAACGACCTCTCAATGCCTCTTCTGGTTGTTCTTTAGCTCGAATACGACAATTTTATTATGTCGTTGCCTTTGCGCCAGAAATGGGCCTCATCACTGAACAAAATTTTGGTTGATAACAGCGGATATTACTGTTTCCCACGGAACGCTCATTTCCATAATACAATTGCTAACATTTGATCCAAATTATATTAAAAAATAAATAGCATAAAATGTCCTCTCGAATGAACACTTAAGATTTCACAATTGATTTGAGTTTTTAAATTTTTTTATTATTAAAAAAATTTCTCTAGATTGATCACCCATAATTGTCAGTAACATTTATTTCTTATTTGGGCTGCGGGTAATTTTTTGAAGTGTTGTAAACGAAATCATAAATTTGATTTTAAGAAAGACTTTATAATTTAGCATTTTTATTCGCCGTTGTCGTCATATTTCCTCTTACACTGTGAGGCAGATTTTTGCAGAAAAAAAGAAAAAATAAAAGTAACGGACACTAACAACTCGGATTTAACTTTTTTGGAAGACCAAATTTAATAAAGGTTAAGTTACATTTTAAACATCTGGCCGAATACACCATTTAAAGCTTCTCGAAAAAAGCTTAAAAAATGGTTTATGTCTTTGCAAACAACGTGTGTTTTCCAGTCCATAAAACCAAAAGCTATAACCAATTTTAGATGTTATAGCTGCTTCCATAACCTATAAGCCATAAACCGGCTAAAACAACGTTTTGCTCTCGCAAACTCGGCATATGCGCACTACACAAGAGAACGCCTCTATGGTGGGTTCTTTTTCTGGGTTTTGCTGAATACGAATGAAGTAAAGGTGAAAAACGGAACGGAATTCAACAGTATTAAAACAAGTTCGAATAGTATAGGTTGAGACGGAAATATGTAGACAAAAACCTTTGCCATGAAGATTCTTACGAATTTACGTGACCGACACACAGTTGTTTGAACTATCCATGATGCTGTGGTATTTATTCTACGACGTAAAGCATCAAGACTTTTAAATATATGTAATTTTTTC
Organism: Hydrotaea diabolus; assembly: GCA_963513945.1. NCBI lineage: Eukaryota > Metazoa > Arthropoda > Insecta > Diptera > Muscidae > Hydrotaea > Hydrotaea diabolus. The sequence continues at coordinate 112,486,632 of OY740719.1, forward strand.
ATTTAAATTTTAAAAAAAGAAAATAAGTAAAAAAAACAAACATAATTTCTATACCCTCCATCATAGGATAGAGGGTACATTCACTTTGTCATTCAGTTGCAACACCTCGAAGAACGAGGGCTGCTATATATAGTTCTGGCCTAATAATGACAATGCGAACATTTATCATTAAAAATGGTTTTATTGTTTTTCAATGTATTCTCCAGTATGATTTATACACTCTTTTGCATGCGCTTAAACCAATTATCGAAGCACTTTTTCCACTTCGATTGAGACACCTCCGAAACATGGGTTTTTAACGCTTCAACAGCATCTTCTGGCGACGAAAATCGCTGACCACTTATTTTTTCTTGATGTGCGGGAATAAAAAAAGTCATTGGGTCCCAAGTCAAGGCTGTACGGCAGATGACCCATCAATTCGACGTTTTGGCCGGTCAAAAAGGCGCTGGTTTGAGCCGATGGTAAGAGATCGCATTGTCATGGTGCACAATGATTCGTCTTCTCTTGTTCGTTTTTCGAATTTCTCCGAAACCTTCAGGCAAACAAATTGTGGTGTACCACTCAGAATTGATAGTCCTACGTTGCTCAAGCGGAACAGTCGCCACATGATCAGTTTTGCCGGAGAAACAGGCGACCATTTGCTTCGAAGTGCTTCTTCCACGAACTACTTTCGTTGGATTTGGCTCGTCTTCGAAGACCTATACAGTCGATTGCTGTTTTGTTTTAGGCTCATACGCATAGATCCATGATTCGTAACCTTTGATTGAAGCACCGCGATCATATTTTTTCAAAATTTCTTTGCACCAATCGACACGAGCCTTTTTTGAGCAAAAAGCGGGATCTAACGAGAACAAACCTTTTTACGGCGAGTTGTTGATGCAATATCGAATTATGCTGGTGGAAGAAATGCCAAAGTATGCCTTAATCTCACCGTATGGCACATGATGGTCTTGCATTATCAGTTCACGCACGGCATCAATGTTCTCTGGCACAACGGCCGTTTTTGGACGACCTTTGTCTTTAAGCGAGTATCGGCCACGATTGAATTTATTTAACCATTTTTTCACAGTACTATAGGATGGTGCTTCTTCGCTTTACAAAGATTTAAGTTCATCGATGCACTTTTGTCGTGATAATCCATGTCGAAAGTTTTGAAAAATTATCGCACTAAAATTTTCACAAGTTAATTCCATTTTTTTGCCAAATTGATTTTTTCAAGTCATTGTAAACAACACAAATGATGGTCGTAACGCAAAACGTTCTGAGTACGTTTATGCTAAAAAATGTCAAACTTTCCAATGGAAATTTCAAATGGCGCAAGACAAAACTTAGTGTTGTCTAGGCCAGAAATATATATAGCAACCCTCGTACTGGTCGGAGACCTCATAAAGTAAAAACATATATTCCGAATCGTCGTCAAATTCTAAGATAGGTTGGCCATGTCCTTTTGTCTGGCTGTGGAAAGCTAACTACAGGTCGCACTATTGAAGAGCCCATACAAAGGTTCTTTTCGATTTTAGAACCTACAGCTCTAAAATCCACATTTTACATCTGGTACCCACACAATTTTGCATGCAGCGTTAGGAGCAACCAACCAACCCACGTCCTGTAACATTGATCTATATCGGTTCTTGCTTTCGAATATCCCCCACACACAGTTCCCTCCCGATTTGAGATCCTGCAGTTTAGGAAGCCACAAATTTGATCGCGCTCAATTTTTATATGGTACGTGATGAACGACAAATTATTAACTCAAACATATTGAGCCGACCTTGCTTAATCCTCTTAATAGCAAAGTGGTGTAGGGTATCGTAAAGTCGGCCACGCCCGACTTAAACTTTTCTCACTTGTATTAAATAAGGAAATTGAGTTGCAAGAGGTAAAACCGTCGAAATGTTCGACCAAGCCCATTAAGTACAACCTCCACCTATTGAAGTGACTCGCTTTTGGGCTTCTAGGCAAAAGAGTGACCCCGATCTCAGCCAAATTACCAAAATAAATCCAAATTTGGATTTGTAGTGAAACCGGCTATAATTTGAATACTTATATTCCCATATTTACCGGTGGTCCCTTCTTTTGACCATAAGGAACGTTTTTGGGAACCTTTGGTCAAACGAAATCATCAAAATAAATCCCAACATAACTAACAGTTCCCATTTTGAATATTGTTTGCCTACAAGAATTATAATTTGTTAAGTAAATAATTAAAAAATTGTATTTTTCAAAGAACCTTGGACGATTTCACCCATTTTTAAATTGCAAATATTTAGTGACCCAAAGCCATGAGCTTGTAATATTTTAGGACCCTAGGAAAGTCGTTTAAACGCTATCGTGCTTTCAACTGACAAACGGACGGAAGGCAGAGAAATGGCGTCGACGATCAAAAAAGTAAATACTATAAAGGGCCAAACAATTTCCGATTAATGTTTTGAGGTGTTGAATGGAATAGGAAATTTAGTATACACTCTTTCCATCGGTGGAGGGTATGCAAAGCTGAGTTGAAGTGATATTCCTAAAAAAGGAAGAAATATTAAAATTGTGTGTAATGAGTGAACGTCACTACTCGTATACTTGCCAAAACCTATTCAGTCTCATACGAGTTTGTCTGCCGCTTTAACTTGAAGTTGATAATTAAAGTATAGACGAAAACGACCATGGACAAATTTAAAAAAGGGCATTTTAAGGCATTGCAAAATATCTGCGCATGAACTCTGAAATGCTTTCGCATATGTCGCCTTTTTAAAAGATTCTCTATTGTTTCAATAACATGTATTAAAATCCAAGTCTAATCCTATTTGCCGCAGGAGACGCCTTTTCTCATCCCAAACACCACAGCCCAAAATGTGCGACCGAAGAAGTGTTAAACCCTTGGGTACATCCCTAGAATTAATTACCTACATTTCATTAAAAGGAGCGAGACACAGACGTCCGGAAACAAAATTGCCGCTGTGTTCAGCATTGCCAAGCAAGACAGAGAGAAAGTCCACCAGAAAAAAAAACATCTACAAGACAAAACAAAATTTTAATTAGCCTGATTAACAAATTTTCATACATTCTTCGGCTACATACAATCTTTTCGAAAGCAAAACAAACCCAAAAAACTACGTTTGAATAAATATTCTGATTGTTGTCTATGCAAAACTGCTGATAAAACTAATTATAATGAAAATTTGCCTTTGATCCCTTTTTATTATCAATTTTCTGATAAGAACGTATATATCCGCCGTATCGCATTAGCATAAGTTTGACGTTATTTCTATCTTTATTTTGCTCCGATTTATATTCTAGCCTGTGCAATCATATTTAGAAGAACTTAATTATGAAAGTCAAAAACTTAAGTATGAAAGTCAAGTAAAAGAAATATACTTGCATATCATTTGTTGTATAATTAAACATTCACCACATGCCACTAGACAAGGTGATTTCAATTAAGTTCTAGTTTAATATTTATGATTTTAAGCTTCTGTTTTCACTCTCATAAATCACAGATAATGGTATTGAGTGTCCACTGGACATTGTTTTTTTCTTAACTACAAGAAAACACATACAAATTTAAGTTGAGAAAAAGTCAAAAAAAGTGGGCGTCTCGAAAATGATTATTTTAATGTCATAGTGGATCTTATTTTCGTCATGCCAAAACCTATTGAAAAATTATGGCACAAATTTTTTTCCTTACAAATCGGTCCACCCTAAGGACCTCCTTTGTCGCCGTAAGAGGTCAAAGCAGCCATAATCTCGCTTAAGAACAAGAAAGTTGCAGGAGTCGATGGAATACCGGCGAAGCTTTAAAGCCGAAGGAGAACGCATACCGGAAGATATAAACTTCGTCGTAATATCTCAAATACGCAACTAGTAAAAAAAAAGCTGAAGTCGGTCGTAGGCCGACTATATTATACGAGGGCGACCGCAAAACTAACTGGCCTGGCACATTTTCTGTTTTACTAGCAACTTTTTTTTGTTTTTTAAAAGCAATCTTTTATAAGCCATCTGTCAAAATTTCCGAAATATATAATGATTATTTTCTTTGTTACAGGTGATTGAAGTAAACAAGTTTTATAATTTTTGAAAAATGGAAAATAAAGAGTTTCGTGCGGTATTATACACTTTTATATGAAAGGTTATACGCCACAATTAATCAAAGATGAATTGGATTCTGTTCATGGTGATAATGCACCATCATACTCCACCGTGAAATCCTGGGTTCAACAATTTAAAATGGGTCGTTCAAGTACGGAAGTTGAACAACGCTCTGGAAGACCGAAAACTGCTACTACTATTGAAAACATTAGAAAAATATTTAATGAAGTGACCAAAGATAGACGAATAAAGCTCAGAGAACTTGCTGATATTGTTAAAATGCACGAAAAACATGTTTGGAGTATTTTACATGATGAACTCCACATGAAAAAGCTATCCGCAAGATGTTTACCGCGTTTGTTGACTTTGCCCAAAAAAATCGTCCGTTGGACCAATTCCGAGGAGCTTTTAGCGATTTATCAGCGTAATCCAATAGAGTTCTTGCGCCGATTCATAACTGTTGATGAAACATGGATCCATCACTACATCCCAGAATGCAAAGAACAGTCAAAACAATGGATAGAAGCTGGTAAAAGTGGTCCCAAGAAGGCGAAAACTGTTAAGTCAGCAGGAAAAGTAACGGCCACAGTATTTTGGGATGCAAGGGGTATAATATTTATTGATTATCTTGAGAAAGGAAAAACTATAAATAGTGAATATTATTGTGCATTATTGGATCGGTTGAGTGAAGAAATTAAGATAAAGCGACCGCATTTAGAAAAAAAAGTTCTTTTTCATCAAGATAATGCTCCTTCACACACTGCATTTTTAACTCAACAAAAACTGGATGAATTACGATTTGAAATTGCTACGCATCCACCATATAGTCCAGATTTAGATCCTTCTGATTATTTCTTGTTGAAACTGAGGCATATTTTGAAGGTCTTGAAAAATCTTATTTTTCGAATGGTATTAAAAAACTTGTAAAACGTTTGATGAAGTGTATTAAAAACGGTTCTTTTTTATTAGGCCAGTTACTTTTGCGGTCGCCCTCGTACATTGCATGCTCGGAAAAGCCAACTGATCCCCTTGGACGGGCCCTTAATTTACCAAGATCTAAAAGCTATTATAATATGGTAATATAGGGTGATCCATCTAGAGGTATTTTTTCAGAACAAAAAAAATATAAAAATTCAAATCAATTGTGGAATCATTATTGGTAATTTGAAAGGGCATTTTATGGCATTTGTTTTTTTAAAAACAATTACCTTCAAATGTTGGCAACTTGATTAGGGAAATGAGCGTTCGGTGATAAACGGGAAGATCCGCTGTTTTCGACCAAAATTGTGTTCAGTGATGACGCCCATTTTTGGCTCAACGGTAAAGTCAATAAACAAAATTGCCGCATTTAGGCTGAAGAGCAACAATAAGAGGTTTAAGAGGTGCCATTAAACCCAGAGAAAACCACGGTTTAGTGCGGTTTATAAGCTGGTGGAATCATCGGTACATATTTTTTCAAAAATGAAGATGACAGGAACGTAACCGTAAAATATATATATATATATATATTTTATTTTTGGCCTTGTTTGAAAATGTTAGTTATTTCGATTTTATATGTCTTTGTATACCGCAAGCGCCCAAAATCATTTGTATGGGGACTAAATCAAAAAATGGGTCTATGTAGTCCAAATTGGTATTGTCCATTGCCGTACTATACCAAATTTGACCGAAATCGGATGTAGAGCGGCTTAATGTAAAATCGAATGGGACCGGTGAGATTTTTTCAAAACGTGGATCGATATCGCTAATTTTTATGAGCTCGTAATGAAATGAGCCGTAAATAAATTTGCAAAATTTTAGCAAAAATGGATGCAATATGTTGCTTAAAAAACTTTTAAACATAAAATCAGAAGAACATACGTATGGATGGTTCAACCATAATGCACGATATTCACTGTGAATCACACCTTAAGTTTATTGCCAAAAATAATTTGGCATTTCTTTGTTTCAGTGTCTGTGACAAATTCAACCAAGGAGAGGTACACAATAAAGCAGAGCGTTAAGATTGTTGAAGCCTTTTACCAAAATGGACATTCAAATCGTGCACTTCATGATTTTTTTTTTGGTCAGCATAATCCACCAAATGTGTCCACAATCGGGAGAATTGTGCGCCAACCGGGTCTGTAGGAAATGTAAAAACAGCTGCCCATGATCGCCAAGAGCATGCATCCTTACGGCACCATCAGGTCATACTTCTTCGAAAATTAGGTCGGCCAAACTGTTACCGGAATGGTGTTCGCTAGTGCGACATAATAACAGACTTCTTGTGGCCAGAACTTTAGGCTGTGTAACTGGACTATATGAAGTTCCAACAGGATGGTGACCCTTGCTACACAAAAAAACAAAACAATGGCTATATTGCGCGAGAAATTCATTGGACGTTTTTTCTAACATTGTTGCGATGTTAATTGGCCGCCACGATCAACTGATTGGACTCCGGTGTACTTCTTTCTTTAAGGGTTATTCAAAAGAAAAAGCGTACGTCAATAAGTTAAGAATAACTCAAGAGCTAAAGCATAAAATAATTCGACACATTAACGACATTGAACATCCATTATGTCTCAGAGTGATTGAAAATATGGACCATATGCCACCGAAGCCGAGACGAGACGAGCATTTGGCCTTTATTTTGTTTTACACACACTTGTCATAGATCCTTCTATCATAAAAAATATTAAGATAATTCTGCGAAAAGTTTTTGATTTATTTAGAATTAACATCGTGCGTTTTAGTTGGACCATCATTAATATATTTTATAGGGTTTCCGACCAGTATTTTGAGGTGTTACAAACGCAATGACAAGGTAAATATACCCTATGATGGAGAGTATTCAGTTATCGACTATACCGTACGAAAGAGAGAATCATTAAATCGACGACATGATCCGTCCATATAAGAGTAGGTTGAGACCGAATAAATAAACTATGGACCAAATCTTCACACTGCGTCAAATCATGGAAAAATCCAAACCAAGTCAGCGTATGGGATACTAGCAAAACTTATGTCTGTCTGTTGAAAGGAAAATTCAGTCCGTACGAAAAGAGATAGAGTCCTTAAATTACCAGATATATTTTAAATAAGTATATAAGTAGTCGTAATTAGGTTTCTATTGAAAATGGACCTAATCGGGTATAGGGGAAAAGTGTTCCTCTAGAGCAAGCAAAAAAATACCATATTTTATTTTTGCTGGACAATTCCACTAAAAAGGGGTTTCTTGCCCAACTTAATTTGACATTTCTATGTTTCAGTGAGAGGTAAACAAGGAATGCGTAAGGAATGTTAAAGCCTTTGACGAAAATGGCAGTTTAAATCAAAAAACATTTCATGCACTTCGTAATTTTTGGTCAGCATAATCGACCAAATGTCGGAAATTTGTGAGCAAACTGAGTCTGAAGGAAATGTTAAAACTCCTGTGCATGCTTGTCAAGCTGATGCATCTACAAAGAGTGACTGTTTGGTACGGTTTATGAGCAGTACTTTTTCGAAAATAAGGTCTACCAAGCGGTTACAGTGAAAGCTACGGATAACAGATTTCTTGTGTCCAGAAATTGAGGATATGGACCTGGATGATGAGGTTTCAAAAGGATGGTGACACTTGCCATGCAGCCAACAAAACCGTGACTCGTTTGGCAAGATACTCAATGTTATCTCACGCCGTGGCGATGTTAATTGGCCGCCACGATAATGTGATTTGACACCGTTGGACTTCATTCTGTGGGGATATTTAAAAAAACCTTGTACGTCAATAAGCCAAGAGCAATTCAAGAGCTAAAGGCAGAGATAATTCGGCACATCAACGACATTGAACCTCCATTATTTCTCAGAGTCATTGAAAAAATAGACCATCGGATAGATGCATGCCACGATGCTGTGGCAAGCATTTGGCTGATATTTTGTTTCACACACAATTGTCATACACGCAGAGAAAAAACATGGTTACTACAAGGTCACGGCAATAGTAATATGTTCTCCGCAATAAAAGTATGTTCGTCGCAACCATATCATTGTTAACTGAATTTAGTTTTGACAATAGTATAATTGCTGCAATATTAATATTGTTGAAATATAACAATAGTATTACTGCCAAATTTAAACATTAAAATATGGTTATAGCAACAATATAAATATGGTTGGTGCGACAAAAGTATTGTGGTTTGCGTTTTATGCTAACAATGATATGATTACGGCAATCATACTGTATGATTGTAACTTTTCTTCATTTAATGCAATAATTGTACTTTTTTTTTATCGAAATTCAATTTTTTTAAACAAGCTGCTTTGGCCTTGTTTAACTGAAATATTTTTAACAAAAACGCTTTCGTTTATTTAAACTTATTTTTTCTACTTTGAAATAAACCACTCCTATTATTTTGAATTAAATGTATTTTTGAGTAATTTTCATAGTTCAAATCTATTGTTGACAACTTAAAGCAATTCTAATAAATAATATTGGGTATCAAATCTATTGTCGACAACTTAAACAAATCCTAATAAATTATATTGGAGAACATAGTATAATTGTGTGTGATCATACTATAGTTGTAGGGATCATAACATGTTTGCGTGCGAATCATACTATGGATGTGAGGATCATACTACGGTTGTATGTGAAACATTCTATGGTTGTGAGGATCATACTATGGTTGTGGAGATTGTAGTATGGTTGAGTTGAGTGTATGGTTGTGAGGATCATAGTATGGTTGTATTTGAATAATACAATTGTTGGGAGGATTATAATATTGTTGTACCACAACCATATACCCAACAATAGTATAATCCTCTTCGAATATTGTCACCACAACCATTCTTTTCTTCTGCGTGTAGCTATTTGTACCATAATAAAAATTTTAAGATAATTCTGTGAAAATTTTTTGTTTAAATTAACATTGTACATTTTACTTGTAACTTAAATAATTAACATTTGACAATACCTTTTCATGAAAGTCTTTGGCAAAGACGCATTTAACATCCCATTTTAAGGCGCGATCAATGGGCCCTGCGACTTTAGGGGCGCAGAACCCGTTCCCAAATATTCGGGAAAACCGTGAATTTAAAAATTTTCACTTTTTTAAGATGTGCCCCAGGGGCTCAAACATCTGCCCCCTTAACTATGGACGTATGGGTATTCAAAAACAATTAAATTTCCGTGCCAATCTGAAAATGACACTTGTTTTTATGTTTTGGCTGAATTGGAGGCCTTGAATGGGTACTAAAAATGGTAAAAAATGGTTCAAAATATCAGGAAACTACGGGCTCCAGGATCCCAAAAAATGCGGCCCTACAGTGGACATAAAAATAAAATTTTCTCACGGATCTAAATTTAACATAAATTTTACGATTTGGCCAAAATGGACCCCTATGATATAAAGGGCTGCGAAATTTATGTCCCGTCACGCATGAACCCACCACCAATAACCACATCTCCTAATACTGCTAATACCATATTGGAATGCAATCCATACTCGTAGTGGAGCTTCGACGTGGCAGAAACTCATTATTCGACCTGTTTTTTTAAAAATTCATCACCAACGTATATATTTGTATATAACGAACTTGTGGGCCACCGTGGTATGATTGAAGTGGCGACTTAACGAGTAAGAGCCATGTAAAAACTCCTCTATATTGTGCATTTGCTGTTTGAAGCCGGCTTTTAACAGTTCCGGTCAGTGAGTATGAGAATTGAATCGGCACAGCTAACTGGTTTGAGAAAGTTCCTCTATTGTTCGTTGATGGGTTGATGTGGAATTTACTTATATATAAGTAAACGCACTTCGAGACTGGTTGCCTTTGCAGCAATGCAAAGAAAATATTAGCATACAGATTTCGATAATATTTGAATACGGCGAATTATTTGGCTAATAAATATATTTTCAATGTACCATATCGGAAAACTTTACTAAAGGTAAATCATAGCATCCAATTTAATGAATTATTCGTATTTGTGCATCCTCCTGTGTTAAGCTGACAATTATATTGAATACTGACCAATGTACGATATAACAATTTGATGTTCTTTTGAAAATAAAATTGATATGTAGAATTTAATCCACCACGTACAACTTAAATTAAATATAAACTAATATTTGAAATAACAAGTGAAACCGGCTACAAAAGCGGCTAAGCCGAATCTTATGCACACTCCACAATGAATTGGTCCGTGTTTTTGGGTCCCATTGTTCCATGAGTCAGACTCTAATCGCTATCAAAACTCTTAAATAAATCCATATTTGGATTCGTAGCGAAATTTGTAATAATTTTTGGTCTCCGATCAATATTGCAAACGAAATGACAAATATAGTGTACACTCCATCATATGGTGGAGGGTATAAAACGCAAAAACAATGTAGCGGTTAGCAAAGAATGCAAACTAAAAGGAATAAATTATATACAAATCGCTTCCATATGACAGATGTCGTGGTATTTTGTAAATAATTGGAAATTAAAAGCATTTTCTTTTGTCCTTTTTTTGAGTAATTCCATTTTATAATTATTGCCCGGGGGCACGTTATAAACATTCACATTCAGACGGTACAAAATTAATTTATTGATGATATTCATTATTATTTAAAAGCAATGTTTTCTAAACAAAAAGTTTTAATTCCATTGAAGCTTAACGAAAGAAACTCCTTAAAATCTCAGAAGTTGTGGGTTGAATTAAGAAAAAGGCACACCGCAAAAAAAAAAACGCGGAGATAAAAACTTTTCCAGATGAGCAACAATTAAGTTTGTAAATGACACAAGCACGCACTTGTAATCATAAGTATGCGGTAAGTGAATGAATGCCAATAAAACAATTGATAATTGAATAACGGCGTAAACCAACAAATGATTTAAATTAATCGTCTGACCGACGGGGTGTATATTGTGCTTGAGTATATGTTTGCAGGACATGGAAATATTTGAAAGAATTTTGGACAGTGGTTACACTGTAAGCAGTGTGGCTGACTATCACACAAGTTACCCTGGTCAGGTTGGATCATGTAAGCATCTAGCAGCATTTTTATATATCATTAATATCTGCGAGATTAATCTCAGTAATAGTGAGGCGCCGTACACTGGGGATTTTGCGGAAAAAATGTCAAATTGTCAACATACTCTTCATGCCATATGCAGTGGTATTTTGAAATTTAGGACTACAATCCAATCAAAAATAATTATACGTTAGTTAGATATTTTTTAACCGTTTCAAAATAAAAACTTGTACTCGTATATTTTACCGAACTGACTTAATACTTATATGTGTATAAGTATATGTAACAGCGCGTAGAGAAAGGGACCTGTAAAAAAATCAATTTTCACTTTTTTTTGATTTGGACAACATCTGAGCATTGAATGAGACCGATCCCATGCCCCAAAAGTGTTCTATGAGTGTGATGGTATGAGTGTGATGGTATACCAAAGATACACGTATTTAAATCTTTAAAATAGTACTCCTGAACAAAACTGCTTTTACCCTTTCATGGTACCGCCCACTTTTTCCACGAACTTTTTTTATACCTTAAAAGAGTATATTCGGAATCCGGGTTTCACAAAGTACGTAGGCATATCAATAATTCCCTGACTTTTCGAATAAAGCACAGTTTTTTTTGCAAACAAAATAATATTTTTTAACATAATCTCCTTTAAGCTCAATACACTTAGTCTAACGTTTCTCAAATTTTTGTGTCCCTCCAAAAAAATATCATTTTTCGAGGTCCATAAAGTAGGCATTTGTTTGATCAATAATTTCATCGTTTGACCTGAATCCCTTTCCACCGAGCCTTTGCTTTAAGTTAGGAAATAGTCACTGGTGGCTAAATCCGGACATTAAGGCAGATGAGTTACCAATTCGTAACCCAATTTATGCAATTTTGCCATTGAGACTGCACAAGCGTGCACCAGTGCATTATCTTGACGAAAAAGAATTCTTTCCTTAGCCAAATGGGGTCGATTTTTTTAATTCTCGTTGAGTCGGTCTAATAAGTTGCCATAATATTCGCCGTTTATTGCTTATCCCTTTTGAAGTCAATCGATGAGGATTATCCCGCGTGCATCCCAAAAAACTGTTGCCGTCAGCTTATGGGCCGACAAAGTCACCTTGTCCTTCTTCGGAGCCGGTTCGAATACCCATTGTTTAGACTGCTGCTTGATCTCCGGAGTGTCGTAATAGATCTATGTTTCATCCACAGTTACAAAACGCCGCAAAAACTCATTCAAATAAAAAACTACAAATAATTCTTTGAATTTGTCACACGATTACGTTTACGGTCAATTGAGAGGAAACGCGGCACACATCTTGCAGACAGCTTTCCGCGTTTCCTCTCAATTGACCGTAAACGTAATCGTGTGACAATTCAAAGAATTATTTGTAGTTTTTTATTAGAATGAGTTTTTGCGGCGTTTTGTAACTGTGGATGAAACATAGATCTATTACGACACTGGACCAAATATTTTTTAATATATGTGACCCGGCCTATGGAAAGGTGACTTATGACTCATCTTTAACTTTGGCTTTTATGACTCATCTTTAACTTTTACTTATCTTTAACAGCTGTTTCTCGCAATTTCTTTTTTGAGTCATAAGCCACCTTTTCATAGGCCGGGTCACATATATTGTATCCGAAATGTCCGCCTTTTGCCTTAACACACGCCTTAAGTCGCACTGGCCTAACGTCAATAGCTGCACGAACCTCGTCCATTGGAAAATTGGCCACAGCTCGAACCAAAGCAGTCTTAAGAGATCCAATGTTGGGGTATCTTTTGTGAAAGTCAGAAAACCATTTTTTTACCATTGAAATCGATGGTGCAGATTCCCCAAAGTATTTATCATTTTTAACAAAATCCACGAGGTTCTATGTTTTGAACAGCTGTTCAACACAAACTAAATGACGGAACTCTCTCAAAATTTGACAGTAGTGTATTAACAGATGGTACTTGATGGGAGCAGTGTTTCATTCCATATAACTACGAGGAAAGTTGAAATAGGCACGGAATTATTGATATCCCCCCGAATAGTATGTGTATGCGATTTAAGAAAGGGGCGTGGCACCTCCATCTTTTTTCCCGGAACTTTTTTATACCTTAAGAGAGTCTATGTGACGCGCAAAATAGAAAGGAACCTAAGGTTAAAAACCAGTTTTGTTCAGGAGAGCCATTTTAAAGATTAGGTCCCTTTCTATTTGCGCTTAGAATCGCCGACTTCACTTTCATAAAACGCGCATATCTCTGGGAGGGAACACTTTTGGGGCATGGGATCGGTCTCATTCGATGCTCAGATGTTGTCTACATAAAAGAAAAGAAAAAAATGAAAATTGATTTTTTTACCCTCAGGTCCGTTTCTCTATGCGCTGTCACATATATGAAATCAGGTTTTCACAGAGTATACATGGATACAATTTTGCAAAGTATTAAAGCAAGGAACCTTACATTTTGAATTTATAATATTAGTGTGCAAAGAAAAATGTCTTGGAGAAAATGAGCTGCCACGACTATTTTTTAAAAGCGAGTTAATGCCTAATAATAGGAAGATCGTTAAGGATGCACACATAATATCTTTGAAGTTGCAATAATAACTTTGAACTATGATGGAACTAATAACTTATAATTTGAATAAAATAGCTCAAATTTAGAAAAATCTTTCATTTTACACAGATACCAAATCTAACTTCAGTAAGACTTAATTTATCAGTACACAAATTATATCGAAGGGCACCGGCTTTCGGCTAGTAAAGATATAAAGAACAGGAGATGTTAAACCTGCTACAAACCAAACAACGGCCACGAATAACAGCAAATAAATACTAGGGCTCATCGTTCGTACGAACGAACTTCCACTTTAAGGTCACTTGCAAAGCGGTTAAATTTTCTTCTTCACAAAATAGTAGGATATAACACAGTCTACTTCCGCTCAGCACTGTTTCGCTTATAACAAATATGAACAACTCAAATGAACAACTCATACCAAATCTACAAATAATCCATTTTCAATCCAAGCAAAACGAAAATAAGTAGAGACAATTGTCAAAAACAAAAACATAAAACGCAAAGCCCGAGGGAATTAAAAATTATCAAATGGAATTGTGAAATAAATGCTTTAAACGAATTTAGCAATACCAAAAAGATAGGTCACCGACTGACATACCCACATTGAAAAATAGATTTAGAAATTGTTCCTTAAATCGAGTTAACGTTGCATTTAACACCCTCAAGGTTCACATATGGGAATGACAATGGATACTGCTGGATAATGGCGATTGTACGTCCATGTGATTATGGGGCAAAAAAAGGAAACAATTATCAAAAGTGGAACAAAAACTTGTCATATAATACTTTAGCAAAATGAAATGGGAAAAGAAAGGAAAGAGTCACAACTAGTAGATTAAAGAGAGCTAAACTTAACTAACAACAAGAGTAAAAATAAAAACGTCGTTAAGTTTGGTTGGCGCGATTCATAAATACCCTTTAAAAAGTGTCGGGTTCTCCGTGTCAACGCGTTTACCTATAGAAATAAAATATTGATCTCTTATGTTACTCGTAGCATAAAGCAAATTCGAGCGGTAAACAAGTGAAAAGGTCGTAATGTTCGGCCAGAACGAATATCATATATCTTCGCTGTAAATAATAGATGTCAGTTTTTTCGACCTCTTCTGTTCATGAGCCCCACTCTAATTACAGCTATATTTTCAAAATAAATCCATATCTGGATTCCCGACAGTTCCGCTCATGTTTTGATCCCGTAATCCTTTAAAGTTTCCCAAGAATTCTCGGGACATTTTTATTAGTAATGAACACGTACAAAATCTGAAACTTTCATACATCAGTGTATTTCATCTGTCAATTTCTATAGAAATTTAATAGATAAAATAGATTGCAAACCGCTAATGTTGGCTTAAAATGTAACAAACACAAGTTTCTGTATGAAAAACGAGATTTTTGACCAATGAAGACTATATTTTTGATTTTACATTTATTTTTATAGTCTATTCTAAATATTTTTTACGTTTGATCTAATTTATGTTTGGTTTGTCGTTCTTTAAGCATAATTGCATAAGAAGTATTTTTTTAGTTTTTTTATTTAATAAAACATAATTGTTTGAACATAAAATATTGGCTTATTTTTACACTGCTTTAATGGGCGGAAATTCTCGGGAAATGAAAAAGAGCGGGAAAAGAAAAACCCAAACGACCACTTACATTATAAGACGATGATATTGCCGTGCGTCAACACATTTTTATACGGTCGAGTCCGGAACTGTTGAAATGTTACAAAAGGCATCATCTGAAATACCAACTCACGGATAGACTTCACCCACTCCGGTGTAAAAGGAGCGATCTCTACGATATACAGAGGGAGGTCCAGTGCTTCTTAATATAAGTTCCCATTTATGCCATGAATTGTCTGCTTTTGATCATGTAGAGTGAATACATTAAGCAATTTTCCGAGGTATTTCCCTCGCGCAGATTTTGCCAGTTAATAATTTAAACCAGGTTATGACTTTAAGGCGACATCGTCCTAAATTATGCAAGAGCTAGTGTGCATTACAAACCGGGATCGAACAAAATCCCTAACCTTTGTTATAACCATATACACCATCGTGCTACATATGTAAGGTGTGGGTTTTCTTCAGAAGCTGTTCGTCTCTGAACCGTACCAGGGAGTTAAGCGAAACGGACTTTGTTGTCTCTTGCTGTATCAACGTAGTCTGTAGTGGGTCTCTGGATTTGATGTCATCGTCGCCCTCTATAACTTCGTCGCCGTCATCATCCAACTATGTAATAGAGCTGTATAACGTATACATCCCGCCGGTTGGTAACTGTGCCCCGCGTTATTTGCACGAAATAAGCAACCTGCTACAAGGCAGTAACGGCTGGTCCTAAGAGACTTTAATGCCTACAGCGAACTGTGCCATTATCTCCTACAACAACGACCAGAACGGCATAGCCATGACAGAGAAAATTGATAGCTCCAAGAGTACGTTCTGCACAGTAAATAAAGACGCTTTCTTGCGTATAATGGGCTATATCTCGCCAGAGGTAACAATGGGATCGCCTGTCCTCATCAATGACGCCACCTGGCAACCATTCATCTCGTTAGGATCGGATCACCTTCCCATAATCCTCTCCATCAACAGACCATTCGACTTTACAATCTCTGACCGCCGTACATATCTTAATCAATAAAAGTCTGATTGGGATGCCTTCAGAAAAGCCACCAAGCACTCGGATATTCGGTCAGCTGAAAAGAAGTTCCGGGCCATCATAAATGTATCAGCCGTTCGCCATTTTCCCTCTGGTCGAATAACCGATTTACTACCAAATTCCAGCGCAGGCAGAGGGACTCTCAGATGAGCGTGGTTATACTTATACTTATATTGGTCATTCCAACCCTACTTACTACAGAATCAGGGTATCTCTACTCTGAGATTAATAGGAGGGTCAACGAAAACAAGCTGAACAATTGGCTGTATCACTCAAAGTAGTGCAACTTAAGTTTCAGAATTTGTAAATTGTGGACATCTGTCAAATCGTTCTCTTACCCTGAGAGAAAGAATGATCTTACAGCCTTCTCGTTCGGTGATAGAGTTATTTCAACCGATTTTTATTAATCGCAGTCATTAATATTTATTTGTCTATGGAGGGAATATTGAATAACAAATTCGAGTATAATTTAGCTCATTTTCCTAGTATACGAGTATTCGAACTATGCAGAGATTCTAGAAACGATCTAGGGAGAGTAAATACTACTTTTATACCTTCCACCGTAGTTTCGCTCTTTAAAATAGGAACGGAGACCATGTTTGTCCGTTCATATTGTTGTTGTAACAAAAATATATCGGGTGATCAGTCTAGAGGTATTTTTTTTAAAACAAAAAAAAAAACAAAAATTCAAATCAAGTGTGGAATCTTCTTAAATATAATTTCCTTGAAATGTTAACCGCGACTAAGTCACAACTAAGCCTCGGAAGGTCCAATTTTGGATGACTCGTTCCAGCATTTCGACCGGTACGGCGTACATGACACGCGTAATGTTGGCTTCGAAACCTGGATCTCAGCTGGTTTGTCAGCGTAGACTTAAGACTTTACGTGGCCCAAAGAAAAAAGTCGAAACTCGTGATATCACACAATCTAGGCGGCCAACTTAACGGTCAAATACGTGAAATTAGCTGCTCTTTGAAATGACCTCTCAATAAATCCATTGTTTGAGCAGCTGTAAGGCAAGTGGCACTGTTCTGTTGAAACCAAATACCGTCAAGATTAGGGGCATCAATATCAGGTGGCAAAAAGTCCGATATCAAGGCGCAATAGCGAGCACCATTCACGGATACGATCCGACCATCATCACTTTTTAAAATATATGGACCCATGATTCCACCAGCCCATTAACTGCACCAAACCTTGGTTTTCTTTGGGTATAATGACAGCTCTTGAGCCTCTTCTGGTTGCTATTCAGCCCAAATGCGGATATTTTATTTATTGACGTTGCCGTTGAGCCAGGAAGGGCCCCATCACTGAATAAACCGTTGTTGAAACAGTAGATCTTCGTTTCTCATTTCCATAATTCCGTTGCACAATTTGGAGACGTTGTTGCGGTGATAGTCTATCTATGATAAAATGGCAAACAATACTGAAAGGAAAAAAAATAAAGTTTAACGCAACCCACGCGTATACTCTGAAAAACTCCTATGGAAAAATACCTCTAGATGGATCACCCTGAATATTGTTTTGTAAGTGCTGTTCGTCTGTAGGGGATCTGCATTGATATTCAGGCGAAGGCAACGCGCCATTTGAACTTAATGCGTCCAAAGAGACCTGCGGTTCACCTTAGTGGGTTTAGCTGGACATTTGATGGCATGCGGCTGTACCATCTAGATCTCAAATGAGCCAGAACCACGAGCGTCTGTCAAGGTAGCGTCTTCTGCTTTGGTGAAATTTCCGGGGGATGTTTCCTTAGAGCTAGATTCACAATATAGGTGGATACTGCTACTGTGACTTCATCAAATAGTTCTGAAGATCTAAAGGCTCCTCTTGTTCCGCTGAACCTCTCTTTTTAGATCAAAAAGATCGTACCTGATCTGCCTGCGCGGAGGCATCTTGTCTATGAGATGGCGGATTGGATGACTACTTCAAAGACACCTAAGCATGTACAGCTCAGACAAAAAGATATTGTGTCTGCGCACTGAAAGGACTTATGAAGATGGTGTTCAGAAGACACTCTGTTGATGTTCTCTGAATTTTCTTCCACTGCGTCGTATTCACATTCACCGGCGCTGCAAAGTTCGTTACAGACCGACCTATCGCTTTGTAAGAAGGTCAACAAGATTTCTTTGTCGGCTCCTTAAGTACTGTCGGCTAGTGACTTGAGGACCTCGTTCCTAATTTAAGCTTATTGCAGATAGCTGTAGCATGTGCAGAGGATCGAAAAGGCTGTCCAAGAATTTTGAGGTAGTTGGTAGTCGGGATGTTGACGACATCGACTTTCACAATAAGTGACAACCACACTGCTGCGATCCATGCAGTGAACAGTGTGGCAGATGATTTGGAGGAGGATATTTTCCTTTTCCTCGCAGTAAAGAAGCGTGCTAAGTCAGAAAGGTAACAGTTGACTTTGTAGCATATGTCATCCACTCTAAGTCCTGACGCCAGAATTGTTCAATCATCAACGTACATGTACGTGTGTTGATGGTGTGTAAAACATTTGTTGTGCTTATGCTGCTTGCGCAACCAGTGCTGCTTATCAGCACACGGAAGATGCTGGGTATCCAAGTGCCAGGGGTATCCAAGTGCCATAAAAAACAATTTTATAAATTTGTATGTAACGGGTGTTTTCGAGAAACCATTGATCGGTTTCGCACTACGTTAACTCTAGTGGATACTACGCTTCGTTAGTGCGCACCGAAGGCGCTATTGCTGCTGTGGAGTAGTATCGCAGAAGACGCGAATGAGTCCATCCATCATCACGAGCAACAATTGGAGCTGTAACCATCCACTTTATGGAAGATTTTGCAAAAGCATCTTGGATTGCGGACTTACAAAATACAACTCGTTCAAGAATTGATGGCAAACGACGATCAATCGCGTCGCACGTTCGGTGAATGGGCCCAAAACCAGATGGCCACCGATCCGGATTTTTACAAGAACATTTTGTTCAGTTTTTTTTGGTGGAATGGGTACGTTAATAACCAAAATTATAGCATTTGGAGTAATGAAAATCTACAAACCATTGTTAAGACGCCGTTACATTTTCAAAAAGTCACTGTTTGGTGTGCTCTTTGAGCAGAGGAATTATTGGTCCATATTTCTTCAAAAATAAAGCCGGCCATAAAGTTACAGTTAATGGGACGACCTTTGGTTCCAACAAGACGGCGCTGTATGCCATACAGCCAACGAAACAATCAATTTAGTGAAGGCACCTTTTGGTAGTGGCCTCCAAGATCGTGCGATTTAACATCGCTGGACTATTTTTTGTGGTGAAGTCGCTTGTCTACGCAGATAAGCCCGACACGATTGACCCATTGGAAGAGAATATTTGGCGCGTTATTGTTAACATACGGCCCCAAATGCTGCATAAAGTGTTCGAGAATTGGGACTCTCTGCTGGAATTTATTTCGAGCCAGCCGCAGTGGCAACTTGCCCGAAATCTTTTTTCAAGCATAATGGCAAACCCTTATCTTTAAAATACTTAAAGCTAAATTCTCGGCCATTACATTAAGTTATATGCATTTTATTTCTTTTTGATAACCACACGTCTAAAAAAACACCCGTTATATTGCAATTTGTTGTTATTTTTAGAAACGGTGTAAAAAGGTCTGCTGTTATGACTGCTCGCAAAACACGTAGTTGAATGACTTTAGAAACCCTCAGAAGGCCTATTGAAATGACATTCTAGTGAATGCCTCAACGTTTACGAAACTCCAAGGGAAAAAATTAAAAATTTTAATTATATTTAAATCGCTTCTAAAACCCGTAACTAAAGACAGATATACTTTATAAAGCCTTAGTCGGAAACAATCACATTCAGGAAAATTATATTAATTCAAAACAACAACAATTCCTTACGGAGTACGAGCACTTACTACATACAATCATATTTTCTGTATTAGTATTTAAAGGACTTTTAAAAAGCATTATCTTACCTACGCTTTCAGCTACTTTTGCATTTGTCGATACTTAACACGGTACGACCTTGTAGCATTGACATGTAAACTCTTAGCCTTTGTGGCAATCATTTTTTTTCGGCTTTAAAGGCAGCGGCTTTGAACTGAACGAGCAGTCAATATTTGTGCTCGAAACGACCATACTTAGACAGCTTAGTCGGGTATTAAAACTTCGATGAGGTGACGTGTTGTTTTTTCAGGATGGAATAAGGCAGCATTAACAGAAGAGAAATGAAACATCCGTGTTCAGTCATTCTAAAATGAAAGGATAATAAAGGGATTTAAATGGAGTTTTTGTTAAAATATTGCAGTTTGATTTGTATTTGTTCATAAAATGCATTAAAGATTCAACACAACACTCTGTGAAACAGGGTAGAATAGCTGATTAGATTAAAGGCTATCTGTGTTGACCCGTCTGTCCATCTAAAGCTTGTAATCAAACTACAGGTCGCAATTGATGTCCATTCTTCTGGATATTTTCCAAAAGTAAGTTTTTGGATCAAGGACGGACGCAGATCATTAAAACAATAATTGAAGCGATTCCAACTTCAACCCTTCAGACCGCAATGAATAATTTTCTAATCAGGTGTCGGATATGCGTAATATATAAATTAAGTCATATAAAATAAAAGTAATATAAAATTAAATTGAATTTTCTATAAAATAAAAAAAAATTAAAATCATTGATTAGAAGAAAAGTTATTTGAATTTTTTATTGTAGCACAATTGGTGCGCCACCCTATATACTAATATATCCCGGCCCAGCTTAATTTGTCCACTTGTTTCATGCTTCGAAAGAGCTCATTGTGGTAGGTATAAAAGGTTGTAATAGTTGTACCCTGAACTACAAGGTTTTATGAATTAGTGCAGAAGTTTGTAACACCTCTATCTAATTCCATTGAACTCTGTCGGTCTTTCCGCTAGGGACGCTAGCACGCGTGTAATGGGCGATAGCCATAGCTCGCCATAGAAACACAGCTTGAGTAATCTACCCATTCACTCAGATATTCGGGCAGCTGAGAAGCAGTTCCGGGCCATCATAAATGTATCTGCCGTTCGCCATATTCCCTCTGGTTGAATAAACGATATACGACCAAAATGAATTATAAGAGATAGACCCCATGTTTATACATATATATCACATATATGTATAAATATAGGATCATGTCTTGATATCATACAAAAGGTTGTCCCAAGTTCAGAACCTGCAGCTCTAGAATTTCGCAAAAAACTTGAAGTTTGAAGCGTTACGAGCGGTAAACACCCATATCCGTTAAAATTATTCAATTTTGGACCATTTTTTTGAATAGACGCCATAAAAATGTCTTTTTCGCTTTGAGGTCCTATCGCTCTAAAGGCGTAATTGTAAATCTATTCGAGCTCAAAGAAGCATAGTGCATTTTGTGCGACCTATTATTATACCTGGTGAAATTTCAACGGATTGTCTTTCTTATAGTCCCACAAAATATGTCCATCCCGCACTAGAAGTAACATATTAAGTCCGATCTTGTTCAATCTTAGGAAAGGGTTTTTACTTTATTTAATATCTGGTAAGTTAAACTTTTTTTGTTTGCAATCTATCGGGTGGTATTTTTTTCAAAATAAAAAATAATTCAATTCAAGTGTAAAATCTTTATTGTTGATTCGAAAGGACATTTTATGCCATTTTTTTAAATATTATTTCCTTGAAATGTTGGCCACTGTATTATGGAAATGAGCGTTCGGTGAGAAACGGGAAGATCCGCTGTTTTCGACCAAAATATTGCTCAGTGATGCGGCCCATTTCTGGCGCAACGGCAACGTCAATAAACAAAATTTTCGCATTTGAGCTAAAGGACAACCAGCAGAGGTTAAAGAGGTGCTATAATTCCCAGAGAAAATCAAGATTTGGTGCATTTTATGGACTGTTGTAATCAACGGTCGATACTTTTTTTAAAACTAATGATGGCCAGAGCGTTGTCTTAAATTTATTTAAGGAAACTTTTGGTGAGCGCACTATCTCGCGTCGTGGGCCTGTAGCGTGGCCAAAAGAGGTTCAAGAGGTGCCATTATACCCAGAGAAAATCACGATTTTGTGCGGTTTATACGCTGTTGAAATCATCAGTCCATATTTTTTTAAAAATGATGATGGCCGGAACGTTGTCTTGAATTTAATTAAGGAAACTTTTGGTGAGCGCATTATCTCGCGTCGTAGGACTGTAGCATGGCCTCCAAGATCGTGTGATTTAACACCGCTGGACTATTTTTTGGGGGTTATGCGAAATCTCTCTTCTACGCAGATAAGCCCGACACGATTGACGCCTCGGAAGAGAATATTCGGCGCGTCATTCTGTCAGCGGCACCAAATGCTGGAAAAAGAGGTTGAAAATTGGGCCTCTCGGCTGGAATTTATTCCAAACAGCTGCAGCGGCCACTTGCCCGAAATCATTTTTTAAACATACTGACAAAACCCTTGCCTTTATAATAAAGCTAAATTCTTGTCTATAACATTAAATTAAATGCGTTTTATTTCTTCTTGAAACCACACGTCTGAAAAACACCATTTACATATTGTGATTTTAACCGCCTGTCCAAAAGACGGCTAATAGTCCAAAGTATTAAAAGGGTGACTTCCTAAACGTATTTACAAAGTATTAAAACAGAGTTGATTCATTGCGTAGTTACTTTGTAAATACGTGGCATAATACCACTTTGCAACACTGAACTAGTTGAGGAACATTTATATGCATTGTAGCATTCTTATCAATAAATTAGAAACAATACTTATCTTCTTGCGTAGCAATTGTGTTATGTGTTGCATTCGCATTGCATCTACTTTTATTTGGATGGCTTTGTTGCTTTTCCTTGCGTATTAACTACAACAGTGAAATCAAACTCTTTAATCGAAAAATGAAAATAATCGGTTATCCGGTTTACAGTTCTACACCCTTTTAAAGATTTTTGATGTAATTACTTTGTTGCAGCATTGTGGCATGGTCGGCGTTCCGTTAACCTGCCACGTACTTTCACGTAGTTAGCAACACGTAAAGTTTCGGCGATCAAACAGCAAACCCAACAAATGTAGGTTACATAAAATGTATATCCTCGAAATTTGTAAGCTTCAAAACTTTTAATATTTGTCAATGTTATTTCTTCTGGTACGAAAGCCGTAGGCTTTCCGTCCACATCCTGCTCGTATGTGGTTTAGGACGTACATGGGGAGATACACCCCAACTCTGGGAAAAATGGGAAGTGTACACACACACATACATTCGTTTCGTTTTACGTGAAAATTGAATCACAAGCACACGCTTTGCAAAAGGAGAAAAGTTTAATTGACAAATAAATACAATAAAATATGAAACTTTTCGTTGCTGGCTTCTCGTGCCGTGCAAAAAGTTAAGCTGAGGAAATGTTTTCGTAACGGTTACCTGCCACAACAAAAGTTTCGACGCTCTTTAAAATTGATTAGAAACAATTTGGAACAGAAACAGTTCAGTTCTGCAGTATTTAATCACAACAATTTTCCTATACACGAATTAGACCTTGAACAAATTGAGCATGGAGAAAGTGCAATTGTGTGCATGAAAGGCAGTTTTTAAATTGTCCGCTCTAGGGTTAGGGTAAGAGCAAAAATTTGTTGGTGACTTATAAGGGCTACGTACTGGATTTAGTTGTGCAAATGATTCTCGAGGATTTGTAAGGCTTGATATGGGAGCTGGTTGAAGCTTTTTTACTGTCCACCGAGTATGGAATTGCCTGTATTAGGGAAATGTGGTTGTTTGCGATAGGAACATGTTTGACAGGACTTTCCAGGGCTTATGGTCAGAAATTGAGCCAAGTCACAAATTAATGACATTTCATTATTTTAAAGTAACCACACTGTTGTCCATTGTAAACGGCGGTCCAACCATAAGGCACGAGATCAACTGTGAGCCACAGCCTAACGTCAAGTGTTTTTACCTTTCTTCATAATAACAAATATTTAGATAATTCTCTGAAAACGATTTGTTTTACTTAGGCATGAAATGGCCGATTTTTGGGTTCCTACAAGGTGGAAAAAAGGCATCTCTAACATATGCAGAAAAACTAGTGCAGGAAACACTTAAATTTTTGTAGCAATGTTAAAAAACATTTTTATGCTTATGTCCAAACATATATTTGATTGCACCCAAACATAAATTTTTTGCGGCAATGTTTCCAAACTTTCATATGTTTGTGAACAAACATTTATAAGTTTGTATTATGTTCCGAACATATACCTGTTTGCACACATATGCCTACTTATGTAAAGTTTCATGCGTCAATTCATATGAATTCCAAAGCTAAATTAAAACCATGTAAAAAGGCTAAAGTTGGGCATGGGTCACTATAAGTAACTCTACACCACTCTGATATTCAGAAGATTCGCCGCTACTATCTACAGAAAGGGTACATCGCCAGGAAGAAATGGCAAGTTCACTCGGAGGCCTTTAAGCATTTTAACACCCTGCAGAAATGAAGCAAGTCCTCTTGGGGGAAAACTTGTATATAGAGAATGTATTAAGGCATTATCCAAATTGTATCACTGTTAGCTGGTATAGTTATTGCTGGTTTGAGCATTTCGGAACCAGCTCGACTATTCAATAAAGTTTAAGGCTGATTTAAGAGGTACATCCGGTCATCAAAATATTCTTGCAAGAAAGTCAGCGTTCTGACCCGTTCATATGCATAGCAAATTATCCACTGACTACTCTTATTCTGCAGTCTAGCAACTTCTACAGTAATCTCTATGCGCATATTGTTTACTAAGCAGCGCCCCGTTAGGACTCCTATGAGGGTTGTCATAGATCCTTTTCCGAATATTCGAAAGTTCCCTTGTCCTATTCCGGTATATTGCCGGCCAGAGAGACCTGGATATTCTGCAGTTATGAATTGAGTTTCCACTTGACCCTGCTTCCAAGACAGCCATTTCGTCGATTGCATTCATCAGTTTGACGAACGGTATGTGTATGACAGGGTTTTTAGCTTGCTCACTGCCCCTGAGACCATTCTGGCACATTTGTCCCTTATATCGTCGCCAGGTATTTCGCTGAGACCCAGCACTCATGTCTATTATTATGCATTCGGATTCGTACAAGTGATTCAAAACAAGGTCGGACTTGGTATGTATGTTTTAGAACTAGAAGAATATATTTCGTAGGGCTATATGAGAGAAGAACGAGCCCAGTTTTACTTGAAATATCTGAAAGTCGCACATGACTCATTTGAGCTAGGCAAGACCACAAATCGGAGAGACCTTTGTGTGGGGGCTATTCAGAAACATGATCCGATTTGGTTCGATAGATATTTTTTCAGAACAAAAAATATATAAAAATTCAAATCAAGTGTGGAGTCCTATTGGTTATTTGAAAGGACATTTTAGGGCATTTACTTTTTGAAAATAATTACCTTCAAATGTTGGCAACTGTATTATGGAAATGAGCGTTCGATGAGAAACGGGAAGATCCGCTGTTTTCGACCAAAATTTCTTTTCAGTGATGAGGCCCATTTTTGGCTCAACGACAAAGCCAATAAACAAAATTGCCGCATTTCGACTGAAGAGCAACATAAAGAGGTGTAAGAGGTGCCATTATACCCAGAAAAACCACAGTTTGGTGCGCTTTATAAGCTGGTGGAATCATCGGTGCATTTTTTTTTTAAATGATGATGGCCGGAACGTAACCGTGTATGGTGCTCGCTATCGCGCTATGATATTAATCTTTATGCTACCTGAAATTAAAGCCTGTAATCTTGATGACACATGATTTCAACGGGACGGTGCTACTTGCGACACAACTACTGAAACAATGGATCTATTGAGAGGGCAGCTAATTTCACGTTTTTGACAGGTGAGTTAGCCGCCTAGATCGAGTGGTATCACACGTTTAGACATTTTTCTTTAGGGTTACGTAAAGTCCAAAGTCTATGCTGATAAGCCAGCTACGATTCAGGTTTTAAAATCTAACATTACGCGTGACATTAAAGCCATACCGATCGAAATGCTTGAACGAGTCTTTCAAAATTGGACCCTCAGAATGGAAACCCTGAGGCGTAGTTGCGGCCAACATTTGAAGGAAATTATATTCAAAAAATAAATATCCATTCAAATACCAATAAAGATTCCACATTTGATTTTAATTTTTATATTTTGTTTTTGTTCTGAAAAAAAACCTCTAGATGGGTCATCCTATATACTTAAAAAGTATCCACCTATGGGTGAGTGTATAAGTAAGTCGATCGGCTGACTGAAACTCACTTACTTGTTGTTATTAATCTAAGTATTTGTGGCATTTAGTGTAAGTTATTAAAGTCAAATGCACAGAGACATGCTGCCAAATCATATCAAACAAAGACGGCTATACTCAGGTTCAATATTTTAACAAAACGTTTTATTAGGTGTTATTGACCTGCTTCAACCGTTTGTTAAATTTTTACATTCAGACTCTTTCTTTCAATATACAACAATTAGATTAGCTTGAATTTCATTAACTTCATAAAGAATTTCCCTAATTTAGCTCTTTCAAAAACAAAATCTATAAAATTCAAAACTTTTCAGCACACCCTTCATTGTTGTCAATCCTACTACTATGGACGGATGGATGTATGGCACGTAGCCGAACTTGGACAAAACACAAATCCCAGAAAGCATGACGTACCAAAAAATTATAAAAAAAATATCACACGTTATGCGGGGATATTCACGTTCTCTCAATGTAATAAAATATACATAACTTGGTTAGAAGTAAATAAATTATGACCGGACAGAAGACAACTCTAGAAAAATTGACTACAACTTAAGTCGTACCAAAATGTTGTCAGAGACAAAGAAAACTTTATCACAACATGGCCTTGATTCCTTTAACCTTGTTTGATATCTGCACTGGATGTGAGATAAAAGGTTAAACAAGTGCAAGGTGTTTGACGTCGTCTGGTGATGACCTTTCGGTGAGTTGAGGTGATGAAGCGTGAATTATACCTTAAGTAACTGCAAATTATAATAGTTTGGACAAGAGATACCTTCCTTTTTTCCGAGAATATTTGTGTTCTAACAGCTGTTAACAAAAGATAAGAAACAAAAAACACATTTAATGCAGAAGCTTAAGTAACGCACTTATATGTTTTCTATGTCTCTACGTTTGATACAAGTAGGAGCAAAATTAATGCAGGGTTTTTTATTAAGAACAAAACAATTTTATAAATTACTAAAACACACAATATTTAAGATATAGATTTTAAATTTATTCCAGGTGTAGTGCAAATGCTACATTTTACGAATGAATTCGATTTTGGTCGTATGACCACCACGAGCCGTGTACAGCGAACTATTCTTTGGACCCAATTTTCCATTACTCTTACACACATTTTGACCGGAACGTTGGCAATTTTGTGTTGGCATAGGCCAATGACTTGACGTGGCCCCATAAAAAGAAATCCAATGGCGTTAAATCGCATGAACGAGGTGGGCATTCGACCGGACCATTTCTCGAGATAACACATTCACCGAATTTGCCTTTCTGTAAATTAATTGTAAAGCGTGCTGTGTGGCTAGTGGCACCGCCTTATTGAAACCACATATCGGCGATGACAAGCTCATCCAATTCTGGCCAACAATAATTTGCTAACATGGCACGATAGCGCTCTCCATTGACGGTAACATGACGATTCTTTTTTCTCCTTATGGCCAAAAACTGAGGATTTGGACGAGAAAGATATGTGCCTCCAACCGGATGGCACCACTTGCCTAGCAGCCAACTCAGCAATGGCTGTTTTACGCGATAAACGGCTTGGCCGTGTTAATTCACTTCATGACGATGTTAATTGGCCGCCACGATCATGTGATTTGACACTGTTGGACTTCTTTTTTTAGGGATATAAAAAGAAAATTGTTAGTCAATAAGCCAAGAACAATTCAAGAGCTAAAGAATGTAATAATTCCGCACATAAACGACATTGAACCTCTATTATGTCTCAGAGTTGTTGAAAATGTGGACCATCGGATAGAGGTATGCCACCGAAGCTGTGGCAAGTATTTGGCCGATATTTTATTATACACATAATTGGCATAGATCCTTCTATGATAATAAAAAAATATTAAGATAAAATCCTGTAAAATTTTGTTTTTCATTTACAATAAACATCGCGCGTTTTCGTTGTACCGCCATTTATATGTACTCCATCATGGATCACGGCTTAATAAAAAACATTTTTCCAAGGAGGCGTGGCATAATTCACACTTCTTTCAGCATATGTTTCATTCCATACCATGATCATATATACCAACTTCTATCGTCACTATCATACTATCATATGAAACGAGATAGAGCCTTTCTTAGTTGAGTATTGTAAAAGCGTTTCCACACCCCTTGTGTCATTGATTTCATTAGTTATAAATAGGCGTGGCACCGCCCTATTTCCCTTCAGATTATGTTACATCCATGCCAAATCTCATCTTCATATCTCCAATAGCGAATGATAAATGGACTTTCTAAGTTCAGATTTATCTGGGCGGTGCCGCGCGCCCCTTGTCCAATCACAGCCTTACAAATATCACTTGGCCGAACGTAAACTTATGTGATAATTACGTACCGATCGGAGTTAAAAGTGGTTATATAAGCAAAAAACCTCAAAAAATACTGTAAATATAGTGATTTTTCTAAAGGATGACTCAGTCTTTGTGTGGGAAACATTTTTACCTCTTACCCAATCTAGGCCATATTTAACACCAACCGTTCCAGTTCATTTATATAAATTTAAGCAAAATTTCAGTCACATTACTTCAATAGTGCGAGCTGTAGTTTGCATTCCACAGACAGAGAGACGGGCACAAGGCTAGATCATCATAAAAGTTAACAATGATTCAGTATATATATACTTTATGGGTCTGCGTATGGCACCATGTATGTATATATAATGAACATTACATTGCACAGCGAAGCTTATTGAAAACAGGTTTCTGGACCTCTTGAACGGGCTGTAAATTTACCCAGTTTTTTTTTTTTTAAATAATGTCATATTTGACATTATTTATGTATAAATTCAAATAAATATTCGGCGGCTTCTCAAACTAAAAACAAGTGTGTGGCGGTGTCTATCTGCCTTTAAGCCACGCGACTTGGACCTCTGGCTACATAATTGAAATGTCTACAATCGTAAAGCACCTTATTTTATCTAAACATGCTGCGATCTGCACCAATTTCATTAAATGGTATTAATTTGACCGCTATCGTTCTTTTAACAGACAGTCAAACAGACGGATATAGCTAGATCGTTTTAGAATTGTACGAAGATCAATAATACGAGGGCATATCAATTATTCCATGACTTTTTCCACTTCACTCGTAGTTATAGAAATACAACACTGCTTCCATCAGGTACCATCTGTTAATAGACTTCTGTCAAATTTTGAGAGAGTTCCGTCAGTACAACCTCGTGAATTTTGTTAGAAATGGAAAAGAGTAAATTTCGAGTGCTCATTTTTCATTATTTTTTTAATAAAACCGTCAATCAGAGCAAGGAAAAGCTTGATAAATACTACGGGGACTCTGTACCATCGATTTCAATGGCAAAAAAGTTATTTACGACTTTCGTTGTGGTCGCACAAGTACAAATGACGCTGAACGTTCTGGACGGTCAACGTCTTGAGGTCAAAACACCCGAAAATGTCGAAAAAATCCAGTAAAACTGCGTGAGATTGTTTATGCCACACGAATTTCATTTGGCAGTGTGGTTTCGATTTTACATGATCAGTTGGGTTTAAGAAAAAATGGTCTGCAAGATGCGTGCCGCTTTGCCATTTTATCAAGATAAAGTATGGCTGCACACGTGAGCAGTCTCAATGGCAAAATTGCATGAAT
This sequence comes from Hydrotaea diabolus, assembly GCA_963513945.1. Classification (NCBI taxonomy): domain Eukaryota; kingdom Metazoa; phylum Arthropoda; class Insecta; order Diptera; family Muscidae; genus Hydrotaea; species Hydrotaea diabolus. Next base: position 112,516,696 of record OY740719.1, read on the forward strand.
GGAGTTACGAATTGTTACCTCATGCTGTGTGTTATTCGAAAAGTCACGGAATTATTGATCTGCACTCGTATATGAAACTACAGAGGGACACGACAGTTCATATTAGAAGATATATTGTTATGGCCTTAACTGGACAAATCAGGGATTGAAATGTTTCTGCTTTGCCAGGATTGGGTACCTGAATAGCATTTACAGTGTCAGGATCACAAATCAGGGAGATGTCCGTATGGTGCTTGATGATGACAATTTTAATATTTTTTTTTATTTTTCAGTTAGTGTTAGGCTTGAGGTCATAAGCAAACAACCGATGTTGGTGTTTTTATAATTTATTTAATTTTAAATACCCCAATATTTTGAACTGACTTCGTCGTTCATCATCAGGGGTAATCACTAAAACAAAACCAAGAACCACGAACGTCAGACAGAAGTGGTAAATTTTCAAGGGTTGCAAATCGATCAGAAAAAAATATTCAGACTTTGATCAATATCGGATTTTAAATGGACCCATTTCGTGGAGGAGTCTTATACTTGTATACGGGCAATTAACAAATTCGCCAGAGGTGCTCATAATATTCTATGCGATATTTAAGCAAGATAGGATTTAAGCAGGATTATAAATCGGAAAGAACTCTTTAATGTTTTACACATATATATATACGGACATGCGTCAGTTTCACCAGGGTTAAATATATGTATATCAAACCGTTTAACTATATGTGACAGCGCATAGAGAAAGGGACCTAAGGCTTTTTTTTAATGTGGACAACATCTGAGCATCGAATGAGACCGATCCCATGCCCCAAAAGTGTCCCCTTCCAGAGATATGCGCGTTTTATAAATGTGATGGTACACCAAAGATACACGTATTTAAATCTCTAAGATGGCTCTCCTGATCAAAACTGGTTTTTACCCTTAGGTCCCTTTCTAATTTGCGCGTTACATATGCATTTAAAAATATGACTAAGATCCTACCTCTTATAAAGCTTGAAGAACAGCCGAGCTATAAATCGAGGCGATCTTTGGAATCTGTATAAAACATGAGCCAATGTGGACCAATTTCCCTTTTAGTCATCATAGATTAATTTCGGCAAAATTTAAAAGGTTACAACGAGAACGCTTTGAGAATGTTACCTGCAATTTGATTACAACAAGTGATAATAGGACGGACGGACATCTATAGCTATAAATATTTTTATCCTTTGAGGTGTAAAAAACTTAAGCACTTAGTTATAATACCAAGTTTCACATCACAACAGAAGACCTGATATTTTATTAGATTTTGCCTAGTCTTAACTGATTTCCACCAAACTGTGTGTAATTTTACCAACGGCCGAAATATATTAACACTAACAGGCGTAACTATGCTAGATTTATTTTTCATGTTTCCTTTCGCAATTGGCACATATGATAACGAAATAATAGATCCGGCGTTCATTGTCGTATGAAAATGCGTCTGCGTGAATATTTTTAGAAAGGGTTTCATAAATTTAACAATTCAATGAGTTTTATTATTTTATGAGAATTATTCCACTAAAAAAAGGATACATTCATTCCACACTATTTGATGTATTTACAATGTTAACGGTTTGATTTTTATACTTTGACATAAACTTAGACAATGATAATGTTAAATACAGTTTTATGTTCAAAATAAAAACAAACGAGTAAAAAAGTCGATAAAAACGGCCAGGCCGAATCGAACATACCCTCAGCCAAGTACACACTAAAGTGTACTTTTGAGAGAAACATTTTGTTTCTTTGAGGGAAAGTTTTTCCCTCTGCGCGAATTTTCCTCATTTACAATTCCAAACCACTAATGACATAGAGTCCTTGTCGTGCAAAATTTTAGGGTTTTAGCTTAATTCAGCAGATATACAAACGGACGGACATGGTTAGATCGTCTTAGATTGGTAAGGTAAGGTTCATGAGGTTTCCGATCAACATTTCAATGTGTTGCAAACGAATTGACAAATTTAGTATACACTTCATTCATCGGTGTATGCCTCTGTGGTCTTGTCTACAGCTATATGCCATGGTGTTGATATGTCACCACAACGGTTGGATATGACACTATCCCAGTATTGCTAAATAAAGAGAAGGATTCAGTCAACCATTCACTCGTTGCCATCAAAAAGTACGGCCGTTTGTATTTGAAGTGGAATAATATTTTTAATATGTACGACAATACTCATAAAATGTAATCCTATTGTGAGTTGAAACAAAATAAAAGTCATGCTATAAAACGCGCAGTAGGAGAGTTGGATGCGAAATGGAAAATCAACAGGGGTGGCGATATGGCATTAAACCTTAAAATATGTACACATTCTTGTGACTAATGAAAATGTTTGATATTCAGATCAAAATTGAATGCCATGAATACATCAAATAATATTTGGTCTTTTCGATAGGGTGGAGTGTAGAAGGTCTAAATAAAAACTCTTTGGAAAAATTTTAAGGTGAAGAAACGTCATTTTTTATAAAACCAAACAGAAAAATGTTCTTACATTCTAGGACTCCATTTCAGCAGGCGGAGAGTTAGTCTAAAACACAATCTTTGTCCTAAGACAGAAGCGAGCTTAGAAATATGCTTAGAAACTCCGCAAATGGAATCCCCTACAGACCACTGACGCCGCTCGTGCTTGAGTCCTTTTCGGGTTTAACCAACAGGATAACAGGGGTATAAAAGAAGATAACAAGTAAATCTCTTAAAGGATTGTCTGTATGGGAGGTACAATGGCTACAACGGTCTACAATTTAATTCAACAATTAAACAATTGCGCTGGCTTATATCAACAGGGATAGTTATCGGTAGAACATTACGAAACATGCGCTATTTGAGCTAGATCGAATTTAAAATGTGTCCTTTCGAGTAGGGTTATTAAGTTTTATGCAAAAGTCAAGTTTTCGAATTTTTCAAATAAACAGAAAGTCGATATTTCTTCATTTCTAAAATAAAAAGAACAAAAAGACGAAATTATATTTGTGTACACAGAAAAAAAATATTTTCTGTTTAATTAAAAACTTCAAGAACTCAAAGAGAGAAATAATTAGGAATCCTGTGAAAAGAAAAATCACATATTAATTAAAATATTCGTACGTTGTTAATCGCAAATATTTCCGATTTTAAGCAACAAACAAATTCACATATTTACAAAAAGAAAATATTTTTGTTTTGAGGTGAAGATAAACATCACATATTTACAAAAAAAAATTATAAGCTGTTGATCAAAAAATAGTTTCGAATCAGGCGATGTAAAACTTTACATATTTACAATAACAATTTGTATGCATTTTATTAAAAATATTTTCGCTATGACGCGATGAAAAAGTGCACATATTTACAAAAAAAGTTGTACTTATAAATTGTTTTCAACAAGAAGTCGAACGACTTTTTTTACAAGCAGGGGTGATGATAGTTTCGGTGAGCGCCACTTCACCATCAGAAGACCCCTAGCACCAAATGTGCTGGAACTATAAGTATGTTTAGCGGCTATAAGAGCAGGAAGTTTCACATTTAACGAGAACTGTCGACTGTTGGATTTTAAACCGAACACACTAAAAATCCCTCGCACTGCAAACATACTAAAACCTATAAACCCGCACACGCGATACAGTGCATGAATTTATGAATTCTGTTGTTTTTTCCATTCATTTAATACTATTGCAATATCTGATAAATAGTTTAGCTTATTTACGAATTTTTTTATTAAGGTGTGATAAAATTCCAATACTAATTTTTTGGTTTGAATATAAGGGTTTTTTTCTGTGTATAAAACAAATATTTTTCTTTATTAAAATAATTAGTCTTATTGGTTTAAAACGTAACAAACTAATTACAAAAACATTGGAGATCAAATCGGTTCCATATTATGTTATATACAATTTGCACACTTTACAAATTAGGCTTGGTCATTGAACCACATTACTGTTCAATAGATGCAAGAAATATGAGCGTACGAGGGCATATCAAAAATTCCGTAACATTTCGATTAACAATTTTTTTACAAAAAAAAATATTTTTCTATATACTGTCCTTTAAGCTCAATACACTTAGTCCAACGTTTCTCCAATTTTTGTATCCCTTTCAAAAAATAGCATTTTTTGAAGTCCATAAAAAAAGGATTTGTTTAATCAATAATTTCATCGTTGGAGCTAAATCTCTTTTTCACCGAGAAATTTCTTTACTTTTGGAAAAGAGGAGATTGCCACTGAGAGCTAAATCCGGAGAATACGGCGGATGAGGACCAATTCGTAACCCAATTCATGCAATTTTGCCATGGAGACTGCACACGTGTGCACCCGTGCGTTATCTTAATTATCTTTCTTGGCCACATGGGGTCGTTTTTTTCTCGTTAGATCGGTCCATTAAGTTAGCATAATATTCGCCGTTTATTGTTTTTCCCTTCTGAAGATAATTGATTTGGATAATTCCGCGTGCTTCCCAAAATTTGTTGCCATCACCTTTTTGGCAGACAATGTCCTCATGGCCTTCTTCGGAGTCGGTTCACCCGGAGAAACCCATTGTTTAGAATGCTGCTTGGTCTCCGCAGTGTTGTTATTGATCCATGTTTTATCCACAGTTACAAAACGCCGCAAAAACTCATTCGAATTTCAGTCAAACAACTCCAGACAATCCTTTGAAGTTGTCACACAATTACGTTTATGGTCAATTGAGAGCAAACACGGCAGACGTTTTGCAGACAGCTTTCTTAAACCCAACTGAATATGAAAAATCAAAACCACACTACCAGTACCACCACACTATGAAAAGCTTATGGCATCAACAATCTCACGCACTTTTACTCTTCGAATGGCCAACAACATATCGTGAATTTTTTCGACATTTTCAGGTCTAATGACCTCAATTGGCCGTCCAGAACGTTCAGCGTCTTTTGTACTTGTGCGATCACAACGAAATTGAAATTGATGGTGCAGAGTCCCCATAGCTTTTCCTTGGCTTGATTGACGTTTTTTACGCAAAAATTGATGTTTAATGACCACTCGAAATTCACTTTTTTCCATATTTTACAAAATCACGAGGTTGTATGTTTTGAACAGGTTCTACGAGTGTGAACAAAATGACAAACCTCTCTCAAAATATGACAGTTATCTATTAATAGATGGTAGTTGGCGGGAGCAGTGTTGCATTTCATATAACTACGAGGGAAGTTAGAAAAGTAACCGAATTATTATGACATGCAACAATCGATTGCTGACTATTTGGAACCAGACATCAGAAGGACATGACTTAAAAAATAAACAAATTTTGTCTAAACATCTTAAGACCTAAAATGTTTTTTTTTGATGCTTTACACTTTATATCCGCAACAAATGGCCTTTTTCCGCAAGACAAACATTAAAAAATTAATATTAGTATATTCATTTCCGGATGTAGTAAATACCGAGTTGAGATGAATAAAATGTAACATTTCCTATGGGCGACAATTCAAATAATTTCAATGCGGTAGTCATAGGCACAGGATATACAGGGCGTGCGCCGGGAACCTAAACTACTTTGTTTTGCGGCCATTTTGGTAAACATTAGTCTTGACAGTTAATTTTTGGCAGTCGTGAAGTAGAAATGTGGCAAATTGATGATGGTTAAATATTCGATAAACCAAAGTGTTTTAATCGCTAAAATATTTTATCAAAATCAATCATCGATTACTGTGACGATGAAAAAGTTACATGACATTTTTGGGAGAAACAACGTCCCAACAAAACGCATAATTTATGGTGTAGTGAATGATTTCGAAGAAAGTGGGTCTGTCGCTGATAGGCCCAAGCATGGACCACAACGTACTGCAAAATCGGCTGTAAACATTACTGCCGCTCAAGAAAGTTTTCACAACAATCCATCAACCTCAATTTGTCGCCGTGCTCACGAGCTTGGTCTTCAAAGAACAACTTTGGCCACAATTTTGCACATAGATTTGCATTTGTTTCCATTTAAGATTCAGTTGACTCAAGACGCCAGAACTGTACGCTTTAAGCTTGATTAACATGTGGTATCAACAAGACGGTGCCAAATCGCATACAGCCAGGATGGAATTACTGAGGACCTCTTTCCACAACAAGTTACTTCAAGAAATGTTGATGTTGATTGGCCTTCACGGTCGCCTGATTTGACTGCTCCGGACTTTTTTTTGTGGCGATATCTGAAAAGCGAGGTTTATTTATGCAAACAAACCAGAATCGCTTGAGCAACTCAAATAAAATATTTGTGATGAAATTAATGAAATACCGTGTGAGAATGTAATGAAAAATGTGCTCAAAAGGACTCGCATTTGTGAGGCTAACAGAGGCGGACATTTATCTGGTAGATATTGTATTCCATACATAATTGCCGACATTAAATAAAATATTTAATAATATAAGATCCATTCTCTTTTATTTAATCCAAAATTATAAACAAACAAAGTATTATACCTTCCCGAAGGACACCCTGAATAAACAGAAAATGATTTTTTATTACTCCTGAAACTAATAACACAGTAATTTATAGGATAAGGCGGAAATGAATAAACGCATAATCGAAATCAATTAAACAAAGCAAATACCAGCAAAGTGACATCAATTTGAGTGACAATTAATTCAACGTGACAAAAAAACCAAAAAAAAAATTGCTGTCGCGAACGATATGCGAAGGAAATTTTTCTTAAAATTCAACTTTAATACAAATTCCATTCTTATTAATGTTGGAAATTTTTGGCGTTTATTACTTTGTGAATTTTGCCACAATGCAAAGAATTATTCCTTAATCATTGGAAATTTTGTGAGCCCTTTTACACTAACAATTGAATTAAATATTTCTCCACTATTTTATCAGTTTAGAGTGTGTAAATCCAAACCGAAAAACCGACATTAAGGTTTTTATGTCCAAGCCCGACAGTCTGCTTTTCAAAAAAGAAATAACTTAAAACCGACATGTCGGTTTACCCGGTTTTAGCCAACTTCTTTTTCGGTTTTATTGTTGTTGTATGTAAAAGCAAAAAAAAAATCAAAATTTGCCCGTACGGAACATCTTTTTTGTACCTTGCAACACTATGTGCAACATGGTATTATACGAGTATAAGTATTAGAGTCATGGCTAATGTTTAAAACTACCAAAAATATTTGAGCTTGACCCACCTACCTATACCGATTGATCAACTTAAAATCACCAGTGGATTCGATTTAGGGTTTTTGTCTGTACGTCCTTCCGTCTTCGGCTTTTCTCAAGCTCAAACACTGGTCGTAATTGTTGTCCGAATTTAGCACAGTTCATTACGATTGATCAGTAACCATCTCAGTTAAAATGGGTCATATCGGGCCATCTGTATGTATAGCCCTGTACAAGGGTCGTTCCTCATTTTACATACTACTTCTCTGGAACACCCATACTAATTCCGGTTTAGAAAAAATTTGGTATAGTATATTACTATAGACAAGAAACTAATCTTGGACTTGATGTTGTTCGCATAATAATGATCTAGAGGCCCAAATATCGCCTCTACATGGATAAAGTATCTACTTATATAAAGCCATATATAAAATTATTTTTGTTATTTGGCTAAATTTGGGTGACGGCATTTCGTTCTGTCTCCCATCGTTCTGGCATCGGGCAGTACTTCTTCGAACATGAGGTTGGCCAAGCAATGGTGTTCGTTATCGCAAATTCAATGGTGTTCGTTACCGCAAGATAATAAAGATTGGGTAATTGGTATTGGTATTTAGTGATAGTTAAAATAAAAAGTGTACGTCAATGAGCCAAGAAAACAATTCAAGAGCTAAAGGATGACATAAATTGGCACATTAACGACATTGAACCTTTATTATGTCTCAGGGGTCATTGAAAATATACTTAGTAGGGACGTTTTTATGCTGTAAAAATAAAAAAGTACTCGAATGTTTTATTGGACCAAATATTTTTTAAAAATTTATTTATTGATGATATATTGTAGTCCAAAAAGAATCTACTTATTCGAAATGTCCGCCTTTTGCCTCTAACACACGCCTTAAGTCGCACTGGGTAATCGTCAATAGCTGCACGAACCTCGCCCATTGGGAAAAATTGGCCATAAGCTCGAACCAAAGCAGTCTTAAGAGATCCAATGTTGGGGTCTCTTTTTGTGAAAAACCCTTGTCCTCGTTAAAAACCGTCCCACAATTTGGTAATCCAATGGGTTCAAATCTGGACTGCCTTGAGGGCCATTCTTCAGAGGAAATAAAGACGCTGCCATAAATTGTTTACGAAGCCAGGCCTGGGACGTTTCCTGCTGGAAAGTCCATGGCTGGTTTTGGGGAACAGGGAAATTTGTAAGAGGCTTCACAACAGCTTCCAAAACGGTTTCTTGGTAAACTTTTGGCCGATGTTTTGACTCCTTGTTCGCAGAAATGCAGGTCAGTGACCCCCATCGTAAGAGACACCACCCACCAAACCATGACTGAAGCTTGGGTGATACCCGTTTTTCCACCCTTGGAATCATTTTAGATGCTTCTTTAGATGACCGCGCATACACTCTATATCATTTTGCTTTGTTAAATTTTTCCTGTGAGCGGGTAAAAGTTTTTCATCGGTAGAACAAAATTTTTCTGTGCACTTTATCGGCGTTGCTTCACTAAAAGACGTTTGCATTTTTTCACATCCTATTATTTTTAAAGCTGTAGTCAATAAATGTCCGGTACGTCGTTTGAAAGCCCCAACGGGCCATGATTTTCTGTAAATTCATAGTTTTGAAAATATCGCTTTTTTTCATTTCACACTTGCGATATTACAGCGATAGGTTCTCATTATCTTATTAAAATCCCGTTACAGACTAACGCTATTGAGGTTAGCTTTCAAAACCACATATGACATTAACGGGGGTATGTTCAGTTCTACTATTGAAATGGCTTGTGTTCAATGTTGTAACAGTATTTATGTCTCTACTAAGTAGACCATCGGGTACAGGTATGCCACCGAAGCCGTGGCGATCAGTTGGCCGATATTTTGTCCCACACATAATTGCCATAGATTCGTCTACAAAATTAAAAAAATAAGAGAGTTTGAGTTTTATTCACAATTAACATTGTGTGCTTTAGTCTAGAACATCCTTTATTAACAAATGGCGTAAACAGTTGTGGTTTTATATCCAGTCTTAGTTTTCGTAGCTTTGCAAAAACAACGCCATTATAAAGGGTAATCCATCTAGAGGTTTTGTTTTTCAGAACAAAAACAATATTAAAATTCAAATCAAGTGTGAAATCTTTATTGGTAATTGGAATGGACATTTTTATGGCATTTTTTATTTTGAAAAATAATTTCCTTCAAATGTTGGCAACTGTATTATGGAATTGAGCGTTCGGTGAGAAACAGGGAAGAATCCGCTGTTTTCGACCAAAATTTTGTTCAGTGATGAGGCCCATTTTCTGGCCCATCAACGGCAAAGTCAATAAGACAAAAATTGCCGCATTTGGGCTGAAGAGCAACAAGAAGCGGTTCAAGAGCTGCCAAGACCCTGGTCAAAGTTTTTTAAAAATGATGAAAGACACTTGAAGAAAATTATATTTCAAAAAATAATATGCCATAAAATGTCCTTGTCAAATTGCCAATAATGATTTCACACTTGATTTGAATTTTAATATTTTTTTTTGTTCTGAAAAAATATACCTCTAGATGGATCACAATATATTTATAAACCTATCTTTCTTTTTGAGAAAAAACAACAACTCCAGAGTCTATAAATGGGTGCAATCACTTCATTTCTGCATAGAAGAAGTATAATTATCATTCCTAAGAAAAAAGCCTAAAACCGGAATGTCGGTTAATTTCGGATTTTTGTCAAAATAAAAAACTCGACAGGGTCGGTTTTTTTGAAAACACGGTTTTTGAAAAAAAAGCGGAAATGACGGTTTGTTGGACACTCTATATATCTACCTTTACGTAAGTCATCTTAAAGAAACAAAACTCGGATGGCATTCATTTTTAAGATCTTAATTGTGGTAATGTCCGCTCTGTGAGAATAGAGCAATGGAGATTGACATTTGTCGGTATCATTACGCCATAGAAATAAAACTTCTTGAGGGCGAACTAATAACATTGACCATTATTAGGGAATGGCTGGGAAACATTATGGGGAGGGGGATTGGGTGTATTCTTGTGTAATTAGTTACAAAAGCAACTAAACCCTGCTCTGTTGAATGAAAGGATTTTACTTCTCTCCTTGGTCACAAAATATATTAATTATAAAAAAGGGACGAAAGGGGATTAGCAGGTCGAAGCAACCATAAAGTTTCATCGATCCTTTTCAATCTACAGCATTTTCACTGATTTAAAGGAGAATGTATTTTTAAAATTGTTATGCATATTTTATATGCAATGAAAATTTATAATAAATCAAAAAGGTTTTGGATAATCATTAATGCATATACCCCTACCCTATTGGATGATAGGATATATATCATTGTGTACGAACATATAGTATAAAGCATCGACAAAAGCAGTTGAGACCCTTCATATGCTTTGACCAAATCCGTTTTCCTGACTTTTAAAAAGTCATTTGACCCATGTCCGTCCGTAAGCGCGGCTGGTTCGCACTTCACTTTTAAACGGACTAACCATTGGTTATTAAAGAGATTTGCTGCAAGAGGGAGCCCTACGTTTGAGGGAAACTGGTACGTTGAAACACAAGCACGCACAGACTTAGCACGGTACTGAGATTATCAGGTATGGATGGACAGACTTGATGTTGATTCAGACTATCTGACACCGAGGTCGATCCAAAAATAACCTTTTAGGATGGATTTTCCAACGATAGAAGACAAGACATCGGATGCTATAGTATCTGAAAATGAAATCTTAATTTTAACGGTTGCTTAGAAAAATGGAAGCAGGTGCGGGATCAGGAGTCTACTCGGAAAAACTTAACCTTAAAATATCTCCATAAACTATTTGACAAATACACGTTGTTTCAGGCAGAGATTTTTGAATCAATATAACCGCAGGCAAGATTTTGGATCTAAGCATACCTCCGTTAAATATCCGAATATATGTGGACAGCTAGGCGCTGGACTGTATGACAGTGAATAAATGTGTAAAGAGATTAATTTAATCATTCTTACGAATCCTGAGGGGCAACACTACCCCATTCACAGCGATATACCGGGCAACGTGTTAACAGGCGAATGTGCCAGAACGGGCTACGGGCTACATTAACCCCTAACATTCACATCCCCACTAGTCGAACTTCTCAATGCCAAGTCACGTTTTCGAAGCACGGTATAGGTGAAACTGGACTCATAACTGCAGAATAACCCGGTCTCTCTGGCAAAAATAGACCGGAGAAAAAGAAGCGAATCTCGCTAAAATTTGGAAAAGAAACGATTTCAACCCCTCATAGGAGTTCTCACGGGGCACTGCTTAATCGGTACTTGGACTGCGTGTAGAGGCATTCCGTGTAGGAAACTTTTTGTAGAAGTTGCCAGGTCGCAGCAGAAGCGGAGTTAGTGGAGCATTTGCTATGCACATTCAAGACATGACTTCAGGGCAGTAGCCACTTTGATGTCTTAGCAGAAAGTCTTTCGGATGTACATCTTAAGCCTGTGCTGGTTCCGAACTACTCGAACCAGTTGATAAACCATAACGGATAGCAAAATAAAACTTGATAACTGCTACACCTCTCTTTTATAAATGAACACCCTCTCTGCTTTCGATAACTTCAGTGCGATCGGGCAAATAGTATTAACGATCTTACAATAATACTAAAAGTGGGCGTAATGGTACATTAGTGCGGAAGCAACCAGAAGGTAATATGGTCGATTTTCAGTCCCACAGGCAGTTTTGGAAAAAGATAGGTAGAGAGAGTTATCATGCTAACCATCCGCACAGACGGGCATGGCTCAAACGACTTAAAAAGACATGAAACGGATTGGGTCCAAATATATGTAGGGTCCAAAAGTTTTTTTAAACTAGTAGGTTGAGGGTATACTGGGCCGAAAATACAATGATTTTTTTAACCATGTGACTGATTAAATTTTAATGGTAAATGTTTGATAACGAAGACAAAATAACGTTATATAAGGTCAAATGTACATACAAAATAGTTGATTTAACATTATAAAAGGTTGATTTTTTCAAGAGAGAGGTAGAAAAATGTGCGACATAAACAAAAATTTAAAGATCATTCGGCTCTGTTGTATCGTCGTTTTTGATCTACTTTGTGTTATTCGAAGTTCAGAATTAAGTTAAAACGAAGTATAAAAACGATTGCGACTGTCTTATCCCTTACTCTTTTTTCTTTCTTCCACTGCTCTGAACTTGTGTGTAATTGTTTTTCATGGTAAAACAAATTTAACCGTAGAATAGTTAAGTTAACAAATAATGTTTATTTATGTTTAAATTAACCTTGTATAAGGTTATATTTCTTCTCAGTGTATACAAATACATATGCAGACGAAAACCTGGAGTCTACGCCCATGCTCACGTAACGTGTTACCTAGGGGTGATCAGTCCGGGTTTTAAAAACCGTCGATTCGGTTTTTTAAGACAGAAAAAATGTCGGTTTCTTACCGATCGTCGTACCGCGGTAAATCAAAATGAGCTAGCTTCCTAAAGTGTTGCCCGGTGAGGGCTTTTAGGTGTCATAATCAACATAAGTAACTAGAAAAGGATTCCTTCGAAAGTACTTCTATTTTTATTTTTTTAATGGATCATACCATATATCATACTCAGCTAGCAAAAAACTATAAAGTACTTCCGAAATAATCGCTACTAATCTACATCCAAACGCGTGTAAAACTCATACCCTCATAGACGGAAGAGCGACAATATTTTATCTGTGCCTAATTATTACATATAATTTAAACTACAGCTTTAAGCAATCGTGATTTAAACTTAAAATTACACTTTGTTTCAATTTACTTAAACACAGTTGAAACTATTATTCTAACGAGAAATTTGATTCAAACCATTGGCTCTGCTAGTTACAAACACGCTGGCTGAATGATCTGCCAACGAGCACAAAATGTAGTTGGAACTTTTCCAACAAACATCAACAATTGCAAAGTAAAAGTCGTGGTACTCCGCAAAAGTTAAGTTGATTTATGAAACAACGGAAATTGTGGCTGTTGTGTGTACTTGACGCACAAAGGTGGACTCCGTAGTGGCAGGGCTCTAGGCAAATTTAACACAATAACCGTTTCAGACGAATTCACGCTCGCTTTGTTTCGACCCGGTTGAAACAGTTCTGTGCGATATTGGTTGTTTTTACCATTCGGATGCTTTTGTTTAGTGCCATTACTTCAGCGAATGCTTTTCCAGTTGCTTGTATTTTTCCCAGTTCGCTGTTATTTGTGGCCATTTTAGGTACGTGAGTGTAGTTGCGGCTAACAATTGTGAATTCGAAAAATACAGGGTGACTCAATATTTATTAACCAATCTGAAGAAGCTATGACTTTTGCAACTGGTGTCAACTGTCAGGCTTTGATTTGATAAGCAGAAAAGTTTAGACATTGAGATACTTTTACTTTTTTGTGGAAGACAATTTGGAACTTGAGGTAAAAGTCGTACAAAAAGTACTTTGGCAATGGAATCTAGGGGAGCGGGTGCTTCGAAGCTCGATGACAATACATTAATAATTAAAGGTCAAAAAAAGAATGTATCTGTTATTTAAACGGAGACAGTAATCGAAAACAAGAATTACATTTAGGAGTATTTTTAAGTAAAGGGTGTTTTTTTATTGGGGTATAGAACTTTAAGTTGGCATCTACTTTTTTAACTGGCGGCCATTATGTCAGCTGTCAAGTGATTAATATTTAGTTTGGTTTGCCATTTCATCATGAACAGGTTGACAAAAGAACAACGCTTGCCAAAATGGGCCGAAAATGAGCTTCATCTCGATGCTGATTTTCATCACAAAATTTTGTTCAGTGATGAGGCTCACTTTTGGTTGAATGGCTACGTCAACAAGCAAAATTGCCGCATTTGGAGTGAAGAGAATCCACATGAGACCCTTGAGACGCCGTTACATCCACAAAAACTGACTGTTTGGTGTGCTCTATGGGCTGGTGGAGTCATTGGGCCATACTTCTTCCGAAATAATGCTGGAGAGTCAGTTACCGTTAATGGAGACCGGTATAGAGCCATGATAACCGACTATTTTGTTCCCGAATCGGATGGCATGAATGTGGATGAGTTGTGGTTCCAACAAGACGGCGCTACATGCCACACAGCGCACGTCACAATCGAATTATTGAAGGAAACATTCGATGAGCGCATTATTTCGCAGAATGGACCTGTCAATTGGCCACCAAGATCGTGTGATTTGACACCACTGGATTATTTTCTTTGGGGATATGTGAAGTCGCTCGTCTACGCCAACAAACCAGAAACGTTAGGGGACTTGGAAGCCAACATTCGTGGCGTTATTGCCAACATACGGCCCCATATGCTCGAAAAAGTAGTCGAAAATTGGACCTGTAGAATTGGCTTTATTCGAGCCAGCCGCGGCGGCCACATGCCCGAAATCATATTTAAACATTAATGGCATAAATCCTTCCAATAAAGCCAAATTGATGGACATTAAAACGATTTTCTTGTGTTTTATTTCAATTCGAAGTTCTATACCTCAATAAAAAACACCCTTTATAAACATTTTTCTACCATTCATCGTAAGATGGAGAACACCTCTATATGTGACGCGCAAAATAGAAAGGGACCTAAGGTTAAAAACCAGTTTTGTTCAGGAGAGCCATTTTACAGATTAGGTCCCTTTCTATTTGCGCTTAGAATCGTCGACTTCACTGTCATAAAACGCGCATATCTCTGGGAGGGAACACTTTTGGGGCATGGGATCGGTCTCATTCGATGCACAGATGTTGTCCACATCAAAAAAAAGTGAAAAGTTGATGAAAAGTTTTGTTCAGGAGAGCCATTTTAAAGATTAGGTCCCTTTTTATTTGCGCTTAGAATCGTCGACTTCACGTTCATAAAACGCGCATATCTCTGGGAGGAAACACTTTTGGGCATGGGATCGGTCTCATTCGATGCTCAGATGTTGTCCACATCAAAAAAAAGAAAAAAAATGAAAATTGATTTTTTTACCCTTAGGTGCGCTGTCACATATATTGATTGCAGGCCGAATATTGATTGCAGATTGAATTTGTTAATTGGTGCTCGTCGTTCTAAGACGCTCTAGCTCTGTCTATGCGCCCATTTCACTATCTGTTCAAAGCTCAATAGCGGCCAAGCAAAGTACGCACGACTCTGAAGACGTTCTTAATGATAGTTTAAAGGCATACTTTGATTCTTTTAAATATGCTTAATCGGCCTTGACCCCTCTAAGGGACTAAAATGACCTTCGAAATGGGCTACATCGACCCCGTTGAAAGAAAGTGTCCCTTTAAGGTACTTTTAGTCAATTTAGGGAACAAAATGTTCTTGTAAAAATCAGGATCGGTGGCCATCTCGTTTTGGGCCCATTCACCATGATATGCAAACGTTGTTCCGGAGTAAGTCTATTCATTATGAAGTGGCAAACCAAACTGAGCATAAATCAAGTGACAGCTGTCAAAAAGACTAACTTCGAAAAAGCGTGTTCCGATTTAAAACATTTCTAGTTTTATAGGAAAGGTTTGTGTTTTCAGATAATGCTCATTTTCATCTCGGTGTCTATGTCACCGCTGATGGTCAGTCAGCAAAATTGCAGCATGAGGTTCAAGGAACCCACACGTGACTATTAAGAAGCCAATACATCCACAAAGAGTCAATGTTTGGTGCGGATTTTGGGCTGGCGGTGAGCGTTACCGCGCCAAAAATTCAAGAGAATGGTATGGACGACATGTCATGCCAACGCAACTATCGATGATTGATTTTAGACACTGTTTTTGAAAATCGAATAATCAGTAGATGTCAATTGGCCGCCTCGGGGCTGTGTTTTGAGCCCTTCGAATTATTTTATGTTGGGAGCCATTAAGGATAAACGTTACACAAAACATGAAACATTAAATCGAAGTTGTCATTGAAGAGATTCGACTCGAAAGTATCGGAAATGTACTGACAAATTGGTTGATCGGACGAGGTTCTACCGAGCCAGTTGTGGTAGTCATATGAATGATATTCTGTTCCATTATTAAATGACAAAGTTCGGAAATTTAAAATGTTTAATGGCCCACCCTTTATGTCGTCGCTCTAATGTTATTTGGAACAAAACGCCGTTTAACGATGATGTGGCAAAATTATTTTCAAGCATACTATGTAGTCTATTCCTAGTGGAGATCGTTGTAGACTCGCATGACCAATAGAGCTTTCTAGCTAGCGTGAACATTGTTTAAGGCGGCAGATAGATGGGTATGTTCCTTGCACCGCCAGGGCATCAGCATATACTATGATTTAGCGGCATTTTCTTCTTAGCTCTAGAAGATTATTGTTATTATTAGAGGCTTCCCCTATCCACTCATCTTGAAAGGTTGTGAATCGCAGAGTAGACTTTAACCGTCATTGCGTCATTGGTCAACTTTGAGTACCGATAAAGTCACTTTTATCGATGACGGTTAGATGTTGCTAAAGGCCTCCTTTTTTAACTTAAAAGAGAGCGAAGACGTGTTCCTTCAATATTCCATATTTTCGTATAGACCTCACTAAAGAGTTTTCTCCAAATTTGAGACCCTGTCGTTCCAGATGTTTCCATTTCATTCTGCTTTTTGTTTTATACCGTACAAAAGTTTTGCCGACTTTGATTACACCGTGAGAAAAATGTCCACCGTGACCCAGAAATGAAAATTTAATTAAAAGTTGGTTTTTACTTTTATTATACAATGTTATCCGTGCCTCTGCCTAAACAATCTTTGTTTGGGAAGATGAGTACTGGTCGTTCGTAATGCTCCATGCGAAATTTGGACAGAATCGCATGTATTATGTGGCTTTTAGAGCTGAAAGTTCTGAGCAAGGACTTTTGCAAGGGGGCTATACGAAAACATAAACTTATATGTGACAGCGTATAGAGAAAGGGACCTAAGGGTAAAAAAAAATTCACTTTTTTTTGATGTGGACACCATCTGAGCATCGAATGAGACCGATCCCATGCCCCAAAAGTGTTCCCTCCCAGAGATATGCGCGTTTTATGAAAGTGATGGTACACCAAAGATACACGTATTTTAATCTTTAAAATGACTCTCCTGAACAAAACTGGTGTTTACCCTTAGGTCCCTTTCTATTTTGCGCGTCACATATAATAACTTTATAAAACATGTTATGAAAAATGTCGTCTCAGTTTTAAATACATAATCCAAATTTCGTCTTTTAGTCAATTGTCATAATGACACCGTGGAAAAGCTTGAGCTTGAGTATACCCTTTATCCCCTAAGCCTACAACCGGACTAAAATTGGTAAGAAATAAAGAAAGCATACCGTCCTGCATCAAAAAAGATCCAAAAAAGTCGTTTCGGTGCAGATATGGTCAATCGGTTATTGTAAGACAGTCAAGTTTGCTAATTTTTCCGTAGGATTTGGACCTGCATCCGTTCGAGATTGTGCTAAAGATAATATTGAAGACGGACGACCATACACGAATATAAAATATGATACAAAAATATGTTTGCAAGCAAACATTTAAATGTTTGGCACATGCTACAAACTTGTCAATGTTGGTACACCAACATATGAGTGTTTAAGAACATTGCCACAAGCATACTAATGTTTCGTTTGGTTTTTAGCCTTGGGTCCCTTTCTATTTTGCCCGTCACATATGGTCCATTTCACCACAACTAGTTACTTGTTTTTCATAACGTACCATGCAAAAAAAGACCACCCTGGGTTGGGTATACTTGTAAGTTTTCCTTCTGTGGGATCTATTCAAAACCCCATACAGATATGGTCCAATTTTACACAAGTATTGTGTTGATTGCTGGTAACGAAATTTCACCGGAATCTGGAATCTGGCCTAATATTAGGCTTTAGGAGATTTAGGTGCTAAAAACGGAAAGGACCTTTGTATGGTGGCTATACGAAATGATGGACCTGAATTGTCCAGCTTCACAAAAGTTATTAATCGCTTAAACGTACCAAGCTCAATTATAGCGTGATTGGGTTCACTTTGTTGCACCTAGGCTGCAGGGTTCGAAATCATATCAAAATAATTAAATATTATATAATATATATTATATTTATTTAATCAAATTTCGCTACAGATGGGAGTTGTTAGCTCTGTGCGTCATTTAGTCGAAGTTGAATGTTGTTAGCTCTGTGCGTCATTTAGTCGAAGTTGAATGCAGGCTTTTAGAGCTGTAAGTTTTTAAATCAGGATTACGAATCCCAAAACATGGACCAATGTCAATAGGGTACGTCCCAAATTTATGTTGTATTTGAGTTAAATATTTTTTTATTTTTAACTAAACATTTGGTAACGTAAATTAAAGTAACGTCACGCCAGACACTGATAAAAAAGAAAAAATTCTTTTATACTTTGTAAGTTTAAGAATAAACTAAGATTCCTTTAAATCATACTAAAAATAGATTGCTAAGCTCGCATAGTTTGACAATTTTGTAATCTAAGAAAAAACCCACTTTCGTTTTGAATCACGACGCCAGCCCATATTTTTACTTATGTTTTTAAATTGTTGTAGGCAACAGCTCCAATTTTTTTAATGAATACTTATATACCTAATTCCTTCTCTAATATTAAAGCCTTTGCAAAATATCAATTTTTTTTTTATTTTATTTTTTAAAGTTTTTTTCGTACGAACGTTACCTTACGCTAGTTTGGAAATGGACATATTTATTTAAACAATTTTCAAAAAAACGTGATAAAGAAATTCATATAACCAGCGGCCAAAATTGTAAGTAGTTTATTGCATTTTCTCTCAATAAAGGCAGTGACCATTACTTTTGGACGATATTATAAGCCTGTTTCTTGATGTTTAACGAAAACATAAGCGAATGAATAATATTCACTCGAATTCCAGAAACCTTGGTTTTGATTATATCGAACGTTTTCGTTCGTCTGCACTTGCCATAGTCAAATTGTGTGTTTAAATTTGAAATTACCATTCGCAGTGTTCGAAAAAGAGAAACCGAATTTTGTATAAAGAAGTTAACGCGTTCTTTTACTTTTATTTCGACTTGTCTGTCAAGTCATCGTTCGAGTAAAATTAAGTTAGTGAAACACAAATCGGAGTTTCTTCGCTTACGAAGCAAACGAATGCTTTTTTGGCATTCGCACACAGGCTATAAGTGCCGCTGTCATCGTTGAAGATCACTTAATACGAGTACTTAGTGAACAATTTTTAATTAAACTGGCAAAAACTGTTATTAACTCTTGCCTCGGATGATGGTTTTTATGAGTGTCTTCATATTATCTTCCGAACATTTTCGGACACCCTGTATTTAGACGCCTTGGTCTGTATACGCTACATTCTTCCACTGAGAATCAAAATACTTATGCTACGTGTATACATATATTACAGAGCTTGTCTCGTTGCGGGAACATAATGCCGCAGCATCAAAGGCATTGAGCGAAATTTGTGGATACCACGGCATTAGAACCATGTGGAAGAAAGCCTAGCAAATCATAGTGTTACATACCCTAAAATAAAGATACAACAACAAGCTGGTTCTATGCTTATATACTGAAGCAATCAAAGCTATTTGCAACCAAGCAAGGAACCATGCACTTCTAATTCGCAGATTAAATTAACATTAATATTTTTTGTAGTAGCATATATTACTTATACAACTCTTATTGTCTTCATTTAATAGTTTTTGAAATGCTCTGATTATGGTCTTTGTGAATTTTCTTCCCAGTAAGTGTGTCAACATTTTTTTTCCTGTTTTCTTTAAATTGGGAACATCTACTTTAGTTTTTGATTATCATGTCATGAATTTGCATAAATGTACAACATTTTTTAATTCTTATATACATATTCTATATACATATATATTTTTTCCTACTACTATTATTGAGTAACTCTTTAACTTGAATTTTTGTTAAACTGGAATTTTTGTTAAACTTGAATTTTTTTTAATACTTTAAAATGTTTCTTTATATTAATTCTATCTAAGCTGTAGTTTACTGTAATTAGCTTTATCGGCCGAAAGGCTTCTTAATTACGGAAAATGTAAATAAATTAAATTAAAGTAGGGACATAAATACTGTTACACACGTTATATGCTGTACGTAAAATAAAAAGTGACCAAATGTTTTTTAATATATTTATTGATGTATATTGTATCCAAAAGTAATCTACTTATTCGAAATGTCGACCTTTTGCCTTTACACACGCCTTAAGTCGCACTGGCCAATCGTCAATAGCTGCACGAACCTCGTCCATTGGAAAATTGGCCGCAGCTCGAACCAAAGCATTCTTAAGAGATCCAATGTTGGGGTATCTTTTGTGACGAACCTTGTCCTTAAAACCGTCCACAATTTGCAATCCAATGGGTTCAAATCTGGGCTGCCTAAGGGCCATTCTTCAGAGGAAATGAACGCTGGCAAATTGTTTCGAAGACAGGCCTGGGACATTTTAGCCTTATGGGCCAGAGCAGAATCCTGCTGGAAAGTCCATGGCTGGTTTTGGAACAGGGAATTGTTAAGAGGCTTCACAACAGCTTCCAAAAGGGTTTCTTGGTAAGCTTCGGCCGATGTTTTGACTCCTGGTTCGCAGAAATGCAGGTCAGTGACCCCATCGTAAGAGACACGGTTCTCATTATCTGACCACTCCATGTTGAAAGTTGAAACAATTTTCAAATCCCGTTGCAGACTAACTCTATTGCAGACTTTTCAAATCCCGTTGCAGACTAACGCTATTGAGGTTAGCTTTCAAAACCCATATGACATTAACGGGGTATGTTCAGTTCTACTATTGAAATGGGTGTGTTCAATGTTGTAACTGTATTTATGTGCCTACTAAGTATACTATGGTATTTTTCGTTTGTCCTGCGCAATTGAAGATATTTCTTTTATTGTGTTTGTTTTCTTTTTTCTGGTTTAAAAGTTTGTTTCGAATTGTTTTTGAAGTTGTGTTCATTGCAGTTGTTTTTAAAATAACAACTTGTTTTCTTTAAAGTATGCAACATTGCAATATTTTTAAATGTGATTTATGAGACTATTTTCATGTTTACTTAAGTTCCTGACCAATGCGACTTCTTCTGAAGTTTGGGTTGCAGTAACTTTTTAAGGCAGTAGGTGCATGAGAGTATGATAGTGGTCAAAGACACAAATAAGTCGAGACTTTGGAGGTTTTTGTGTTTAAATAAATTGAAAAATATTGTTTTACTGAAAAATAATCTTTTTTTTCCCAAATGTACGTTTGTTATTTTTATTGATTTATTCGAAAAAGCAAACAGTCCCATTATTTATGGAACAAAATTTCTTTCACGTTTGCTGCCTTGTCTTAACTTGCAATTTTCTAAGACACTAGTGATGGGTTTTGGCTCTATTTTACTTATGGCTTGCTCTATATTCGCCTTAAGAGACTGAATCGTTAATGGATTGTTAGCATAAGATTGATCATTTTGGGGAACCTCCCAAATGAAATATCTAACGGAATCAAATAGCAGGGGTCATTGCAGATTTTCAATTGTCATCGGATGATCAAGTTTCAAAGAAAAACATCTTTAGTGATGAGGCAAATTTTCACAACAGTGAATTCGTTAATAAGCTGAATTGCCGCATTTGGGCGAATGATAATCCAACAGTGATTGTCAAAAAAACAATGCACCCACAAAAGTGACTGTTTGGAGCGATTTATGGGCTGGGTGCATCATCAGGCCGTATTTTTTCCAAAATGAGGCCGGTCATGCAGTTACTGTTAATGGTGTTCGCTATCGTGAGATGCTATCGAACATTTTATGGCCCGAATTGGAAGATATGGATGTGGACGATATGTGGTTTCATCAGGACGGTGCCACTTGCCACACAGCTAACGAAACAATGGCTCTTTTGCGCGACAAATTCTATCGGCCCTTAAAATGTAATCACCCTTTAGTAACCAAACTCTGTTGAGCTCTTTGCTGCAACATATGTGACTATACAACAGTATTTCGAACTACCTCGGGGGGTGAAAAAAGTCTTTGGGAAATTAAATAATGTCCAAAAGGACGGCCCTGGTAGTTTCCGGTTATTTAACTTCATCGCTATACCGCATAAAATAAGTTAGCAACTAGTAAATATTACCTCTCAATTTAGACACGAAAAAGTCATTAATCATGGCTCTTTAGCGGTTCCCATTGACTGTAACATTATGGCTGGCTTCATTTTTGAAGAAATATGGACCAATGATTCGCCCTTCCCATAAAACACACCAATTAGTGACTTTTGGAGGATGTAAGCGCGTCTCAACAATGGCTTGTGGATTTTCATTAATCCAAAAGCGATAATTTTGGTTATGTACGTACCCATTCAACCAGAAGTGAACTTCGTCGCTAAAGAAAATTTTCTTGTAAACATCAGGATTGTTTCGGAGTAAGTCTATTCATTACGAAATGGCAAACCACACTGAGCATACCCGTAGATCAAGTGACAGCCGTCAAAAAGATTGAAAACCACTCATCTATAAAACACCCTTTATAACAACAATCAATACTTTTACGAATTCAGTTCTTATAATCATCCTTTTTAATAAGGGTTACTGATACTTTGCCTCTTCAACCAATACTGTCAGTCCCACTGCCAAAAATTGCAGTGTATTCAATCAGCATTCGGTCGTAGTGAAAGTTGGCAAAACATTCAGTTGTAGCAACAAATATATTCGCTGTGTGTAGTTTTACATCGGATATAAATATAGATCTATTTTAAAGATTTGAGATTCGGATCGGGCTCATTTACCAGTGGAAGGTATATAATCTTTGGCCGGCTTAGTTGGTTTTGTCCTCTTGTTTTTACTAAGAATATTGTAAATAATTCACCATATCTCACAGTTAAGGCATTGCAGGTGCACTTATTTTGGACATATTAAATTGTCCATCATCTCGCTCACTTACGCTATTTGAATTACATATTCACATTTCGTAAATGAGATATCTAGGCGATGTACTCGTATATATATACAGTCGGTTGTTTTCCGGACATCTAGGTTAAACATCTCAATATATGTATTCACTCATACATTATGACAAATTGCATATAAAAACACATACTTATGTACGCCATGCAAACCTGTACAAACACCAGGAAACGGAAACGAAAAGTTGCTTTTGTTATGCATACTTTGATGTTGTCGTAGTACTCGTAGTCGCTGTGATTATTTGCTGTAGTAAATTACCCTCCATGGAAAATGTAATTTGGAATATTGCGATCAAATTTATGGTACTTTGACATTTTTATTATCCATGTCAAACCATGTGACACATGGACACGGTGCAATCAAAGAAAAAATGTGTAACTTATTACTGCATTTTATATAATTTGGATACGTTAGATTTGATTAAAAATGTCATGATGTGGATAATCTGAAAACTTAGAAAAGAAGCAAACCATATTACTAATTAAATAAACTACAAAGATGGCATAAGAGAAGGTTCGATTTATGCGGTATGTGATAAAAATCGATCAAAATCTCTTTGCTCTCGATTTGAGATTTCAAACAATTTTGTTTTTGAGATTTCAAACGATTTTTTTGCAAATGGCACGAAACCCCAAAAAAAATTTTCACTTCCATATTGATAAATTTCATAAGAACCGAAATCAATCAATTAAAATTAAATATAAATCAATATCGATCGGTTGCCATCAAATACCGAAATTTCTTCTTTTTAAAAACGAAAAAATTACATTTTATTAAAATCGACTCTATTTCACTAAAAAAATTCGGTCATACATGGCTTTTTAGTGTGATAATTACGAACACTAACTGCCACACTACAACCTACAACGACATCAACATTTCTCTCAGTGTACATTGCCTGCCATACTTATTATTGTAGATGCATCTACTGAAAAATGACGTGAATGTAATTTATTCCTAAATAGTGTCTTACATCAATGGGGAGGTTACAAGAGAAACTAAAGCAAATGTGAAGAAAATGTAAATGGGATTCATATCAGTTTAATTTATATGTATATTTATAATAATTAAGGACAAAGGGTTGAAACGGCTCACATAGACACAGACGATTTTGAAATAGAGATCAAACCTGAACGTTTCAATATAAGATACGATTTGGGTTTTAGTTGAATGTCCGATAGCAACATTTGCCTCCGGTGTGATTAAGTCATCACGTGGGTTTCAAGCAATCACATTTAATCATTTTTTTACAAAGACCGACAGCGCAACAATGTTTCCTAGTTATTCCGCAGCACCTCACCGAAGATCTGCCATTTTCGGAATGGTTCTCTAACTTCCAGGTTCCAGTTGAGTTTACTATCCAACACCAGTCCAAGATATTGGCGCTATAATGAAATTGTTACCCATTCAATGGTGGCATTAACAAATTGAGGGATCTTGTATGGCCTTCTGAATAGCACCAGTTCCTTTTAAGCTGGATTAACACCTATCCCACAGCTCCTTGTGGTGTTCTCCGAACTGCCTACTTGAATATTAGATTAGAATGCGCCTACATTTTAGGAGTTTTTTACTTAAGAATTGAAAGCATAACTTATTCCATACTGCCCTATTGCGCTAATGAGTGATTTTGAAATTGTTAAAAACTCTCTCTTTATCCAAGAAAACTATCAGTTTGTATTCTTGGTAATGAAGTGACCTTTCTATACTAACAACCAACGAGAGCAGCAGAGTACCGGTAGACTTGATCTTCGTATAGGCATGCTGGGTCTTCGACTGAGTACCCGGTCTGAGGGAGGATCTGATGTATACATCGATGATTCTTTCTAAAGTTTTAGGCAGAAATAATGAAAGACAGATTGGTCCGTAATCCTTCGCCTTAGTATGAAATGCCTTCCCTCCTTTTGCGATAAAGACAATATTATATGCAGTCCACCGCGATAAGACATAAGATAGTAGCAAACAGGCTGTAAAGATGCTTAAGAGCCATGTCATTAGCGTACGATGTTATCCTGTAAGTCTGTTGGAATAATGCCACCAAGGGCCGAAGATTTTAAGAGATCTAGGAATATAATCAGTGTTGCCAACAACCGATAAGCAAAAACTGCTAGATTGAAATAAAAATGGCTAGAAAACAGCTAGATTATCAAAATTTAGAAAAATGGTTTAGAGCTAATTTTACTCTATTTTTTTATTTAAATAAAAAGAGACATGAAATCTCAGAATTTGATTGAAATTTTTTATTTAAGTTTGTTTTAAATTTCAGCATATTATCGCTGATATTAATTATACTGCATTCATTCATATAAATATTTTACAATTTGACCGGTCATTAAAGGTGGTTAAAATCATTATAGTACATGCGTATATTTCTCGATATTCCGTAAAATAACATACGGGGGGAACTTCTTTAAAGCAGTCAGCTATATACGAGTACAACCTGACTTTATCACTACATAAGCCCATATTTTTGTTCCAATTTAATCTTAAAAACATTAATTTTATTTCGATATCACAATATTAAACGAAAGCTTTGCACGAGTTGAAAGTCAAAATTCGAGTTGCATAATACATACCCACAAATCCAAAAGTCGGAATTAAATTCAGATTTTGAAATCTGGTTTACCATATTTGCCGGAAGCCTACGAATGTCGTAAGAGCCCTGTGATATCCCAATAGGGAACGAAATATTAGTGTTATATCCAAAATGCGAGTTACATAATACCAAAAAAAAATCCGAAAATCGGGAATAAATTCAGATGTAGGCAATGGCATGTAATCACGCAGAAAAAAATTATGATTGGGGTGACAATATTCGAATAGGATCATACTATTGTTGTGTATATGGTTGTGGCACAACAATATTATGATTCTCACACCAATAGTATGATTCACACTCAACCATACTATTATCTCCACAACCATATTATGATCCTCAAAACCATAAAATGTTTCTCAAACAAAGATAGTATGATCCTCACAACCATAGTATGATTCACACGCAACCATACTATGATTCACATGCAACCATACTATGATCCCCACAATCATTGTATGATTCACACTCAACCATGCTATGATCTCCAAAATTATTTCTTAGGATTGGGTAATGTTGTTATTCAAAAATAGAGATTTTTATCAAGCAAGTTATTTTAAATTGCATTACAATTACTTTATAGCCAGTTTTAAGGTCATTTTTTATGAATATTTTATTCAAGAAACAAAAATACTTAGCAGGGACATAAATACTGTTACAACATTGAACACACACACATTTCACTAGTAGAACTGAACATACCCCGTTAATGACATATGGGTTTTGAAAGCTAACCTCAATAACGTCAGTCTGAAACGGGATTTTAAAATTGTTTCAACTTTCATCATGGAGTGGTCAGATAATGAGAACCGTATCCCTGTAAAAGCGCTTTTCAAGTGTGAAATGAAAACAAGCATTATTTTCAAAACGCTCCGGCCACTAGGGATTAGCCGCATGTTCGTCTACCGATTCATAAAACTGTTTGAGGAGACTGGAGATGTAAAAGACCGCCACCGGTCGGGCCGCCCACGCTCTGTTCGAACACCGCATGTCATCAAAGCCGTTAAATCAAGAATTCACAGAAATCCGCTCCGAAAACAGAAAATGATGGCCCGTGAGATGAATATCACGCAAAAGTCCATGAGTCAAATCATTAAAAAAGACTTGGGACTTTCAGACGACGTACCGGCCATTTATTGACTGCAGTTAAAAAAAAAGGATCGAAAAATGCAAACGTCTTTTGGTGAAGCACAGAAAATTTTGTTCACCGATGAAAAAATGTTTACCTTTCAGAAAAAATTTAGCAAGCAAAATGATAGAGTGTATGCGCGGTCATCTAAGGTAGCATCTAAACTGCTCCCAAGGGTGTAAAAGGGTCATCACCCAGCTTCAGTTTGGTGGGGTGCGGTGTCTCTTACGATGGGGACACTGACCTGCTTTTCTGCGACCAAGGAGTCAAAACATCGGCCAAAGTTTACCAAGAAACCGTTTGGAAACTGTTGTGAAGCCTCTTAACAATTCCCTGTTCGAAAACTAGCCATAGACTTTCCAGCAGGATTCTGTGCCTGCCCATACGGCTAAAACGTCCCAGGCCTGGCTTCGAAACAATTTGCCAGCGTTCATTCCCTCTGAAGAATGTCCAGATTTGAACCCATTGAGTTACAAATTGTGGACGGTTTTAGAGGACAGGGTTTGTCAGAAAAGATACCCCAACATTGTATCTCTTAAGACTGCTTCGGTTCGAGCTGTGGCCTATTTCCAATGGACGAGGTTCGTGCAGCTATTGACGATTGGTCAGTGCGACTTAAGGCGTGTGTAAAGGCAAAAGGCGGACATTTCGAATAAGTAGATTCTTGTTGGATACAATATACATCAATAAATATATTAAAAAATACTTGGTCCAAAAACATTCAGTACTTTTTATTTTACAGCAAAAACGTGTGTAACAGTATTTATGTCCCTACCAAGTATAAACAGTAGGTATCGGGTCCACCTTAAATATTGTGGAATTTACACAGATAGGCGCTGTACAAGGCTTTACAAATTTCGAAAATCAATAATATATGTGACAGCGCATAGAGAAAGGGACCTAAGGGTAAATCAATTTTCACGTTTTTTTTGATTTGGACAACATCTGAGCATCGAATGATGCGTTTCATGAAAGTGATGGTACACCAAAGATACACGTATTTAAATCTTTAAAATGGCTCTCCTGAACAAAACTGGTTTTTACCCTTAGGTCCCATTCTATTTTGCGCGTCACATATACTTTTGTATATAATATTGTAAAACCGCACCCTGTTATGATGAGTTTAGAAAAGGGCATTTCCATACCGCATTCCTTTGAGTCATTTTGCGTATACATCCTAATATACGTGCACTTTTACTCTATTGGAATATACTCGTATTTTTACGACTATCGCAGGCATTTTCATAAAAGTTTAAAACTTCCCTATGTTGCATTAGTTGGTGAAAATTTGCAAAATCCTTGAAACACCTGCAGGTCTGTAACCCCAAGTTTTGTTTGGCCAAAAAAAAACGAGCCACCCACATGTGGCAGGCATTCCAAAGTTAAATATATTTTAAATGAAATTTGTACATGATGATGAATGGGCAAATTTAAATAATGAAACATTTGTTAAAATTCTTTGCCTAGTTAAGAATTTGTTAAAGGGTACGAGAAAAAAGTGCAACAACCAGAATATCTCGAAAACAAGTAGCTATTGTTTGATTTTAACAATGCCAGAAATATTTCGAAAAAGGTTATTATGGTTTGGTGGCAGTTTAAATATTTGTTATAAGCTGCTAAAATTCGGTAGCTATTCGTTGTTGGTAAATTTAAATTTGATTGCACAAAAACATTGACAAAAAATATGTACACTTTTTTCTTTGGCTGTATATCTTGACATAAGTGGGTATACTACTTAGCTGGCTGTCATTCCATGTCCGGGCCAAAGAATAAATCGATCGAAGAATAATATTAGATATGTACAAAACGCGAGATGGAATTGACAATGGGCTATGCTGCCGTGGTGAGAAAGTTAGCATGCACGACTATTATACGAGAAACATCTAAACAAATTTTAGCGGAGAGTTTATATTCTTTATGCCATGTAAAAGCTTCTCTTAAATTGCATTGCAGTTCGCAGCTGTAGGTCCCGGCCAGTAAATAATGTTTAGGTGGTTAGAAGGTGGGTAGATGGAAAACATCGGTATATCGAATCAGCTCGTGACGATAACTTTTTTAATTTCTGTGTTTCAGAGAACCCACACGAGACTATTGAGAAGCCAATGCATCCACAACGAGTCACTGATTGGAGCGGATTTTGGACTGACGGCATCATAGGCCATTTTTCTTCGAATATAAGAAAGGATGCCTCGTAACCGTTAACGGCGACCGTTACCGCGCCATGCTCAACGAAGTTTTGTTTCCAAAAATTCAAGAGAATGACATGGACGAAAATTTTGTTAAACAAGACGGGCCACATGTCACACGGCCAACGCAAATATCTATATTTTAGGCACTTTTTTTGAAAATCAAATAATCAGCCGAAATTTTCATGTCAATTGACCGCCTCGGAGCTGTGATTGGAGCCATATGGATTATTTTCTGTGGGGAGCCATTCAGGATAAATGTTATGCAAAGCATTTAGAGACAATTAAAGCGTTGAACATGAAATCGAAGTTGTCATTAAAGAGATGCGACCCGAAACATCGAAAATGTACTGAGAAAATGGGTTGCGTGGATGAGGTATTGTCGAGTCAGTTGTGGTAGTCGTATGAATGATATTGTGTTCCAATATTTAATGACAAAGTTCAAGCTTTCCAAAAAATCAGAAATTTGCAAAAAAAAAAATATCAGTACTTTTTTTACAGACGGTTTAAATTTTAAATGTTAAAACGCCCAGCTGTTATATAAATTGTATAATTTTTAGAAGAGTTCCTCAAATGATATAATATCCAAAATTAAAAATGTTTCTTAATTCGCAGAGTCTATCGAAGTATAGCTCTAATTCTCCTCTAAAATAAGTTCGAACAAAAGTGTTTTACTGTAATATACTCGTAAGTGTTAAGTTTTCTGTGATTTTTCATTCTATTTATTTAATTTTATTATTTTATTGGCTAGTGATGTCAAATTTTTTTTTGACCAATTCACACTCAAAATAGGAAATAAATGAAGTAATAAATAGTAATTCAGCGACAGGATTTTTTACACGCAGGAAAAAATCAGTTGGAAATCGGTTGGAACAACAACAATTCTTTTGCAAAGAAAGAATTTCCGTTGTCATCGCCGAATGCTTTTAATCGTAATGAATATCAGTTCAAAATACTAATTGTTGATAAATATGATCGTACTGCTGTGCACATAACCAAAAGATGGGTCATACTAATAAAATGCGGAAAAATATTTTGTTGTTACTGGTTACTAGTGATTGTGATAACCAATTGTTTTGTAGTACACTATTTGCCGTTACCAATTATTGGCGATAAACAATTCTAAAAACGGGCTGTTTGTTGATAATTTTTTGTTATGGTTCAAATGTAGTCTCGTTTAAAAAAATATTCAAAAATGTAGGGGTTCATGAAGTGCGTATAGTCGAGAACTTATATGTATTTCCAAAAAGGATAGGTATCCTTTTTGGAAATACATATTAGTTCTCGACTAAAATTCATAATATTGCAGTTAATTACAACTTTTTATTTTATTTTTAAGTTTATTTAATATGGCAGATATTTATGAAGGAAAACAAGATGGTATATTTTTCTGCCTAATGTTTAATAAGACGAATACTGATTAGTTTCTTACAAATAATAAAACGTAATTGTTCAACAAAATTGTGTAAACTTTATATAATATACTTCACGCCAAAATTTAAATTCGGAAAAAATCTTTCTACATTTTTTCCACTCTTTTATCGTCAAAATAACAGCACCGTCTCTATTTTTTAAAACGTTTAATTTTTTAGAGTATTGTGATAAAAAGATATAAGGTCCGGTAAAATATTGAAGAGGTTCCGATAATTTGCCACAACAATCGGCTTTACTGAAGACAACTTGATAGATCATGCAACGATTGCAATGATTCAGTTCGCAAAAAATACGGCTGTGGCAATGAAGCTGTCCTATTTTTGTAACACAGATCTCCCGAAGAAGACGGCAAACAATGAAACGTTAAGAAAATATGAAATACATTAGTTTTATTTAACTTATGAAGGAAAACTTACCAATTAGCTTAGCCAAAAAAGACCGAATTGCTCAAAGAAGAAGAACTAGATAATTGAAGAATATAATTGCGCAGGTGTCAATACCACATAGGATCCAAAAAATTGGTTGAGTTTACAAATGTTTGTTTGGCGATTGGGGAATTTTTGGTCAAAATTAGAAACTTACATAAAAATTCGTCAATTTTCTAATGAGTAAGTATTACTCATTAGAAAGTCGTTAATGAGTAAGTATTAGGCTAACCTAGATTTTTTCTGGTCAGCGTCTAAGATATTGCAAAGTACATTCTCCTTATAAGGGATATAACGAATGTGGTTTTAGCGAAAGCGAATATTGAAAAAAAATTTCCGAATCATAAAAATAAACATTTTTGCGTAGGAGGTAATGTTTTGCAAAAAAAAATACCAAAAACAAACGAAAATTTAGTTTTTTTTTGCTTTTGAAAAAAGACCTTAAGCAGGACTAACTAAATTATATGAGAAATATTTATACTGTGTGTCTTTTAAAATCAAAGCACTCATTGCAGTTGTGCTTTTAAACATAAGCGCATATATGCACAAGAACTAAAAAGAAATAGAGATTTTAATTTTTAAACCTTCCGTAAATTTTTCTCAAATAAATAAATGTATGAAGAAAAAAAAATTCTAAAAAACTAGTTTTTTTTAATTCATAAAAAAATGGTAAAAAGTGTCCTATTACTTCAAGTAAAGTAACATAACCTATGAACAAAATGAGACATTGATCATGAAAATCGATTTACAAGAACACCAATTCAGCGTCCACACACATTTCTGAGCTATCATAAAAATCAAATAACCTTTTGTTTATTACTTTTTTTTTTAAATATTGAGAATCAATAAAAAAGTCATCAATGTTTTTTTTACATAATTGTGCATAATCAATTTTCATGACCTATGTCTCATTTTGTTCATAGGTTATGTGACTTTACGTGAAAGTATTTTGTTGAAAGGTTATGTGACTTTACGTGAAAGTAAAAGGACTTGACACTTTTTTATTTTTACTGCGAAACTGTTGCTTATGTAGCGAAACGTTGTATGAACAGATTAAAGGAATTGTTCTCGAGTTATGACAAACAAAAGAGTCTAAAACGTGACAAATTCCCCTATACGATACTTCCTATCTTCAAATTAATTATTAAATTATAATTTGATGTACCTTGACCAAACGAATGATGCAGAAGTTCTTCTTTTTGGGCTACTTTCACAAACAATTATCAGAACTGAGTCCCGAATCAATCACCTGAAAAAAGTTGTACTGTGTTATTTAGCCTTCATCTAGGATTCCGGTACAATATGAAAATTATGTCAAGTGCATTTCCAGGATCACGATCAGTTCAAAGTTAAAATAAAGTATTAAATTACAAACAAATATTAAGGCCTTTGTAAAGGCAAACTGCATTTTAGT
The DNA here is from genome assembly GCA_963513945.1 of Hydrotaea diabolus. NCBI lineage: Eukaryota > Metazoa > Arthropoda > Insecta > Diptera > Muscidae > Hydrotaea > Hydrotaea diabolus. The sequence goes on from OY740719.1 coordinate 112,548,833, forward strand.
AGCAATATTTTTGAGTGCAAAATGCAAATTGTATTACTTCAAAGTTTCCAAATTATTTAAGATAAACTTGAGATCGCGAAAGGGACAAAAAAGAAATGGAAGTCTTTTTTGCCAGTATGTGGAAATATTAAAATATTTGCGAAGTTTGTCGCATTATTTCGCATAAAATTTAACAATATAATGGACTAATTAAATTAAAATTTCTTGATTCAGCTATTATTTTCAATGGCTGCAATTGATAGTTTTAAAAAACTTGTTATTTTCACGAACGGGACGTAAATTCTAGAAAGATTTGTTATTACTAAAAAAGGAACAACTTCCTTAACTCCAATTTTTTGATTTATTTTTGGCGCAGAAGATGTTATCCAGATACAAAATTCACCGAAGTCTGTATTTCGTATGTGACGGACCTACCAAGCTTGAATGTTTTATCTGTCGCTGGAAAGCTTATGAATATTCTTGATACAGCTATTATTTTCCATGGCTGCAATTGATAGTTTTAAAAAACTTGTTATTTTCACGAACGGGGCGTATAATTTATTACTAAAAAAGGAACAACTGCCCTAACTCGATTTTTTTGATTTATTTTTGGCGCAGAAAATGTTATACAAAATTCCCCGAAGTCTGAATTTCGTATGTGACGGACCTACCAAGACTGAATGTTTTATCTGTCGCTGGAAAGCTTATGAATATTCTGTGCAAGAGTGCCGAAAATAGCTGACAAAATCAGTAATAATTGCTATAACAATATGTATTTTGTATTTAAATCTTTTAGCTCTGGTTTAAGATATTGCACACTATATTAACCCTTAAGACCCCTGAGATAATTTACTTATACTTAATGATTTTAATTCAAGCCTATGGTACTTTCTAAGCTGAAGTTGTACCAAAAAAAGTACAATTGTATGCTGCATCCCTGCGTTGGTTTTTTTCATTACTTCGTTTCTCTTCGTTTCACATCGATAATTTCTGTCTCTATTTTTTAAGTTTTTTTTCATCCTCTCTGAATAGACAAGTTGAGCTGTTTAACCATACATACATACATACGAGTCCATACACATAAGTTAACCAAATTCACACTAGGCAAGGGGAATGCAAAGGGAATTATTTTTCTTTTCATTCCCCTTACAACTCTTTCCAACAAACTGAGAGTTGCAGCAAGTAAAGTTGACTAGTGGGAATGGGGACTTTCATATATAAATACATACCACACAGTTTCGTATTTAGATAAACGAATAATAAACTAAATAGACAAATTCACTTACCTTTTACTCCGTTTAATATTCACAATTAGAAAACTCTATTTGCCATAAACTCAGTTAAACATTTATGTTGTTATTGTCTTTGTTGTGAGCAGAGCGCGCACTGTTCTCTCACACACGCCACAAATCCACACACGCACACGAAAAAACGTAAAAAAACGAGCAGCAGCCGTCCACACATCATACGATTATTTGTCGACACTTTGTCAACAAACTATTTTAACCCGTTATTACACATCAACACTTTATTCAATTGTACAAATTTGCTTTCATATTTATTTATTAGCATTTCATTGATTTTAATATAATTTCTCACTATTTAACTCCACCTTGCACGTCTACACTGATTAAGAACGAGGAAACAACTAAATGATGTTGCATTTTTCTAGTTGGCAGAAGACGAAATCCGAAGAAGAATGGGAGTGAGAAATTTCTATGTGCGGGGGAGTGAGAAGGATGCGGAACATTTGGGGCTAATGTTACCATATCGATCGATTGGAGTGAAGTTCGGTGATTTTGATAAGCCGTGATGACAATTTAGTGCTTTTAGCACTGAGTTTTGAGTCATAAAAACGCAAAAAGAACTAGACAAGCGATTTTTTAGTTCTACCTTGGCAATTATATTTTTTGTTTGGTAACTCATCAGTTAGTAGCATAAAATATTAAAAAATAATAAACTTAGTCTTCGATTAAATATAAATGTGTTCGTTCAGTGCTTCTTACAACATATGTACATACATAATACAAGTTTCACTGGCAAGGGAACGAAATGGCAGCGGTTTGAAAATGTTCGTGTTGGTGGTCGGAGGGTACTGGATAAAATTTGCTAAGTTCTGAACCAGAGGTCGGATTTTTTTATTTTTTTTAAATTTCCTAAACGAAGCCCAGGGGTCCTACCGTTCCAAAGTTATGACTTTTTGACTGAAATGCAATTTTTAGTAGCGAGATAACAACGCACTTTTATTTGTTTTTGTAAATTAACAAAAAAAAATTAGCATTTCAGTCAAATAGTCCTTATTTTGGAACGGTAGGACCTCTAGGCTTTGTTTAGGGTAATTTTGTTAAGAAAAAAATCCTGCCATTTTCGGGCATGGTCGTTGATGGACAGGTTTTCATGAAATGAGCCAAGGAATACGCTGGTGAAATTTGTCTAGCCGTGAATGAATCACCTTGTATATGTTCGGGACAACATGCTAGCATATTGTAATATCATAATAACATTACCAATAATAAATACAATTTTTTAGTTGCTAGTATTCTTCTAGTAATTAGACGAATCGAAAGCAGAACGCGTATAGAAAAAACCCCTTAGTAAGTATTAATGAAAGTGTGTCACTAACTAAAATTTAACTTGAATTAACTTGTCAAGGCGACTAAAACACATCGATGTCTTTTAAAAAAGAGTTGTGTTTTGACTTTTGGAGCGGCAGATATTTAAAACAAGGTGCTATATACTTCCGAACTGATTTTCTTTACCTTCAGTAGCATTTCTTCGCAAAACAAAATAAATTTTAATGTCGGAAGTCGACAGACATTCTGAAAAATATACTTTATACACAGAGAATCAAGTATTTAAAAATATGTTTGCATGCCAACATATTCTGCATGCGCCAAACACATATGTGACGCGCAAAATAGAAAGGGACCTAAGGTTAAAAACCAGTTTTGTTCAGGAGAGCCATTTTAAAGATTAGGTCCCTTTCTATTTGCGCTTAGAATCGTCGACTTCACTTTCAGAAAACGCGCATATCTCTGGAAGGGAACACTTTTGGGGCATGGGCTCGGTCTCATTCGATGCTCAGATGTTGTCCACATCAAAAAAGGGGGAAAAAATGAAAATTGATTTTTTTACCCTTAGGTCCCTTTCTCTATGCTCTGTCACATATCGATGCCTTACTTCCTCAACCTCGTATCTTAAAAAATACAACTTTTCAGGAGAGAGAAAAAACGGTTATCTTTTTATTCTTCGGTGTTTGGGTAGAAGTTCAAATGCAATTATTAAGGAATTGATTACTTCTATGTATACCAGTAGTAATAATATACTAATCTTGTATAGTTTAAGCATGAAACGCATTTATTGAGATACGAGTTTGCTGCATTAACAGTAATTTTAATTCTTGTTACTTGTTGAATGAGTTACGAGTTTGTTGCACTCATAGCTATAGAAATAAATAACGCCCTTATACAAAAATTATTCAACGAAAATAATATTTAATATAGAATGAATGTTTTATTTGCAAGAAAGGAAAAAAAGAACTCATATTCAATTAATTCACAGAATTAAGAATATCATTGGTGTGGCAAATTATCATAAAATGAATGATAGTCGGCTGGAATCATACGTTTTAAATCTTGCAAGTCGTCATATTTCCTTTGTGAAATAGGTAGTTGTTGATTGTAGAGACCCGGTAGTAAAATGCTATCATTGTGCTGCACTTGTGGTCTCAATTTACGATGAGGTAATAGTTGCCACTCTTCATCAAAACATAATTTGTAGTGAACTCCGTCATTAAAGGTATATTTGAGAGTTCGTAAATTTATGACACATGGGTCGCCTTTTTTTGTGCCTGGTCGAATTGATTTTAAATAATCGAGTGAAGAGAAATCTGGCAAAAAAGTATGATTTCAATAATGTACTTGATAAGGTTGCAACAATCTGGATTGTTTTATAACCGTAATGAAATCAGCTGGTACATAAAGTTCTCTTCCTTTCTTCTTTCGCTCTATGGAGGAATGCACAGAATCACACTCCATTTGAGTATGGCCAACTACCAAGTATTTTTGCTGAATTTCTGCTTGGTGGGTATTTGCATAATGTTGCAAGGCATTCGCAAGTATCGTATTACGATTTTGAGCACAGCACCCGTCGCTGTAAATTATTATAGACTTTGATTTGTCTTTCAAATTCTGTAAGTAGTCCAGCAAGCAAGAGGCAAATACATTCGAGTCCATGCCGCCTTCGGCTTCATGCCACACGTAACAAGCAACTTTTTTGTCAAACTCGTTATAAATTGTGAATTGGTGCACACACAGTTTTGTTTTAAAGTAGTTTGCTCCAGTTGAAAGTAGAGGAATTGTTTGCACTGCTTGCAAGTCCACCGTTAACATTTGAATATGACCTCTTGAACAACGTTCCTTGTCTTCGGCTTTTTCTTTCCTAGCGCGCTCCTTACTTGTTATGTGAAGTTGATATTCATCTTCTGTGATGTTCTTATTTTTATAAGCAAAGCAGATATCACATTGATCTTTCTTGGGTCTTTATATACTAATATTGACCTTGTGTACTGCGTCTAAGAAGCATTTGTACGTTGCCTTTTCAACCTTATCAATGTAGCGATCCATCAAATATTTTTCAAAATCTCTGTACACTTCTACCCAAGTCTTGTACTGAACGTCTATATATTCTTTAGTTGTACTCTGTCGGCAATAATGTGATGGCATCTTAGGCAAATTTTGTAGAAAACTGTTTATGTGATTTACTTTGGCGATGTTTGATTTGCTTTGTCGATTGACTGGTCCACTTTTCTTTACCATGCCAACGGTGCTTGTTTGTAGATTGCCAGTAACCCATTTGGACACGCTCCATTCACCCACAGAGAGTGTACACAAAAACATTTTTTTACAAACAACCTTGATCTCCCCAGAAATTTTCAAATGGTAGACTAATGTGTTTCCTCGCCGAGAAGAAGTACCAGTTGTTCTCGAAGTGACTGGTTTACGAGACACCATTGCAACAACATACGCTTTTTTCTCTTCCCAGGACAGTGACCAAAATATTTTAAAAATATTCTTTCTGTCTTCTTCTGTAATTTCGTTGCACTGCTTACCGAATTTTTTTGAACATATTTCCGAACGACAACGAGCCTTCAAAGTTCTTTCTCTTCTAATTTCCATTCCATTCTTTGTTCCGCTTTATCGATGAATACTCCTGGCCACGCATTCGCTTGAGTTTTCTTCGATTTTTACTCCAGTTTTGCTTATTTCCCTGGCCTTTACGTGCTCTTTTAATTGTAATTACGCCAGAGGATTCATCCAACAATACACAAGAAGATACATTGTCAGACAAATGTGAATCAGTGCTGGGTTGGTACTCGCTTTCACTTGCAGAAAAATCTGAATTGGAGGAACAGCTAGACTGATCAGAATCAACTGAGAGAAAATGTCCTGTTTCTGCATCAAGTACAGGGATTGTATCACTCATTTTACAATAAAAACTATAATTCTTGAGAATTAGATCTTCACCAAGGAAAACAAAGATCGCAACTAAAATGCAATTCTGTATATAGGCGCCAAGAACTTATACCACAAGTACTGCAAAACAAGAAATAGCAAAATACTACACAAAAAAAAACAAAAATAAATAACGGTACTCCCATGCATACATCACTTACTTTCTAACCAATATACAGGTGACGCCCGATTTAACGGCAATTGATAGTCAGGCCTGTTCGTTAAAACGAAAAGTTCGTTATATCGAGTATTTTTTTTTTGTAAGCTAAAATTTTTCATGTTAGTTATATCGCGAATTCGTCATTTCGATTGTTCGTTAAATCGGCCGTCGCCTGTACATATTCACTTCAACTTTATTGTGAAGAAGGATAGAATAAAGAGCAAGACAAAATTCTTAACTTTTTAACTATTGCACATATTAATATAAGAGTTTGACGCAGTTATGAAAATAGGAGTGAATGAGATACGAAAATATATTTTATAAATTTTTACAGAATTGAGACAACGTATTGAGATAATTAGTTGTTGCAGTAATAGAACACAAAAATAGCAATCGTTTGATATGAAAAAGTCAAAACCGTATTTTTTTGAGTTACGAGGTTAAGGAAGTAAGGCATCGATATATGACTGTGTTACAGCAAACATTAATATGCTTTTAGCAATGTTCCTGAATTTTCATATGCAAATGTAAAAAAAACATATGGATATAGTATTTTTGCACACATGCATATGAAAGTGTGGAAACATTACTTCAAACATTTATATATTTGGGTGCATACAAATACCCAAATATATAAATGTTTGAAGTAATGTTTCCACACTTCCATATGCATGTGTGCAAAAATACTATTATCATATGTAGTATATAACATATAATAACATATAACATATATTGTTAGCAAAAATCTTAGCAGCCGAATGTTGTTTTCCATGTCTTTAATCGTCTCTGGACTATTGGCGTAGGGCAGAGAAGTAGCACACTACCGCGTAAAGTACGATCAGACATTGTAAAAGTACCAAGAATCTTAATTTTATTGGAAATAATTTCAAATCAAACGAGACCATTTTGAATACACTGTCTATAATAGTTTTCCTTTTTTTTAAATCATTTACTAAAAATTACATGTTACATTGCATCAGAAATTAACGTCAAAGCAATTGTTCGTAAATCCTTATAACTAAGTCATCATCTTACACTGAATGAACATAGTATATTCTTAAATGGCAGCGCCACTAACATGTAAAGACGTGTTTAATTTCACAAGCAATCGCTACGAACGTTATCAAAAACCTACGAATTCAAAATTAATTGTTTTGAACATTTATTTCGTTTAACAAAAAGCAAATTCGCTTTGAGTTTATCGCCTTAGTAGCTTTAAAGGTGGTTTAAAAAATAAATTATATATAGATTATATATTTGGACAGTAAAGGGTTACCATCCATAAAAATTAAATATTATTCGGATTACCTAAAAATTATACATGCACAATTCGTATTTCATGTTGCCATCCTCTAGAAAAAAAGGGAAAATTAAAGTTTAAAATGTCCATTTACGATTGAAGAGTTCGTTGACACAAAAAGGTATCTTTCAGTTAAACCAAGTTTCATTAAGAAACTGAGTGTTTTGAAGCTCTAATGTGATTGAAAAACTTATAATTCTAAATTTGAATCTTATGGCAAAAATCATTTTTTTTTTTTTAATTTTTTAAATGTGTTACAGATTTAGAGTAGCTCTAATAACATTTGTATTAGTGTGTGGGATAACCCCATTGACGATCTGTGGATACATTTAGACAAACAAATTAGAGAAAGAATAAGAAAGTAGAGATGCATTGAAATTCGTATTACAGGACGAATGGAGAATGGAAAAACACTTGTCAATGCCCATAAGACTAGCAGAAGTTATATAGTTGAAAGGAAACCAAACTAAATATTAATTATGATGTTTATCTTCTTTACTTGTTAACTTTATTTACTTTACTTTGACGCGTAAAATTTGGTGTTTTTTAGTAAACCGTAATTTATCTTTAAATGTTTTAAATGTATTTTCTTCTACAGGGTATCCTCCGGGAAGGTATACTACTTTGTTTGTTTATAATTTTTGATTAAAGGAAAGAGAAAAGATCTTTTATTGATAAATGTTTTGTTAAATGTCGGAAATTATGTAGCCTCACAAATGCTAGCGCTTTTGAGCACATTTTTTATTACATTCAGCATGGCGTCAAATTGAGGTTGATGGATTGATTTGAACATTTTCTTGAGCAACAGTAATGTATTCAGCCAATCTTGCAGTACGCTGTGGTCCATGCTTGGGCCTATCAGCTACAGACCCTCTTTCTTCGAAATCTATCACTACACGATACATAGTGCGTTTTGTTGGCACGCTGTCTCTCCTAAAAATTGCACGTAACATTCTTATAGTCACAGTAATCAATGATTGATTTTCATATAATGTTCAACGATTTATCGAATATTTTTCCATAATAAATTTGTCACGTCTCTACTTCACGACTGCCAAATATGAGCTGTCAAGACTAATATTTACCAAAATGGCGGCAAAACAAAGTAGTATACCTTCCCTGCGGACACCCTGCATATTTACGAATTTAATTCTTATTTAATTACTAATGAATTTTTTATTATTGTTTTTTTTTATATTTTGTTTTTTATCTTAATGTAATACTACTCGTACAAAGATTGTTAAATGTTTACTTTATTTTGACGCTCGCAGTACATATTTTAATTTTCTGATTTATAGTTTATGTAGTAATAGTTATAAGAACATTTCTATACATTGCCTTATCAATGGCAAAGTTGAATGTTCGTTAATGTCGTAATATTTTTGGCTTAGTCTCTACATAAATTCTTGAATGTAACCGCTTTTTCTATCAAGAAGGTCTCATCTCAGGTTATATTTAATTTTAAGACACTTATTTTGTATAATTTGCAGCTGTTTGATATTCGCCTTTGCAGCTTTATGCTATATGGGACATGGAAATGTTAGTGTAGTACGGATAATTGGTGTAAAAATTATATTTGTATTCTTTAAGTTCAGGGACGATCTGTAACTAATTAATGCTCAAAGAGCTTTTAGAACATTTGAGATTCTTTTGGCTGTTACGTCGATATGTTGACTGAAATTAAATTTTTTGTGAAGCAGCACACCAAGATATTTAACATCATTTCAGATGGGTAATTCCTCATTTTTAATCTTCGAATTACGATTTGGGAAGCGTTTAGGGGACTTGGTTAACGGGAAAATTATTGCTTGGGTTTTTGTATTATAAAAAAAAATGAAATACGAGTACATAAATTAAAAGAAAAGTAATTTGAATTTTTTATTGTAGCACAGTTGGTGCGCCACCCTGTAGATGTATAAAACAAGCTCCATTTAAATTTGTATTATGTATGTTGTAAGAGAATGCATAGATTACATTGTGGTAATTTAAAATAATCTAAATAACATATTTATATTAAATCGAATACTAAATTTATTATTATGTAAGATTTTATGCTACTAACTGATGAATTGTAAGAACAAAAACAAGAATTGTCAAGGAAAAACTAAAAAATCGCTTGTCTAGTTCTTTTTGCGTTTTCATGACTTTGAAAAACTACAGATTCAGTGCTAAAAGCACTAAATTGTCATCACGGCTTATCATAATCATTGAACTTCACTCCCATCGATCGATATGGTAACATTAGCCCCAAATGTTCCGCATCCTTCTCTCTCCACCGCACTTAGAAATTTCTCTCTCCCATTCTTCTTCGGATTTCGTCTTCTGCCAACTAGAAAAATGCAAAATCATTTAGTTGTTTCCTCGTTCTTAACCGGTGTAGACGTGCAAGTTGGAGTGAGTGAGTGATTAGTGAGAAATTATATTAAAAACAATGAAATGCTAAAAAATATGAAAGCATATTAGTACAAATGAATAAAGTGTTTTGGTGTATAATAACGGTAAAATAGATCGTTAACGAAGTTTCTAGACGTAATGGTATGACGGGTGGATGGCTGTTCGGTTTTTCGGTTGGCTCGGTTTTTTTTGTTTTTTCGTGTGCGTGTGTGGATTTGTTGAGTTTGGGAGAGAACAATGCGCGCTCTGCTTACATCAAAGACAATAACAACATAAACGTGTGCGTGTGTGGATTTGTTGCGATGTGAGAGAACATTGCGCGCTCTGCTCGCGTCAAAGACAATAACAACATAAACGTTTATCTGAGATTTTGGCAACTAGAGTTTGCTACGAGTAATTGTGAATTTTCAACGGATTTAGTGTGGTGAAAGGTAAGTGAATTTATCAATTTGTCTATTCAGTTTATTATTCTAGAAAACTTTGTTATATGTTTTGCTATCTTAAGAGGAGGTAAAAAAGAGCTTTGGTCTAATAGTGTGGAAAAGCTTAATTATAGAGAGAATGTGGAAAATTAAATCATAGAAACGGAGAAATTAGGGAATAGAGCAGGCATCGGCACACTCATTCAGCCTTACTGTGTGTCTGCATGGGAGAACTGCAGCTCTCACTCTCTCAATGTACTGATGGTAATGTGTTTACAATTTTCTCATAAGAAGAAGGAACCACACAAGAGATCTAATTTCTTTGTACTAATCTAGATCAAATGTATTGTTCAGTGTAACGCCAATCATAATACATAAACACCTTATCAAACGATTGCTCAAGTGAGAGTGAACGGTTAAGGGTGTTTTTGTTTATTGTGTGAGCTTATGTTGGTGTGATAGAATCGGCCAAGGGCCCGCTTATGCGATTCCTGGTATGGATGGAAACAGATAAAACGAATACGTACATTTGTATAACAGGGTGCCAAAATTGTACTTATTTTGTACAATTTCCGCTCCAAAATTCTAAGGTACGAGTAATAGCTCGGCTCATATCGTTCAATTTAGAAATATATTATCTTCAGTTAATGTAGTTAATGTAATGTAGAAATATATTATCTTCAGTTAATGTAGTAAATTCCTTAAAAGGAATGCCAATCTCTGCGAGGAAACACTTTTGGGGCATGGGATCGGTCTCATTCGATGCTCAGATGTTGTCCACATCAAAAAAAAGTGAAAATTGATTCTTTTACCCTTAGGTACCTTTCTCTATGCGCTGTCACATATTGAGACCAATTACATAAATAAGTAAGAGAAAAAATTATGTAACTAAGAAATATTATGGGCGATTGGTTATACAATATATTAATAACGATTTTCCAAAATTCTTACACCTCTCTATTAGAATGGAATACCAACTATTTTTTACAGCTTCCCAGAGCGATTCATTGCTTGCCGGCTTTTGTTGTGACATCCCTTTTTTAATATCTGTCCATAAGTTTTCAATAAGATTTAAATCTCAAGACTGTGCGGGCCACTCCATTAAGTTTACCTGCTTATTGAGAAACCACTCTTTCGCTAATATCCTTGTGTGCTTGTATGCTTCCTCGGAAGCATATGGCAGAATTATTTCGTCAAGTATTTTGATATATTCGGACGAATCCATAATAGTTTTAATCCAGTGTATGGGCCCTACGCCAAAGTAGGAGAAGCATGCCCAAACCATATTGTTTTTGTTGTATATTTTGGATTATATTCTGCATTAGGTAGCCTTCTTACATAACAACTTGATCCTCTGCCACCAAACAAAACAAGTTTTGACTCGTCTGACCAATGAACGTACTGGCATTGTCATTCTCAACAAGAAGATGGCGGTTATGGTGCTATGTAATTTTATGTAAAAATTTTGGGAAATTTAAAATTTCTAGCTGAATTACCTTATTTAGATATAATTTTACTTTGACTTAGTTTAAGTCTTGGAGATAAAGTTGATATGGTTGATTTATTGAGCAGAAGATCAAATAACGAAACATATTAACCTAATGCGTTTATATCATGTAGGACACAAACTAAATATACTTTTTTTAAACAAAATATAATAATCGAATACAAACTTAAATAACTATGTTGATACAGCATAATATCCTTAATAAGAAAAAAACTTTGAAATTTATTTAAAGAAAAAAATTGTATTGTTAAACCTTTATTAAAAAAAACTTAAATTATTTACTGACGTGTGGGGAACTTTGTAGAAAAATCACGGATGCGCTCAATAATTTTTTTCCTAAGTCCATTCAAAGTTGACGAATTTATAAGTACAGTAAGACCTCTGTAATCTGAGCTTCGGTAATCCGAATTTTCTAGTATTCCGAACTATGTTTTCCCTGTACTTACATACTCTATAATCCGAATTGATTGTATTTTGTAATACGAATTGACATCGAAATATGTTACTTTAGTAATAAACATTATTTTAAAAGTTCGAGCGCAGTCTAATTTTAGTGAATTCAATCTTTATTACGCGCTAGTAAAAAGTAGATAGATTTTTTGAAGAAGAAAACCTCAGCAATAACTTTGTATTTTCTACAAAATCTCTTATAATATCTCACTTAACTACAGATTATTGTTTTTATTTTTTTGTTAAAGTTCGTTTAATAACTTCTTTTTGTTTCTAAAATTAGTATGCCTTTTTCAAAAAAAAACAATTTTTTTGTTTTTAAAAATGGATAATGTTATAACTCGGTTTTAAATATATAATTTATACTACGAGTATTAAAACATAAATTTTACTGTGAACAAACATTTGTGACATACATATAAATTGTAGATACTATGTATCTCAGAGCGCAAAAAACGTTTGTAAAGTCAATACGAATTTTGATAGGCGTAGTGCGTTGTTTATGTTTATGACCAGAATTCTTTGGCAAACCATCATTAATAGATGTACGCTTGAACTACTCTACAAAGTTATCCAAATTTACCTTGAAAATAAGTGGTTTCCGAACTTTTCGCCCAAAAATTATTTGGGGCGGTATGACCACCCTATGATAGGAAATAATGTCCAATTGTTTTGGCTACAAAGTCCTCAAATGATTTCCAATGGGCGTTACGGCCGTATTTATTTTTAGACAACAATTTTTAAGAATTTAATGTTTGTTATTAGAGCAAAGGGTAGTTTAAAAAAAATTCAAAATTGTATTCAGTAATATGAAAAGTTGTAGATAGTTTTATATTCAAATTTTAGACAAATTTCTATACCAAAGCCACAACAATGCTTGCTATATTATAGAAGACATTTTCATAATATGAAAGCGCATAGAGAAAGGGACCTAAGGGTAAAAAAAACAATTTTAATTTTTTTTCTTTTTTTTTTGATGTGGACAACATCTGAGCATCGAATGAGACCGATCCCATGCCCCAAAAGTGTTCCCTACTAGAGTATGCGCGTTTTATAAAAGTGAAGTCGACGATTCTAAGCGCAAATAGAAAGGGACCTAATCTTTAAAATGACTCTTCGGAACCAAACTGGTTTTTAACGTTAGGTCCCTTTCTATTTTGCGGGTCACATATATGTTTTCCGAGTTTGTTTCTACATTTGATTTGAGCCTAAGCTTAATTGTGTGTGTTTTTTTTTCTAGACTCGAAATCGGTATGAAACCTCTTGTTTTAACTTTTCTTGTCTTGTTCTTGCTTAGACCATTCTCTAAGATATTTTTTAAATGTTCTCCTGAGATTCGTTTAAGCATACATTGCGAATTATTTTAAAATCGCTTTTCACAGCCATTTACAAAAAATAGTGTTAACTGCGATAGATTTGGGTTAATGAAGTGGGAAATAATTTCATATATCTTTCCAAGTCATAGAAAATGTGATTGGACTACTTAACATTTTATATAAATACTTGTTATTTTTACAGAATATAGCTGTATCACCGGTGGTTCAAATAGGTTACTTTGATTTTTGGCACATTAAAAACTAATACCAGTTACAAACATCAGGTTTCGTATTTAAACTGTTGGTATGTAACTCGTGGGTAAGAGGTTGGTGTCATTCACCTTTTTTTGTAATAATGCTACTGTGGGCCAAGCAGTTGTCACAGTCCATAAACAGATTCGATTTTATAATGACACCGCGCACATATCCAAAAACTTAAAACGACCAGAACTTATAAACCATAAGAGTTGGCCTCATCGTGGAATGAGGCCACGAGAAGTGTGACATAGTGGGTCGGGATTTTAACCTTTGGTCCAAATATCGAAAGGGTGTGTTAATATATAGAACTGTACAAAAAAGAAAAGTTATATTCTTGAAGTTGTTGTTGTTGCAATTTTAATATTAAAAATTTCAGAAATTTGGTTTTTTTCATGAATTATATAAACTTTTATCTCAAAAACGACTAAATATAATCGATTTTTTTAATTGTTTAAGAATCATTTAGGGAAAAATTTAAAATCTGAAAATAGTCTACACTGAACAAAAATTTTTCGAAAATGTAGTTTAAATAAAGCAATAGCATTTTAAATAAAGAACACCATCAAGAAAAATAATCAATCTTTTATGAAAATTTAGGACATTAAATTATCTTTCAGAAACAGAAAAGTAATAATTATTCTCAAGTAGTTTCTGAGACACACCATTTTTAGTAATGCAACCTTCACGCCTAAAAAGCCAAAATACAATGATTACAACTGTTTCACTTCCTTGTTCTTTTTTATTTATGTTTGTTTACATTTAATTTAATTACATTTTATTACAAATAATTTTTTGACGTTTCTTTAGTTCATTTTTATTTATGTTTGTTTACTTATAAGTATACATTTACTTTAATAACATAAATTATTTTTTGACGTTTCCTTTTGCAAAAATTTGTCGTAAGCAAAAAAATTTGTCGTAAGCTTTTTAAGAAGTCGTTAGTTGTGAAAAAGGTGCAGTTGGTCCAATATGGTGAAAAAAATTGTTGCAATCCATTGGGGAATAAAAAAATAACGAAGATCAAGAAAGTGAAACAATTGTTAGCATTGCATTTTGGCCTTAGGCGTAAAGGTTATCTCACTAAAAATAAAACTACTTGCGAAAAATTATTTTTTTTTGTTTCTGAGAGATAATTTACTGTCCCAAACTCTCACAAATGATTGATTATTTTTGCTTGCTGGAGCTCTTTATTTAAAATGCGATTGCTTTATTTTAACTATATTTCCAAAAAATGTTTTCAGTGTAGGCTATTTTCTGATATTTATTTTTTCCCTTAAATATTACACCTTCAGAAAGCCTTGCTGCAGCAGCAAGGCTTTCTGAAGAGGGTTGTCACGGACCCGAAATCATGATAAAAGTAGTGTGCAGCCACGAAAATCAATGTCACTTTGCCATTTTTGTTAAAAACTTGTCTTTTATTTAAATATAGAAGCAAGAGGTCTTGAGCCGGTTTAATCCCTGTCCAATGTGTAAAAGCAACAGACCGAAATAAAACAAACGAGCTAAACAAAAAATTAAATTCAAATATATCCAGTAGTTTTCCAAATATAAAATTTTAAATAATTTAGAAGAATACTAAATTTCTGAAATTTTTAATATTGAAATTGCAACAACAACTTGAGGAATTTTACTTTTCTACTATGTCCCCTGACCCACTATGTCCCTATGTTGATGACGGAGTGGAGGAACTAATGCAAGACTTTTACCGCGAATATTGTTTTTTTTTAAACTTGTTTCAATTGGCTATGCAATAACCAAAAATGTAATATATATTTTGGATAGTCCGACTTTAATCGATTTACAAGTTTTTAGTTGCTTTTGTCATCCATTACTTCTTTTATGTTTAAAATTATTAGATGTATTCGTTAGAGCTTACTAAACTAGCATTTGTATAGAAAGTAATTGGCTAGCAACCGAGTTGTCTTTAAGTCTTTAAAGAAACCAGCAAAAGTTGCCACACTTATTTTTCCAACAAAAAGTCTAACATGTCACACCCTGCTAGAAAAAAACATACGATTTTAGTTTTTTGTACTGAAAAATAATCAGGCAAGAGAGATCTTACTAGCGAATTGGTATTGGGGTCATATTCACGAGATAAGATATGTGAATATTTATGTTAACAATGAGGTTAAGTACACGATGAGACCAATTAAACGATATTCGAATCCAGGGCGGTGGTACAAACACATTTCAGTTTAAAACTTAAATCTATTCCAATTTGCTGCACCAAAAACGTTTGTATTAGGTTTTCCTATTGATTAGCCTTGGATAAACAATTTAAAAAATGTTCTCACGTATTTAATATGAATTAACCAAATAATAAAGTAAACGTGGACCAAAAAACGTGGCTACATGGGAAATATTGGAAATGAAGGAAAATTTTGTCGAATTAATATGAATTCTAAACCTTATGCTTTAGGCGTTTTTCACTCCTCTACCAAATGTTTGAATGTTCCTGCATACAGTGCCATTACAAACAAATTTATGCTCGTATCAATAAAACTGAAATTATATCCTTAGCATTACAGATGTTACCACAGACCTGACCTTTTACTCGCACATATGTACGTGTGTACGTATATAAATATTTACCGGAGTATGTATTCATGGACAGCATATTCATGGACCTCTATAGATTTCATTCATTCGTGGATTTGAAGCACGCAGTTTTGCGGATTTGTTCACAATTGGCGGCAAATGTTGTCCAACAGTCCCACATCTTTATTTGGAAAACACGTAAAAGATGTAAAAACAAACATATCTGAGAGTTCAGATACATAATTTTGGTAACGAAATTGTATTTACCAACACATTTATAGATCACACGTATCTATTACTCATTCTCGGGTATTCACTCAATAAATTCTATATGAACAATATTTATATGTTTTTATATAGCTAAGACAGTTCTTTTTTGTTTCCTTTTCCTTGCATCGAGGATTAAATCTCTTTTGAAAAAAGTTGTGTGTTTTTGAAAATATGAGTTTTTTTCTTGAATAAATCACGAGAGAGGGCCCAAATGGCCAGCTGAACTGTAAGGGTTCGGTGTTGGAGATCCCGGTTCTTTGAAAACATTAAATGAATAACATTTTTTCTTTTTTTAAAGTAAATAAATGTTTTAATGACCTATAGGCCTATACAAATATCATTAAATATCGTACATACCACAGAATACAAGCAAGAGTTTTTTTATGACCAGCTTAATTTTTAAAAAAATATGGACCAATGATGTCCTCTGCCCATAGAGCCCATAGAGCTGACGGCTGTATGTAATGGCGTCTCAACAATGGCTTGTGGATTCTCATTACTTCAAATGCGACAATTTTGGGTTTAAGGTACCCGTTCAACCAGAAGTGAGCTTCATCGCTGAACAAAATTTTCTTGTAAAAATCAGGATCGGTGGTGGGATCAGGAGAAATTTCCCGAGCCGCCTTCGTAATCCATTTTGGAGCCATCCGTGAAAACTTTCACTAATTCGAAGATTCCGACGGGGTATTCAATAGTCTGAAGATATCTCTAATCTAGCTGCTATGGTGTCTACAATGCACATGACACCATATGTTTTCCCTTTTCTATTCTAGTTGAGTGAAGAAAAATAACACTTCGAGCTGTTATAGGTAACTCAACCAGGATCAAGTGTAGTATTCTGTTGAGGGCCTCCGGCGGAATAAAGACAGATTGCAACAGATTCACCTACACATGCCGGACTTTGAGCACTATATCACATAAGTAATAATATTTTAAAAGAGCTTTGCTTGGAACTAGGAAAAGGCGCATTTATATTCATGCAAATGAACTTGTTCATTGGACCAATGGGGTCCTATGAGCAAAAAAACCTCTCCTTCTCTTTGAAGACATATTGGTACACATATTAGAAACAGTGAAATTTTCTCAAAATTTCAATATGTATAATTAAAGCCAACTTAGGACTGGGAATGGCCTTTATGGATAAATGAGTACTCGGAAACAGTGGAATTTCCTCACTAATCTTAAGCTGCATTAACTATTATATCCTGACTAAGTTTAGGGTTCGTATCTACGGGCCCTAGGGACCCAACATCATCCCCTTCAACAATGGATATACTAAAGTGCCTGTTCTTACTTCTTTTAGGTTTTTATGAGAGAAAAGTTTCGAACTCCATGCGCCTTGATCTTGTGCGCGTGTCTCCTGGTAAGTTTTATAGGCTGATCCATCTAGAGATATTTTTTTAAAACAAAAAAAAAACTATAAAAATTCAAATCAAGTGTAGAATCCTTATTGGTAATTTGAAAGGACATTTTATGGCATTTAATTTTAAAATATAATTTCCTTCAAATGTTGGCAACTGTATTATGGAAATGACCGTTTGGTGAGAAACGGGAAGATCCGCTGTTTTCGACCAACATTTTGTTCGGTGATGAGGCCCATTTCTGGCACAACGGCAAAGTCAATAAACAAAATTGCCGCATTTGGGCTGAAGAGCAATAAGAAGAGGTTCAAGAGAAGCCATTCCAGCCAGAAAAAAAACTACGGTTTGTGCGGTTTATAAGCTGGTGGAATCATTGGTGCATATTTTTTCAAAAATGATGATGGTCGGAACGTTACCGTGAATGGTGCTCGCTATCGGGTCTTTATATCGGACTTTTTGCTAAATAAAATTGAAGCCCGTAATTTTGACGGCATTTGGTTTCAACAGAACGGTGACATTTGCCAGACAGCTGCTCAAACAATGGATCTATTGAGAGGTCATTTCGAAAAGCAGCTAATTTCACGTTTTGGACAGGTCAGTTGGCCGCCTAGATTGATATCACACCTTTAGACATTTTTCTTTGGGCTTACGTAAAGTCCAAAGTCTATGCTGACAAACCACCTACGATTCAGGTTTTGGGAGCCAACATTGCGCGTGTCATTAAAGCCATACCGGTCGAAATGCTCGAACGAGTCATCCAAAATTGGACCCTCAGAATGGAAACCCTGAGGCGTAGTTGCGGCCAACATTTGAAGGAAATTATATTCAAAAAATAAAGGCCATAAAACGTCCTTTCAAATTACCAATAACGATTCCACACTTGATTTGTATTTTTATCTTTTTTTTTGTTCTGAGAAAATAGAGTGATCACCCTATACAATATTCGGTACACATACCAATTGCCTGCTCAAGAAAGCATCAAAAAGTTTAAACGTCATGCCCCATTGTTTAGTCATGATCTTATATGACAGATTTAGGATCCACACACACCTATAAATTAAAAAGGAAAAACTTCTTTAAAAATTTAATTATACCTAAGGTTAAAAACCAGTTTTGTTCAGGAGAACCATTTTAAAGATTAGGTCCCTTTCTATTTGCGCTTAGAATCGTCGACTTCACTTTCATAAAACGCGCATATCTCTGGGAGGGAACGCTTTTGGGGCATGGGATCGGTCTCATTCGATGCTCAGATGTTGTCCACATCAAAAAAGAAAAAAATTAAAATTGATTTTTTTTACCCTTTCTTTATGCGCTGTCACATATGCTCACTGAACTTGATAAATTGATGAGCGCCGAAAGGCTAATGCATCTTAAAGAGACGTTATTACATGGCTTAGAGATAAATCTCTTACTCGTAGTCACCCGAATTTACGTGTTTTTACCCGGTGTTGAATGTGGGTTAAAGGTTTAGCTATAAGTGCGCACTAACCATCACATCTCGGGGGCCCACAATATGATGTAAACTGACTTTGATGAAACTTTAGATATTGTACTTTACAGGTTGGGACCAAACACAAACTCTGTTAACACTGATCTCGACAAAACCTGCTTACATTTTTTCACTAAGCAGAGAGGGTCCCACAGGATTTTAGAGAGAGTAAGGTTGATTGAATTTCAATTCAAATACAAAGGTTGTAACGGGTAGGCTTCCCTAATGGCAAACACTTTCTTCCTAAAGATGCTGCTGACATTCAGGGGAGGTAGTGGCGCTCGAAGCTGGTTTTCATCGAGAAATTTCCCAAGCCGTCTCCGCAATCCATTTTGAAGCCAATCGGGTAAACTTTGATTAATATTGAAGATTTCGATTAAAGCTTAGACGGCGGTCAAAAAGTCTGTAGGTATCTTTTATCCAGCTGTACAGAGTCTAGAATGCACATGTGACCATATATTTCCCCTTTCGTTTCTAGTTGAGTGTAGAAAAATGACGCTTCGAACTGTTATAGGTAACTTAACCGCGATAAGATTGCCACAGATTCACCTACACAGGCCGGACTTTGAGCACTATATCACATAAGTAATAATCTTTTAAAAAAGCTTTAATTGGAAGTAGAAATAGACGCTTTTAATGTCTTACATATGGTCTTGTCCATTTTTTTCAAGTCACTGTAAACAACGCAAATGATGGTCGTTAGTCAAAACGTTCTGCGTACATTTATGCTTGCAAATATCAAACTTATCAATGGAAATGTCATATGGCGCATGGTAACACTTAGTGTTGCCTAGGCTAGAAATATATATAGCAACCCTCGTACTTAAGTGGTTGTTGTCATTCTTTACCGCGATTAGATTCGATTTTTATGTACCATGATCTTGGGCGCGTGTCCCCCTAGTAAGTTATACAATTTATTATTAGCTTACCACCGGAGCCCGCGAAATCGCCGTTGAACATTTTTAGTGCTGGAGCATTTTCTCCCATTTTTCCCAGCGTAATCGTTTTAGTTTTACTCGCCCGATGTCGGCATATATTTTGCAAAGAACCTTGGAAAATCACCTTACTTTCACATGGGGACGACATTAGAGGAAAGTACTTATCTGCAAGTATACACTAAGTCTAATATAAATAAAAATACACTTTTGCATGTATTCGAACTGGATACTGATAAGTAAAGGGTGGTTAAATTTTAATGGCCGATCATGCACTGTTGCCATTTCTTGCCACCATTCTGACCATTGACGACGTTTGGAATGGTCAAGAGGCTTTAGTTATTTAGTCAATTGCAATTAAGCGTGTAAATGCGAGTCTTTATGCATAATGTTCATCAACGACGAGCGTGAGAGGTGCAATTGTTGGGCACAACGTCGAGTTGAGGTGGACGGCTCTTCAGCCACACTATTGCGAACAGCAGCAATATTTGCTGCAGTACGAGCTGTGCGAGCATGTACTGGTTTTTTCACATCTCCTACAGACCCGGTTTGCTCAAATTTTTGCACGATTTGCCGATTGTTGGCGTACTTATGTACCTCAAAAAAGGGCAAAATTGCTGGAATTTTTGGTTAAGGTGGCTTAAAAAAACTTTACGCATGGTCAAATGTGCGATTTGTAGTCAATATGAACATATGTGTACTCTAATTATAGCAAATTTTACTACCAATCCAAATACTCGTGTGAATAAGTTTTTGCTGAGATTAGAATAGGGACGGCTGAGATTTGAATGCAATGATCCAAAAACGGACCAATTTGCAATGGTATATAGGGCCCGAAAATTAGGACCTGTCGAACATGCACCCACCAGATCCCAGATGCAAACTGGAAACTTCCATTGGAAACTTTGACATTTTTTTTTAGCATAACTTCACTCAGAACGATTTGTCATTTAAGGACTAATTGTTTTGTTTAGTACAGTTTGTAGAAAAATGCATCTCAGTCAAAAAATGGAATTATCCCGTTAACATTTACGTGCGATGATTTTTTACGATTTTCGGCTTGGGTTATCAAGACAAGAGTGTTTTAATCAACTTGTTTCGACTTTTGGCGATGAATTAACATCAAAAACCACTGCTAAACGCCAAATGTGTTCATTCATTCTCGGACGCCGTTCGCTCCAGTATGAATTTCGTGAAGGAGTCCATCTTCGGCCACTTTGACAGAAACCATCGATGCTGTGCGTGAACTTATTAGGCAAGACCGACATGTGACACCATAAGATTGAGGCATCCATGGACATTAGTATGACAAGCATCAATAAGTTGTTGCATGTTTTTTTGGGCGTGAAAACATTTTGTTCTCGTTGGATCCCACATAATTTGACGAATGCTCAATAAAAAGGCTCGTATGGATTAATGGAAAGAGATGTTGAAAAAGTATAACTGCGGTAGCTTAAAGGTAGTCTATAACATTGTCACAGATGACGAAGCATGGATATATGCATATGAACCCGAAACAAAACAGCAATCGACCGTATGGGTCTTTCAAGACGAGCCAAATCCAACAAAAGTTGTTCGTGGAAGAAGTGCATCGAAGCAAATGATTGCATTTGTTTCTGTATAACCGGCCATGTTACCACAGTGCCTTTAGTGGAACGTAGGACGGTCAATTCTGAGTGGTATTCAACCATCTGTTTGCCAACAGTGCTTGGAGAAATGAGAAAAGATAATAAGAGAAGACGGATCATTTAGCATCACGACAATGCGAGCTCTCACACATAAGCTGAAACGATGAGCTATTTGACCACTCATGATGATGATGCGTGGTCAACGTTTTTCATCGCCCGAAGCAGCTGTTGAAGCGTTCAAAAATCATGTTTTGGAGGTGTCTCAATGGGAGTGGAAAAAGTGCTTCGAAAATTCGAAAAGTGTGTTGATCTTAAAGGATAATATTTAAAAAAATAATAAAACCATTTCCAGTGATAAATTAGGTTGTTTTTATTGCCGGACCCGAAATATGAATAGCAACCCTCGTAAGAACAGTGCTCGGAGAAATGAGAAAAGATAATAAGAGAAGACGGATCATGTCGCATCACGACATGTCAGAAAGAGTTTTAAATCTACGGTGCGTTTGAACTTACTTCTTGTAAATGCAAAGGTCCTTCTCTATTTCAGACCATGCTCTTAAAGCTATACATATAAGACATAATTCTGCCTTTACTGTTCATAACATTTGACCTTATCGACTAGTCGCCACACAATATCCATTGCGATTTAAGGTCCTCTTATTGATTACTCAGACGCACAGTCTACTGCAACGAGGTGGCGGCCCACCACCTGTGCCACATCAAGTTCGAGGTTGTTATGGTAATAGTTCAGATTTTATAAAATGCCACCTACTGCACATACAATTACACCCAACGTGTACACTGTGTGCAGCATTTAATATTTTCAATTTTATGAAAACTGGATTTTAAATGATTTCGTTAATACACATAGTACGAGTACATAACTGAACGTAATTCAATTTTCGCTGCATTTGCGTGCTAAAAGACCATAAATATTTTCTCCCTTTTTGCTGCCCAATTACGGATTTTATTTTTTTAAATTTATGAAATGGCAACTTTAACATGCCATGGTGCATACAACCAAACACCTCTGTTTGGTTCCATACAACATGGCATGGTCGTCCGTACATGCATCCTTACATGTGGGCAACCCGTGCTGATTGCATGTGTGTGGATTCATGTGCGTGGGTGCTTGCAATACGTTGCCGTGTAAATGTTAAGGCCGGAATATGATACCCGTATTCCACTCGCATAACACCGTGCATTTTAAAATAAATCATGACACTTGTATAAATAAAATACGTGCATGCTGTTATTAATAAAGAATTAAAAAAAAACCTGTACAAGGTCTATTAAAAATTAAAATAAAATGTAGCGAATAATTTTGAAAATCCATATTGCCCTTGTTTTGAAAAGAGCTCTTCATTGTTTGGGGGTTGTGAACAACAATTCGTAAGTTCGACCGGGTCCAAGCTTTTACACTCTTTAACATTAAATGCGTTCTATAGTATGGCATTGATAGTATGGAGTGCTATGTTTGTTGGAGGGGAGTGTTATTTGAAATGAACTCTTTATCAATCAAATCAAATTTACACGGGTATCCCGCATGTAGGGATGTTTCGTAGTGAAATTTTCATATTGAGTACACACTGAGAAAAAGTCGGTTGACAATCGGTTTGGACTACAAAAATTCGGTTTGGACTACAAAAATTCTGGCAGGAAAGACTGTTTTGTTGCAATCACCAAATATTAATAATATTCTTGGAAATCCCGTTCGACGTAACATAACATAATAGTTGCACTAATATTTTGGTACGAGGGCTGCATATATATTTCTGGCCTAGTAATGAAAATGCGAATATTTATCATCAAAAATGGTTTAATTGTTTTTCAAAGTATTCTCCAGCATGATTTTTACGCTTTTGCATGCGATCAAAACAATTGGCGAAGCACTTTTTCCACTCCGATTGAGACACCTCCAAAACATGGGTTTTGAACGCATCAACAGCATCTTCTGGCGACGAAAATCGTTGACCACGCATTTTTTTTTGATGTGCGGGAATAAAAATATGTCATTGGGTGCCAAGTCAGGGCTGTACGGCGAACGACCCATCATTTCGACGTTTTGGCCGGTCAAAACGGCGCTGGTTTGACCCGGTGCACAGTTATTCATCTTCTCTTGTTCGTTTTTCGAAATTCTCCAAAGACTTCAGGCAAAAAAATTGTGGTGTACCACTCAAAATTGACCTCTTACGTTGCTCAAGCGGAACAGTCGCCACATGACCAGTATTGCCAAAGAAACAGGCGACCAATTGCTTCAAAGTGCTTCTTCCACGAACAACTTTCGTTGGATTTCGGGGTTATACGCATAGATCGATGATACGTCAACTTTGAAGATCTTGTAAACGTCTTTTTTTTTTCAAAATTTCTTTGCACCAATCGACACTAGCGTTTTTTTGAGCGATTGTCAAATTGTGCGGGATCCAGCGAGAAGAAACCTTTTATACGGCCAGGTGTTCATGCAATATCGAATGTATGCGGGTGAAGAAATGCCCAAGGATGTTTCTATCTCACGGTATGTCACATGACGATCTTGTATTTTCAGTTTACGCACGGCATCAATGTTCTCTGGCACAACGGCCGTTTTTGGACGACTTTCACGACCTTCGTCTTTGAGCGAGCGTCGGCTACGATTGAATTCATTAAACCAGTTTTTCACAGAGCTATAGGATGGAGCTTCATCGCCATACAACGATTTAAGTTCATCAATGCACTCTTGTCGTGATAATCCACGTCGAAAGTTGTGAAAAATGATCGCACGAAAATGTTCACGAGTTAATTCCATTTTTTTACCAAATTGATTTTTTCAAGTCACTGTAAACAACACAAATGATGGTTGTACGTCAAAACGGTCTGAGTACGTTTATGCTAAGAAATGTCAAACTTTCCAATGGAAATGTCAGATGGCGCCAGGTAACACTTAGTGTTGCCTAGGCCAATAATGGAATTAAGTATAAATAAGCGGTTGTTAAGTCCAGCTGTTGCGGCAACTTATCTTTTGGCAGAGAATTGTTTGTTGGTACCAACAATTGGTAATGCTTAGAAATAGTATCGGTCTTCTAACCATGAAGTATTGCTGAGCCAAACTTTAAACCAGAAATAACAAAGAATAGTAATTATTTGAACCGAATGAAAAATACTTTTTGGGAAGGCAATTGAAATATTTTTCTATAAGTGCCAATTTAATTATATCCTCCTCCATAAGTAAAGTATCAACTGATAAACCCAAAGCAATTCTTTTTGGCTACGATTTGTTCGATACTCATGAAAGCAAAGGCCATCTTGAAAGAGGCGACCTGGCCTCAGGTTAAAGATATTGAAGTTGGGTTTGAAGTCCACTTTTCAAAATCCAACCACAATGAAAGCTATACAAATAAAAAAACCGGACCCCTGTACTGTTAACGACCAGGGGTTACGGATATGCACAGGGAATGTTCGCCCTCTCCTTCGTACAGGTGCCTCTATCGAACTGGCGGATGTCCTCCAAGAATACAGGACGGACTTCACCGCCATCCAGGAATTAAGATCGAGAGGACATGGCGCAAAGAAAATTGAAAACTTCGTTATATATTACAGCTGCCATGATAAAAAGTACCAATGCGGATGCTGGTTAGTTGTAAAAAGGCAAACACTTAGTAGGGACATAAATACTGTTACACACGTTTTATGCAGTAAAATAAAAAGTACTGAATGTTTTTGGACCAAATATTTTTAAATATATTTATAGATGTATATTGTATCCAAAAAGAATCAACTTATTCGAAATGTCCGCCTTTTGCCTTTGCACATGCCTTAAGTCGCACTGGCCAATCGTCAATAGCTGCACCTCGCAAAATTGGCCACAGCTCGAACCAAAGCAATCTTAAGAGATCCAATGTTGGGTTATCTTTTGTGACAATCCTTGTCCTCTAAAACCGTCCACAATTTGTAGTCCAATGGGTTCTAATCTGGACTGCCTGAGGGCCATTATTTAGAGGAAATGAACGCTGGCAAATTGTTTCGAAGCCAGGCCTGGGACGTTTTAGCCTTATGGGCCGGCGCAAAATCCAGCTGAAAAGTCCATGGCTGGTTTTGGAACAGGGAATTGTTCAGAGGCTTCACAACAGCTTCCAAAATGGTTTCTTGGTAAACTGTGGCCGATGTTTTTACTCCTTGTTCGCAGAAATGCAGGTCAGTGACCCTATCGTATGAGACACCCCACCAAACCATGACTGAAGCTGGGTGATGAGCCTTTTCCACCCTTGGGATCAGTTCAGATGTTTCCTTAGATGACCGCGCATACACTTTATCATTTTGCTTTTTAAATTTTTCCTGAACGGTAAAAATTTTTTCATCGGTGAACAACATTTTTCTGTGCAAGTTATCAGCGTGCTTCACCAAAAGACGTTTGCATTTTTCAATCCTATTTTTTGTAAAGCTGCAGTCAATAAACGTCCGGTACGTCGTTTAAAAGCCCGAAGTCCCAAGTCTTTTTTAATGATTCGACTCATTGGCTTTTGCTTGATATTCATCTCACGGTCCATGATTTTCTGTTTTCGGAGCGGATTTCTGTGAATTCTTGATTTAACGGCTTTGATGACATGCGGTGTTCGAACAGGGCGGCAAGACCGGTGGCGGTCTTTTACATCTCCAGCCTCCTCAAACAGTTTTATGCATCGGTAGACGAACATTCGGCTTATCCCTAGTGTCCGGAGCGTTTTGAAAAAATCGTTTTTTTCATTTCACACTTGAAAAGCGCTATTACATCATGGAGTGGTCATTATTTCACCACTCCATGATAAAAGTTGAAACTATTTTAAAATCCCGTTACAGACGAACGCTATTGAATTTACCTTTTAAACCCCATATGACATTAACGGGGTATGTTCATATGACATTAACGGGGTATGTCTACTATTGAAATGGGTGTGTTCAATGTTGTGACAGTATTTATGTCCCTACTAAGTGTATCTACACCACATTTTGTGGTGGAAAGTATAACAAGCGATCAATAGAAAATATGGACGAATTTCAGTGGGGCCAAAAAACGGCCGTTAAGTATACAAGTTAAAAAAACGCCATTCCGGGATGTGTTTTTCTGCCCTCTGTTTTTTTCGATGTACATCTTTTGGCAGAGAACTTAGCCGCAAGTATTGGTTAGAAACTAAAACCCTTGCAACAAGTTTCAAACAATAACAAGGAAATGCTCAATACTCAATATGGACACTTCTTCTGAGATTCCGCATTTTATTTTGCTCCATATACACAGTTGTACACAATATATTTCATCAAAGTAAAACTTGCCGGCGCGAATATTTCGGAAATGAAATTAAAGGATAAAAAAAATCAAACAAGTATAAGTGAAACTCCTACAGTTTTGTGAAAAATAAAATATACAGATATAAATATATTCTGTTATATACGCAATGCCGTATTAAACCACAAAAAGCAGTCAAGGACATCGAAATTGTATTTATAGATGCAAATATATGGTTTAGGGCAAGGACAAGAAGTGCGAAACAGAGAAAAAAGTATTGTTTGTCTTCGTAACAAGGGTCTCATTCTCTGTACTGTTGACACATGGAAAATTTAATTTTTACGTTCTTTTGCCAACTTTTCGACTGATTCGTTTACATTTCACTGTGCGGCGTGAAGTTTTTCATTTGAAAAGTTTATTTTTTCAAAGTTTTCACTTTGGTGTTCAAATTGATTAACCTTTTGTTGATTGCATGATTGATTGATTTTTATTTCTCTGAAAGGGGTAAGTAAAAAATACATCGTGAGAGTCAATTAGATCACAACAAGTTCACACTATGTTTATTGGGAAATTTGGAATATTCTCTAAATTTCTGATACAAAGTTAGCGTAAATGTCCATGTAAAAATTTACATTTTCAGTGGGAAATCGGGTGTTATATTGTCAATGGAGCATTGATTTAACGATGTCTGTCCGTCAATCTAAAGCTTGAAGTTAAACATTATCCAACAAAGTTTTTTTCTTTTTGTTTATAATCTTTTATCATAATTATGCCTTGAACAGTTTTTAATCTGGTTCGAGACATGTTGTTTCTTTTTCAGAATCAACGTGAAAAATTGGTCAAATGTATTGGCTCGGTTGCCTGGCAGACTGTACAGCTGCTTCTAAACCCGCCAAGGTTTTTCTTTAGCAGTTTTTGGTAACGATTACTTCGGCAACAAATCAAATGACTTATACGGA
This sequence comes from Hydrotaea diabolus, assembly GCA_963513945.1. Lineage (NCBI taxonomy): Eukaryota > Metazoa > Arthropoda > Insecta > Diptera > Muscidae > Hydrotaea > Hydrotaea diabolus. The sequence continues at coordinate 112,576,548 of OY740719.1, forward strand.
AGACTCAATTAAATTACTGAGAATTACCCTTTGCATATAGTCTTCGAACTGTGCATAGAGCAATCTTCAAAGCTTCGGTAAAAACACAAAGCAGAAAGCACAAACTAAGTGTGCATGTTTTGTGCGTACATGTATTCATACATGCGTTGCAAATTAGGGCGTCCTTTTTAATAGTTTATTCTTTTTGTTTATAATAATTATTTGGTCTTTTATCATTATTATGACTTGAACAGCTTTTATTCTGGTTCGAGACTTTTTTGTTGTCTCTTTTTAAGAATAAATAGAATTTCCTTCCGACGCCAAAAATTAAATTATTTTTGTGCTTTGGCAAAATTTTGAGTGCCCCGCTAAAAAATGGGGCTTAAAATACGGTCTCATGGATCATCATACGCCGTTTATTTTGTTGAACCTTTCAGCTATACGCCGACATGTACGCGTTTGTTTAGTTGTGGATAGTTATATCAGTTTGCCATTATACGCCGTGGTTACAGAGCATTGCTGCCATACGAAGCGTTTACGTATTTATTGAGGTTGGCTAGTTCAAAACGGCGGCGCTGACAGATTAATTTCAGTATTATCAATTATAGTACATTGCCGCCATACGCCGCCATTATGCTTTAATTTGTGTTATCAAGTACGAAACGGCAATGCTGACCCATATATTTAGGTGTGGCTAGTTGCAGTAGGTTGCCGCTATACGCGTTAATTTAGGTCTGGCTAGTTATAATATACGCTATACGCCGCGCTTATTCAGGTGTGGTTATTACAGCACATTGCCGGCGTCCCATGCGGTAGCGTGTTTTTTACGTGTTAACTTAGGTCTGGCTAGTTTCAGCGCTAACTAGAAATGGCGACGCTAATGCACTGATGTACTTACAGTTCCTTGCCGCTATACGCGCTTACGCGTTTATTATGTTGAGGATAGTACGAAACGCGAGATGCTTTTATCGATACGTTACACTCTTTGTCCGTAAAAATGATATATAGCCTCTTACCTAGTAGGGTGAGGGTGCTTAGTTGACGAAATGGCCAGTCTAGCGGTATTAAATTAATATCTTAAAGAACAATGGAGCAAGATGCCTCAAATTTGCATGCATACTTCGTATTGTTGATGCTTTAATCGAACTAAAAATAGGCAATGTCGGTTTATGCTCTGATAGAGTTCTTATGGAGTGGTTCTTAAAAATAAAAAAGCGCCGAAAATATTTAACTCGTTCTCATTGATGCCATTGTGAAACAATCAAAATCTCAGTTTAACGTTAACTGATTCTAACTTGCAATAGCTTGTTTGAGAGGTAATTTAGTCGAAATTCATCCTTTTTTTTCAAACTTTTTTGAAAAGTTGCAAGAAAAACATTTAATTGCAGCAAAGTTAAACACGTGTATTCCCCTCTCTGCTCCATTAAACGTAGTTGGTTGGATTGTCTCGAAATTTCAGATATATAATTTCAACACGCGAGCAAAGAAAATTTCTTTTTATTGCTGTAACTATCAGTCAATGAATCTGGAGACTAAAAATTATCAATGGATAGGAGATGTTTTACTGCTACGAGGACGACCGCAAAACTAACTGGCCTGGCACATTTTCTGTTTTACTAGCAACTTTTTTTTTGTTTTTTAAAAACAATCTTTTATAAGCCATCTGTCAAAATTTCCGAAATATTTAATGATTATTTTTTTTGTTACAGGTGATTAAAGTAAACAAGTTTTATAATTTTTGAAAAATGGAAAATAAAGAGTTTCGTGCGGTAATTAAACATTTTTATATGAAAAGTTATACGCCACAACTAATCAAAGATGAATTGGTTTCTGTTCATGGTGATAATGCACCATCATACTCCACCGTGAAGTCCTGGGTTCAACAATTTAAAATGGGTCGTTCAAGTACGGAAGATGAACAACGCTCTGGAAGACCGAAAACTGCTACTACTATTGAAAACATTAGAAAAATATTTAGTGAAGTGACTAAAGATAGACGAATAAAGCTCAGAGAACTTGCTGATATTGTTAAAATACACGAAAACAAGTTTGGGGTATTTTACATGATGAACTAGACATGAAAAAGCTATCCGCCAGATATGTGCCGCGTTTGTTGACTTTGCCCCAAAAAATCGTCCGAGGAGCTTTTAGCGATTTATCAGCGTAATCCAATACTAGAGTTCTAGCGCCGATTCATAACTGTTGATGAAACATTGATCCATCACTACATCCCAGAATGCAAAGATAAGTCAAAACAATGGATAGAAGCTGGTAAAAGTGGTCCCAAGAAGGCGAAAACTGTTAAGTCAGCAGAAAAAGTAATGCCCACATTATTTTGGGATGCAAGGGGTATAATATTTATTGATTATCTTGAGAAAGGAAAAACTATAAATAGTCAATATTATTGTGCATTATTGGATCGGTTGACTGAAGAAATCAAGATAAAACGACCGCATTTGGAAAAAAGGTATTTTTCATCAAGATAATGCTCCTTCACACACTGCATTTTTAACTCAACAAAAACTGGCCGAATTACGATTTGACCACTCACCATATAGTCCAGATTTAGCTCCTTCTTGTTACCAAATTTAAAAAATATTCTCGGTGGTAAAAAATGTTCGTCCAATAGCGAGGTTATTGCTGAAACAGGCATATTTTGAAGGTCTTGAAAAATCGTATTTTTCGGATGGAATTAAAAAACTTGAAAAACGTTTGATGAAGTGTATTGAGTTGGAAGGAGATTATGTTGAATAATAAATAATAATTCCAAAAAAACGGTTCTTTTTATGTTAGACCAGTTACTTTTACGGTCGCCCTCGTATATCTAATTCAATACTACCTTTTGATGTGGTTGCAGTGGATTTAGAAAGCGATGTGATTAGGGGATCCAAGGAAAACCGAAGTGCATGCATCAGGTCCTCCATCGTGTGCACTAGGGAGATTTTGCGGGTATGAAGTAAACAACAATTCCGAACGTCTTTATTTCTTGCCTCCAGTACTTTCTCCGACATCATTCCAATCCCTAGCCCAACATTGTTTATTATGAATTAAATTTTGTAAACCGAACTTGGCATGTAAAGCCATGGATATTCAGCTTTGTAAAGACTAGCTGTTGTTGCCACCAGAAGATCGCCAAACAAAGACTCCTTTGTTATTGAAAAAAGTTTTTGAACCTGACCTTTATGAGAGCATGTTAAAACTCCTTTTCGAGACGTCCAACCTTTTCCGAAATGCTTGGTACAATTCAGTCAAGGTCTCTATCTAACCTCTATGTTTCTAATATTTATTATTGTTTTTTTAATAATATCAATGATACGACAGCAAGTTTTTCATTTTTCCACCAATTTTAAAGTACCCTTCTTAATTGTTCACTTATTTCACTTTGCTCTTCATCAGTATATGTGACAGCGCATGGAGAAAGGGACCTAAGAGTAAATAATATCAATTTTCATTTTTTTTTCTTTTTTTGATGTGGACAGCATCTGAGCATTGAATGAGGCGGATCCCATGCCCCAAAAGTGTTCCCTCCCAGAGATATGCGCGTTTTATGAAAGTGAAGTCGACGATTCTAAGCGCAAATAGAAAGGCAACTTATCTTTAAAATGGATCTCCTGAACAAAACTGGTTTTTAACCTTAGGTTCATTTCTATTTTGCTCATGAAATATTGAGTTTTATCAATTACTTTATTAAGAACGTGTGTCTGTATAGCCAACAACTTTTTTGCGGCAACCGCTTCATTATGTCATATTACAAAAAGTGATCGTTTGGAAAGTGTACCTAAAAAACGATATATAAGTATATCAAAAAACTAGCAAAAGATTGTATCCATTACACTTTTACATAGAACGGTACAAAGAATCAAAACGTGGATCAGGGCGGGCACTTCTGGATAAAAAAAGATGTACTGCACTACTCGTAAAGGTCATAACATGATATTCAAAATTGACATAACAAAGGCAAACTTAAACTGTCAATCGCAATTTCAAGATACAAAACACAATCCGCAAACACTTTATGGATTTTTAATACATATCTTGAGCTATAAAAACACTCACTTTAATTTGGAAATATACAAGTAGTTTTGTTCTTTACAAGGCTTACAGTGCACTGCTTGAAATGGCGGAACAAAAATCCGATATTAATTAAACATAATCACAATATATAGGGTGATCCATCTATACATTGTTTCAGAACAAAAAAATACCTTATAAAAATTCAAATCAAGCGTGGAATATTTATTGGTAATTTGAAAGGACATTTTATGGCATTTATTTTTTGATTATAATTTCCTTCAAATGTTGGCCGCAACTACGCGTCAGGGTTTCCATTCTGAGGGTCCAATTTTGGATGACTCGTTCGACCGGTATGGCTTTAATGACACGCGTAATGTTGGCTTCCAAAACCTGCATCGTAGCTGGTTTGTCAGCATAGACTTTGGACTTTACGTAACCCCAAAGAAAAATGTCTAAAGGTGTGATATCACTCGATCTAGGCGGCCAACTCACAGGTCCAAAACGTGAAATTAAATGCTTTTTTGATATGACCTCTCAATAGATCCATTGTTTGAGCAGCTGTATGGCAAGTGGCACCGTCCTGTTGAAACCAAGTGTCGTCAAGATTACGGGCTTCAATTTCAGGTAGCATATTATGGCGCGATAGTGAGCACCATTCACAGTTACGTTCCGACCATCATCAGTTTTAAAAAAATATGCACCGATGATTCTACCAGCTTATAAGCCGCACCAAACCGTGGTTTTGGCGCCTCTTGAACCTCTTCTTGTTGCCTTTCAGCCCAAATGCGGCAATTTAGTTTTTTGACTTTGCCGTTGACCCAGAAATGGGTCTCATCAATGAACAACATTTTGGTCGAAAACAACGGATCTTTCCGTTTCTCACCGAACGCTCATTTCCATAATACAGTTGCCAACATTTGAAGGAAATTATTTTCAAAAAGTAAATGCCATAAAATTGCCTTTCAAAGATTCCACACTTGATTTGAATTTTTATATTTTTTTTGTTCTGAAAAAATACCTCTAATATTTAAGTAGATAGGCTTATACAAACCTAAGCTTTTGTCACGATTATAGGTAATAAGAAAATTAAACTGATATACATAAAAAATATAAATTGAAAATATATTTTATGTTTAAAAGCTCACAGCTGTTCTTACATATAAATAAAAATACAACAATATGTACTTATAAACTCAGTGGGGTGTTGATAGTCTAAAATATCAAAGATATTTGACCATTTCCACATTTCAAAATAATGATTAAATACCTCAAGATATGCCGTTTCTAATGTAAATATAATGTTAATATTCGGAATATGTACATATTTTTAAGTTATCTCTCGGATGCCTTAACTTTAGTGGCCCCAAAAAGGACCTTTGACCAAAACGACCGATCAAAAGATAACGTGGACATAACTATACCCGAATTAAAGTAAATTTGAGAAAAGTTTATGTATTTCCAATTATGTTTTGTATAAAAAGGAAGCCCTTTTTATGTACTCGTATGTTTGTGGTAGCCTTAGTAACGATTTTGCAACAAAGTTCTCTATAGATATACATTTACAATTTGTACTCTGCTGTAGCAACCCCTGCGCAACTATTTCAAAATGCATATGCTTAAATAATAATATTAAACTGTTTTCAGTGGAAATTATTTAATTATTATGGCATTTAATTGTTTATGCATGAAACAATACATGCTCGAAACATACATTCATATACTCGTATATTAAATTCCGTAATTATAGGTCAAATGGACAAACAATAACATTTTATTATAAATCCGAATGCGAACCCATATTTCATATGTAATGTTAGACGTAATTATTTATTCAACACATTGCCGGCAATAGGTTCGTATTATGTGACATGACCAATAATTATAAAAATAGTTGCATTGTTCCAATTACTGTCCCTTTTAAATTATGGCCATGTTCTAATGCTAACTCTCATAAGGGGTCGCTAACGCGTTTACTTCACACCATTGTACACAAATACAAAAATGATTTTGTTTGCAGAAAACTATAGACAGTTTGCGTTAAAAGTACCAATAAAACACGCCTTATGTATTGCATTATCGTTATGTTTATTGAAGGTTAGAGAAGCTTCGATAAACAAATGAAAATGATTTGATTTCATAGAAATGTATAGAACGAACGTACGTAGATAACAGATACCTTACCAGTATGACTTTTGACAGTTTGTTTAAGCTAGATTCTACCAACGGTGTAATGGTTGTGTCGGTAAAAACAGGATCGGGTAAGAACATCTACCAATTTTACAGCGGCGGGTTTTCCTCGTAAACGCAGGCGAAATTACAAGCAATAGATTTATCTCTAAGCCATAAAAAACTTCTCTAAAGAAGGCATTTGGAGCAGTAAGTGTATGAATTATATAGTTCGAGGCCTGCTATATTAATTTCTGGCCTTATAATGAAAATGCGAATCAATTTAATCAAAAATGATTTTATTGTTTTTCAAAGTATTCTCCAGCATGATTTATACACTTTTGTATGCGGTCAAACCAATTGTCGAAGCACTTTTTCCACTCCGATTGAGAACCTCAAAACATGATTTTTGAACGCTTCAACAGCGTCTTCTGGCGACGAAAATCGTTGACCACGCATTTTTTTCTTGATGTGCCAAGTCAGGGCTGTACGGCGGATGACCCATCAATTCTACGTTTTGGCCGGTCAAAAATGCGCTGGTTTGAGCCGATGTTTGAGAGCTCGCTTTGTCATGGTGCACAATGATTCGTCTTCTCTTGTTCGTTTTTCGAATTTCTCCGAAGACTTCAGACAAACAAATGTACCACTCCGAATTGACAGTCCTACGTTGCTCAAGCGGAACAGTCGCCACATGACCAGTTATGCCGAAGAAACAGGCGACCATTTGCTTCGAAATGCTTCCTCTACGAACAACTTTCATTGAATTTGGCTCGTCTTCGAAGACCTACACGGTCAATTGCTGTTTTGTTTCGGACTCATACCCCTAGATCCATGATTCGTCACCTGTGTCGGTCTTATAAACGTCACTTAAAGCACCGCGATCTAATTTTTTCGCACCAATACACACGAGCCTTTTTTGAGCGATTGTCAAATTGTGCGGGATCCAACGAGAACAAACCTTCTTTACGGCCATTTGTTCATGCAATATCGAATGTATGCTGGTGGAAGAAATGCCCAAGGATGCCTCTATCTCACGGTATGTCACATGAAGATCTTGCATTATCAGTTCACGCACGGCATCAATGTTCTCTGGCACAGCGGCCGTTTTTGGACGACCTTCGTCTTTGTGCGATCGTCGGCCGCGATTAAATTCCTGATTAATTAAATTAATTAAACCAGTTTGTCTCAATGCTATAGGATGGTGCTTCGTCGCCATACAAAGATTTCTGTACATCGATGTACTCTGTCGAGATAATCCACGTCGAAAGTTATGAAAAATGTTCGCATGAAAATGTTCACGAGTTAATTCCATTTTTTTTGCCAAATTGATTTTTTCAAGTCACACAAATGATGGTCGTACGTCAAAACGTTCTGAGTACATTTATGCTAAAAACTGTCAAAATTTCCAAAGGGAATGGCAGATGGCGCCAGGCAATACTTAGTGTTGTCTAGGCTAGAAACATATATAGGAGCTCTAGTACACAGCTCACTGATGTCACTTCTGGAACGCAGGCTCTCAATACGGGGAGTATTTTCGAATGACTACTTATAGTTTCACCAGAGTTGGATATTGTTGACTTATAACGTACCCTGCAAAATTTGAGCACTATGTGATGTAATTTTGGGCTTCTAGAGCGACAGGATCTCAAATCAGGAGGGACCTTTGTGTGGATGCTATTCGAAACCATTTATCGATGAGGTCTAGTTTCACCAGAGCTACTTTTATAACGTACTGCTTGAAGTTTGAGTGCAATCGCTTATAGCGCTGTGTGCGTCATTTAGTTGGAATCGGATGTAATATGGTGTTTTTAGAGCTGAAGGTTCTTAAATCGGGAAAACCCTATGTATGATTTAAAACCATAGCCCTACCTATGTGGGTTCGTCTCAAAACTTTGACCTATACTTTAATCACAACGATGGATTGACGGACGGATGAACATCGTTCAATGGAATCAGAAAATAGTTCTGAATCGATCGGTTTATTTAACATAGTGATACTTTTCGTTGCCGAAAAATTTGCCGTTTAAACGAAAACAGCTAGTGTATTCTATCTTGCCAAATACTTATACACCCCAAACCAAATAGGAAATTGGGCCCCAAAATTTGGGTCTAATTGTTCTATGAAAAAAGACCGCCCGATTTTATACCCCAAACATAAGATAAAAATTGGCCCCAACAATTATATTGTATTTTATTATATATTTACTTTTATTTTCGTAGTGGTTATTTGAAGGTATGCAAATACACCCCAAAAAAGGCAAATATGCCCCAAAATATCCAGTAGTTGTTTTCTGTAAAAAAAATGGGGTCCTTTATCACTTTTGGGTTTGGGGTGTAACAACAAAGTACGAAAATAGGCCCCGAAACGTGTAGAAAATTTTTTGCGTATAGTTTCGGTTGTAAATATTAATATTTGACATATTCTCTTTTTGCACTTAATCATTTGTTATTAATAATATTTTCTACGTGAATTTTAAATGCAAAGCCATAAACCAGATTTACTGTTTTGCGGCACTGTCCTTGCTGTCGTGCTTCCGTACAAGATACTTTTATACATGTTTATAATTGGGTTCAAAGGTAATAAACTATATAATTTTCAATAAAAAACCAACGCTTTCTTTTCTTCGCCGACGGAAATTAGAGTCCAAAAATATTTAGTGTGGCCCTAAAATATATCGAAATGGAATTGGACTCCAAAATGCGAAAATAGGGCCCAAAATGTTTATGAAATTAATCCCCAAAAATTGTTTGGGGTCTATTATCATACAAACATTTGGGGTCTTATTGCATTATGAAAATATACCCCACACGCAGAAAAAAAGTATGGTTGTGATGACAATATTCGAAGAGGATAATAATATTGTTGGGTATATGGTTGTGCTACAACAATATTATGGTCCTCACAACAATAGTATGATTCAAATAAAACAATATTATGATCCCCACAACCATATTATGATTCACACGCAACCATACTATGATCCCCACAACCATAGTATGATTCTCACTCAACCATACTATGATCTCCACAACCATAGTATGGTCCTCACAACCATAGTATGTTTCATATACAACCATAGTATGGTCCTCACAACCATAGTATGATTCACACACAACCATGTTATGATCCCTACAACCATAGTATGATCACACAATTAAACTATGATCCCCAATTTTATTTATTAAAATTGGTTTAAGTTGTCAACAATAGATTTGAATTATGAAAATAATTCAAAAATACATTAAATTCAAAATAATAGGAGTGATTTATTTTATAGTAGAAAAAATAAGTTTAAATAAACGTAAGCGTTTTTATTAAAAATATTTCAGATAAACAAAGCCAAAGCAGCTTGTTTAAAAAATTTTAATTTCGATAAAAAAAAGTACTATTATTGCATTAGATCCGTACCAATAACATTTGTTCTAAAAAGCATATTAAAATGAAGAAAAAATACAATCATACAGTATGATTGCCGTAATCATATCATTGTTAACATAAAACGCAAAACACAATACTTTTGTCGCACTAACCATATTTATATTGTTGCTATAACCATATTTTCATTTTTAAATTTGGCAATAATACTATTGTTACATTTTAACAATATTAATATTACAGCAATAATACTATTGTCAAAAATAAATTCAGTTAACAATGCTATGGTTGCGACGAACATACTTTTGTTGTGGATAACATATTATTATTGCCGTGACCATGTAGTAACCATGTTTTTTCTCTGCGTGCAGTAAACATATAAAATTAGGCCCCAAAAAACATAAAATTCCGTGTCGCTGTCTTCCATATATTTTTTGGGGCCTAATTTCATTTTCACTTTGAGATGTATTTTCGTGGGGCCTAATGGCATACCGCCAATTTTAGAATGATGACAATTTTGACTTCGACTACCGTTTTGGCACTGAAAGGTCATTAAAAATGTTTGAGGGTGCTTTGACATAAAGATACGATATTGTTATGTCGCTATTGGAAAACCCGTTGTTTTTACTTATACTACCAATGCGATACTTGAACATAGGCATGAGAGTATGTAAACTTCGCCCCGGCCGATATAAGGAATGGTCCACTGGTTATGAATTTACAGAGCTTGAGTCACGGACTCATGGTCCCTTGGGACCCAAACAGGCATTTGTAGTCAAAGCAAGCAACCAATTGTCTTTAAGAATACTCGTATATGGATACTTTCTCCAGTTTCTAATACCGGAAACTCTCGCATAATCCTGCACGTGGGGTGGAAGATACAAGAGTATCGCTTTTTCCTAAGCTTTTCGTAATACTTATCGCATAGCGCATGTCGCTTATGCAGCTTACGGTTAGTCTAACGCATGTTCTTCACGCCTACACAGGGAACATTGCCAACACACCTTTTTTCCGCTCTTGATTGCATTTATGCCTCAGTGTATTGTAAAGTTTAATCTCCGCCTTTCGAGAAAAGCCATGTTCTGACCAAAATATGATGGAGATGTGATTTTCCTTCAACTAAAACAATTATTCCTTAACCGTGTTCCTCAACAGTCGCCTTTTATTTCTATATTAACTTTGTTGCTTTTTTATTCTTGCTCAGTTTCCGTTCCTTTCTTTGTTTGCTTCATTTCATTTTCATTCCATCTTACATTATATCCGTTTCTTTGTTAACATTATCGTTACACAAATAACAACATGAAAAAACACTAAAAGGTCGTAAAGCCACAAAAAGGACACAAAGAAGAAAGGACAAAACACAGGAAAGCTTGTACAGCAATTTTGAATAATCACGTTTGTAGTGTAAAACTTACAAAGTAGATGGGCCTTAAGTACCCTACATAAGCGAAGAGGACTAGTTAAATGGTACATTTAAGGCCCACTATAATTGAATTATTTCTTCAGCGGTACATCGGGTATGAAAATCAAAAAAAGAGCCACTGTTTCGGACTTACTTAGGTCCCACAAAATCCCATTAAGGAACAACAAGATATGCACGATTTAATTTCTTACTCACTGACCGCGATTTACTGTTAAACGCTGCCTCTAAGCGGTTAAGGCTTTTCAATGACCTAGAGATACGAGTAAGTCTCTAATACTCTAGGTAAAATTGCCGGCATTTACAAGATATAAACCCCCCGCTAATACAAATGTTAGAAGTTCTTACCCGGATTCAATTCTAAGTTGATTTGCATGTTAGTCGTGTCCAACACACCTTGGCTGTATGAGCATAACAAGTGTTTTTACAAGTCGGACTTGCCGATTGTAGTGAATTTTACAAATGTTAATTTATATACGTGTAGCAGTGTTTATAATTTAAAATACAAGTGTAATTTGCCAAATGTAGGTGGATTGACAATTTTCTCCAACAAATAACAAAAAGTTATACACGCCGACCGTAATGTCAACCTTTAGAAATGTTGGAACGGATATAACAGTTTCCGCCTGCGATGGCGGAATATGAGATGTTGCTCTTTTATTCTTTTGCCGATGCTTAGAACCAAAACCAGTATTTTTTGGGGCTAATAAATCAAGAGGCTGGTTTCGTACAACGGATATACAGAGTGAACATGAATAACTACTCAACTGAGCGTCTAAGATGTTTAAGCCGAGAATACCTTTTTCGTCAAGATTTGTGGAGTGAACTGATGACGAAGTCAATTATCACAAATGATAAACCTTTTTAAGTGTTTTTCTAATCGTGATCGAAGCTTAAAATAATAAAATGGCGTATTTCTAAATTTTGGGGTAATTATGAACATTTAATGTTTTTTATGTTTCAAAAGTGATTTGCGGCTCCATTGGCAAACCCCGATTCGTTCAATATTGTAGCACTTAATTTTTTGACTAATTTTCATACTAAGGAGGACAAATAGAAATACTGCCAGATTATTGCTACTAGTATACGCTTTAAACGCTAGAAGGCCGTTTGTCTGAAATAATTTATATTATATTGAATTCCTCAACTAAATTATGAAATTTTGGGGAAATTGCTCTACAGCGGATCTTAGTGCGTCCATTAAGGGCAATTGAAAATTCTCTCGTCAATGAGACTACCCCAGGACTATTGTCACTAGTACTTGTGACAGCGCATAGAGAAAGGGACATAAGGGTAAAAAAAAAATCAATTTTCACTTTTTTTTTATGTGGACAACATCTGAGAATCGAATGAGACCGATCCCATGCCCCAAAAGTGTTCCTTTCCAGAGATATGCGCGTTTTATGAAAGTGATGGTACACCAAATCTTTAAAATTGCTCTCCTGAACAATACTGGTTTTTACCCTTAGGTCCCTTTCTATTTTGCCCGTCACATATGTCAATAAAAAACTATTAAAAACTATTTGTTTAAAATAGTTTAAGTATTTCCAATTGTCTTCCATGGACGTACTTTCAACCACTTTTGAGCAATCTCCAACGAATTTGATATTATAGGTTAAGAATTTAATATTCCGAAAATTATTTCAGACAAACGACCTTCTAGCAATAATCTGGTGGTAGTCTTAAGTGTTTCCATTTTTCATCCATGGGTCACACTAACATATTTTTTAGAAGCCAGCATATGTTGTGTAAATTATTCCTAATTTTTGAATTTAGTTCACTATGCTTACATTGTCAAATATTCGAATTTATCTAGGGGGACCGCGGATTTTGTTGCGGAAAGTTAAATTCGAAGTTATCGTCACAACCGGTCCTATTTCACCGGGGATAATTATAGGTCGCCTCATTTGAGCTATATTATATTTTCAATATAGTAGGACGGATATAGCACAGCTGAATAAATGAATGACGCAAACAGATCGATTAGTATAACGCATGGGGTCTATCTCCATTCCTTTACGGTGAAGAAATCGGTCCAAGAACTGATATAGTCCTCTAACAAACGTTTCTCCCCAACCGCTTCAAATTTCATCAGATTTTATTAAAATTTCATTTGGAATTTTTTTTTGCACGCAAGATAAATATAGGCGAAAATAGACTAGATCGGTACAAATTTTGATATAGCCCTTATACAAATGTATTTCCCGATTTTGGGTCTAAACTGCCTAAAAGTTGCATCCAATCTGGTCCGTGGCGCCATTTTGCACACAGGATTAACATTAGGCGTTTGCTAGTGGTACTCGCTTATTGATGCTTATAATGTTACATTTTAAGTGGATATTCGATTTCGGTCATATGACCACCACAAGCCCGTCTACGGCGATCTATTCTTTGCAACCAATTTTCCACCACTCTTGCACATATTTCAACTGGAACGTTGGCAATTTCGCGTTGAATGTTGTCTCTGTGCTTGTCTAAAGATGTTGGGTGGCTGGCACAGATCAATAACTAGATGTGGCCCCATAAAAAGAAATCCAATGGCGTTAAATCGCATGAACGAGATGGCCATTCGATCGAACCATTTCTCTAGATAACATGTTCACCGAATTTGCCTTTCTGTGAATCGAGTGTAACGCATGCTATGTGGCTAGGGCCCCCGCTTTGTTGAAACCACATATCGGCACGATAGCACTCTCCATTGACGATTGTTTTCCATGACGATTGTTTTCCAATCACACCTCCGGCATAAAAACCACACCACACATTAATTTTTTGCGGATGCAATTGTGGCTTTTGAAGCACATGTGGGTTTGTTGCTGTCCAATTACGCATATTTGGTTTATTGACAAAACCACTCAGCCAGAAATGAGCTTCATCGCTGGTGATGATAAATACGGCCCAAAATTAGAGTAAGCGCTCTTAAAGTTGCGACCAACGACACAGAATTTCGGTAGTAATGATGATGATTTCCAAACGTTGCGCGTAATTGAACTTTCCTATAACGAAAATCTTGACTTCGACTAACGTTTTGAAACTAAAAGATCATTAAAAATGTTTGAGGATGCGTTGATATAGATACGAAATTGTAATGTCGCTATAGGAAAACCATGTATCTCAATTTTTTGGCCAGATTTGAATGCAATTTTATTTTGAGCGTGCTTTGCACACAGAACAACCATTATAGAAAATCGACGATATAGGTCTTTATTTTTGATATACTCGTAGTCTTCATACAAATGTACCTCCGACGGCAGTTTTATTTTATTTAGCGATCTTTGAAAAAAATATAATTGTCTTTTTTTGTCACCTCTTCCCAGCTTTTATTCGAGTTTTCCACACAAACAATAAAGTTCAATCACTGCATCATTGTTGTTCCAAAACGCACTAAAATCTTTGTACTTAGTAGGGACATAAATACTGTTACAACATTGAACACACCCATTTCAATAGTAGAACTGAGCATACCCCGCTAATGTCATATGGGTTTTGAAAGCTAACCTCAATAGCGTTAGTCTGTAACTGAATTTTAAAATTGTTTCAACTTTCATCATGGAGTGGTCAGATAATGAGAACCGTATCGCTGTAATAGCGCTTTTCAAGTGTGAAATGAAAAAAGCGATATTTTCAAATGCGGCTGGCTATTCCTACTAGAGATTAGCCGCATGTTCGTCTACCGATGCATAAAACTGTTTGAGGAGACTGAAGATGTTAAAGACCGCCACCGGTCGGGCCGCCCACGCTCTGTTCGAACACCACATGCCATCAAAGCCGTTAAATCAAGAATTCACAGAAATCCGCTCCGAAAACAGAAAATCATGGCCCGTGAGATGAATATCACGCAAAAGTCCATGAGTCAAATCATTAAAAAAGACTTGGGACTTGGGGCTTTCAAACGACGTACCGTACATTTATTGACTGCAGCTTTAAAACAAATGGGATTGAAAAATGCAAACGTCATTTGGTGAAGCACGCTAATAACTTGCACACAAAAATTTTGTTCACCGATGAAAAAATTACCGTTCAGGAAAAATTTAACACCCAAATCCCAAATCTAAGGAAGGGTGGAAAAGGGTCATCACCCAGCTTCAGTCATGGTTTGGTGGGGTGTCTATTACGATGGGGTCACTGACCTGCATTTCTGCGAACAAGGAGTCAAAACATCGGCCAAATTTTACCAAGAAACCGTTTTGGAAGCTGTTGTGAAGCCTCTTTACAATTCTCTGTTCCAAAACCGGCCATGGCCTTTCCAGCAGGATTCTGCGCCGGCTGATAAGGCTAAAACGTCCCAGGCCTGGCTTCTAAACAATTTGCCAGCGTTCATTACCTCTGAAAAATGGCCCTCAGGCAGTTCAGATTTGAACCCATTGGATTACAAATTGTGGACGGTTTTAGAGGACAAGGTTTGTCACAAAAGATACCCCAACATTGGATCTATTAGGGCTGTTTTGGTTCGAGCTGTGGCTAATGGACGAGGTTCGTGCAGCTATGGACGATTGGCCAGTGCGACTTAAGGCGTGTGTAAAGGCAAAAGGCGGACATTTCGAATAAGTAGATTCTTTTTGGATACAATATACATCAATAAATATATTAAAAAATATTTGGTCCAAAAACATTCAGTACTTTTTATTTTACAGCATAAAACGTGTGTAACAGTATTTATGTCCCTACTTAGTATAATATCTGCTTTCTAAAGAAGCAGATTGACCAAAATGAGCATCGTCTTCAGGAAGAGTAGGACTGAAGACAGTTCATTAATTAAGCCCCGAATTGGTAACACTGCCAGTAGTACTTACAACTCCCTCTCCCTCCCTCTGGTGGCTTTAACAGATGCTCTGTCTTCTCCGTTTGCTCTTTCCGTGCTACATATCGGCAAACAGCTTTTGAGCTGTAGCGTACATTTCTCTTCCCCCGACACAGCTAGCTAGCGCAACCGCAGTATTTGGATGCGCTTATTTTTTTTTTTTTTTTTTTTTAAATAACCAACACTCAGGGGATGCCCCCTATATATGCGGTGCATTGCGTTGGCGAGTGGAAATTAATGGATCGTAGGGGGGAAAGAGGGAGTAATGTTTGTTGACGCTTGCCTTGAACTTCTGGATGTCGCAATTAGTGGGAAATACATTTGCCGGAAGTCGATTCCACATACGGACTGTACGAGCGAAAAACGAATTTGATCTGTAGTGTATAGTGCGGTCAACTGGCCAATCGATAACAAACGGGTGTGAATTCCTAGAAAGTCGCGTATCCCTGCCGAACATCCTCACGTCAGGAATAAGGCGACGGATGTCTGATGAACACACACCATAAAAGTAACGATAGAACAGCGTCACGCAACCCACATTCCGACGATGCTCAAGGGAAACAATAGAGTTGGATACCCTACTGTCACCTATCAGCACCATCGCTCTCCTTTGAACACGGTCAAGTAGCTCCAAGGATGATTTTGGAGCACCTGCCCATATATGGGAGTTGTATTCCATCTTTGGCCTGATGTAAGTTGTATAGATATTGAAAAGATCAGAAGGAGTGAAATATTTCTTGCACCGCTTTAAAAAGCCTATGCACTTGAGTGCTTCTTTCGACACTTCGAATACATGTCTCGCCCAACGAGCGTCACATTGTATTTTCATGCCCAGAACATCGAGAGCTTCTGATTGTTCAATATCCGTACCATCGAGAGAGATTGATGATATTGTTGGGTCAGCGAATCGCTTGTGAGACAACAAGCAGCACTGTGTCTTACGTGCATTAAAATCTACTCTATTCACTCGACCCCATTCGGAAATGGCCAGTAGATCACGGCCAAGTGTCTCATCCATAATTCGCCTTTTGTCTTCAATATCTTGAAGGCTCGGCCTACGGTCGAATGAATATGAATGACAGAGGTTACTATCATCTGCGAAAGAGTAGATTGGATTCACGGTCTGACCCAATAGATCGTCAATGAAAATAAGAAACAAAGAGGGAGCGAGATAATGCTGACGTTTCTTTGAAGTCTGCACTCTCCGTTTGCGCCGGTGGCCCCAAATATTTTTCGAAGGATTCTTCTCTTGAAAATACACAACGCTGCTTAAAACAACGGTCAGAAAGTGGTTCACCCAAATTTAGATACTGATACATCGTTCAATTGCCGTGAGTTGGCAGATCAGTTATCATTCGATTCCGAGTATAGCGACTAACAAAACGGTGGTGACAAAGAAAGTAGCGACTAATGATGAACCTCCACCATGATCCGGATACTCTCTTCCTCTATATATCGAAGTATTAACCCGATAGAAATATGAGACATGGAGAGTGGCAAGAAAATGTTCATGGGTCTATCTTTGTACGGGTCTATATATAAAAACAAACAAACTGCAATCTACCATGCATTTCGTATTCTATCGAAACCTGTAATGATTTGGATCAAATTAAATAAAAAGAAACAAGCTTGTTCTTAAGAAGCACAGTTACTGATTTCTTTGTAGCGAACATGCAGATCGATCGATGTCAGACTCTTCCCAATTTAGTTTTGTCTGTACCAAATTGTACGTTATGGTTTTCGACCTCGGATTTTTAAATTTTTCTGTCTAGTTCTCTCTTAATTTCTATCTTGGTTGGTTGTCTTGCAGATGATGGTTTATGTACTTACAGACGACAGTAGTACATTTGGGTGCTGCCTTTTCTTTGTTGAATTTGTTGAAATTTCAAGTAATTGTTAACAGTTTAGACAAGGGGCTGATAGACTGACATTTTTTACATTTTAATACTCTAATCTTCAGCCTATTGGGCGAAGCGCAAACGCATCGGATGGTGCTTCATTACTACTTATAAATTAATAAGTTTAAAAAAAAATTTAACTTTTTTTTACCGCCGATTCATACGCAAACGAATAACCCTAATGTACATTCTTTTTAAGTGTTTGCGTGTGTGTTGTTATACCTAATAAACGTTAATATTATTTTAACATACTTGAATATATGTAAATTGCGCCGAATAACAATACAAAGCATATAAACAGGACTGAATACATACACAAATCCTCATAAGTACCTCACATACACACATGCAGCTTTTGAATTACATTTAAAATTGGATATTTACTGGAATTTTTACAATCAAATAAATGTTTATTTGAGACAGTAGCTGAAGTACCGGCAATATTAATAATCGTATATCAATATGTCCTTAAGGATAAACATATTGAGTACTATTCGCAAACGAGAAGTAAGTGTCATAACGAAAACTTTACACTAGAGGGCACTATTTGTTTTTTATCTAATCCATCTGGAGGACGACGATACAATTGAATATGCTATATCTTTGTAAATATTTAATTTTAAATATTTTTGAATCAAGAGTGGTACATTTTTCTATAGAATTTCATTAACCCGCTAACGCCTATAGGTAAGGGCTCCTCATCATTTGGCGATGCCATTTAAAACGTTGTGCGTATAATTTTCTTTATGAACTTTATTAA
Source organism: Hydrotaea diabolus (assembly GCA_963513945.1). Classification (NCBI taxonomy): domain Eukaryota; kingdom Metazoa; phylum Arthropoda; class Insecta; order Diptera; family Muscidae; genus Hydrotaea; species Hydrotaea diabolus. The sequence goes on from OY740719.1 coordinate 112,594,962, forward strand.
GTGAAAGGGGTGATCAATCTAGAGGTATTTTTTCAATATGGTTTTTTACACAGATTACACGTGAATTCTGTTATACTTTTTTCATTTTATCAATAAAAGAGTTTACATCGCAACAACGTCTCCAAATTGTGCAACTGTCAAAAGCTGTTCAAAAGCTCGAAGAAGATCCGCTGTTTTTGAACAACATTTTGTTCAGTGATTAGGGCCCATTTTTGGCTCAAAGGCAACGTCAATAAACAAAATTGCCGCCTTTGGGCCGATGAGCAACCAGGAGAGGTTCAAGAGTTGCCATTATACTAAGAAAAACACGGGTTGGTGGGCTGGTGGAATCATCGGTCCATATTTTTTTTAAAAATCATAATGGCCGGAACTTAACGGTGAATGGTGCTCGCTATCGCGCCACGATATCGGACTTTTTGCTAACTGCAATTGAGGACCATAATCTTCATGGCATTTGGTTTCAATAGGACTGTGTCATGTGCCATACAGCTGCTCGAACAATGGATGGATTCTATTCGAAATGACCTCTCAATAGATCGTGTGATATCACAAATCGTGTGATCGCGCCACGATATCGGACTTTTTGCTAACTGCAATTGAGGACCATAATCTTCATGGCATTTGGTTTCAATAGGACTGTGTCATGTGCCATACAGCTGCTCGAACAATGGATGGATTCTATTCGAAATGACCTCTCAATAGATCGTGTGATATCACAAATCGTGTGATATCACACTGTTTGACTTTTTTCTTTGGGGCTACGTAAAGTCCAAAGTCTATGCTTACGAGGGTTGCTATATATATTTCTGGCCTAATAATGAAAATGCGAATATTTATCATCAAAAATGGTTTTATTATTTTCCTAAGTATTCTCCAGCATGATTTATACACTTTTGCATGCGCTCAAACCAATTGTCGAAGCACTTTTTCCACTCCGATTGAGACACCTCTAAAACATGGCCTTCGGACGCTTGAACAGCATCTTCTGGCGACGAAAATCGTTGACCACACACTTTTTTCTTTATGTCCGCGAATAAAAAGAAGTCATTAGCTGCCAAGTCAGGGCTGTACGGCAGATGACTCATCAATTCGATGCTTTAGCCGGCCAAAAAGGCACTGGTTTGAGCCGATGAGTGAGAGCAGCTCGCATTGTCATGTCGCACAAGATTCGTGTTCTCTTTTTCGTTTTTCGAATTTCTTGGAAGACTTTAGGCAAAAAAATTGTGGTGTACCACTCAGAATCCAACGTTGCTCAAGCGGAAAAGTCGCCACATGACCAGTTTTGCCGAAGAAACTGGCGACCATTTGCTTCGAAGAGCTTCTTCCACGAACAACTTTCGTTGGATTTGGCTCGTCTTCGAAGACCCACACGGTCGATTGCTGTTTTGTTTCGGGTTCATACGCATAGATCTATGATTCGTCACCTGTGACGATCTTATAAACGTCTTTTAAAGCACCGCGATCTAATTTTTTCGCACCAATCCACACGAGCCTTTTTTGAGCGATTGTCAAATTGTGCGGGATCCAACGAGAACAAACCTTCTTTACGGCCATTTGTTCATGCAATATCGAATGTATGCTGGTGGGAGAAATGTCCAAGGATGCCTCTATCTCACGGTTTGTCACATGACAATCTTGCATTATCAGTTCAAGCACGGCATCATGGCACAACGGCCGTTATTGGATGACCTTCAGGACCTTCGTCCTTGAGCGAGTCACGATAAAATTCATCGATTAAATTTATCGCCATACAAAGATTTCAGTCTATCGATGCACTCTTGTCGTGATAATCCACGTCGAAAGTTGTGAAAAACGATCGCACGAAAATGTTCATGTGTTAATTCCATTTTTTTGCCAAACTGATTTTTTCAAGTCACTGTAAACAGCACAAATGGTGGTCGTACGGCAAAACGTTCTGAGTACGTTTATGCAAAAAATATCAAACTTTCCAGTGGAAATGTCAGATGGCGCCAGGCAATACTTAGTGTTGCCTAGGCCAGAAATAAATATAGCAATCCGTATAAACCAGCTACCATTCAGGTTTTTCGCGTGTCATTAAGTGGGCACCCTGAGGCGTAGTTGCGAACAACATTTGAAGCAAATTATGTTCAAAAAATAATTAGCATAATATGTCTTTTAGAATGAACAAGAAACCACACTTGATTTGAATTAATTTTTTTTGTTTTTGTTTTAAAAAAAATCTAGATTGATCACCCGATAGTTCATATAACGTGTATCTTTCGCTTGATAAACACTTGGAGAGACGATTGTAGCGAGAAAATAAAGTCTCGTATTTCTAAGTAAAGTAAGTTTAAAACTTCTTAAGATTTTTATGTGATACCCAGTTAAAAAAAGCTTTGCCCATATTATTGGGGAAGCAAAAGGGCTCTCTGCAAGTAGCACACACATCATAATTGGTAGTAAAATATTTTATATAATCTTAACCAGTCGTTTTTCTTGAGTAGTGACTTAAAGTGCAAATACTATCAGCAAAATACATAACATGGATTGGTACGAGTATAATCAAAAAATAAGCTAAATACAAATACGTTTGTATGTAATCAAACTATAGTTTGTTACCAAAGAGGATTTTATTATACTCTCCGTTACCATAGTAAGGGTTAATAACAGATTGTTTTGCATTCATTTAATTTCCCTCTTAAGAGACAACATTCACTGTGACTACTTGATGTGGCATTTGACTTATCACCGTTGGAAACATACGAGTATTCGTACCTTCATGCTAACCCCAGGATTGCCATTAAGCGTGGATAACATTTCACTCATTAGTTTGTGTGAGTTTGAAGTGGATGAAACTGTATCCCTGGTCATGATGCTTTGCTCCATTATACGAATATCGCACAGATGTAAGTGTGTACACACCTTTTTTGTGTTATCATAGTAAGGGCGTTCGCTGGGTTTCATCACAACTTATGTCCACAATGTTTTCAGCAACCCAATAGTACTAATCACCAACATCTGGGTGCCACTATTGGGCGAGTGGACGATATAAATGTCGAACAACAAATAATCATCACGTTGAACTTTGCACGTGTACATTCACTTACGGAGAAGTGAAATATCATCATGACGGTGGGTAACGAGCAATAAATAAGAATTGATTTTTCAGCATAAATGCCGGAATCAGTTTAATGGCATGGCAAACTAAGAGACTGGAAATCTTTGGGCAACATTAACATATTACTTACAAATTAATATATACGGTGGGTGATTTAACGTTTTTAATTTGAATTGGCTGTAAAAAAGTACTGATAATTTTTTGCAAATTTCTGGTTTTATTGGAAAGGTTGAATTTTATCATTTAATAACGAAAGACATCCCAATGCGCTTTCCCTTCGCCCAATGGGCTGAAGATTGGTTGGCAATCATCACTTTTTTTTACAGCCGACTCAAATTTTAAATATTGAATCGCCAACCCTGTATATGTACAGTAGGGGTGGGATAGTGCACCAGTTTTCGATTTTGATACGTCTCACCGCCTTATTTTGTGGGGTTTGGAAAAAAATGCATGCTCCAAAAAATGGGGCAGGTGGGATCGGGGCTAGTGACAGCTCATCGAGGTCAAAGTTCGTGGGTAACTAGTCACAAAAAGCCTCGCAACTACCTAGGAGTCGCACCTAGAGGGGTAAAATATATGACCGACCCCCATTAATTTAACCCATTTGAGACAGTAGCTGAAGTACCGGCAATATTAATAATCGTATATCAATATGTCCTTAAGGATAAACATATTGAGTACTATTCGCAAACGAGAAGTAAGTGTCATAACGAAAACTTTACACTAGAGGGCACTATTTGTTTTTTATCTAATCCATCTGGAGGACGACGATACAATTGAATATGCTATATCTTTGTAAATATTTAATTTTAAATATTTTTGAATCAAGAGTGGTACATTTTTCTATAGAATTTCATTAACCCGCTAACGCCTATAGGTAAGGGCTCCTCATCATTTGGCGATGCCATTTAAAACGTTGTGCGTATAATTTTCTTTATGAACTTTATTAAGTGAAAGGGGTGATCAATCTAGAGGTATTTTTTCAATATGGTTTTTTACACAGATTACACGTGAATTCTGTTATACTTTTTTCATTTTATCAATAAAAGAGTTTACATCGCAACAACGTCTCCAAATTGTGCAACTGTCAAAAGCTGTTCAAAAGCTCGAAGAAGATCCGCTGTTTTTGAACAACATTTTGTTCAGTGATTAGGGCCCATTTTTGGCTCAAAGGCAACGTCAATAAACAAAATTGCCGCCTTTGGGCCGATGAGCAACCAGGAGAGGTTCAAGAGTTGCCATTATACTAAGAAAAACACGGGTTGGTGGGCTGGTGGAATCATCGGTCCATATTTTTTTTAAAAATCATAATGGCCGGAACTTAACGGTGAATGGTGCTCGCTATCGCGCCACGATATCGGACTTTTTGCTAACTGCAATTGAGGACCATAATCTTCATGGCATTTGGTTTCAATAGGACTGTGTCATGTGCCATACAGCTGCTCGAACAATGGATGGATTCTATTCGAAATGACCTCTCAATAGATCGTGTGATATCACAAATCGTGTGATATCACACTGTTTGACTTTTTTCTTTGGGGCTACGTAAAGTCCAAAGTCTATGCTTACGAGGGTTGCTATATATATTTCTGGCCTAATAATGAAAATGCGAATATTTATCATCAAAAATGGTTTTATTATTTTCCTAAGTATTCTCCAGCATGATTTATACACTTTTGCATGCGCTCAAACCAATTGTCGAAGCACTTTTTCCACTCCGATTGAGACACCTCTAAATCATGGCCTTCGGACGCTTGAACAGCATCTTCTGGCGACGAAAATCGTTGACCACACACTTTTTTCTTTATGTCCGCGAATAAAAAGAAGTCATTAGCTGCCAAGTCAGGGCTGTACGGCAGATGACTCATCAATTCGATGCTTTAGCCGGCCAAAAAGGCACTGGTTTGAGCCGATGAGTGAGAGCAGCTCGCATTGTCATGTCGCACAAGATTCGTGTTCTCTTTTTCGTTTTTCGAATTTCTTGGAAGACTTTAGGCAAAAAAATTGTGGTGTACCACTCAGAATCCAACGTTGCTCAAGCGGAAAAGTCGCCACATGACCAGTTTTGCCGAAGAAACTGGCGACCATTTGCTTCGAAGAGCTTCTTCCACGAACAACTTTCGTTGGATTTGGCTCGTCTTCGAAGACCCACACGGTCGATTGCTGTTTTGTTTCGGGTTCATACGCATAGATCTATGATTCGTCACCTGTGACGATCTTATAAACGTCTTTTAAAGCACCGCGATCTAATTTTTTCGCACCAATCCACACGAGCCTTTTTTGAGCGATTGTCAAATTGTGCGGGATCCAACGAGAACAAACCTTCTTTACGGCCATTTGTTCATGCAATATCGAATGTATGCTGGTGGGAGAAATGTCCAAGGATGCCTCTATCTCACGGTTTGTCACATGACAATCTTGCATTATCAGTTCAAGCACGGCATCATGGCACAACGGCCGTTATTGGATGACCTTCAGGACCTTCGTCCTTGAGCGAGTCACGATAAAATTCATCGACTAAATTTATCGCCATACAAAGATTTCAGTCTATCGATGCACTCTTGTCGTGATAATCCACGTCGAAAGTTGTGAAAAACGATCGCACGAAAATGTTCATGTGTTAATTCCATTTTTTTGCCAAACTGATTTTTTCAAGTCACTGTAAACAGCACAAATGGTGGTCGTACGGCAAAACGTTCTGAGTACGTTTATGCAAAAAATATCAAACTTTCCAGTGGAAATGTCAGATGGCGCCAGGCAATACTTAGTGTTGCCTAGGCCAGAAATAAATATAGCAATCCGTATAAACCAGCTACCATTCAGGTTTTTCGCGTGTCATTAAGTGGGCACCCTGAGGCGTAGTTGCGAACAACATTTGAAGCAAATTATGTTCAAAAAATAATTAGCATAATATGTCTTTTAGAATGAACAAGAAACCACACTTGATTTGAATTAATTTTTTTTGTTTTTGTTTTAAAAAAAATCTAGATTGATCACCCGATAGTTCATATAACGTGTATCTTTCGCTTGATAAACACTTGGAGAGACGATTGTAGCGAGAAAATAAAGTCTCGTATTTCTAAGTAAAGTAAGTTTAAAACTTCTTAAGATTTTTATGTGATACCCAGTTAAAAAAAGCTTTGCCCATATTATTGGGGAAGCAAAAGGGCTCTCTGCAAGTAGCACACACATCATAATTGGTAGTAAAATATTTTATATAATCTTAACCAGTCGTTTTTCTTGAGTAGTGACTTAAAGTGCAAATACTATCAGCAAAATACATAACATGGATTGGTACGAGTATAATCAAAAAATAAGCTAAATACAAATACGTTTGTATGTAATCAAACTATAGTTTGTTACCAAAGAGGATTTTATTATACTCTCCGTTACCATAGTAAGGGTTAATAACAGATTGTTTTGCATTCATTTAATTTCCCTCTTAAGAGACAACATTCACTGTGACTACTTGATGTGGCATTTGACTTATCACCGTTGGAAACATACGAGTATTCGTACCTTCATGCTAACCCCAGGATTGCCATTAAGCGTGGATAACATTTCACTCATTAGTTTGTGTGAGTTTGAAGTGGATGAAACTGTATCCCTGGTCATGATGCTTTGCTCCATTATACGAATATCGCACAGATGTAAGTGTGTACACACCTTTTTTGTGTTATCATAGTAAGGGCGTTCGCTGGGTTTCATCACAACTTATGTCCACAATGTTTTCAGCAACCCAATAGTACTAATCACCAACATCTGGGTGCCACTATTGGGCGAGTGGACGATATAAATGTCGAACAACAAATAATCATCACGTTGAACTTTGCACGTGTACATTCACTTACGGAGAAGTGAAATATCATCATGACGGTGGGTAACGAGCAATAAATAAGAATTGATTTTTCAGCATAAATGCCGGAATCAGTTTAATGGCATGGCAAACTAAGAGACTGGAAATCTTTGGGCAACATTAACATATTACTTACAAATTAATATATACGGTGGGTGATTTAACGTTTTTAATTTGAATTGGCTGTAAAAAAGTACTGATAATTTTTTGCAAATTTCTGGTTTTATTGGAAAGGTTGAATTTTATCATTTAATAACGAAAGACATCCCAATGCGCTTTCCCTTCGCCCAATGGGCTGAAGATTGGTTGGCAATCATCACTTTTTTTTACAGCCGACTCAAATTTTAAATATTGAATCGCCAACCCTGTATATGTACAGTAGGGGTGGGATAGTGCACCAGTTTTCGATTTTGATACGTCTCACCGCCTTATTTTGTGGGGTTTGGAAAAAAATGCATGCTCCAAAAAATGGGGCAGGTGGGATCGGGGCTAGTGACAGCTCATCGAGGTCAAAGTTCGTGGGTAACTAGTCACAAAAAGCCTCGCAACTACCTAGGAGTCGCACCTAGAGGGGTAAAATATATGACCGACCCCCATTAATTTAACCCTCCCAATATTTTTTCCAAACATATCTTCAACCCCTAAGGGGGCTCCCCTACAAAAAATGTGGGCGTGAAGATAGGGGAAGGGGAGGGAAAAATTAATGGGGGTCGGTGATACATTTTACCCCTCTATGTGTGACTCCTAGGTAGTTGTGGGGCTTTTTGTGAATATTTTTCCCCATCCCACGACCTTTGACCTCGATGAGCTGTCACTTGCCCCGATCCCACCTCCTCCATTTTTTGCCCACGCATTTTTTTCCAAACCTCACAAAATAAGGGGGTGAGTCATACCCAAATCTTACTACTAAGTGTCTTCATACAACACTATCCCACCCCTAATGTATAGGGTGGCTGAGGAAAGCCGCTACCAAAAAAAAATTAATAACTTTTTTTCTATTAAATAAATCTGCTGTAGCTGCTGCCATACTAAACAAACCAAGGGTTTCGACAAGAACCTTATCTGCTCGAATAGGTATAAGCAGACAGTCATTGCAGTCAATTATGCACAAAGATTTGGACTTATTCCCATATAAAATTCAAATGGCCAACAAACTGAATTCAGGATACTTCCGATTCGCTTGGAATTTTGCCAGAAGAAGTTTCAAATGGTGGAAGAGGAAGGAAACATGTTGAATTGTCTTTTCATGTCTGACGAGGACCATTTCGATTCAAACGGGAGCATAAACAAACAAAACTGTCGAATATGGAGTGCTTCCAACGCACAGAAACTTCATGAGACGGAGTTGCATCCACTTCGTGTCACAGTGTGGTGTGCAGCTTCATCACGCCGCATTGTCGGGCCCTACTTCTAAGAAGAAAACGGTCACACCGTTACGGCAACTGGAGACCGTTACTTGAGTATGTTGAGAGACATTTTCTATTCAGAATTACGCAGAATGAGAATTTCTTTCAACTCTGTGTGGTTTCAGCACGATGGTGCAACTCCTTACATAGCCCGGCCTGTTATGACATAATTGCGAAGAAAACTTCCCACTGAGCTGATATCCATAAACTCCACATTTCGTTGACCCCCAGGTCGCCTGACCTTACTGCACCTGACGTTTTCTTGTGGGGTTATTGCAAACAGGAAGTGAAAGCAAAACCAACAAATTTAAATGAACTAAAGAAACCAATTCGAGAAACAATTGCGGCTATTTCTGTTTCAACTCTCCAAGCAGTAATGAACAACTTTTTTGTAAGATGCCGCACATGCATTAACAAGCAATTAAATTCCATTATTTTTAAACTAATTACGCTATATTTAATAAAATTAAATGAGCTTTAACATGAAAAAATGAGTTCCGTACAATGAAAAAATGTTAGTTTGTTAATGTAGCAATATTTATCAGCCACCCTGTAGTAAACTCAACTCAACTAAAAATGGGAAAATTAATAAACTTTCCTGTAGAGTAGTGTAGCATCGTTATGGAAGAATAAAATATTCTTTGTGTAGGCAAAGATATTGTACTGTAGCCGGTTGAAATTGTGGAGTTTTATTCCATGTTTTTATAAAAGATGGTCCAACCTTAATGCACAACGTAAATTGTGTCTCACACATTACCGTCTAGTTTTTTCCTAACGTAATTTGAAATATCTTTTTATCGGTGTTAGACAAATTCAACCATGGAGAGGTACACAATTTACGTTACGATTGTTGAAGCCCTTTACAAAAATGGGCGTTCAAATCAAAATGAATTTCTTGGACTTCGTGATTTTTTTGGGACATCATAATCACCTAAATGTGTCCACAATCGGAATAATAGTAGGCAAATTAAAGCAAACCGTATCTGTAGAAAATTTGAGCGCTCGCCCAGTTCGTTCTGCAAACAAAGTTGATGTTGTTCGCGCAAGTGTGGCGAAAAAGCCGTCAACCTCGACTCATCGTCGTGCCCTACAATTAAACATCACACGTCCATCAGTGATGCGAATTTTGAGTAAAGTTTTGAGTTTACATGCTGATAAGGTTAAATTGACTCAAAAGCTGAAGCCTACTGAGCAGTTTAAGCGTTGTCCATACGCCGAATGGTTGGTTGAACAGGCAGGAGTAAATGGTGACTTAAGAAAGAAAATCATCTTCAGCGACGAGGCACACTTTGACCTCAGTGGATTAGTTAACAAGCAGAATTGTTGCATTTGAGCAAATGAGATATCTCAAGTGATTGTCGAAAAGCCGATGCATGCCCAAAGAGCGGCTGTTTGGTGTGGTTTATGGGCTGAGACTTCCTCCGGCCATATTTATTCAAAAATAAGGTAGGTTACCGTAAACGGTGTTCGCTATCGCCAGATGATAATGGACTTTTTGTGGCTAGCAATAAAGGATATGGACCTGAAACATATGAGATTTCAACATGATGGTGCCACTTGCCATACAGACAACGAAAAAAAATGACTATTTTGCGCTAAATATTCCATGGCCATGTTTCTCACGTAGTGGCGATGTTAATTCGTCGCCACGATCATGTGATTTGACTCCGTAGGACTTCTTTCTTTGGGAATATTTAAAAGAAAAAGTGTACGTTAAAAAGCCAAGAACAATTCAAGAGACATTAAACCTCCGTTAGGTCTTAGAGTCATTGAAAATATGGACCATCGGCTAAAGGCATGCTGCCGAAGCCGTGGCGAACATTTGGTTCGCGATATTTTGTTTTACACATAATTGTCGTAGATCCTTCTATCATAAAAAATAATATATGTATATATAATTCTCTATCTTATTTATAGTAATCGTCGTGCGTATTAGTTGGACCACCCTTTATAATACAAGGTTTCTTGCCGATTTCGGAATGTGCGGCAAAAAAAGACCAATTTGGCCGTTTTTTTGAAACACACAAACGTCCCAACCTTCAGTGTTCTGCACTCCACAAGTAGCATTTTGCATCCGATCTTGCCCGAATTAACTAAATTTAGTTATGACGCAACTTTAACCAAGTCAGGTAAAATGTAACTAAAATTTAAAAATAGAATTTGAATTTAAACTGAGTTTTGCGTGATATTATAATTCGAGACCTACTGAACGGTACCAGCTAATGATTTTTAAAAAGGATAGTTTACATGTCATAGATTAATCTCTTACTTGTAAAGTCTCCCGCATTTACGAAGTGGAAAATCCGACTCTGAAAATGCTACATGGTTCTGGGTTTACTAACTTACTACGACGGCACACAAAATTGAACTGAATGGCCCATCAAGACGTAGTGTGATAGTAGTGTTCACAGCTATCATGCCAGTAAACCCAGGTTTAAATGCGGGTAAAAAATCTAACAGTTTAGCAGCGGCCGGTTCCACCTCGTAAATGCCGGCGACTTTACGAGTAAGGAATTTTTCTCTAAGCCAGGTACAAAATGTAAAAAAATTGTTATATGTGGTTTCTAAAGCTGCAGGTTCTAAACCTGGCGAAGATCCATTGCGTGAGGCTATACCAATTTATGGGCTTAATTTTTAGGAATTTTTCTCTAAGCCATGTAAAAAATGTGAAAAAATTGTTATATGTGGTTTCTAAAGCTGCAGGTTCTAAACCTGGCGAAGATCCATTGCGTGGGGCTATACCAATTTATGGACTTAATGGTTAATTTTTACCAGACTAAATTACTAGTAGCTTATAATGTACCATGAAAAATTTGAGCGTAATTGGGTGTAATTTGTAGCTTCTAGAGCTGCAGGTTCTAAACCCGGGAGGGACCTTCTGTGGAAGCTGTTCGAAAACATGGATTATTACTCGTATAGTCAAAATTCATCAAAAATAGCTTTTGGTCGCTCGTAACGATCAATGCGATAGTGAGACGGAATTGGATGTTATATGTGGTTTCTAAAGCTGCAGCTTCTAAAAATTGAGAAGATCCATTGAGTGGGGCCAATGCAAAAATGCAAAAGTTGAGCGTGATCGAGTTACATTTTTGGCTTCTATACATGCTGGACCTCAAGTCGGAAGGGGCCTTTGTGTGGGGGCTATTCGAAAAATGTACCAATATGATCCAATCTTACAGGACATGGGTGTTGGTCGCTTGTTACGCTTTATGCGAAATTGGGTAGGAATCGAATGTAAAATGTGGCTTCTGAAACTGCATATTTGGAAATTGGGAAGCACCTTTTTGTCGGACCTATTAGAAAACAAAAATTGCTATAATCCACTTTCACCAAAGAAGGGTGTTGTTAGCTCGTAACACTCCGTGTACAATTTTTTTGGAATTGAATGTTATATGTAGTTTTTGAAGCTGTAAGTTTTGAAATCGGGAAAAACTTATATTCGAAGTGAAAAAATGGTTCGTCCTTGGCAGTAATTTCAAGAATGTACCAATATCCTTCGAAAGAAGTTCAAAATTGCGACATCTACTTTGATTATATAGATAGATGGATATCGCTCAATGGAATCAGAAAGTGATTCTGCTAATGTAGCACATATCTCCTTTAAGGTGTTGCAATCATCAGCACTAAATCATAATACCCCGTACCACAGTGTGGTGTAGGGTATAAATGTATCGCCTATGATTTGATTTGACAGTGCCCCATTAAAAAACAATCCTATTTTATGTTTGCTAAGTTTATTTTTTCTGCATGCAATCAATCATTAAGAACAGATGTAAACGTAGACTTCTTCCATGACTTTGAAGTGTATTCGTTTGATGTTTATATTTAAATATCATTAGCATTTGTCTCTAAACATTTTTTTCCTTTTTATAAGAGCAAATTGTTTATTTTTGATTTTATTTACATTATTTAAAACAAATTAGAGGATATTGGATATTTCAATGCTCGTTTGATTTGAAATTAGAAATATTCTTTGTATGTAGCTATTAAAAAATCTGAAAATTATTTAACACTTTGCAAACGGAAATATTCCAAGCCGTACTTGTATCAAATTATGTCAATCTGAAGCAAATTTATAACTCGCATTTTAGCGTAATAGCAATAATAATTTCACAAATCTACACTAATTTAGTTTTTTATCTAACTCTACACCGCGGTAGCGATCGATTACATCCGTACGCCGCCTGTTCATTTATCGTTGTAATCAAAGTTGCAGCTTACAGTTATAAGCTTATTAGGTAGGTACATTTCTAGGTACGTAAGAACAGACAATTAAACCTATAATGCCACATGTATAACTACGAGTATACCAAAGAAGAGCTAACCGAAATTCTGTATTGATTACAGACTTATAAGTCTAAATAAAGAAAATAGAAAATATTCCACATAATTACTCTGTATTGATTACAGACTTATAAGTCTATATAAAGAAAATAGAAAATATTCCACATAATTACTCATAAGAAGAATTTACTCCAAATGCGAAATATAACTATTCAGTTTTAGAGAAGGAATCGGTACTCGCTAAGCGCTCATTTCTCTGCAAATACACGATTCACAAATGCAGAGATCAGTTTAGGCCAATCGGTCTAGACAGTGAGTTCTGTCACCCCATAAGCCACATTTATTTTTCTATCTCGCTCAAACTTATGACGGGATAATTTTAATCCAGGCTGGTAAACTGGACTATATCGGCTAATATTATTATAAAGCTCCCATACAAATATTGTTCCCGATTTGAGTTCCTTCCCATCTTGCTCAAATTTATTTATATAGAATAATTGGGAACTATAATTTGGCCTAATAAAATTAAATGATATCGGTCTATGTTTTCACACAGCCCCTATATAATGGGGGTCTAGTCGGTGAAGAAATACTCCTTCACCCAATAATAGTAAAGGGTCTTTTTTCAGACGTGTGATTTTCAAGAAGAAATAAAACGCATATAGTTTAATGTTTAGGCCAAGAATTTAGCTAAATTATAAAGATAAGAGCTTGCCATTATGGTCTAAAAATGACTTCGAGCAAGTGGCCGCCGCGGCTGGCTCGAATAAATTTCAGCCGGGATGCCCAATTTTCGAACACTTTTTGCAGTACAATTTGGAAGGGTGTGTCAGCAATAGCGCGCCGAATATTCTCCTCCAAGGCGTCAATCGTCTCGGGCTTATCTGCGTCGACAAGCGACTTTTCATAACCCCACAAAAAATAGTCCAGTGGTGTTAAATCGCACGATCTTGAAGGCCACGTCACAGGCCCACAAAGCGAGTTAAGGCGCTCACCAAGACTTTGCTTCAAAAATTGATTGTTTCGTTGGCTGTATGGCATGTAGCGCCGTCTAGTTGAAACCAAAGGTCGTCCGCATCAACATTCTCCAATTCAGGAACAAAAAAGTCATTAATAATGGCTCTATAGCGTTCTCTATTGACTATAAATTATGGCCGTCTTTATTTTTAACGAAAAAAAAGTTGCACCAGTCACCCCCTAGATTTAAAGTGGTTCTAGGCCTGGTAAATCTACAAGTGACCAAATTTTTACATTGTGCTTAAGACTTTAAAAATCCCTGAAAAAGCAATTTTATACATACGAGTACTATTTTTTTTGTCGATTATAGAGCTGCCTTCCTTCAGAGCCTTAAAATTATTTAAAATTGAAGAATCTGTTTATGGGGTTATAAGGCTCGATTAGTGGACTATCATAAGATACTGTACTCAGAAATCTCGAATCAATTACATCCATATCTGGGGACAGCCAATATGTAAAAGGAAGTGTTCGCAACTACTACGCAAGAAACCTTGGTTTTGAGTAGTATCATCTCACATTTTTCGGCGACGGGGATTTTAACCCCATAAATGATGGCGGCTTTACACACGTATAAAGTTATGTAAAAACTCTTTATAAAATGTTTTTATTTTATTTTATTAACATATTAATTACAATTAAAATTATAATAAACTAAGTTTAAGGGCTCTAGCATCGAAGGCTATCGGTCGAACCTCATAAAATTTATTATCCGCTCTGGATCGAATCAATGAGTATAATAAATCATCCAACCCAACCCGACTTTATTTTTTTTTCTTCTACTCTAAGAAATATAAACTTCATTTTACAAATATTTCTCAGTACGTTATCAACAATAATCCCTTCTGGTAAATTGGTCAGCACAAAATATTCCCTCTACTAGCCGACACAGACGATCTAAATGGGATGGAAGGTTTTTGTAGCCAAAGGGATTTATGGCAATGTTCAATTGTTTAATTGTACACTTGACCCTTAATCCTACTTGAATGTTTGTAAGCTTTTTACTACATACCTACGGCAAAAGGGGGGTAGTAAGGGCCAACAGACTACAATTGGTATTCAGTAATACTAAGAAGGCATTACCTTACATTCCATTTACTTTTCATTGTAAATGCCAAGTTTTATGTATGAAAACGTTTTGTTTTGCTTCCAGGCTAAACTTATATTTTGAGTAGGAGTTACTTAAAAGTGACAGCTGAGGTTTTAGGGTTTAATATAGTTTGATTTATTGTCAATTCACTTTTAATTGGCAACCTTTCCAAATTTGACGGATGTGGATTTATCTTTTTCTCGTAAAGTAGCCGGAATTTATGAGGTAAAAAAAGTACTGCAACAAAATTAAAGATGTTTATATCTGGATTGCAACCTGGGATTTATTGAAGAAATTCTTCGTTCGCAACTTTAAGAGCGCTTACTGCAATTTTCGGTCGTAATAATCGTCCCAAACGAAGGCTGTGCGTGCTATAGTAGATAAATTTGGATCTAAATTTTCCTTTTTCGATTTTCCGGTCCCAAAGAGACCAGTGTATCCGTTCAAAATAGGCCAAATCAGTCGATTGCACGTCGTTCACAGGAATTGGTATTTTACGAAAAGATCTTGGCCTTCATCCTTATAAGATCAAACTGACTCAAGAACTAAAGCCACATAAACATTTTAAACGCCGAAATTTTCACGAAAATACAGAATTTCATCGAAAAATTATCTTCAGCGATAAAGCTCATTCTGGCTAAGTGGTTTTGTCAAAAAAATACTGTGTGGTGTGGTTGCCGGAGGTGTGATTGGGTCGTATTTTTTCGTCGATGAACACAATCGTCATGTTACCGTCAATGGAGAGCGCTATCGTGCCAAGTTAGAAAATTATATATGGCCAGAATTGAATGAGCTGATATGTGGTTTGCAAGACGGTGCCACACAGCACGCGTAACAACCAATTGACTAAAAAGGCAAATTCGGTGAAGGTGTTATCTCGAGAAATGGTCCGGTAGAATGGCCACCTCGTTCATGCGATTCAGGATGAACATTTATATGGTGGCTATATTGAGATTCGGACCGATCTGGCCTAATTTTAGCGATGTTCAACCTGTATTCATATCAACACCACAAACCAAATTTCGTAAAAATCTAATGAAAATACCGTTGTTAGGTCGGTTAGACCGCAAATCGGAAGATACATTTGTATTGGACTTAATCAAGATTGGAACCGATCTTGTATATTTAAAAACCAACCGTCAGTAATCGAAAACAAAATAATCTTAAAGTTTCATCGAGATCGGTCCATATTTGCGACCTAATCTTTGATTACAAGAAGTAATAGAGGGTTGAAGTTGGGATCGCTTCAATTATTGTTTTAATGGACTGCTTGAATTCAGTCAAATTCCTTGGTTTTGTGTTTGTTTACCTCTTGTTTGACATAACACCTTCAAAAAAAAGTCTGTTGAGGTCAGGTTCAGTGGGTGGCAGCGGAAAGTGGATTTTCCGATTTGGCTATATGGGCACTTACTGCATCTTGCTGGAACCAAATGCTGTTGAATCGGAAACGCCTTCGGCACAGTTCTAAGTATAAAAACTGTTTCAACATTAAATAACAATCCCTATTGACAGTCACTGTTACGTACAACGTTTTTTTCAAAAAAGTATGGCATCACATTGAAGCACCCTCATCACTGAACAAAATTTCGGTCGAAAACAACCGTTTCTCACCGAACGCTCATTTCCGTAATACAATTACCAACATTTGAAGGAAATTATTTTCAAGACACAAATGCCATAAAATGTCCTTTCAAATTACCAATAAAGATTCTACACTTGATTTGAATTTTTATATTTTTTTCTGTTCTGATGGATCACCCTATAGATGCACCACCCTATATATATATATAGATTCACTTCATATAAGGAAATTTGCTTGTTTTGATTTTCGTTCAGTTGCTCTAAATGTGCCTCATCTGACATAAACAAGCAATTTATCAACCTGTTGTCTTCTTCTGCCATTTCAATAATTTTTTTGCAAAATTTCATTCGAATAGGCAAATCCACAATATTTAGCTTGCTTGTAATTTTGACTTTGTACGGAGACAAGTTTAAGTCATGAGTCGGAGCGCTTAGATTTGCCTTAATTAACGATGCTACAGCCGCGACGGTGTCTTTAGTCCGAACATAGGGATCTCTATGGCTCGGTCTTCGTGCGATGCTTTCAGGTTCGGTAAACACGTTTACCAGCCTCATAATGGTACTCGGGGGAGTTACGCCAAACTCCCGCCTAAATTTCCTTGAACGAAACTGCGGGATCGCAAAGCATGGTACCCCGCTGCACTTTCCAAATTCTCTTTTCGACATCCAAAGCAATTATTTTAATAAATATTAATACTAAGCTTCCAAAAATAAAGAATAAAGAATAAGCCTTACAGAGAAAAAAACTTGTTACGTTTTCTTTATATAGCTCAATCCTTGGGCAACCCTGTATCTTTTTTTAATAGACACAATGATTAATGATATGTATGTACCTAATAGAGTGTCCGATCAATATTTCGAGGTTTTGCAAACGAAACGGCAAATTAGTATAAACTCCATTCATAGGTGGAAGGTATTAAATATTTTTATTTCACATTTATCCAATTTGGTTACAATTAAAATAATTTTTCTATGTTAAAGTAGATTAAAAAAAATGTAAATTTTTCTATAGCACGTTATGCATATGACTTGCAAACAACTAGGCAATATAACTTAATTTAAAATATTTTGTACACCATGACAGCTGAACGAGCACCTGTTCAATATTCTATAGTTGAAGATTCACTCTCGTACTGACAACAATGCTAAACACCTGTGAAAGACAGTTTGTGTAAATAGACTGAAAACTAAAACTGAAACACGGTGCAAGTACTTAAAAGCATTTCCATGTTTTTGAAAATTTTGTTTTTGTGTTCCATCTGTCTATTACTATTCTGCTGCCACAACATATTGTACGAGTAATATGCCAAATCAATGTCGTTCGCTTAGCTGGTTAATCCTAAAAATGTTTAACCGAATAGTTTCAACTTTCAACAATGAGAAAATAAGATTAACATTGAAAGGATTATACTTGTGAATTGAATGAGTTTACAGATGAAAATCGCATATAAGCTAAAAAGGAGGTTAAAACTATAGATGTGACAGCGCATAGATAAAGAGACCTAAGGGTAAAAAAAATCAATTTTCACTTTTTTTGTAGTTGCGGACAACAGATGAGCATCGAATGAGACCGATCCCATGCCCCAAAAGTGTTCCCTCCCAGAGATATGCGCGTTTTATGAAAGTGGTGATACACCAAAGATACACGTATTTAAACTTTAAAATAGCTCTCCTGAACAAAACTGGTTTTTACCCTTAGGTCCCTTTCTATTTTGCGCGTCACATATAATTATTCAAACACACCTTAATATTTATTCGCCGCATAACAAAAATCAAGAAAAAACCCCTCTTAGATAACACACACTTCACCCTTAACATCAACCTTAACAATGTTCCAAGTATAAAAAAACCGGTTCATAATACCACCTGGACTTAAACACTAATGGTCCCCGATGTTCGTCAAATGTGGCTGCGGTGGCCGAGAACTTTCTACTGAGTTCTGTCAAAAAACTGCATTTCAGGTTTTTTTAAAAACCGTGTGTAAAAAACCCGACTGTCGGGGTTTTTTAAATGTAAAAACCGACATTCCGGTTAAGCTTTTTGTTAAGGAATGGAAAATATTTCCCTTATCAGAAGTGCAGTAAATGTCTTTCTTCCTAGACACTAGAATGCAATAAAATCACAGACTGCGATTAGACGTGTTTTTTTTAAAAATATGCTAGTGAAATAAAATGAGAGTAGCATGGCCGATCCTTCACTTCTGGTTGTGCAGAAAATCTGATGGAAAACAGGTTTTTGAACCCATTAAACGGGTTCTAAATTAACACAGATTTAAAAAAGGTCATATTTGAATTTGTCACCCAATTTTTATTTTTTTGTACCCATTTGGTCCATGTTTAAATAGGTAAGATTTTCGGTCGTATGGTCCGTCACCCAAATTTAGTCGAACTGCAAATAAAGGGTGAAATATCTAGAGGCATTTTTTCAGAACGAAAATAAATATAAAAATTCAAATCAAGTGTGGAATCTTTATTGGTAATTTGAAAGGACATTTTATTTTTTTTTTGTTGAAAATAATTACCTTTAAATGTTGGCAACTATATTACGCAAATGAGCGTTCGGTGAGAAAGATCCGGTGTTTTCGACCCAAATTTTGTTCTGTGATGGGGCCCTTTTCTGGCTCAACGGCAAAGACAATAAACAAAATTGCCGCATTTGGGCTGAAGAGCAACAAGAAGAGGTTAAAGGGCTGCCATTTTACCCAGAAAAACCTCGGTTTGGTGCGGTTTATATGCTGGTGGAATCATCGGTGCATATTTTTTCAAAAATGATAATAACCGGAATGTAGCCGTGAATTGCGCTCGCTATTGCCGTGATATCGGACTTTTTGGTACCTGCAACTGAATCCCGTAATCTTGACGACATTTGGTTTCAATAGGACAGTGCCACTTGCATACTGCTGCTCATACAATGGATCTATTGCGAGGCCATTTTGAAGAGCAGCTAATTTCACGTTTTGGACAGGTGAGTTGGCCGACTAGATCGAGTGATATCACACCTTTAACAATTTTTTTTTTGGGGTTACGTAAAGTCCAAAGTCTATGCTGACAAACCAGCTACGATTCAGGTTTTGGAAGCCAACATTACGCGTGTCATTAAAGACATACCGGTCGAAATGCTCGAACTAGTCATTTAAAATTGGACCCTCAGAATGGAAACCCTGAGGCTTAGTTGCGGCCAACGTTTGAAGGAAACTATATTCAAAAAATAAATGCCATAAAATGTCTCTTCAAATTAGCAATAAAGATTCCACACTTGATTTGAATTTTTATATTTTTGTTGTTCTGAAAAAAAAACCTTTAAATGGATCACCCCATATAATTCTAGTGTCGTGGGCCTGTGTCATGGCCGCCAGGACTGTGCGATTAAACACCGCTGGACTATTTTTTGTGGGATTATGTGAAGTTGCTGGTCTAGCCCGACACGATTGATGCCGTAGAGGAGAATATTCGGCGCCTTATTGTTGACATACTGCTGGAAAAAGTGGTCGAATATTGGGCCTCTCGACTGAGTTTATTCAAGCCAGCCGCGGTGGCCAGAAATCATTTTTAAAACATAATGACAAACCATTATCTTCAAATGAAGCTTAATTCTTGGCCTTAACATTAAATTATATGCGTTTCGTTTCTTCTTGAAAACCACACGTCTGAAAAAAACATCACTTTATATAAATTTTGATCGATTTCGAAATTAATATGGTTTTTTAGAGGGGTTGTACTCGTATGTATCTGTGGGATATTTGTACTGCGGCTTTATCAAAACCTGGATCGGTATCATTAATTTGTATCTGAGCTGATTACTGATCGATCGTAAAGAACAGTGCCAAATTTTATCAAGATGGATGTATGTAATATGTAGCTTCTAGAGCTCAAGACATAAAATCAGTTGACCATGTATGTGGAAGCTATACGTAAATTTTAAACGATTATTTTAAAAGCCTGTCTGTGTCTAAAAAACGAACTTCTGTCAAATTTTATCAAGATTGAATGATGTTGGTTTTCGGTTTCGGACACTCTAATCCTATAACATCAACACGCTATTGTTCTCCACAATATAACATTTGACCGGATGCGAATTTCGTAGACAAATTTCTCGTTAAATGCTTTCAAGTTGTCCCTTATCAGTGTGGACCTTTGAGGTGCTTGAAATAAACAATGATTTTGTTCGAAAAATCATCTTTTCTCATCAAACTCATTTTTATACTCGTATTTGCTGCAATGTTAAAGTAACAATTTTTTACTTTTTTTTGATTTCGGCATCAAAAGTACAGTGTAACAACCGCGGCCATTTGGCGATCGTTTGATACATTTTACAAGTGTTCCAATCTGTTGTCGTTTTATACCCCACACACTGTTGTATATGGTACTCATATAATCACTTAGTGCTGACGAGCTTAAGGAATTGAAGATAGGCCGATTGATACCGAATCACTATCTAATTCAGCTAAACAATGTACGAGGGCTGCTATATATATTTCTGGCCTAATAATGAAAATTCGAATATTTATCATCAAAAATGGATTTATTGTTTTTCAAAGTATTCTCCAGCCAGATTTTTACACTTTTGCATGTGCTCAAACCAATTGTCGAAGCACTTTTTCCACTCCGATTGAGACAACTCCTAAAATGGTTTTTGAACGCTTCAACAGCATCTTCTGGCGACAAAAATCGTTACCCCGATTTTTTTTCTTGATGTGCGGGAATTAATTGAAGTTATTGGGTGCCAAGCCAAGGCTGCACGGAAGATGACCCATCAATTCAACTTTTTGGCCGGTCAAAAAGGCACTGGTTTGAGCCGATGTGTGGGAGATCGCATTGTCATGGTGCATAATGATTTGTCTTCTCTTGTCCGTTTTTCGCATTTCTCCGAAGACTTCAAGCAAACAAATTGTGGTGTACCACTCAGAATTGACCGTCATACGGTGCTCAAGCGGAACAGTCGCCACATGACCAGTTTTGCCGAAGAAACAGGCGACCATTTGCTTCGAAGTGCTTCTTCCACGAACAACTTTCGTTGGATTTGGCTTGTCTTCGAAGACGCACACGGTCGATTGCTGATTTGTTTCCGCCTAACGCGCATAGATCCATAATTCGTCACCTGTGACAATGTTATACACGGTCTTTGAGCTGTCGCAGTTATACTTTTCAACATCTCTTTGCACCAATTCGTACAAGCCTTTTTTGAGCATTCGTCAAATAATGTGGGATCCAACAAGAACACTTTTTTCACGGCCAAATGAACATGCAATAACTTATTGATGCTTGTCCTTCTAATGCCCAAGGATGCCTCAATCTCCTGGTGTGTCACATATCGGTCTTGCTTAAGCAGTTCACGCACAGCATCGATGGTTTCTGGCAAAGTGACCGAAGTTGCACATCCTTCACGAAATTCATCCTGGAGCGAAGGGTGTCCGAGACTGAACTCTTTGTACCGGCGATTAACAGTGGTTTTTGATGGTGGGTCATCGCCAAAACATGTTGATATCAACACTCTTGTCTCAATAATCTACGCCGGATATCGTAAAAAATCATCGCACGAAAATGTTTACGGGTTAATTTTATTTTTTGACTGAGATGAATTTTTCAACACACTGTAAACCAAACAATTTGCCCTCAAATGAGAAAACGTTCTGAGTGAAGTTATGCCTAAAAATGTCAAAATTTTTAATGGAAGTTCCAGTTTGCATCTGGGAACACTAGTATTGTCAGGAACCGAAATATACTTAGTAGGGACATAAAAACTGTTACAACATTGAACACACCTATTTCAATAGTAGAACTGAACATACCACGTTAATGTCATATGGGTTTTGAAAGCTAACCTCAATAGCGTTAGTCTGTAACGGGATTTCAAAATTATTTCAACTTTCATCATGGAGTGATCAGATAATGAGAACCGTATCTCTTTTCAATTTTGAAATGAAAAAAAACCGATATTTTTACCGATGCATTAAACTGTTTGAGGAGACTGGTGATGTAAAAGACCGCCACCGGTCGGGCCGCCCATGCTCTGTTTGAACACCTCATGTCAGCAAAGCCGTTAAATCAAGAATTCACAGAAATCCACTCCGAAAACAAAAAATCATGGCCCGTGAGATGAATATCACGCAAAAGTCTATGAGTCGAATCATTAAAAAAGAATTGGGGCTTTCAAACGACGTACCGGATATTGTAGCTTTAAAAAATAGGATTGAAAAATGCAAACGTCTTTTGGTGAACACGCTGATAACTTGCATAGACAAATTTTGTTCACCGATCAAAAAATTTTTACCGATCAGGGAAAATCTAACAAGCAAAATGATAGAGTGTATGCGCGGTCATCTAAGAAAGCATCTGAACTAAACCCAAGGGTGGAAAAGGGTCATCACCCAGCTTCAGTCATGGTTTGGTGGGGTGTCTTTTACGATGGGGTCACTGACCTGCATATCTACGAAGAAGGAGTCAAAACATCGGCTAAAGTTACCAAGAAACCGTTTTGGAAGATGTTGTGAAGCCTCTTAACAATTCCCTGTTCCAAAACCAGCCATGGACTTTCCAGCAGGATTCTGCGCCGGCCCATAAGGCTAAAACGTCATTTCCTCTGAAGAATGGCCCTCAGGCAGTCCAGATTTGAACCTATTGGATTACAAATTGTGGACGGTTTTAGAGGACAAGGTTTGTCACAAAACATACCCCCAACATTGGATCTCTTAAGACTGCTTTGGTTCGAGCTGTGGCCAATTTTCAAATGGACGAGGTTCGTGTAGCTATTGACGATTGGCCAGTGCGACTTAAGGCTTGTGTTAAGGCAAAAGGCGGACATTTCGAATAAGTAGATTCTTTTTTGGTACAATATACACCAATAACTATATTAAAAAATATTTGGTCCAAAAACATTGAGTACTTTTTATTTTACAGCATAAAACGTGTGTAACAGTATTTATGTCCCTACTAAGTAAATAGCAAACCCTCGTATTGATCATCTCTTTTTCCGATGGTAAGATTATTAATATTTTGAAGCAAAGGGTGCGCACGAAATCAATAAATTTGTTCAAGGTAACTCAAAGAAAGAGTACATTTTGAAAGACTCCTTTAGACTTTTTTTTGTGAGGTAGCGTGAAGTGCTGTTATGCGAATATCGGGCAGGCCATTCGTTTTGATAAAGCCAGAAACCATTACCAAGCTCTTGGAAAATTGGGTTAAAGTTGCACACACACACACACACTCATAAATGCTTCAAAAAAAAAAAAAAAAAATTTGACCTCTCAAATAAACCAAGAATATGCTGAAAAAATCCTTTTTTTATAAATAAAAAAAACATGATTTAGAACCGCCCCGTACATTCTATGTATAGCTAGGAAAGATGGATGATCTTGCAAAAAACCGAGTAAACAACTATGCAGGTTGTAAACTCCTGTTGTGGGGAATGTAATCTCTTGCCAGAGGGTTGTTTTGCTGGCATGTCTACCAGTGTGTCGCACGGTCTCTACTAAGGTGCTGCTAGGTGTAGCTTCTCTTGACCTTAAGATAATGCATTGTGGTATTGCTTTCAATATCAAGGGAATGCAGGCAATGCTGTCTAATAATTGGATGATAGAGGGTGTAGCGAGTATCGCCGGTCGGGAAAGCAAAGCGCGATTGCGTGACTGTACCATATCTATATGGCAGTATAGATTGGACCCCAGTGGGACCGGTCGGTTGCAGTGCAACTACCGTGGTTTTTCCGGGATGTAACTTTTGTCGGGAGTAATCCGGATTTTGTCTGCGGATATTATATGGGTTTCTAGCTGACCGGGCACATATTTTTTAATGCTTTCTTGCTTAAGAGGGCCCTGAGCGCAAGTCAGGCATGCAGTTGTGGGGTTCCAGTCGAGGACTATCTGCATGTCTTTTGCGAATGCCTTCTGTACGGGATCAGGGACGTTGATTCTTCTAATGGTCAGCGAGACATCAGTGGGGGGCTTTCTACTAGTGCGTGTCAAACTAAGTTAGTCAGTTTTCCTGTCTGACTTTCTCAGGGATGGGATTCTCAAGGCGTTGATTGATTGCGTTCCACTGTAACTTGCGGTTTGTCCCCTCTTGACTATCGACATCTGCTGCTACGGGGGGTTACCAGTCTTTCTGGATATTTGAAACTGAAACTTAGAGTAACTTTAGTTATGAAACCTTACCGAAGGTAGTCTTATACCACGGATTACTGGGAATATTGGGATATTCTCAAGACTTTACTCAGTCATTGTAGTCCCTGGGGTCTTGTTTTGGGATCTAGCTTTACATCGTTGAACGGAAGAGGTAGAGATAGACCACGCTCTGAACGGTTAGGAAGCCATGTTTATTTACCGCATGGTTTCAGACCGTAACACCTAGGCTCAGTGTCTACTTATATACTATCTCACGAGCGATGCCTTTACTTTTGGGTGACCAGTCCCGCAGTTTCGGGATCGCAAACTGGTAGTAGCTCGGCTACAAAGTATGACTGGAGACTAAAGTCTGATACCACGGGTAGTTACGAGCCTTCAGAACTGTTTTTCTATCTTGACTAGTAGGTGTGGACCCTCAGGGAGTATCGTGGTTGCTGTTAAGCAAAAGCGGGGAGAGCTTCGACTTAGTGTGGAGTTGCATTGCAACCAGGTACTGTGACTCATAGATAAGCAGAGGGTTTAGATACTCTCTGCCCCTGACCATGGGAGATTTTGTATACATATGCAGCGTGGGTGATTTAACATTTTAAATTTAAATCGCCTGTAAAAAAAGTACTAATATTTTTTCAAATTTTTGATTTTATTGGAAAGTTTGAACATTGTTAAATAATGGATCACAATATCACTTATATGACCACCACCAAAACTGGTTAGGCAGTACCTTACCCTATCAACCCATATTTCAGTAAATTTTCGACTATTTCGGGTCGAATCTTATCAATGGCAGCTTCGATTTCATGTTTCAACGCTTCATTTGTCTCTGGATGCTTTGTGTAATATTTATCCTTGATTGCTCCCCATAGAGAATAATCCAAAGGGATAAAATTACAGGTCCGAGGCGGCCAATTGACATCACAATATAGGCTGACTATTTGACTTTCAAAAACAGTGCGTAAAGTATCGATTGTTGCATTGGCTGGGTGGCTTGTGGCTCCGCCTTGTTGAAACCAAATGTCGTCCATGTCATTCTCTAGAATTTATGAAAAAAAAGTTCGTTGAGTATGGCGCTCGCCATTGACGGTACAAGGCAGTTTCTTTCTCATTTTCGAAGAAAATTGTCCCAATGACGCGATAGCTCAAAATCCTAACCAAACAGCGACTCGTTGTAGATGCAAAGGTTTCTCAATAGTCACGTGTGGGTTCTCTAAACCCCATATGAGGCGATTTTGTTTACTGACACCGAGATGAAAATAAAAAAAAAACGATTTTTCGGTAAAATCTCTAGCCAAACAATTTTCAGCCCATTGGGCGAAGCGAAAACGCACGGATGGTTAACCGTTCCAACCAAATTTCAAAAAAATTATCAGTACCTCTTTGTGTACAGCTGATTTAAATTTAAAACTTTGAATGGCCCGCTTCGAATTAGAACAGGCGGGACTGGCTTTAAGGGGAGCTGGCCGTCGCTTGGTAATGGCTCCTGTGCCATGGCGCACCATGGTAAAAGATGGCAAGACGAGTATTATGTCAAACACGCTGTCGCTGTGTGGAATGTCCAATGTATACTTGGACCAAGTGGTTTCTTGTTTCATCTAGATGTAACCGTTCTTTAGTTCAACGAATCCCCCTGTGATATTTCATTTAAATTGTTTAATAATTGCATACTTTGATTTACGGAATTCAATTTAAATAGTTGTGTGATAAAGGGTGGTTCAATTTTAAGGGCCGATGTTGATTTGCCACGCAAAAAAACCTTTGTTTCGTTAGCTGTGTGGCTAGTGACACCGTCCTGTTAAAACCACGTTTCGTCCACATCTATATCTTCTAATTCGGGCCATAAAAAGTTCGTTATCATCTGACGATAGCGAACACCATTAACAGTAACTGCCTGACCGGCCTCATTTTGGAAAAAATACAGCCAATGATGTCGCCAGCCCATAAACCGCACCAAAGAGTCACTTTTTGTGGGTGCATTGCTTCTTCGACAATCACTCTTGGATTATCATTCGCCCAAATGCGGCATTTTGCTTATTGACGTATCCACTAAGGTGAAAATGTGCCTCATCACTGAAGATAATTTTCTTCAAATTGAGTTAGTCTGAGCAGAAAAAAAACTTGACGTTTAGGTGTGGTTCACATTCAACATCGACCCTTAAAATTTGGCAACCCTTTACAGTGTATTTGTAAACTGATTTAGTAAAAAAAAATTAATATTATTTAAAAAAATCGAGAGATTTAATGTAAAACATGTACCAGTGATCAACTGTAGTGACCTTTTACGTCCCGAGTTATATATGGTTATAAGTCGGTTTTACTAACCGAATTAAGCAACATTGGTTGTCACAACTACATGGTACTTTGGTACCAATAATTGATAGTAACAACAGTAAACTTTATGCAGTAAGCAAACCCCGTAGATCGACTAAAATAAAATAAGAATATCTTCCAGAAAACAGGCTCTTTTTTCAAAAAAGAATAAATTAACTTTTTTGACCAACTTTATTAATTCTTTGATGCAGAAAATCGTAACACTGTGCATACATACATGGTGTCCGCCGGGAAGGGAATGGATCTTATATTGATAAAGGTTTTATCTAATGTCGGCAATTATGTTTGGAATACAATATCAGATAAATACATTCAGCACGGCGTCGAATTGAGGTTGATGGTTTGTTTTGAATAATTCTTGAGCAGCAGTAATGTTTTCAGCCGATCTTGCAGTACGTTGTGGTCCATGCGTGGGCCTATCAGCTACAGATCCTCTTTCTTCGAAATCAATCTTTACAGATGAATAGTGCGTTTTGTTGCCACGTTGCTTCTCCCAAAAATGTCACGTAACTTTCTCATCGTGACAGTAATCGATGTTTGATTTTAATAAAATGTTTTAACGATTAAAAAACGTTGATTTATCGAATATTTTTTTATAATAAATTTGCCACGTCTCTACTTCACGACTGCCAAGTATGAACTGTCAAGTCTAATGTTTACCAAAATGGTGGCAAAATAAAGTAGTATACCTTCCCGGCAGACACGATGTACTTTTGTAGATTCAAAAGTAAAAACCAGTACATGTACAAAGTTAGTTTTAACAATCATCCTAGTTAGTTTGGGCTACCTGTTCTTTGTCTCTACAACCCATTCCCACTACTGAAAAATGCCAATTAACATTCGGTTGCCTCGATTGAATACATGTATAGTGCGTGCAACCACCAACATTGGGTTGGTAAAACATTCGCTTGCGGCAACAAATTTATACTCTTTATTTCGCATATAATAATTTTTCAATGTCACGCCCCCTTTGGGCTACAGCCCCACTATTCATGTTGATTTTCTTGCTCTCTGCATAATACTGAAGAGGATAAATATTTTTTTTATGGGTGTCCCCCATAAACCGCTTTTGTACAATGTGTGAAGATATTGCAGTTGTGACTACTTAAGCGAGGTGCCAACCCAACATGACCATTATAAGGTTCTACGGTTTATTGTAGCCTTCATATCACATTTGATTTTCCCCATTATAGTTTTCGTTAAGCGCGTTTAAAATGTCCTCGATATAATCAATTATTTTCTATCCTAAAGCAATTCCCTAACACTTTGTACACGCCCTTGTAATGTTCCAAAATTATTTTAATTGTTATCAAGTGCATTATTTTTATTTTATCATCGAACTCTTTTAGTATGTCTGGCTTGAGTTTATGGCAAATTAACTCTGATACATAAAAATTTATCGTTAGATTTTAAATAGAAATGAGAAATATTTCTTAGAATATCTCTTCCTTTCTGCGAAGTACTCATACTCGTAGTACACTAATGAAGTGAAGAAAGGACCATTAATAGATGAAGCTGGTGTTGATGCGAACTTAAGCAAATTATCAAAAATTGCATTACAATTCTTAGAAGATTTTACTGTTATTTAAAGCAATTAATTAGCGAAAACCTGCAAATTGCCTTTTAAGATCAATTAAATTAGAGCAATTAAATTCAGGCAATAAATGTTTTATTTTGGTCCATAAATACCCAGTGGTTGGTTGACACTGATGGTGATACAAGATTTAATAAAGAATTTTAACACATTAGCGAAACATCAGACAGAACGAGTGAGAAAGGCTTCGGGCGTGGTGAATGTGTGATAGAGCCTCAAATCGGAAGGGACATTTGTATGGGGGCTTCTTGAAAACACGTAACGATTTGGTTTTATTTAATCCGGGTTAGTTATAGGTAACTTATTACGCAGAAGTTAAACAACAAATCGGATTTAAAATGCGTCTTAAAACATAGAGTTTCGTTACTTACATCACTAGATTTGACTAAGATCAAACATAAAATGCGGATTGTAGAGCGGACCTCAAATTCGGAACCTTTGTATGGAGTCTGTTAGAAAATGTGGACGGAAATGACCCACTTTTACCAGAGTTAGTAAATGATCCTACGGCACCTACGTATTTTTACTTTTAGAGTGGCAGAATCCTAAATCGGAGGGATTTTTGTGTCGAAGCTATAAACATAAAACGTTTCTAGGTATGGTCTAATTTCTTCACGATTAGATATAGCCTTCTTTTAGTGCGACAAAAACACGATTCGATATGATCTAATTTAACCGAATTTGGTACTGGCAGTATTAGGTATCTGCTCTACCCTACCCCTATGAATTTGGAAGCGGCCAAAAAAGCCTTGTTCAAAAGCGATTGGTCGGTCCGTAGCAAACTATGCAGCGCCGGCGTGGTCGGCGAATT
The DNA here is from genome assembly GCA_963513945.1 of Hydrotaea diabolus. Classification (NCBI taxonomy): domain Eukaryota; kingdom Metazoa; phylum Arthropoda; class Insecta; order Diptera; family Muscidae; genus Hydrotaea; species Hydrotaea diabolus. Next base: position 112,624,121 of record OY740719.1, read on the forward strand.
TGATTTTGACGCTGTGGAAGAATATCAGAACTGCCAGAAAGCCGCCCTGAACACCTACAGGCTTTCTCCCCATGTCTTCTGAAGATCATTTGCGTGAGGAAACGAAGGTCCCTACCATACGCACACACAATTTCTTGCTGTTAGTCTGCCTAGATGTCTTCAAAGCAGTCATCACAACCACCATAACATGCACAGGATGCCTTCGCCCAGGCAGGTCCGATATGACCTTTATGATGTAGAGGTCCAGAGAGAGCCTCTAGATCATTTTTACTACCATTCAAGTCTGATTTATGTTAAAAGAATTTGCCTTATTATGTTTTAAAAATTAATTCGGGCAAGTGGCCACCGCGGCTGGCTCTAATATATTCCAGTCGAGACGCCCAATTTTCGCTTTTGCAGAATTCGGGGCCGCATGTCAGCAATAACTTGCCGAATATTATCTTCTAATGCGTCAATCGTGTCGGGATTATCTGCGTAGACAAGCGAATTCACATAACCCCACAAAAAATAGCTTAGCGGTGTTAAATCGAACGTTCTTGGTGGCCACGACGCTAGAAAATGAGCTCAACAAAAGTTTTCTTCAATAAATTGGTTGCTTCGTTGGACGTCTTGTTGTAACCTATGGTTGGCCACATCAACTTCCTTGAATTCAGACACGAAAAAGTCATTAATCATGGCTCTATTGCATTCCCCATTGACTAACATTATGGCCCATTTCATTTTTGAAGAAATATGGACCAATGATTCCCTCTGCCCATAAAGCCTACCAAAGAGTGACTTTTCGAGGATGTAACGGCGTCTCAAAAAGGGCTTGTGAATTCTGACTACTCCAAATGCGACAATTTTGGTTATTGACGTACCCATTCAACCAAAAGTGAGCTTCATCGCTGAACAAAATTTTCTTGTAAAAATCAGAATCGGTGACCATCTCGTTTTAGGCCTATTCACTACGATGTGCAAACGTTGTTGCGGAGTAAGTCTATTCATTATGAAATTGAAAACCAAAATGAGCATAAATAATGTGGCAGATGTCAAAACGACCACACGTCTAAAAACAACACCCTTTACTTACAAAATAAGAAGTAATTTATAATAAAAAAACTGAAACTAAACTAATTAAAAATTTCATCAATATTGAATGTAAGATGTGGCTTCAAACAATAAAATCGGGTAAACATATATGTAAGTAGGAGCTATATCTAAATCTGAACCGATGTTAATAGCATCCTTCCTTGGTCTAAAAAACAAACGTGTTCCAAATTTCAGAAAGATTGGGTTAATATGTGGCTAAATGCTTAAATTCGGGTAAATATATACATATGTATGGAAGCTACTTAGTAGGGACATAAATACTGTTACAACTTTGAACACACTCATTTTAATAGTAGAACTAAACATACCCCGTTAATGTCATATGGGTTTTGAAAGCTAACCTCAAAAGCGTTAGACTGTAACGGGATTTTAAAATTATTTCAACTTGTATCATAGAGTGGTCAGATAATGAGAACCGCATCGCTGTAATAGCGCTTTTCAAGTGTGAAATGAAAAAAACGATATTTTCAAAACGCTACGGCCACTAGGGATTAGCCGCATGTTCGTCTACCGATGCATGAAACTGTTTGAGGAGACTGGAGATATAAAAGACCGCAACCGGTCGGGCCGCCCACGCTCTGTTTGAACACCGCATGTCATCAAAGCCGTTAAATGAAGAATTCACAAAATTCCGCTCCGAAAACAGAAAATCATTACCCGTGAGATGAATATCACGCAAAAGTCCATGAGTCGAATCATTAAAAAAGACTAAGGACTTGGGGCTTTCAAACGACGTGCCGAACATTTATTGACGGCAGCTTTAAAAAAAAATAGGATTGAAAACTGCAAACGACTTTTGGTAAAGCACACTGATAACTTGCACAGAAAAATTTTGTTCACCGATGATAAAATTTTTACCGTTCAGGAAAAATTTAACAAGCAAAATGAAAGAGCGGTCATCTAAGGAAGCTTCTGAACTGACCCTAAGGGTGGAAAAGGGTCATCACCCAGCTTCATTCATGGTTTGGTGGGGTGTCTCTTACGATGGGGTCACTGACCTGCATTTCTGCGAACAAGGAATCAAAACATCGACCAAATTTTACCAAAAAACCGTTTTGGAAGCTGTTGTGAAGCCTCTTAACAACTTCCTGTTCCAAAACTAGCCATGGACTTTCCAGCAGGATTCTGCGCCGGCCCATAAGGCTAAAACGTCCCAGGCCTGGCTTCGAAACAATTTGCCAGCGTTCATTTCCTCAGGCAGTCCAGATTTGAACCCATTGGATTACAAATTGTGGACGATTTTAGAGGACGAGGTTTGTCACAAAAGATACCCCAACATTGGATCTCTTAAGATTGCTTTGGATCGAGCTGTGGCCAATTTTCAAATAGAGGAGGTTCGTGCAGCTATTGACGATTGGCCAGTGCGACTTAAGACGCGTGTGAAGGCAAAAGGCGAACATCCCGAATAAGTAGATTCTTTTTGGATACAATATACATCAACAAATATATTAAAAAATATTTGGTCCAAAAACATTCAGTACAGTATTTTTATGTCTTTACTAAGAATATAAAAATCTGCACCGATTTTCTTTAATTTGATTATGTGGCTCAGACACCTGCTTATAAAATGGACCTTATAGCGTCCAATGGTTAATAGGGACCAATGAGTACTCAAGTTAAAGCATATTTTAGTACATATTGTAATATGTTTATATTATTAAGATTTGGCTGAGATTGAGGCTCAGATCGTAGGGACCATAAATATTATTATATCTTCAATATAAAAAACGATTTCCATGGTAAAGGGTTTTCATCTATCGGTCCTCTCGAACTCATTGCCGTTTTAAGTGTTTCTGCTTGCAAATTTTATTACTCTTCCACTAAAACACAAACTAAAACATCGACAATCTTGTATGCGACGTATACATTTTTTATTTGCCATAGAGTTTCGATAAAAAGTTGTTTAGCAAACTGTAAATATATAGTTTTGTGAAAAATATCTGGTCGGGTTTGTTTTTATGTTCTCGTCTTTTATGTAAATAATTAAAGATCGACATGGAAAACCTCAAAATAAAGAATACTTTTTGTTATTTCAGTACAACCAACACGGACCATTGAACAAAATAATTTCTACAACCGAACAACAGCAATTACAGTGGAAAGTGGTAAGTATCGAAAGTTACTTTTAATTACTTTTTGATGTGAATTGTTACAGTAGCCTGAAAGGGGGAATATTTATTTCAGATGTTCGTAGTCATGGTACATATGTTGGAGTGTAAACTTGAAATTGCCAAATCATTTTGAAAATTTGAAAGTTCTGCAACATGACTTGTAGAACAACAAAAATCAATACGATAATTGAGTATTTTTATGCAGAGAATACTGAATTGCTGCTGCTGATGGGTGGTTAACTTAATACCTACACATATATTTGAAATCGAAGAAGAGAGCTGTGCGAAGAGCAGTAACTAAAAGGATTATTTATTGTTTTGTTTGCGAATCGTGCGGTGTATTGTAAATTTTATTGTAGTATGGATTTTGTTTGGCACTAATCTTTGTAGTGTATATAAAATATTAATTGTGTACATCGTCATATAATCTTTTTAGACTGAGTGCCTCGACATGCGTGGTGCTGAAAACAATGGCAAAGGTACACCTCCAGAAACGAAGATTAATATGATTTAAGAAGAATCCCAAAATAGTTTGGTAGCTTTTGGGAGTAGAACCAATTTGAAAACCATACCAACAATGTTCTTTTAGGTTTTAGTGCTCGAAAAATTAAGAGTTTTGCGAATAGGTATTACGACTAAGTTGAATGGAGATCAAATTCATATTAGTTTACCGATCGATTTAGAATCGCTCTCGTAATCCATTGAGCGATGTCTATCTATCCATCTTTATTTTTATCGTTAATTTTAAACAGGAAAAACATTTTTTCGTTTCAATTAAAAAATTCAAATATTGTAACAAACAATTAAATGATAAAAAATTTCACATATTACCTAAAATATTTGTACTTTTTTTGTTGAAAATACTTCCGATTTTAAGGAGATAAACAAATTTACATATTTACAAAAAAAAAAACAAGTAAGCCGTCTATTTCAAATATTTTCTTTATGAAGCGACGAAAAATTCGCAAATTTAAAAAAAAGTTAAACATTTTTTTTAAAACAGTCGGAAAGACTTTTAGTTGCATGTTGGGGTGACTGCTGTTTCGGAAGCGCCACTTTATTATCATAAGAGCCCAAAAAACGAATGTGCTGTTACGAGTATTATGAATAGCGGCTATGCACTTAAGGTCATGCAGTTTTGCATTAAACGAGAACTGGCGGCAGTAGAGTTTCCCACAGAACATAATAAAAATCCCTCGCACTGCCTAGATACTAAAACACATGCACCCACACACACAGTACATTTTGTTGTGGTTTTCAGTCATTAAATATCATTGCAATATCTGATAAATATTTTAGCTTATTTACGAAGTTTTTAATTGAGTGGCGATAAAATTCACATACCAATTTTTTGGTTAAAATTTAAAAATATTTATAAAAATAAATTTTTATATGTGACCGGGCCTATGAAAAGGAGGTAGCGTTCAATCCTGGTTTTAAATTTTTCAATTTAATTTATTATCTTGATTCTGGATTCAATGAAATTCTGTTTTTCATTTGTGCTCTTCTTTCTCGACATTTTTAGTACACTTCCAAGCAAGTTAGGACTTTCTAGTTTTCACCACGTGAAAGAGCGTCTCAAAAACTATTGAAACCAAAAAAAAAGTGGAATTTTTTTTTGAGTCATAAGCCAAATTTTCGGAGGCCGGGTCACATACGAGTATATAAAAAATATATAAAAATATTTTTTTCTGTATAGTGTAGAGGTCGCAATTATGAACCGATTTCCATGAAACTTGGTATATTGTTCAGATTTGGGTTCAAATCTACTGTCTAGTGATACCACAGCCAAGGAAACGGGCTTGAAATAATTTGCGGAACAAGAAGTCCCTGTCAAATGAAATGTTGTTCCCATTTTCAGAACCTCTAGCAGCACCAAATTACATTCTTGTGCGATCATACTTATATTTAGCATAAATCGTTACGAAAAACCAATATTCTTGCTTTCGAATTGCTGCACACAAATGTCGCTCCCGCGTAAATGTTCTGCAACTCAAGAAACCACAAATTAAACTCCACCGTGCTCCAATTTTGCTTACAACCTTCCAAGAGATAAAAAAAATTAATTCTAGTAATACTGTCCAGTACGAGTAGTAATACTGGTCAGTGTATAGGTCTGGCCCCATGCACTGGTGCCTCCCGATTTCACAATCTGCAGCCACAAATAATAATATTGATTCTCAGCGAATGTCGCAAAGATCGTAAAAAGCATTATAGAAAGGTCCCTTACAATTCAGCTTTACACAATTCAGCTTAAAAAGCTACAAACTACAACCGATTTCGACCAAAATTCGCATTGATCGGTCAAAGCTTTTAACACCCATCTCTTGTTAGTTTTACCATATCGGTTCATGTTTCAGAACAGCCTGCAATCACACGATCCTTCGGATGTGAGGTTTGGTCCCTTTTAAAACCATAAAATATTCACGCTCAAGCTCAAACAACGCATGGGTGTTCTAACTTATTAAACCTGGACCATTCAAAATAGCCTCCTCTCAAAAGTTGCTCCCGATTTGAGAGAGGGGTAAGAATTCCGGTTCTTACTTATTTTACTTTTAATTTATTACATTCTCGTATTACATCTGATTCCGGCGAAATTTCGCGCAGAGCCTGTACTGAAATTTGACCATATCTTGTCACAATTTCGAAGACCACACAAAGCTCCATTCCGATTTGAGGTGCTGCCGCCTAGAAACCTCAAAGTAAACCTGAACCCGATCAAATTTCGCGTAAAGCGTGTCCAGCACTTTGGTAAAAATTAAACATATCCGTCCATATTTTGAAAAGATCCGTCCATATTTTGAAAAGATCTTACACAAAGATTTCTCTCAAAATGACGTCCTGCAGCACCATAAGCCACAATTTAAATGCTAAAATTTAGCATGATATGTACTTAGTAGGGACATAAATACTGTTACAAACGTTTTATGCTGTAAAGTAAAAAGTACTGAATGTTTTTGGACCAAATATTTTTTAATATTTTTTTTTGTGTATTTTGTATTCAAAAAGAATCTACTTATTCGTAATGTCCGCCTTTAGCCTTTACACACGCCTTAAGTGGCCAATCGTCAATAGCTGCACGAACCTCGTCCATTGGAAAATTGGCCACAGCTCGAACCAAAGCAGTCTTAAAAGATTCAATGTTGGGGTATTTTTTGTGGCAAACCTTGTCCTCTAAAACTGTCCACAATTTGTAATCCAATGGGTTCAAATATGGACTGCCAGAGGGCCATTCTTCAGAGGAAATGCACGCTCCCAAATTGTTTCGAAGCCAGGCCTGGGACGTTTTAGCCTTATGGGCCGGCGCAGAATCCTGCTGGAGAGTCCATGGCTGGTTTTGGAACAGGTAGTTGTTAAGAGGCTTCACAACAGCTTTCTTTGGCCGATGTTTTGACTCCTTGTTCGCAGAAATGCAGGTCAGTGACCCCATCGTAAGAGACACCCCACCAAACCATGACTGAAGCTGGGTGATGACCCTTTCCCACCATTGGGATCAGTTCAGATGCTTCCTTATATAATCTCGCATACACTCTATCATTTTGCTTGTTAAATTTTTCCTGCACGGTAAAATTTTTTTCATCGGTGAACAAAATTTTTCTGTGCAAGTTATCAGCGTGCTTCACCAAAAGACATTTGCATTTTTCAATCCTATTTTTTTAAAGCTGCAGTCAAGTCCGGTACGTCGTTTGAAAGCCCCAAGTCTTTTTTAGTGATTCGACTCATGGACTTTAGCGTGATATTCATCTCACGGGCCATGATTTTCTATTTTCGTAGCGGATTTCTGTGAATTCTTGATTTAACGGCTTTGATGACATTCGGTGTTCGAACAGAGCGTGGGCGGCCCTACCGGTGGCGGTCTTTTACATCTCCAGTCCCTTAAAGCAGTTTTATGCATCGGTAGACGAACATGCGGCTTATCCCTAGTGGCCGAAGCGTTTTGAAAAAATCGTTTTTTTCATTTCACACTTGAAAAGCGCTATTACAGCGATACGGTTCTCATTATCTGACCACTCCATGATGAAAGTTGAAACAATTTCAAAATCCCGTTACAGACTAACGCTATTGAGGTTAGCTTTTAAAACCCATACGACATTAACGGGGTATGTTCAGTTCTACTATTGAAATGGGTGTGTTCAATTTTGTAACAGTATTTATGTCCCTACTTAGTAATTATTGATCGTTAACAAAATATGATTTGTAAAGCAAATACTCAAAAAGGAGTCCTATTGTCACCCGGAAACAATTTCGCCCACCATTTCAAAATTTCAGCCAAGGACACCATGGCTAGAGCGTCTTAGTTCCATCTTGGCTGGAGTGTACACAAAATTAACAAAAATGTCGAGCGTAGCCCTACCACTTCGTGTCTTCTACAGGAGACACGTTTCGTCTATACAAAATCATATCAAAGTCGCATTTAGTACTAAAAACTGTTAGGCAAATTTGATTAAACCTTTATTTATAAAGGGTGGTCCATCTAAAAAACACGATGTTAATTGTTATTAAAACACAAAGTTTTCACAGAATTATCTTAATATTTTTATTATAATAGTAGAATCTATGACAATGATGTGTGAAATATAAATAAATATATCGGCCAAATGCTAACCACGGCTTCGATGGCATTATGCCTGAGACATAATGAAGGTTCACTATCGTCAATGTGCCGAATTATCTCAATTTTTAGCTCTTGAATTTTTCTTGGCTTATTGAAGTACACATTTTCTTTTAACTATTCCCAAAGAAAGAAGGACAACGGTGTCAAATAATATGATCGTGGAGGACAATTAACATTGCCACGTGAGATACTCGTAACACGGCCATTAAATTTCTTGCGCAAAAGAGCCTTTGTTTCGTTGACTGTGTGGCAACATCCTGTTAGAACCAAATATCGTCCATGCACGTATACTCAATTCCAGGCCACAGGAAGCCCTCAATCATCTCGCGTTAGCGAACACCATTCATAGTAACTGCTTGCCTGACTTCATTTTTAAATAAGTGCGGAGCGATGACTGAACGAACTGGGCGAGCATGCACAGGTGATTTTACATGTTCTACAGACCCAATTTGCTGAAATTTGCGCACAATTCTCACGATTGTAGACACATTCGCTCGATTATGCTGACCGAAAAAATTACGAAGTGCACGAAATACATTTTTATTTGAACGCCCATTTCCGTAATATACTTCAATCTTAACGCGCTGTATCTCTCCATGGTTGAACTTGTCAAACACTGAAACAAAGAAATTTTAAATCAGTTTAGTAAAGTAAAAACTTGACGTTAAGGTGTGCCTTAAAATAAACATCGTGCTTTATGTTTGGACCATCCTTTAGAAGGGAAACAAAAAGGGCGGAAGAAAATTGGCACAGCAAAATACAAGGTGTGTCTCCTTCAACTTTGTATCGAATCGGTCCAATTATTCACTGCATTACTGATCCGTTATAGTACTTCTTTTCTTTTAAAAGTCCGTGAGGTGTTTCCTTAAAAGCCCATAACCTTACCCTATGCCTTCTTCAAAGCAGATCCACCCTGAAAATCCATAGTTTTGAAGGTCTTTTTGTCTCTGGTGTATACTAATCGATCCAGGTTTCATTAACGGTGACGACTTGATGCAAAAATTGCTGCAAGTTTCGCTGAAAGATATCCAAACAATACTTTGACACTGCCAGCTGTATCTGCTTGTTAGCCATGGTAAGCAATCGCGTGACTAGGGTGATAAAAGTCGATTATCGATTAGTCGACTCATCGACTTTTTGTTGTAAAAATTGAATAAAGTAGTGTTCGAATTTTGTGCCCGATTTTAATCGAATAATTGACTTTGCCATTCGACTTTTTGCTGCCAGCTTGACAAATAAATATACCCGGCACCACTCTGTGTTACAGAGTATTATAAGTTAGTTTCATTGCAAATGTTTGTAACTATAAATAAATATTTCAGCAGGACCCACATTTAAGTTTGCCGATTAACTCAGAATCTGTAATCAGGTCGTAATTGTTATCCGATCTTCATGAAATTTGGCAGAAGTAAACTTTTTGGACCAAGAACTGACGTTATTGAAATGAATGAAATTGTTTCCGATTTAGATATAGCTCCCACACGTATGTTCAACCGATTTTAAATAGGAATATGTCGATCTCAAATAGGAAAATGTCAAAATAAATGTAGATTAATCGACCTCTCACAAAGAATTCGATTAGCCCATTCCTGCCTAATGGATATTGAAACACCCAAGAAAGTGTTGATACAAAAATAATTTTAGCGTGGGCAGGTGAGCGATATCGCGGTAATTATTTTTATAAAAAGAGAAAAGATTGGGCTAAATTAAAACATTAAGCAGGATTTTTTATTTGCTTTATCTTTTGGTTTTTGCAGGCAATGATCGAAGATTTTTTTGGAAAATGTTCCGGAAAAGTGCTGTCAAACATATGAAAATGGTACAAATTAAAAATGTCTAATTTTACCTAATAGCTTAAGTTGTCTACTATGTAATGGAAAAAAAGGCAGCGATATGTCAACATCCGGTTAAATGCAAATGGGTAATTTTATAAAAAAAAACGTGGTACTTAAAAGAAATAAATCACTAAGCCTTAGCGATTTTCTTGTGATGTCATTCCGTTTGCAACACCACGAAATATGATAATCCAGGAAGCAAGTAGCAGGATACAAGTTCACCTTGCACTTTAAACAAACACCTTGTATGGGTATTTAAATACCTCATATCTCAGGTAAAAATTAAGTTTTTTTTTCTTTCAACTTCTTTGGTCTTTTGGACATAAATTTCCAAATTTCATAAAAATCGTACGAGCCTATCCACGGACAGGCAGTAACGGGTTAGTCGAAAGTCGACTTTTTGCATCTGATTTGTAACTTTAGTGTGGTGAGGGGTAAAACGCAGTCGCCATAACCTTACCAGACGATGCAAACTCTATGAGAGAATTTTTTCGATGCATTTAAACCTGTTTCAATCCTGTGCTTTGATTCTTGTACGGCTATTTCAGGAGTTTCACACAATGATATTTTTATAAAGCTCACTTACGCCTTATCTAGTATTCATTTAGCCTCAGTTCAAATATGTATACCGATATTAGGTAAAAACCTTCTAGAAAACTATTGTTAGTTCCGGAATTGAACAAATTTTGTATACTATTCTTTTAGACCAATATAAAGCCAAATTGGGCCATATAGGCCCATTTTTTTTAACTTAGCCCCATTCAAATTATTTATGGCCTAAAATCGGTTTGATAACCCTATAATGGGTTACTAAATAATAGTAAAATTTTCTCATGAAGCCAAACATAGACTTATTTTTCAATTTGTCATAATTTGGGTGACGGACTCCAATGCCGAAGATCCGGACCATTTAAGCGTGGATAAATGGGTGTCAAATAATGTGAAATTTTTTAACAAATTCGAATGTTTGATGATTTCAAAATCTTACCACAAAAAAATTCGATTAGTCATAAGTCGACTTTTAATATATTTTTTGTTTTGTTTGCTGAAAATCGACTTTGTAACTTTAGTGTGGTAAGGGGAAAAACACAGTCGCCATAACCTTACCAGACGATGCAAACTCTGCGAGAGAATTTTTTCGATACATTTAAACCTGTTTCAATCCTGTGCTTTGATTCTTGTACGGCTATTTCAGGAGTTTTACACAATGATATTTTTTTAAAAAGCTCACATACGCCTTATCTAGTACTCATTTAAACATTATCTCTGCCTGGCGGTAGGAGTAGCCATAATTTCATTTAGCATTTCCATATTATTTAATTTTAATTTTTCCTGAAATTAACAGTTTGCATAAATTCTAAATATACAATTATTTTTTTCTCTCTACAAAGTAGCGAACTGCTTCCAGACAGCAGATAAAATGGTGACATCAGGTGCATTTAGTAGAATTTCGTAAGACACCGTAATTAAAATATTAAAATAAGGTAATGCAAATTAATCCCTCGCCATGCAACAAACTAAAATCCACAACAGTCGCAACAACAATATTTGATAAGGAAAGAGATGAAAAGGAAATGCGATTTTTTTAATGTGCTAATTTATCTTTTCACTTTACAGTTTCCCCCACTTACACTTGGTATATAGTGGAGATATAGGGAAAGCTTCAAGAAGACTGGTATACTTTTGTTGAGAGCTATAGTACGAGGGAAGTCCAAGATGCACAAGACAAATGATATAAATTAGCTAAGCTAATCTCCCGAATGATGGCGATTTTTCCTTCACAAATTTTCCTTCACAATAGCGTTGCGACTCTTAAATGGCACACAGCGAATCGATATTAGTAAATTTTGAAATGGAAGCACGACCCAATTAATATTAATAAGTGGATACTCAAAAATTTGAAAAATGTAATACGAATCGCAATAAGGCGGTACTTGTAAGATTTGGCTATTTTTGGGGAGCCCTACCTTGGATCTTAAAGACCCGGGCCCTTCGATATTCGACTTGTGGGTGCTGCTTCACGTGTTGTCCCGATGTGTCCTTTGTGTTCATGTGTCCTTCTCATCCAAACTCCTAGAAACCATTTTAGTCTTTTCCACATTTTTTGGGCTGGAAGGAGTTAGAAATCTTTTATAGATTCCCGCTGTTCTAGTGTATATTGGATTCTCACCGACTAAAACCGTCATAGCTACTATTCGCGGACCTGCCAATCGAGGTATTGCGTCGCGGGGTGGAACAGCTCAATTAGCCTCCTTCTTTGTTATTTCTTTCGTAGCTTTATTAATATTAACATAGTTACATATCCTCTCTCAGTTGCCCTGGCTTACAATCATTGCGCCGGTAATATAATGCGATCCAATCTCTTTGCCAACATCCCACTCTAGTAGCGCTATGCCATGCGCTAGGTTACTTCTGTATCCTTCGTGACCTGTCAGGAACTTCGTAAGGTAGAAACATACTTCTCCGTACCCTCTACTGATCCATCTTCCTATATTTGGAATGAGTTTGTACGTCCATCGTCTATTTTCATTCTCACACCATCGCGTTTGCCACCTTCTCATAATTTTCTCCCTTTCGTTGTTTAGAGATGCCCATTCCGGACCGTCCCTTCTTGCTTTTTTTAACCTTATGCACGATTCGTTAGTAACCATATATATTGGTGGCATACCAAATACAAAGTTTGCTACGTCTTTTGATATGGTTCGGAACTACATACCCTAAAGGCCATCAGTCATTACATCGATGCCAATTTTCTTCTAATCCTCAGCACTTTCAGACCAGGCTGGTGCTGCGTACAGAATTTTAAAGGTTACTAGCTTGCTTTTTGCTCAGCTTTGTCCACCAATATAGGGCATAAAGCGGGATAGAGATGCGCTTACGTTTACTATGCGATATAAAATTTATGTGAATTTCGAAATTTATTCTATCGCCGATCATTACCCCTAGATATTTGAGGTCCCTGTTTAAAGTGATTACCTGCTGACCCACCCGAATGGTTATGGTCCCGTGCTTGCGTCGGTTACTTATTAGCATTGCTTCTGTTCTGTGATCGGCTAGTTGAAGTCCTGCTTTATCCAGCCTTCTTTTAATTTTTCTTACTGTTTCATTGGCATACAACTCCACTTCTTTAATCTGCCGCGACTTTACGATAACCGCCACATCATCAGCGAGCCCTACTACGAAACTCTCGTGAGATATTCCCATTGTAACGAAATACCGATCACTGCGGGACTCCCGCCGAAACAGTATTAGTTCTTTGTTCTTCTTCCCTTTCGTAGTAGAGTTTTCATTCGGAGAAATAGCATGATGTGATATTTACCACATAGACTGGAACTCCCAGATTTGGAACTTGAAGCGAACGGCCCTCTTATATCGACTCAAAAATCGGTCGCCTTAAACTATGGACCTATGGCTACTAACAAGCAATACCACATCTTCACGAATACGAAAATTACACTCATTTTTAGACTAGGGCCAATTTCGGACTCGAAGCGGCCAACGTGGGTACTAGGGGCTCAGAATCGAATTTAACAAAGCACACATTGCTATTAACTGGCAATACAATTTTATTAGCACTCTAAATGTTAGATTATTTCTCCGATTCAACTAAATTTTAGTCTTTGGCCCATGAGTCTTAGACAACTAGGGCGCCGAAAAATGTGTATTTTTAAACATGGACAATGAGTACTCAAAACAGAAGCATTTCTTAAAAACTAAAATATAGCCTAAATTTAAAAAAAAATATCTAAACTAAGGGCCCGAAGGGACCAACAAATCGGTTTATCTGCTACTTCGTACCTATCCCGTGCGCCAGTAGCATAGGATTTTGTACGACTATTGAGCAGCAGTGTCTGAAATCAGATAGGACCTTTGTACGAGGGCTATATCAGAAGGTGTATCAATTCGATCTAGCTTTGATTATGTTGGGTTTAAGTCGTTAAAAAAGCATTATGATAAGTTTAAGCAAACTTGGATTTACTGTGAATTACAACGCGAAAACACCTCTAAGGGAGTGGGACCTTTGCAAGAGACTATATGAACCATGGACAGATATGGTACAATTTTACCAAACTTGATTATAAGTCTCTTAAAGTGCACTATTCTGAATTCTATTCAAGAGCTGTCATGCAAGTAAACCCAGGCTGTACTCTAGGTAAGAACATCTAAAAAAATTCCCAGAAACGGGGTTTTACCCCGTAAATGCCGACTCTTTACGAGTAGGAGATTAATCTCTAACACGTGTAAAAAATTCTCTATAAAATTCATTAGCCATTCTGCGCTGGCGTTTACACTAGGTTCCGGCCAGTGAGTATTGAAATTATATCGTGTGTAATGAGTAAGTATAGACATTTTAACGCTGTTCACTAAAGAATTGTGACTGCAGTACTCTGTTTTTCTTAAAACGTTTATACAAATATTAGTATAGGGTGATCCATTTAGAGGTATTTTTCCAATATAAAAAATACTAAAATTTTTATCAAGTGTGGAATCTTTTTTATTCCTTCGAAGGAAATTTTATGCCATTTATTTTTTGAAGATAATTTCCTTCAAATGGTGGCCGCAACTACTCCTCAAGGTGTCCATTCTGAGAGTGCAATTTTGGATGACTCATTCGAGCATTTCGATGGCGTGAATGACACGCGTAATGTGGGCTTCCAAGACCTGAATTATATCTGGTTTGTCAGCATAGACTTTGGACTTTCCGTAGCTCCAAAGAAAACAGTCTAAAGGTGTGATATCATACGATCTATGCGGCCAATTCACCGGTCCAACATGTGAAATTAGCTGCTCTTCGAAATTACCTCTCACTAGATCCATTGTTTGACCAGCTGCATGACAAAATACAGGCTTCAATTTCTGGTAGTTAAAAGTCCGATATGATAGAGCAATATCGAGCACCATTGAAAGTTACGTTTCGACCATCATCATTGAAATGTGGACCGATAATTCCACCAGCCCATAAACCGCACCAAACCGTGGTTTTCTCTGGATATAATGGCACCTCTTGAACCTCTTCTGGGTACTCTTCAGCCCAAATGCGGCAATTTTGTTTATTGACGTTGCTGTTGCGCCAGAAATGGGCCTCATCACTGAACACAATTTTAGTCGAAAACAGTGGATCTTCTTGTTTTTCGCCGAACGCTAACTTCCATATTACAGTTGCCAACATTTAAAGGAAATTATATTCAAAAAATAAATGGCATAAAATGTCCTTTCGTATGAACAATAAAGATTCCACACTTGCTTTGAATTTTAGTATTTTTTTTTATTTTATTTTATTTTATTTTGAAAAAATACCTCTGGATGTATCACCCTATAACATGACTAAATGCAAAACCATGCGCTTCATTGTGGTGTAGGGTATACAAATCGTTGGTATAAAGGTTTTAGGAAAAACCAAGTATTGCGGTTATCCATTGATTTGTGAACATCGTTAAAATGCCTTTCCTAAAAAAACGATTTTCCTTACACATCTAGTGTTTACCCCAATTTTATGCCAAACATGTAGATTTTTTATTTCCTTTCGACTTTGTGGCCCTTTAAGCTTCCAGCTATAAATATGACAACAACAAAAACCCTATAAGCAACGTAGATACTTTATTATCACGGTTTTCTTGTTATTCTTTACATAGTTTGCCTCGTCACCCTGTACACTTTCTTGCGACGGATTAAAAAATGCTATGACAACAGAGTTCTAAATTCGTGTACTTCATATCAGCACCGCACAGTGGTCCAGGATCGATTTCCATCGACCAAAATTATACAACTTTGGATCTAGTAGATGTTTTCGTGCAAGTTTAGCCAAGGACTCAAGGATTATTTTGACCTATTAATATTTAAAACTGGGCTATTGGGTATATTTTTGAAATAAGCCTGAAGTTGAATGCTTTTCGTATTATCCTATTATAAAGAAAAGTAATATTTTTTTTTCGTTTTAAACGGCAACTTAAACAAACAGAATTGTTGAATATGGAGTGGTTCTAACCCTCAGATAATGCATGAGACGGAATTGCATCGGCTTAGTGTCACAGTGTTTTCTTTTCGGGCCCTGCCTCTTCGAAGAAAACGATCATACTGTAACAGTTACTGGAGACCATTACTTGAGCATGTTGAGAGAGTTTTTTTATCCAGAATTACGCCGAATGAGAATTTCTTTCTCACATAGCCCAGTCTGTTATGGGAGAATTTCCTAATAAGCTGATATCAAGAAACTCCATATTCTGTTGGACCTCCAGGTCCATCTTGACCTTACTGTACCTGAATTTTCTTGTGGAGTTATTGCGTACAGGAAGGCTACAAAGCAAAACCAACAAATTTGGATGAACTAAAGCAATTGCGGCTATTCCTGTCTAAACTCGTCAAGCAGTAATGAACAACTTTTTTGTAAGATGCCGCACATGTATATATTTAATAGAATTGAATGAGCTTTAAAACGAACAAAAGGAAAATGAATTCCATATACTGAAAAAAAAGTTATTTGAGTTTCTTAATGTAGCAATATTCACTTATTTCACGTTTTGAAAATTGAAAAAGTGAGATTTAATTTTCCACTTTTGTCGAACTACGTCTCTATATTTTAAGAGTTATTGCAATATTTTTAATAACTACAATTGTTGAAAAAACTAAAAAATTTTTAGTAGCGAATTTTTAGCGAATTACTCGCTGTTTAAAAACTAGGTACGCAGCTAGAAGGTGCTAAATTTTACCCTAATCGGAGTTTAATTGCCTGCGGTATGCCTCAACTTCACCGAATAAATGTAGCAAATCGCATAACCGCAGGATAACAGTCCACAAGTAGAACTGCAATTCATTCACAAGTACACTTTGACATTATATTGATGTTCTTAGGACTGAATATAAATTAAATTCACGTTAATGATTTTCACTAATTGATATAATTTTTTTTTGAAAAATAGTGCAATAACTCCTAAAATATATGAGATACTTGTATGGACAATCACTTGAAAATATGTAAAAAACTTAAAAGGAAAACATATTTACATCTCTTTAAAATCGAAAAATACGAAGATAGTCATTTTCTAAAATATGCCCAATAGCCCAATTTTAGATTTAAAAAGCTCAAAACTCCTTGGCACAATTGACCTTTTTACAGAGTTTAAAACTATTTACTAGATACAAATTTATAGAATTTTGGTCGTTGGAAATCGATCCTGGAACACTGTGCGCCAGTAGTATGATACATTGTGCATTAAAAGACCTTGATGAGCTACTGAGTAATGTTTCGCAGAGGTCTTGTTGCTTTTAACTGGGCTTACTTTATCTTCAAATTTGCGTATACTTATCATTTTTCAGAGAAATTACGAGAGAAGGAGGAGCAAATGATGTATAAAATGAACGTGAAAAGGATTTTACACCCTTCATTTCACAGTAGTTTCCGGCAGAAGAAAAAGTGATAATAAATATTGATAATGAAAAAACAGAAACCGATGGTTTTAAATGTCTTTCATAATTTAGGGATGCACGTTGTTAAATTTGCCAGCTTCAGTTAAAACAATACCTTCTAAGCGTTTAACTTTTGGGAATGTCAACCGAATATAATATTTGCGAACAAGGGTTAAAATGGATACTGTTAGTACCTCAAAAAGGGCATAGTGGTTTAGTTAAATTCGCCCAAAAAACTGGGTCATCAATAGCCAATATGGGCGTATGGACACTCAAATTAAAGAAAACTTTGCTTTAAATCCAAATATGAATTTATGAGATTAGGTTTAGACGCATGGGCCGCAGAAGCCCTAAACAAGGACCACTTCAATTCACGGTGGATAGTATATGTGACAGAGCATAGAGAAAGGGACCTAAGGGTAAAAAATCAATTTTCACTTTTTTTTGATGTGAACAACATCTGAGCATCGAATGAGACCGATCCCATGCCCCAAAAGTGTTCCCTCCCAGAGATATGCGCGTTTTATGAAAGTGATGGTACACCAAAGCTACACGTATTTAAATCTTTAAAATGTCTCTCATGAACAAAACAGGTTTTTACCTTTAGGTCCCTTTCTATTTTGCGCGTCACATATGATTTATTTTGGCAGAACAAAACTACTCTTTTACTTGGTTTAATCTATGTTACCATGTTATTCGCTCTAATGCCAAGAACTCTTAACTGTTTAAGCTATGCTTTTTTTTTGCTACGATAATGAGTATGAAGCTGTTAATTTAAAGTAGATTCTATTTTGTATTTCAACGGGTTCTGTACTACAATCTGAAATGATGTAAATCCACTCTACCTCTGGCAATATTATGTTTTGGTGCATTCATTATCTTATGCTGATTTTACGTCGGTAACTACAAGTTACTTATCATATCCGAAGTACATTCAACAGCCCCATGTGTTGTGTGCACATTAGGGTAAAACGAACACCAATTTTTTTTGTAATGAGATGCGAGAAATGCAGATAATTTGAGCAGCTTAAAAGCTTTACATATATTTTCTGGTGGAATAATGTTAGTCCATATATTCAGCGCAGAGTTTAAGCATTTTGTATATCTCTGAAAAATGTAATACCCTCGCCTCATGAGTAAAAGTTTGAAGGTTTTTTAATCTTCATCATGGATTTCGTTTCAGTAAAGCATTAACAGTATTGGGGGATATGGTTGTTGGTGGTGGGTATGATTCATAAGACGTAGTTTTACGGGGGACGTCTACTTATAAGTATGTATTTCTGGCCTAATAATGAAAATGCGAATATTATGATCAAAAATAATTTAATTGTTTTTCAAAGTATTGTCCAGCATGATTTATACACTTTTGCATGCACTCAAATCAATTGTCGCAGCACTTTTTCCACTCTGACATGGTTTTTGAACGCTTCAAAAGCATCTTCTGGCGACGAAAATCGCTGAATTTGTTCTTGATGTGCGGAAATAAAAAGAAGTCATTGGGTGCGAAGTCGTCAGGGCTTTACGGCTGATGACCAATCAATTCGACGTTTTGTCCGGACAAAAAGGCGCTGGTTTGAGCCGATGTGTGAGAGCTCGCATTGTCATGGTACACAATGATTCGTCTTCTCTTATTCGTTTTTCAAACTTCTCCGAAGACTTCAGGCAAACGTATTGTGGTGTTGAACTTAGAATTGACCGCCCTACATTGCTCAAGCGGAACAGTCGCCACATGACCAGTTTTGCCGAAGAAACAGGCGACCATTTGCTTCGAAGTGCTTCTTCCACGAACAACTTTTGTTGGATTTGGCTTGTCTTCGAAGACCCACCCGGTCGATTGCTGTTTTGTATCGGGCTCATACGCATAGATCCATGATTCGTCACCTGTGACGATCTTTTAAACGTCTTTTGTAGCACCGCGATCGTATTTTTTTAACATTTCTTTGCACCAATCGACACGAGCCTTTTTTTTGAGCGATTGTCAAATTGTTCGAAATTCAACGAGAACAAACCATTTTTACGGCCAGGTGTTCATGCAATATCGAATGTGTGCTGGTGGAAGAAATGCCCAAGGATGCCTCTATCTCACGGTATGTCACATGACAATCTTGCATTATCAGTTCACGCACGGCATCAATGTTCTCTGGCAAAACGGCCGTTTTTGGACGAGCTTCGTCTTTGAGCTAGCGTCGGCCACGATTGAATTAATTAAACGTGTTTTTCACAGTGCTATAGGATGGTGCTTCATCGCCATACAAAGATTGAATTTCAACGATGAACTCTTGTCGTGATGATCCACGTGGAAAGTTGTGAAATATGATCGCACGAAAAGGTTCACAAGTTAATTCCATATTTTTGCCAAATTGATTTTTTCTAGTCGTACTTTAATTAGTTTTGAGTACGTTTACGCTTAAAAATGTAAAAATTTCCAATGGAAATGTCAGATGGTGTCAGGCAACACTTAGTGTTGGCCAAAGTTGGATGACCTTGACATCGCCGATATGTGGTTCCAATATGACGGTGCCACTAGCCACAGACCACGCGTTACAATCGAATTTGGTGAACGTGTTATTTCGAGAAATGGTCCGGTCGAATGAACACTTATGCGATTTAACGTCATTGGATTTTTTTTTTATGGGGCCTCATGAAGTCATTGGTCTATGCCAACAAGCCAACATAGTTTAGACGAGCTCCGAGACAAAATCCAACGCGAAATTGCCAACGTTTCGGTCGAAATGTGTGCTACAGTGGTGGTCATATGACTGAAATTGAATTTCATTCTTAAAATGTAATATTTGCACTACACCTGGAATACATTTGAAAACTATATCTTAAATATTCTGTGATTTATTAATACGAGTATACACAATTGTTATGTCCTTAATGGAAACCCCTGTATAAAAACTTTGTAGGCTTGCAGAGTAGAAGTTTAAGATGTTACACACAGAGCGGCAAACATATCTAATGGTGGAGACTAACAAAATACTACTGGGGGGTCCACATATTGCCTTTTTTTTGATCCTGTGTTTTGAACCAGTGGTTCCTTTTTGACTGCTATTTCTCCCACTTTTGTTAAAAATGTGGTAACCACTGCGCTTGCTGTACGCGAGTGATTGTAAAAAGATCGTGAGACTAGCATTCTAGTAGGCAACACTCTTCAGCCGCCCATTGACACCTGCCTGACACAAATTTTGTAAGAAGACCCTTTGTTGTACCTTAGAAGATCTAATTATCTTAGCCTTTATATCGCTTCTCGATTTGGACCATAGAAACTTGGACTTGTATTCAGGGTAATTTTAATATTTTTGAATATTTTCAATTTTTTTAAATGTTCAGTTCGCTTGTTTTATTACGGTCTTTTGCTTTGATTAACCATTCATTATTCCAGACCTCTTGTATCTATAAGTATATTTAAATAGAAGACAAGTTTTTAACAAAATGGCAAAATGACATTGATTTTCGTAGCTGCAAAATGCTTTTATCGCGATTTCTGTTCCATGGCGACCGTCTTCAGAAAGCTTAGCAGCAAACCAAACGAATGAGAACAACTGTTGTAAATCTCGCCTACATTTTGTTTTTAAGTTAATTTCACCTCACCCTAATACTCATACTAGCGTTTAAACATATGTGGAGATATTTTGCACATGTTGCCTCGGATTTTCAGGAAACATTAGGAAAAGCACGATGTTAGCTGCATTCAACTCCATTGTTTACCTCGAAACCCACCTCCTTTCAATATACACGAGTGGATGATTTCTGTAAGAATAATTCTATAAAACAGAAAGCTTTAAACATGAGTGCTCTCGTAACGTTTAATTGTTTAATCACCCCTACAAGACATTAAAGGTAATATTGAAGTATTGTTGACGTAATGATTATTTCTTGTAAATGTTGGAACGAACGATTGAAGATTGAAATACCATAGAGGAAAACAATAAAAGTAGTTAAATGTGACTATGTTTCAAATGCGCATGTGATCTTTTTAGTTGAGTGCTTTTTGCACCCTTCGTCTGATGAGGGTTTTGTAGACTTTTGTTGTACTTGGCTATTCTTCATCAGCGACTGTTTTAAACTTTAGTAACTTGAGAAAGATGGGTTAAAGACAACAACAAAATCGCCGTCAGACGTTGTATACACCTCACCGTTGAGCAAATCATCAAAAACGTGTACATTATTCTAAGGTACCTTTACATTTAGTCGCTAGCTGCCATGGTTTGATTATAGTGGATAGTGGTACGGCTATCATGTCAGAAAACTCGGCTTTAACTCCGGGTAAAAACAAAAAACAAACACTATTTAAGCGGCGGGTTTACAACTCGTGAATGCCGGGGCCATTAACTCAGAAGCAAAGCTCGATTTAAAGGCCCTTTCCCTATTGTGATTGACTTTATTTGCAGGGTCTCAGATGAATATTTTAAAGTGCCAAAAACGAAATCATACACATAACGTCCGCTTTATCCTATGTTAAGTGACGATTCGTTGGCTATCGGCCCATCCTCAATTCAGCCGTCCTGTCTCATTCAGTTAGCATCGCAATATTCTTTCGCGCTTTTTCTTCGGCCCGTAGATTCTTGATCACACAAATGATGAAAGTATTAACTGCCTTCAATATTTTTTCGCTGCTCAGCATCGTATCGATCACGTTATCTGCTGTCTCCCCTACGGCTACTTGGAACTCCTACCATGTTCTAAGATAGGCTAACCAAAGGAACTTAAAAGCCTCGTGTTCGGCTGTTTCTTTATCGATAATGCATGCTGGACACATTTAGCGTGCTTGAATCCATGTAGATAGCTCATGTATTCTCCTTGACCGGAAAGAAATTGGGACAGGTTGTAGTTAGTTTCTCCAAAGTGCCTATTTACCCACATTTTTATATAGTGGGTGTAAGCCTAAATGTCCAACATCCTTTTGTTGGGTGTTGCCAACGGTATTGCTAGGTTCTCTTCGCTCCCCATTTCTTCATGACCCCTGAAAAGGGGAGAGATTCTGAAATTCGCCTTAGCGAAACTGGTGTCTCTTGTTGTCTCCCAAATATTGATGACTTGTCTTTCGCTGTCAGGTCGATTGGGATTATGCCTGCAACCACTGTTTCCTTCAATGATATTGTGCGGTATCCTCAGCATACTCGGAGGCAGCTTTTTCGGAATGTTGCCCATACATCGTTGCTGGCCTAGCTTTTCAGTCTATTCTCCCATACAAGAGACCCAAAAAGAATAGCCCAGTTTTTACCCCTTGAATTAGGTTTCAATGACTGCTGTTTTTCTCCTTTATTTGGCATCATTCTGGCGAGCGCACTTGAGACACCATTCGCCTCTTTAAAGTGTATTTCATAATACATTCGAAGTTCAGTCTAATATGTACCATCATACTGAGATATTTAAAAGCCTTCTCCGATACTATTTCTGTACCTTCTACCTGAACCGTAATAGTATCCCTTTATTTCTTGCTGCTGCTAAGGCCAGCCTCCATCTTTTGGTCTTCCAACTTTAGGTTTACCGAACTCAGACAAGATTTTATCGTCCCGTTCGATAAAATCATGGCTGATGAGGACAGCCTCCACCTTATGGTCTGCAAGATCCAGGCTTACCGAACTCAGCCATGATTTTATTGTCTCGTTTGTATATACTTGAACTTTCTGCTTCTCCCTTGCATGGACTATAATTGCCAAACCGACGATTGTCGCCGCCTCCGGTGCTTTTAGACTGAATACACCATCATAAGTTATGTATCACAGAAGAAGCCCAATAACAGAGCCTTGTAGTACGCCGTCCTTGACAATATAATTTTCGTCTTATACAACAGCGTGAAGTGGAGAAATAGTCCTTTATTATTTTTAGCAGATAATCCAAAATGTTGGGTCTCCTCAGCAATGCGAAAATCTGTTTTATATATTCAGAGTGATAAGGGCGCAGTATTTCCTCCCTGTCCTTACCCTGGATGGCACTCCTTGCCGTGTTCAACACCTAGACCTCGCTTTAAGAAAGCCGTATAGTCTTCGAGAAAGATCCTGGACCCCCTCTTCTGCGTTATTTAATCTTTTGTTTATTAGCCGCTTCAGATCTTAGCCTTTGGTACCCAAGAAGCATCGGGTTCTGCAAGTGTTTTTCCTGGCTTCGGTATTAGGAGTTTTGGTTTCATTCACCTATCCGGGAATATACGAGGACATATCGATTATTCTGTGAATTTTCCAACTCCCCTCATAGATATATGAAATGCCACACTGCTCCTATCAAGTATCATCTGTTAATAGACTACTGCTAAATTTTGAGAGACTTCCGTTATTTAGTTTGTGCTTAACAGCTGTTCAAAACATACAACCTAGTGGATTTTGTTAAATAGCACTAATAAAAGCGACAATAAAATAAATACAAATTTACACATAGGCCTTCAGCTGGGAACTAGGGCGATATGTTTGTCACTAGAAATCGGATTTTATATGTGGCTTTAAAAGCTTAGAATTCTGAAATCGATAAAGAATCTATGTATGATATCAAAATATGGACCGATGTGGATTTCAACAGGGTTCGTCCTTTGCTTGATGAATGTACCAAATTCCATCAAAATTTGGCCAAGTCTTCAGTTCAACTTGCATAGCCGCGACATTGCCGTTTAATAATTGAATATTGCCAAGTTTGTCCAAATTTAATTTTCAAAAAAATAAATCTATATTTAACTTGAAAAGTCTTAATTGTTTAATGTCATTCGAAACTTTTGTGCCGTTCAATTAAATATTACAATAATTTCACTTTTTCTCTCGTTTTTTTACTTTCCTACAATTTCTTCTTGTTTCACTTTCAATTATTTGGGTCATCGGAACATTTTCTGCTGTAAGTTTTCGCTTTTTACGAAACAGATGAAAGAGAAGAATGTACATATACTGAATATTTATCAAGAACAATCATGCAATAAATTGAGTCAGAAACTTCAATTCATTCGAATTGAATATATATCTATATTTTTTTTAAAACCCCTTCTTATTTAATGGCAATCGAAACTCTATTCATGATTTTCGACTTAATATAAAGAACAGTTTTTATTTTGTCAGTGTTCTGAATCTGTAATTGAATCACAATGAATAATGAAGACTTCACACGGAGACACATTTTGTCAAGGATTTATATTTAAATAACAGCCCCATACTTATCATATTTCATTTTAATATAGTTGCTAGTTATTAAGAGACCTGCTATATATTTCTGGCCTTATAAGGAAAATCCGAATATTTGTCATCAAAAATGGTCTTATTGTTTTCAAAGTATTCTCCAGCATTAATTATGCACTTTTGCATGCGCTCAAACCAATTGTCGAAGCTCTTTTCCACTCCGATTGAGACACCTTCAAAACATGGTTTTTGAACGCTGCAACAGCATCTTCTGGCGACGTAACTTATTGACCACGTATTTTTTTTTGATGTGCAGGAATAAAAAGAAATCATTGGGTGCTAGGTCAGGGCTGTACGGCACATCACCTCTCAATTCGACGTTGTGGCCGGTCAAAAAGGCGCTGGTTTGACCCGATGTGTGAGAGCTCGCATTGTCATGGTGCACAATGATTCGTCTTCTTTTGTTCGTTTTTCGAATTTCCCCGAAGACTTCAGCCAAACAAATTGTGGTGTACCACTCAGAATAGACCTCCTAAGTTGCTCAAGCGGAACAGTCGCCACATGACCAGTTTTGCAGAAGAAACAGGTGGCCGTTTGCTTCGAAGTGCTTCATCCACGGACAACTTTCGTTGGATTTGTCTAGTCTTCGAAGACCCACACGGTCGATTGCTGATTTTATTTGAGCTCATACGCATAGATTCATGATTCGTCAGCTGTGACGATCTTATAAACGTCATTACAGCACTACGATCGCGGTTTTTTCATTATTTCTTTGCACCAATCGACACTAGCCTTTTTGTGAGCGATTGTTAAATTGTGAGGGATTCAACGAGAACAAATTTTTTTTACAGCCAGGTGTTCATGCAATATCGAATGTATGCTGATGGAAGAAATACCCAAGGATGCCTCTATCTTACTGTATGTCACATGGCGATCTTGCATTATAAGGTCACGTCTTCAATGTTCTCTGGCACATCGGCCGTTTTTGGGCGACCTTCCCGACCTTCGTCTTTGAGCGAGCGTCGGCCACGATTTAATTCATTAAACCAGTTTTTCACAGTGCTAAAGGATGGTGCTTCATTGCCATACAAAGATTTAAGTTCAACGATGCACTCTTGTCGTAATAAGCTGCGTCGAAAGTTGTGAAAAATGATCGCACGAAAATGTTCACGAGTAAATTCCATTTTTTTGCCAAAGTGATTTTTTCAAGTCACTGTAAACAACACAAAAAATATCAAACTTTCCAATGAAAATGTCAGATGGCGCCAGAAATATATATAGCAACCCTCGTATTTTTTTTATTTTTATTGTCCTATATCGGACTAGCTTTCATAATTACCTAAACATGCAATTATAAACTAACAGAAAACTTTTGCTATGTAATACTTATGAATAGCCACAGACTATAAGCCTTTGTATGGCTTAGAGTTTAATCTAAGGCATCGTGATTGACAGAATGGAAAATAAGTTTTTCCTACCCGTATTAAAACCTGGTTTTACGAGTATGATGGGTGTAGTCACTGAAAAATACTTATACATGCATACATGATGTGGTTTTCATGCCGTATTCTTTCGTCGATGAAAGAGCGCTTTCTTACTGAGTTAGAAAATTATTTTTGGCCAAAAGACGGTGCCCAAGCCACACTGCACGCGTTAAATTGATTTACTGTAACGCAAATTCGGTGAACGTGTTATCTCTAGAAATGGTCCGGTCGAATTGCCACTTCGTTCATGCGATTTAACGCCATTGGATTTCTTTTTATGGGGCCACATCAAGACATTGGTCTATGCCAACAACTTTAGACGAGCTCAAAGACAACTCCTCGAAGGTCCGCACCTACTTGCCAGGTCGGTACAACAGTTCTCCAGGCTCCTGACTACTCGTGCTTGTCAGATTTGACGGCATTATTAGCCAAATATTTGGCAACACTGCCTTCACTGCGTTGCCTGGATGTGGTCTTTCAGCGTAGAAACGTTACTTTTATACTTGCAAATACTTAGTAGGGACATAGATACTGTTACTAACGTTTTATGCTGTAAAATAAAAAGTACTGAATGTTTTTGGACCAAATATTTTTAATATATTTATTAATGTATATTGTATCCAAAAATAATCTACTTATTCCAAATGTCCTCCTTTTGCCTTTACACACGCCTTAAGTCGCACTGGCCAATCGCCAATAGCTGCACGAACCTCGTACATTGGAAAATTGGCCACAGCTCGAACCAAAGCAGTCTTAAGAGATCAATGTTGGGGTATCTTTTGTGACAAACCTTGTCTTCTAAAACCGTCCACAATTTGTAATCCAATGGGTTCAAATCTGGACTGCCTAAGGGCCATTCTTCAGAGGAAATGAACGCTGACAAATTGTTTCGAAGCCAGGCCTGGGACGTTTTAGCCTTTTTACAACAGCTTCCATAACGGTTTCTTGGTAGACTTTGGCCGATGTTTTGACTCCTTGTTCGCAGAAATGCAGGTCAGTGACCCCATCGTAAGAGACACCCCACCAAACCATGACTGAAGCTGGATGATGACCCATTTCCACCCTTGGGATCAGTTCAGATGCTTCCTTAGATTACCGCGCATACACTCTATCATTTTGCTTGTTTATTTTTTTAAAGTTGCAGTCAATAAATGTCCGGTACGTCGGTTGAAAGCCCCAAGTCCCAAGTATTTTTTAATGATTGGACTCATGGACTTTTGCGTGACATTCATCTCACGGGCCATGATTTTCTGTTTTCGGAGCGGATTTCTGTGAATTCTTGATTTAACGGCTTTAATGGCATACGGTGTTCGAACAGAGCGTGGGCGGCCCGACCGGTGTCGGTCTTTTACATCTCCAGTTTTATGCATCGGTAGACGAACATGCGGCTAATCCCTAGTGGCCGGAGCGTTTTGAAAGTGTCCCTTTTTTTTATTGCACACTTGAAAAGCCTATTACAGTGATACGGTTCTCATTATCTGACCACTCCATGATGAAATTTGAAACAATTTTAAAATCCCGTTACAGACTAACGCTATTGAGGTTAGCTTTCAAAACCCATATGACATTAACGGGGTATGTTCAGTTCTACTATTGAAATGGGTGTGTTCAATGTTGTAACAGTATTTATGTCCCTACCATGTAAGTGTTGCATTCATGATGTTCTTCTCCATGTAAGTATTGCATTAATGATGTTCTTCTCCATGAAGACTTAAATCTCCTGATACGTTTTTTTTCGTTGTCCATAAATTTCCGTAGTGATGGCGAAATAATTCAATACCAGTGTTCAACAGCAACAAATTTGAATTGTAAATAAACGCAATGCCCTAGCTTTGAACTGTCTTAGCACGTACGTTCGTTCATATGCATATGCAGGGAAACGCATGAATACACAGTAGATTGTTCATAGTACGGTGCATATTGCAGACACTTGCAGTTTTTGATTTGAACGAATAAACACCGAAACACATACCATCGCAATAATAAGCAGCCTTTTTATGCCATTTTCGAAGGAGAAAGTCAAAAAAAAAAAATCTTTGCCGAAAAACGCACTGTGTGTGGCCGCACTCTAGCAATGCTGCTGCTCCCACTACATGACCGACTCCATGTACAGGATTTCTGGTCCTCAAGTGCATGTTCCATTCTGTCCGTCTACCACACGATTGAAAGCGGTGTTCATGTAGCAGGAGGCATTAGAATGCCGTAGATACACATTCCCGGCTTTTGTGTTGTGTTATGCATCCACTTGGATGCAAGTGTGGCACTACTCGTATGTTCATGTTTCCAAACGCAGCTAAGTGGGATTTTCATTACGCTGAGTGTAGCATCAGAGCAAGCAGCAGCAACAGCAAACTCTCAAATGGAAAGTTTGGCGTTGTTGTTAAGATACTACATAACCTTATAAGCACATTTCAATCAACGAAACAGTGAGTTTAGCGGTATATCTCAATTACTTTGTTACGGCAGGATACAGGTATGTGATTGAGTATCTAAATTTTAACTTAATCATCCCATCGAAAATAAAAAAAACAGCGCAACTATGGCAACTCAAATTAAGTTTAAAATAGGAGAAGACCCTATTTCTAACTTTACGCAATGTTTGCATTTTCGTTGTATTTTAGAAAAACTTCTGCGATTTCAAATGAAAGCGTTATATAGGGTGATCCATCTAGAGGTATTTTTTCAGAACACAAAAAAATATATAAAAACTCAAATCAAGTGTGGAATCTTTATTGGTAATTTGAAAGGACATTTTATGGCATTTATTTTTTGAATATAATTTCCTTCAAATGATGGCCGCAACTACACCTCAGGTTCTGAGGGTCCATGCTCGTCCATTCTGAGGGTCCATGCTCGTTCTAGCATTTCGACTGGTATGGCTTTAATGACACGCGTAATGTTGGCTTCCAAAACCTAAAACGTAGCTGGCTTGTCAGCATAGACTTTGGACTTTACGTAATCCCAAAGAAAAATGTCTAAAGGTGTGATATCACTCGATCTAGGTGGCCAACTCACCTGTCCAAAACGTGAAATTAGCTGCTTTTCGAAATGACCTCTCAATAGATCCATTGTTTGAGCAGCTGTATGGCGAGTGGCACCGTCCTGTTGAAACCAAGTATCGTCAAGATTACGGGCTTCAATTTCGGTAGCATAAAACGTGGGATTTGCAATACGCTGAGTGTAGCATCGAGGCAAGCTGCAAACTCTCAAATAGAAAGTTTTGCGTTATGACGCGAGATCGAGCACCAATCACGGTTACGTTCCGACCATCATCATTTTTGAAAAAATATGCACTGAATATTCCACCAGCTTATAAACCGCACCAAACCGTGTTTTTCTCTGGGTTTAATGGCACCTCTTGAACCTCTTCTTGTTGCTCTTCAGCCCAAATGCGTCTATTTTGTATTTTGACTTGCCGTTGAGCCAGAAATTGGACCCCATCACTGAACTAAATTTTGGTCGAAAACAGCGGATATTCCCGCTTCTCATTTCCATAATACAGTTGCCAACATTTTAAGGTAATTATTTTCAAGAAATAAATGCCATAAAATGTCCTTTCAAATAACCAATATCGATTCCACACTTGATTTGAATTTTTATATTTTTTTTTGTTCTGAAAAAATAACTTTAGATGGATCACCCTATAGAATATATTTGGAGCTCATGTCCAGAAAAAGTTGCCAGTAATCTTGGTTGTGGCTAAACACGGAGATAATGGATTTGTTGCACTAACTAAATTTTTTCGCCAACCGAATGATTGAGGTTGCATGTAATGTAACTCGAGTGTTCCAAAGCTACATCCAAATGTTAATTGGTTCACTCTTACGAGTATATTTAGTATAATGAACAGAAGTATAGGTGAAAGTAGCGATGTATCCAAACATTTAGAAAGGATTTTTTGATCTAAAAATTCGCATATCGCACTCGTTGAAGCGTTTGAACTTGGGTTTGAAATTTCCCACCTCTGATTCAAGAGACACAATTGCATCCGCAAAAACTTACTGTGTGGTTTTCATGCCGGTGGTGTAATTGGGTCGTATTTTTTCGTCGATGAAAACAATCGTCATGTTATCGTCAATGGATAGTACTTTCGTGCCATGTAAGAATATTACTTTTGGCTAGATTTGGATAAGCTTGACATGGCCGATATGTGGTTTCAACAAGACAGTGCTACTAGCCTCATAGTTACAATCGATTTACTAAAGCGCAAATTCGGTGAACGTGTTATCTCGAGAAGTGGTCCGGTCGAATGTCCACCTCGTTCATGCTTTTTATGGGGCCACATCAAGTCATTGGTCTATGCCAACAAGCCAACAGCTTTAGACGAGCTCAGAGACAATGCAAAGTTGGCAACGTTCCGGTCGAAATGTGTGCAAGAGTGGTGGAAAAATGGGTACAAAGAATAAATCGCTGTATACGGGCTCGTGGTGGTCATACGAGTATGCCCGAAATCGAATTTCATTTATAAAATGTAACGTTTGCACTACACCAAGAATAAATTTGAACTCTATATCTTAAACATTTTGTGTTTTAATAACATATAAAATTGTTATGTCCTTCATGGCAAACCCTGTATTTCCCGGGCCCCGCGAAATAAAAATGTCCAATAACGCATTTTTCGTTTATTGACAAAACCACTCAGCCAGGAATGAGCTTTATCGCTGAAGATGGTTTTTCGATTAAATTCTGGATTTCGTGAAACTTTGCCAAATTTTAGATTTCTTTTAGTTTTTGTTTAAGTTTTTTTTTGTTTAAAAATATTACCCAAAAATTAAAAAAATAGGGTCAGGTAAAACTCTTAACTACATTCAATATATTTTCTTTTTTCAATTTGCAGCGTTGCGGTCTTTATCTTGGTTATTTGTTCGTCAATGTCCTTCACCGTGGTCCTTATGAGTTCTAACGATTTCCATGCAAACTAATACTCTGCTGACGTTTGTGGATTTTTTCCTGTGCGGGGAAATATCAGACTTTAGCTACAAAGGCACTACAAATGCCATACACATATTTCTGCCCGATTTTGTAGCGTCATGGGGAGATATCCTTTGCCAATAAACGCTTTGTCTGGATGATCCATCGCAGCACCATTAACTGATCAATGTCAGTTTCTTAGAAAGAATTTGCATCTCCTTTCCCGGAAGACTCTCCAACAGCCGTGTTACTGTGTCGCTTCCGTAGACTCCGAATGCAGACTTTAGCAGAGGCTCTCAGGTAAGAAACCGACTTAAAATGTTATTTCAAACTATTATATCAAACTAATTGTTAGTCAAAACATTACATAAAGAAAATTTAAATCAGATACCTTAAAATAACAATATAGTAGCAATCGGTTTCCACGGACATATGTCTTGAATATGCAAGGGATGCACGCCATAAAATTTCTGGAATCGTGTCTTTTTACCTTTTTGCCTCTAGAAGCCAAAGTGGTGCATAGAGGAAGATAAAATCTTTGGTATCATGTAAAGAAATAAAAAATAGTGAAAACGTGGAAACTTTTTAAATACCGAGAGAAACACAAAAGACAAATTACATTTACACACGCAAATTTATCAATAAAAACAAAAAAAGAAGCCAAATCGTTATCCAGTTTTCGTGATACAGGGTGGGCGATTTGACATTTTAAATTTAAATTGGCTGCATAAAAAACTACTGATAATTTTTTAAAATTTCTGGAAAGGTTGAACTTTGTCATTAAATTATGGAACACAATATCATTCATATGACTACCACAACTGACTCGGCAGTAACTCATCCGATCAACCCAATGTTTCAGCACATTTTCGACTGTTTCGGGTCGAATATCTTCGATTTTATATTTCAACGTTTCAATTGTCTTGGTATGCTTTGACATTAACAGTTATCCCTAATGGCTCCCCACAGAAAATATTTTAAAAAGCTTAAATCACAGCTCCAAGGCGGCCTATTGACATCACAATATTGGCTGATTAAATCGATTTTCAAAAACAGTGCGAAAAACAACCATCGATAGTTGCGTTGGCTGTGTGACATGTGGCCCTGTCATGTTGAAACCAAAAGTTGTCTCATCACTCTATTGCATTTTTGAAAAAGAAAATCGTTAGAGCGGTAACGCTCGCCGTTGACGGTAACGGCGGCTCCTTGCAAATTTTCGAAGAACAATGGCCCAATAATGCCGCCAATCCAAAATTCACACAAAACAGTGACTCGTTGTAGTTGCATTGACTTCTCACTAGTCACGTGTGCGGTAATTTTCCGTACACCGAGACAAAAAAGAGCTTCATCTCCTACCAAACAATCTTCAGCCCAGTGGGCGAAGCCAATACGCATCGGATGATTTTCTAAAAAAGTATGGTTGTGGTGACAATATTCGAAAAGGTTAATACTATTGTTGGTTATGAGGTTGTGGTACAACAATATTTTGATCCTCACAACAATAGTATGCTTCAAACTCAACGATACTATAGGATGATCCATCTAGAGGTATTTTTTCCGAACAAAAGAAATATAAAAATTCAAATCAAGTGTGGAATCTTTATTGGTAATTTAAAAGGACATTTGTGACATTTATTTTTTTTAGTATTATTTCCTTCAAATGTTGGCCGCAACTACGTCTCAGGGTTTCCATTCTGAGGGTCCAATTTTGGATGACTCATTCGAGAATTTCGACCGGTATGGCTTTAATGAAACGCGTAATGTTGGCTTCCAAAATCTGAATCGTAGCATGTTTGTCAGCATAGACTTTAGACTTTACGTAACCCCAAAGAATAATGTCTAACGGTGTGATATCACATGATCTAGGCGGCCTACTCACCTGTCCAAAACGTAAAATTAGCTGCTTTCCGAAATGACTTCTCAATAGTTCCATTGTTTGAGCAGCTGTATGACAAGTGGCACCGTCCTGTTGAAACCAAGTGTCATCAAGATTATGGGCTTCAATTTGAGGTAGGATAATATCGATATCATGACGTGATAGCGAGCACCATTCACGGTTGCGTTCCGGCCACCATCACCAGTTTATAAACAATGGCACCTTTTGAACCTCTTCTTGTTGCTCTTCAGCCCAAATACCGCAAATGTTATTATTTTCAAAAAATAAATGCCCAAAAATGTCCTTTCAAATTAAAAATAAAAATTCCTCACTTACTTTGAATTTGTATATTTGTTTTGTTCTGAAAAAATACCTTTATATGGATCACCCTATACATTAAATTCAAAATAATGGAAGTGATTTATTTATAACAGTATAAAAAATCAGTTTAAAAAAACCTACGCATTTTTATTCAAAATATTTAAGTTAAACAAAGCCAAAAAATTGTAATGTCCATATAAAAAGTACTATTATTGTATTAGATCCGCAACAATACGAGTAACATTGTATTAAAACGAATATTCAAAATGAAAAAATACAATCATACAGTATGATTGCCGTATTCATTTTATTGTTAACATAGAAACCACAAAACAATACTTTTGTCGCACCAACCATATTTATATTGTTGCTTCCTTGGATTCGGCTCGTCTTCGAATACCCACACGGTCGATTGCTGTTTTGTTTTCGGGCTCACACGCATAGATCCATGATTCGTCACCTGAAACGTCTTTTGAAGCACCGTTATAGTATTTTTTTAAAATTTCTTTGCACCAATCGTCACGATCCTTTTTATGAGCGATTGTCAAATTGTGCGGGATCCAACGAGAACAAACCGATTTTACGGCCAGGTGTTCATGCAATATCGAATGTATGCTGCTGGAAGAAATGCCCAAGGATACCTCTATCTCACGGTATGTCACATGACGATTTTGAATTATCAGTTCACGCACGGCATCAATTCATAAGACCAGTTTTTCACAGGTGCTATTGGATGGTGATTCATCGCCATACAAAGATTAAAGTTTATCGATGCACTCTTGTCATGATAATCCACGTCGAATGTTGTGAAAAATGATCGCACGAAAATGTTTACGAGTTAATTCCATATTTTTGCCAAAATGATTTTTCAAGTCACTGTAAACAGCACAAATGATGGTCGTACGTCAAAACGTTCTGAGTACGTTTATGCAAAAAATGTCAAACTTTTCAATGGACATGTCAGATGGCGCCAGACAACACTTAGTGTTGCCAAAGCCAGAGATATATATAGCTACCCTCGTACTTTTCAACTATATTAATATTGCGACAATCAAACTATTAAATTCAGTAAATAATACTATGTTTGCGACGAACATACGAGTACTTTTATTGCGGAGAACATACTATTATTGCCGTGATCATATTGTTACCATGTTTTTTCTCTGCGTAAATGACAAAGTTGAACCTTTCTAATAAAACCAGAAATTTGAAAATTACCAGTACTTTTTTTATAGCCGATTAAAACAAAAAATTTAAATGGCTTGCCATATATAACGCCTGAAATCGGACCAAAAATGGTGTGTTTTTTGAAAACCGAAAATCGGTTAATTGCAATGGTTATATCTCTTAAACTAAAAATGAGTACATATGAGTACATTAACTGTAGCATATAAAAAATCGTTGAGTTGATGGGTTTATTTAAAATATCGTAGGCGCACATGCAAACTTTGATTTTT
This sequence comes from Hydrotaea diabolus, assembly GCA_963513945.1. Lineage (NCBI taxonomy): Eukaryota > Metazoa > Arthropoda > Insecta > Diptera > Muscidae > Hydrotaea > Hydrotaea diabolus. The sequence continues at coordinate 112,658,327 of OY740719.1, forward strand.
GCAACCTCGTTTGCGACACCGTGCGACGTTTTTACATGTTTTCTTTGGCGTTTTACAAACATCAGCACTTGTGTATGATGCCCTACACGAAGTATGCTGTATTATATATTTACCTGGTATCTGATTTTTTTATATCTTAAAGAATAGCCACAATTTCAATACTTTTTTATCTAAATATCCAGTTAGCCAATATAGTGGGCTGTGACATGCCGGCGGCGGTGCCAAGCTAGCTTTAAGGCACACTGCTTGGACCTTTGCTCATGGAATAATTTTTTTTCAATCAAATTCAATGAAATACTAGTCTTGTTATTTTCTATTAACAATGCAATTAAATACGATTTTTGTTTATCAATTAAACCTTTGATAAGCGATGATGCTATAAAAAGCCACTATTAACCTTTGGGTATAACAGAACAGTAGTAGTACAGACGGACTGAAGTAAGGAACAAGATGTAATCTTTAACAGCATCGCATGGATTCTCTTACCCATGGTACATGCGTATAACCGCCCCTCCTTATGCCGAAACCAGTGACATTATCCAGCTGTAGTTAGAGCTGGAAAATGTTATCGCTTTGGCAACCTAAAGCGGATAACGCAGCTACACTCACACATACACGATATTATGGCAACATGTTTACCAGCAACATATGTTGCTGGTAATCCTGGTGATACGTACACGAGTGTTAGGTCAGTATTAAAGACGCCGGCCAAGAGAACATTACAAACGGACGGAAATGAAGCAAAACAAAGTGAAGTGAATTAAGGATAACATCGACAAGAAGTTAAACTTGAAAGAGAGTTTCGAATAAGCAAACGAAAATCGTGATCAACATCGGTTAGTGGCAGCAACGAAATTCCTCTGAGGTCAATAAATAAATTTCCTGTGAAACTAAGAAGAATGAAATCAAAAAACAACAGCAGCATCAACCAATGCGGTTTACAAATGATTTCGTTTCAAAATTTAAAAAAAAAATAATAAAGAGAGATAAAAAAGGAATTGTACAAAGTCAGAAGCAAAACAAAAAGTAAAAAATAACACAACGGCAAACGTTAGGAAGAACTTCTACACTTTTTGCCTAGCAATCCTTAAGGAAAATATTTAGTATTTACTCGAGTGGAAATTGGCAATGGCCCGTAAGACGTGAACGGCCAGCCGCTCGCTCTAGTAGCTGGAGTCAGAGCAACGTAGCGCAACAATAACCGACACATCAATTTGTGAATTTGCCGGAATTCGGAAGGGCGAAAAAAGTTTTCCTTTTTGGTCTTACTGCCAAGGATACAATTACTGATGGCAGATGTCGTTTGAACAACGCGTCTGTGTGTTTAAAGTGCGTATAAATACAGCCGAAAAGGAAGAGAAAAACACAACAACAACAAAACCATAACAAAAAGAAGCTGATGTAAAAAATACAGCCCCTTTCAAATTCAAAGTGAAGTTTTGGTGGGATTAATTTACATAGCAAAATTAGATGAAATCCCATCAAAGCAAAAATCCAAAGAAAATCAAACAAGTTTAAGAGGCTTTAACTTTGGGCTCGTCTATCGTAAATGCGAACCCTTCGCCATATTTCAAAAATATTTGTAAAATGAACCTTAATTCGCGTAACGTATTAAATTCACTGTCTCGTAATTCTGAAATGGCTCAAGCATATCCTCTTCATTGCCAGTTATTTTGAAAAATTATATTGAGAACTTCGCCGCGTAGATGTTTAGAAAATGGCCTTCATTGGGTGAGTTTATTTTTGGTCGCCTGTACTTTGGCTCAATAAATACGTGATTGTAATAAATAGAGCCTTAATGCAACAACAACTAAGAAAAACCAAAATCGAATGTGACCGACTATGAGATACCCTATACTTCTTTATTATTCTGAAGATTCCGAGCACCTGCCTTAAATTTTAGCATGATCGAACTTAATTAATGAGGAATCTTTAAGCTAGAAAGGCAAACTTGGTAGGGGCTATAAGAAAGACTGGCCGGTATAATTTCATCAGTGATAGCTAAATAAATAAGCTAAAACACCTTAAATCAGACATGACCTTTGTTGTTTGGGCGCTATTTCAAAACTTAACACTTTTTAAGTCACTTTTTTAAATTAAAGCAAAATGGGACTTAATATGTTGCTTGAAGGACCTTAAATCGGGATTGTCTATCTCATAAGGTTTGAAAATATGGACAAATATGGTCCACTTTTACCTGAACTAATTATAAGTATTATAAGTATTATAAGTTTCACTCTACATATGTATTTGTCAGATTTAGAGCAATGAACCCTAAATCGTAAGATGCCTTCGCATGGCATGATGTGGTTCAATTTCTCCTACAACACGTTATGCTAAATTTAAGCTAGATCGGATGTAATAGTTTGCTTCAAATTCGGCAGTGGCTCAAATAGGTCCTTTCTATGGAGTTATACCGATGTTCGCCCAGGGCTTTGGAGTCGTAGTTGGACAAACTTATCATTCTAGGTCGCTTCAAAGTAGTTCCTCTTAACTTTCACGTTTTATAGAGAGCATGTAGAAAGATAAGTCGAAAAAACTTCTTGTATTGTTCATTCGAAAGAATATTTTATGCCATTTATTTTTTGAATATAATTTTCTTTAAATGTTAAATGTTGGCCGCAACTAAGCCTCAGGGCGTCCATACAAAGGTTCAATTTTTGGATGACTCGTTTTAGAATTTTGAATGGTATGGCGTTAATGACACGCGTAATGTTGGCTTCCAAATCCTGAATCGTAGCAGGTGTGTCAGCATAGGCTTCTGGCTTTACGTCGCCCCAAAGAAAAAAGTCTAAAAGTGTGATATCACACGATCTAGACGGTCACGATATCGATCTCTATTCTACCTAAAATTGAAGCCCGTAAATTAGACGACACTTGGTTTCAACAGGACGGTGTCACTTTCCATACAGTTGCTCAAACAATGGAACTATTGAGAGGTCATTTCGAAAAGCAGCTAATTTCACGTTTTCAACAGATGAGTTGGTCGCTTAGATCGAGTGATATCACACCTTTAGACATTTTTGTTTGAGGCTACTTAAAGTCCAACGTCTATGCTGAGCAACCAGCTACGAGCCAAGTTTTGGAAGTCAACATTACGCGTGTCATTAACGCCATACCGGTCGCAATGCTCAAATGAGCCATCCAAAATTGGACACAGAATGGACACCCTGAGGCGTAGCTGCGGCCAAAACTGAAGGAAATTATATTCAAAAAATAAATGCCATAAAATGTTCAAATTTTCAATAAAGATTCCACACTTGATTTGATTTTTTATATTTTTTTTGTTCTGAAAAAACGCCTCTAGATGGATCACCTCATAATTATGTATTCTAAAAACCTTTTTTTATGATCCCCGTTAATGCAAACATGTCCTTTGTGGTTCAAATAGGTCCCGGATTGCTTGCTTGAAATATACTATAACAAGTTTAATCGGAATTAAATTGGGACGCTCAAATCTCGACACAGTTAAATGTGGGTCTAGTTCAAATATTTTTGGTAGTTACAACTTTTTGCCACAAAACTTTTTTAAAATACACTGAGTGGTGCAGGCTATATATTATTATATTATAAATGCATCAGTAGGCGGTTTTGGCAACCGATTATTTAAACTTAAACCCATTATTACAATGAACTAGTTACTAGATTGTATAATGTTATAACTGATATCATCTTGTGGTACGTGTGATGCGCTGATTGCAGCAAAAAGTCTTGTCAGCCAACAGAATTTGTTTAGTCCCACCCAACTGTCAACCGGTTTTTCTCTCCGTGTATTAAAGAGGAGAGAACTAGTATGTGTACTTATGTTGAGTGTGGGTTTAACGAGTTTATGGCCCGATTTTTGCAACATGTGTCTGCTATGAAAGCTAGTGATTAGGACTATAAAAAGCCAAACAAACTGCCTTCTTCTTATGGCGTTTGCAAACAATTTTACACTACTTTGATCGTAGTTTGTTTCCAAATCGTCAATAAATTGTTTAACATATCGCTGGGGGAATGCTTAAAGTTTAAAGTATTACTAAACTTTATTTTATTATTGATTAATAGTAAATACACACAACGCCCCTTTAGTTAAATTGACTGCCAAATTTTCGGTATAAACAATCGAATAATTCGAACAATAAATATAAAAACAAATAGCACCTCCAAGACTAACAACAAAACCCCGTCTGATTTCTTAAGAAAACAACAGCAAGATTTTAGTTCAAATACCATCGCCCTCTAAATGTTTTAATTGTCTAAAGACGTTTCGTTGTGGAATACAGACAGCAGTACCTCCCAGCCTTGGGCATCATTTAAATAATTTTTGCCACCGCCACAACTCTATTCGCTGCTGCTCAATCCCACAAAAAACGAACAAAGCACCGACAGCTAAAAAAGGTAAGTCAATGGGGCGGAAATTGTTAAATGTTTAACATCTTCCCGAGAAAAGAGGAAAGACGAGGTAATAAAAGAACAAATTCCTCACAACGTACCTACAAACAGAAAAAAAACAGTCGAAGATTTCCATAAGCTTTTAAGCCAACCTTAATAACACTTAATGAGTTTTCTCAAGTTTTTGCAAATCTGCGAAAGGTACTTACGGGCGCAAAGCCACTGCGAAGAGTGGGTTGCTTTAAGGTAGTCAACGGAGGAAAAAATCAATTAACATAGCGACTTTACGGGCGTCGAAGTTAAATATTTTCCTCTGTGGTACGTTTGAAAAGGATAACAATTGCGATTTAAGTCAATCATATGTATGTGGGTAACTTTTTATTTTGAATTTTTTGTATTTTTTCCAACTCTTTATCTTTACATAATTTGCCCTACACACAATGTGGTACAGGGTATTATGACTTAGTGCTCATGTCTGTAACACTTTCAAGGAGTGGATTTACACCCCATGTTAAGTCTACCAATTAGTTCAGAATCTCTATCTGATTCCACTAAGCGCTGCTCCTTCGTCCGTCTGTCCATCTATCGCATTCAAGGTACAGATGTCGCACTAAAACTTGGTATATTCTTTAGGTTTGGAGCAAGCACGAAGCATATGAAAATTGGTTGATATTTGCCCATGTTTTGATGTCATGCATAGGTTTTTACTAGGGTATCCAATTATTCGGGTTTTTGACTTACTCGAGTAATCGAGTTATTTGAAATCTGGATTTTTGGCTTACTCGATTAATCGAGTAAATTTTAAAAATTATTCGAGTTATTCGAGTAATTTTTTTTGCAATTGTAATAAAAGAAGCAAAATATTTAAGTTTTTTGTAAGGTTTTATGTTTTATTGTAAAAAAGAATAAAAATTAATCAATAAGTCAGTCTTAAAAAAAGGAATAACAACAAAAAAAATCTTAACAATTAATTCATTGGACTTTTTATATTAAAAACTTAAAACGTACACAGTAAACTTAAAATTTGTACTTCAAGTGAGATCGTTGCGTAAAATAATGCGTTAATAATTTAATAAAATAATGTTAAGACATTTAAAGTTACAGGTATTAAAAATTAGGAATAACAAAAAAATGTAATACAGGTGTTATTAAACATTCGAATTTAATTATTTTTTACACATTAAACTTAAAAAATTATTGGCACTATTGTTAACTTCCTTGGTGAAAATCTTAAAACCATCTAAGATCTTCTGAAATAATCTTTTAAAAAAAGTATATAATTTAAATGTTTCGGTTTAAGGCGGTTCTTGGACTTCGTTTTAATGAAGTTTGATTTTGAAAAAACTCTTTCGCTAATTGTGGACGTTGGCGATATTGATAAAATCGCATTAAAAAGCAAATCGAGTTTCTTAGATCTCTGTTTTGTTTTATCTAAATTCAAAAAATCATCATTTATGTCAAATTTGACTGTCTTAGATTTTTTTGTATTTTGTATGGTTTTTATTGTGCAAATTAACTGCTCTGCCAAGCTATTTTTATGACTAAAGTCTTCATTGTCACTGACTTCATCTGAGTCATTTGATAGCTCAAGAATATTTGAATTTGTATCAAACAAACGGGAGCACAACTTGTTTGCAAATTCTTTTGTTTCACATTTTGTGCTATACTTTAAAAAAATGTTCATTTGTTGGAAGTGATCCCGAATTCAAATATAAAAGAAGCGTATTTAAAACTTTATTTCTCCGATCGTTAAGTCGAAACATTAGATGCTTTAGTAATTCATGAGAAAAAAAATTATTAGATTTGTTTAAGTTCTTGATTAAAAATTTCAAAACCCCTTCAAATTCAATAAGTGTAGCTGAATCTTTGCCTAACTCTTTAAGGGCCACATCAAGAGGTTGTAATGTGTTGCTTAAATTAGTTATTGTTTCAATGTCTTTTATTGTAAAACCTGGCATATTATAATCTGACAATGCATGATTTACGCATTTTTAAATGCGAAGAAAGTTAAAAATCATATTTGATAACGATGACCAGCGATGATTCACGTCGTGTATTAATCTGATTTCTTTCTTTTCTTGCAAAACGACATAAGTTTGCAGTTTTTGTTGTTTGTCGATTGATTTATTAAAAAATGTACAGCATTTGCGTACACGATCAATAATTTCTCTTACTTCGATTTTAAGATCAAGCCCAGCAGATACTTCCATTTCGTCATATTCATCACTATAATAATCAACACTATCACAATCCGAGTGGTCTAAGTTTGTATTTTGTGTGAAATCATTGCAATAAAGTGTATCTATTACGGCCAAATGAATTGCATGATTAATGCATAACTGCGGTTCAACTGGCGAGTCTTTTCCATATTTGCGCAGTGCTGCAGCACCGTCATGCGTAGAACCAACTATGTGATTTTGAAAACTTAATCCAAACTTCTCCAGTTTTGTGTTAATGCCAGAATAAATGTTCAGGGAGGTACTTTTCTTTTTAACCTCTTCCAAACCTAAATTATATGCACTAAACGATTTCCGCTCTGTATCGTAGTGTCTTAAAGTCACATTCATGTATTTAGATTGCGATATATCCGTCCACTCATCTACAGTCATAGAAAACCGTCCATTATCTTCTAAAATGTTTTGAAATTGGACAACTAATTCATTTTTTTTTCCTAAAATAAAAGTTGTCAATATAAGACCAGATTGTTGATTCACTAGTTGGCAAATAATTCAAATAATTTAGGAGTTCTTGAAGCTTCTCACCGACATTCCATCCTCAGCAATGCTTCTACAAATGATTTCCTCTAAAGTTGCAATAGCACATTCAGGTTTAAAGAATTTAGCAAGTGGTCCCGATTTTTGACTTTCTGACGATGTGGAAGGCTGTTCATCTTCAAAATGTATATTATTCTCCTTTCGTAAATGATAAATAAGAGATGATGTTGAAGAACCAGCTCGCTTGTAAACTTTAGGGCATATTTTACAACTCGCTTCATCCTAAGATTTAGAGAAATATTTCCACACTTGGCTCATTCTAATCTATTGAGAAACATGAGCTTTGTTAAAATACGTTGAAACTTATTTTTATTTATAGTTAACTCACTTTTGTATGTTTTTTGGCGTAGGTATTGTTTATTTCACTATTTAAACAAATTTTTGAGAACCATATAAAAAATCCACGCTTTGCCTTTAAACGTTTAACTCAAATAAACGTAAACATCTGATGTGCATAAAAAACAGCTGTAAAATGTCAACATTCTTTGTCCCCATTCACACTAGACGATTTTCTAGTGCAAACGGGAACTATTCAAACACAATGGAAGCAATAAGCGAATGTCGAATAACTTCCATATAAACGAAACAATAGATAAATTGCATATTGTTTGTCTTTGGAAAAAATTAAAAAAATTGTTGCAAGTAAAAAATTATGTAATGTTACGAACTTACTCGATTAATCGATACATTTTGCTCGAATAAGTTCTTAATCGAAAATGTCGATTTTGAATTACTCGAGCAAAATTTCGATTATAATTATTCGATTAATCGAACAAACATTATTCGGTTGGATACCCTAGTTTTTACCCCATTTCAGAACCTACATTAGAGAGCCCATAAAACAAAAAGTGTTATTTTTTCCGCTCCCCGCTCATTTTCTAGTATTGGGCATTAAAAATAATATCCGCGCAAAAAGTTCAATCGGATGGAAACCAGCCAGTCCGTCACGACTTTTAGGCCTAAAAATGGAGTAAAACTTAGTTGCAAGCTAAGTTTTACTCGTAAGCCAGACGACTTTAGGAAAATACACCTTAAGCATTTGTGTTCAAATAAACATTAAGGCATTTATTAAATGTAGCTGTCTATTTCGCACATAAATCAAATTTGGAATTCACACCGGCTCTGATAGCTCGCTTGGGAGAGATAACCGCACAGAAAATATCCCCGCATGCCACAATGTGGCAGAGTATTGTGTCACCATCTACGAGTACTCTGTAGTAAAAAGCATTTTGCCTTCATCTACTTTTTGTAGCCCCTTAGATGCCTACAACATTAAATTATTTTACGTTGTCAAGTGATGGCCAAGAGGAGTATACGAACAAAGCAACCAAACTGTGGCATGTGTTAAACCACGTTGGAGTGGCAGGACGATGCTTTTAAAAATAACATTTTCTTTGCCCTTCATGACTCTGTGGCTGAGATTGTTATGAGTGTGTGGTAACGTTTGTAACGTTCTGAAGGAAGTGAGTTTGGCCTAAACGGGAAATGTATACTATACTGGTTTGTGTAAGAAAAAAAAAACTATTTACCAACACGATATAGATATTGAGTTATCTTTGTCTACTCATTAGGACCCAAATATTTTGGGTTCGGGATAGATAAAAGGATTTGTAGGTAAAAACCTCATTGGCGAATTATACACCCGAAGTAGAGATTATGTTCTGGCACATAATTATATCTCATACACAGGACGATAACGAGTACCCCTGAGAAATAAATAGAGCTATGAAGGGGACGTGGCCAATCTCCTTACGCTATTTATGGTGAAATTGGACACTATTGGTATGTAAGGGTGTTTTTTAGACGTGTGGTTTTCAATCTTTTTCCGGAGTTGGTCTTTTTGACAGCTGTCACTTGATTTATGCTTAGTCGGGTTTGCCATTTCATAATGCATAGACTTACTTCGAAACAACATTTGCAAATCGTAATGAATGGGCACAAAACGAGATGTCCTCCGGTCCTGATATTTACAAGAAAATGTTGTTCAGCGATGAAGTTCACTTTTGGTTGAATGGGTACGTCAATAACCAAAACTGTCGCATTTGGAGTAATAAAAATCCACAAGCCATTGTTAAGCTCTATAGCCAGAGGGAATCATTGGTCACATTTCTTCAAAAATGAAGCCGTGCATAATGTTGCAGTCAATGGGGAACGCTATAGAGCCATGATCAATGACTATTTCGTACCTGAATTATAGGATGTCAGTGTAGACGACCTTTGGTTTAAACAAGACGACTCTATATGTCGTACAGCCAACAAAAGACGACGCTACATGCCGTACAGTCAACGAAACGATCAATTTTATAAAGGAAACTTTTGGTGAGCGCATTAAATCGCGTCGTGGCCTTCAAGATCGTGCTACCTAATACCGCTGGACTATTTTTTGTGGGGTTATGTGAAGTGGCTTATTCCGACACGATTGACGCCTTGGAAGAGATTATTCAGCGCGTTATTGCTGTCATACGGCCACAAATGCTGCAAATAGTGGTCGAAAATTGGAACTCTCGGCTGTAATTTATTCGACCCAACTGCAGCCGCCACTTGCCCGAAATCATTTTTAAAACATAATGGCGAACCCATATCTTTATAGTAAAGCTAAGTTCTTGACTATAACCCTAAATTCTATACGTTTTCACACACTTTACGAGGTCTGTTCGGTAGAAAAGGTGAAATTGATTTTTTTCAACAATTTTTTGTTTAATCATTCTATTTTGTCTCTTTCACAGTATTCCCCCTCAGATATAAAACACTTGTGCCAGCATTTTTTTTAATCCTCGAAGCAATGCACTTTGTGGTATGGCCGCGAGCTCTCTCAGCGATACAGGTGGTTTTATCTTCTCAACAGTCGCAAAACGCTGACCTTTCAGGGGTCTCTTTAATTTCTGGAACAAAAAAAAATTAGCAGGGGTTATGTAATGATGCGGAGGCTGTGTCATGATTACGGTGTTCCTTTCGGTCAAAAAAATACGAACTAGCAAAGACTAGTGGACAGCAATATTGAAACAAACTCCGCCGCCACACGCTCCAGGCCCGATATTTCCAAAAAAAAATAACATGAGCCAACCGATACCCTCTGCAACTTCTCTAATAGGCTGTTTCCACTATGGTCGCGTCCACGTCCGCGTCCATGATTTATCGATAAATTTGTAATGGTGTTTCCATTGTGTTTTGCGTCCACGTTTGCGTTCAAACAGCTGTTTGTGTTTATTTGTTTATTTTTAGGGGTGCTAAAAATTTTAATATTTTTGTGGCCCAACTAGCGCCTGCTCCTTTCTGCAATAAACACAATCGATTTAATTCCAAAAAAATATTGGTATATAATTTATATTTAAAAAATTACCTGTATTTTTTCGTTAAATTGTCCAGTTTATTTTTTACTTCGGCGCCAGTCACTCCCAACTTCTCGCCCATCTCTTTGTGTATGTGGGTGTTTTTCCGAGCACCCATCAGGCCATCAATGTTTTCCTCCCAGAGGTCAACAGATGTAGTGTTGTTACTGCTGTCCATTCCGTCTTTTTAAATTCTAAAATAATTGGAAAAATTAATATTATTTAAACAAAAGCAAAAATATTAACTTACCTCCTGTTTTTTGCATTTTGGATTTTTTATTTATACTGATTGACAGCTGTTTTCATAGGTATGTGCAATTTGCGATTTTGCCATTGATAGGTATGTGTGGGATTCGATTGCAAAAATAATCGATTTTATAGTAAACGCGACTTATCGATAAACGCGTCCAATATGAACGCGACTTTTTCCCATACCTAACTGCCTATGTTTTTTGTATGGGCCTTAACGCGCGTTCATTGATTTTTGGATGCGGACGTGGACGCGACCGTAGTGGAAACAGCCTATAATAGTGATTCGAGGATTCTCCATAAAAAGTTTCTTTACATTCTCAACATTTTCCTTGGTTTTTTATATGATAGATTGATGGCTTTTCAGGACGAGCGTTGTCATCTTCCACTTCTTCTCGACCTTCTGTAAAAAGCTTGTACCACTTGTTTATATTTTTTGACTCAAAGTACTACGAAGGCTGCTATTTATATTCCTGCCTAATAATAAAAATGGGAATATTTATCATCAAAAATGGTTTTATTGTTTTTCAAAGAATTCTCCAGCATGATTTATACACTTTTGCATGCGCTCAAACCATTGTCGAAGCACTCCACTCCGATTGTGACACTTCCAAAACATGGTTTTTGAACGCTTCAACAGCATCTTCTGGCGATGAAAATCGTCGATCGCGTGATTTTTTTCTTAATGTGCGGCAATAAAAAGAAGTCATCGGTTGTCAAGCCAGGGCTGTACGGCGGATGACCCATCAATTCGACGTTGTGGCCGGTCAAAAAGGCGCTTGTTTGAGCCGATGTTTCGTCGATGATTCGTCTTCTCTTGTTCGTTCTTCGAATTTCTCCGAAGACTTCAGGCAAACAAAGTGTGGTGTAACACTCAGAATTGACCGTCCTACGTTGCTCACGCGGAACGGTGGCGACCGTCCACGTCCAGTTTTGCCGCAGAAACAGGCGACCATTTGCTTCGTAGTGCTTCTTCCACGGACAACTTTTGCTGGATTTGGCTTATCTTCGAAGACCTACGCGGTCGATTGCTGTTTTGTTTCGGGCACATACGCATAGATCCATGATTCGTCACCTGTGGCGATCTTATTAACGTCTTTTGAAGCACCGCGATCGTATTTTTTCAAAATTTCTTTGCACCAATCGATACGAGTCTTTTTTTGAGCGATTGTCAAATTGTGCGGGAACCAACGAGAACAAATCTTTTTACGGCCAGGTGTTCATGCAATATCTACTGTCTGCTGGTGGAAGAAATGCCCAAGGATGCCTCTATCTCACGGTATGATACATGACGATCTTACAGAATCAGTTCACGCATGGCATCAATGTTCTCTGGCACAACGGCCGTTTTTGGACGACCTTCGTCTTTGAGCGAGCGTCGGACACGATTGAATTCATTAAACCAGTCTTTCACAGTGCTATAGGATGGTGCTTTATGGCTATACAAAGATGTAAGTTCATTAATGTACTCTTGTCGTGATAATTCACGTCGAAAGTTGTGAAAAATGATGGCACGAAAATGTTCACGAGTTAATTCCATTTTTTGCCAAATTGTTTTTTTCAAGTCACTGTAAACAACTCAAATGATGGTCGTACTTCAAAACGTTCTGAGTACGTTTATGCTAAAAAATTTCATGGCGCCAGGTCAGAAATATATATAGCAACCCTTGTATCACCATATGCCACTCTCAATATTTCAAGTGACAGAGTCATATGCCACTCTCAATATTTCAAGTGATTTTGCTTTTGCCTCCCGCTCATAATGTTTTTCTTATTTATTTTCGATGTGAGAAAATTTGTTTGTCTTTTTAGGGACAACAAATTACAATTTACCAATTTACAGACGGCTTTAATCAAATGGATATGTGTTAAATGACATAAAATTATTTAATTACTGCTATTAACACCAGCAGACTCTAGCACCCGCGTAGCACATTGAAACCAAAATTGATTTTAATCCCCGCCATAAATTGTTATCGCACTTCTAGAAAAAAATAAAAATACATTGTAGACTAATTAAACAGTTTTTGTTTATGGCAAGGCACACCAAGGCCCATGTCCAACAAATCGCTGACCACCGGTAATGTAGTCCATATAAAAAAAAACATAAAGGGAAAACGGGATTGTCAACGTGCCGTGAAAACCCATAAACCCCGAGAGATTTACAAATTATGAAATTGAATTTTAAAATAAACCAACAGAATGAATTAATTTACTCTGCAAAATTGGCCTAACGATTCGCAACAAATCGTACGAGAGCTCGGTCATTTAGATAATGAAAAACGGGCGTTAAGGTGTGCACTTGTATTTGGTCAGGTTTAACTTCTCTCGGCAAGGTAGTGTATATAAAAATTGGCATTTTTTCTCAACACTTGAATGAAAGCGTTATGAAAAAAACATAGCAAAAGGAAGAAGTGTGGGTAAGATCACCGTTAATTGAATATTACTTATGCCCGACAAATGCCGAGTAGCAGGAGCAAGAAATCATATGAAAGTGTTGTGCTACAATGCTGTTAAACACTTTACCGTACAGTGGACGTTTTTTAGGCAAAAGTGGCAACGAAATTGTTCTTTGTGAACTGATTGTAAAAATGAAATTAAGTGCCACAAAAACTGAGCTTATTTATGGTAAGCCTTAGTGCTGCTACCATGGTAGATGTATTAAATACTTTGTCATTGCCATCGTTGTGCGTCCGTCATGCCCAACGCAGTGGTAGGTTACCATATATACGATCCTGTGCGAAATCTAATGTGCCACCTAGCCCACACAGTGCTAGGACTTTGTAAACAAAATAAAATTAAATCCGTTTTTACTAAAATGTCGGCTTCAGCTGGCTTCTACCCACCCGCACACAGAAAAAAAATCAGTTGAAATTCGGTTCGAACACCAAGTTTTCGGTTGGATAAACAGACTGTTACAATCACCAACATTCCATGGTATTGATGGTTACATGGTTCGATGATTGCTACAATGTTATTACGATTGTTACAGCCAATAAGTTGTTTATACCAACCGAATTAATTTAAAGAATTGGTTGCCACAACTACTGCTTATGACAACCAACCAATTATGAAGTATATAGCATATTACAGTATGCAACAAATATTTGGTCTTTCTCGGAGGGCGAATGATGTCTTCTAGAAACGAAGGATTTAGGCGATTAATGTAAATTATCAAAAGAACCGAAATATTTTTAATGAACACGAAAAATTTATAAATATTTTGCAACGCTGAAATTAGTTAAAAAGTAGTAAATATTTCTACGTTTTACATTATTTTCATCATGAAATGTCTTAACTAAATTTTAAGGAGATTATTTTCGTAGAACATTTATATCTCTAAGATTGGAGTGTCATTTTCGTCACTTTTTCGAAGGAGCGAAAAAAATTGTGCAATTAATTTTAGCAATTCAAAGAATTGCGAAATGTTGGAAACCAATAAATTTAAAGAATTTATTATTTAAACTGAGCTCGAGCTCGATAATCAATTTATTTCTACTAAAAATTTTAAAAATATTTTTAAAAATGGTCGCTTCTGGGTTCAAATATTCTCAAATGTTTAATGTTATCATTTTAGTATAGATCGTATAAAATTAAATCAAAATATTACTAAACTAAACAGGCCTTTTTCTTTCTCTTTTAAAAAAATAAATGTAATGAATCGTTCACTCATTTTTTCAAACAACTTTTAAAATATGACCGATATGAAAGTATATATTTTTTCATCACATCTGCAGCCAAGGCTACAGATGTGTAGGCATTTTGTGTTAAGGCATTTGTGTCACATGAACCCTTCAGCAGCCGGAAATATTTAGGTTTAAAATATAAAATATTTAGTTATAAAACTTAAAGAAAGTATCATGATCAGCTTGATCTTTAAAATTTTGGGACATTTTAAAACCAAAATTTATTTTTTTGACTCACTTCACCAATTTGAATCAAAAAATCGTTTCCCTTGTGCATACGAGGGCGACCGCAAAAGTAACAGGCCTAACATAAAAAGAACCGTTTTTTGGAATTATTATTATTTATTTTTCAACATAATCTCCTATTGGACGAAAATTGTTTGCCACCGAGAAATTTTTTTAAATTTGGAAACAAGAAATAATCAGAAGGAGCGAAATCTGGACTATATAGTGGATGCGGAGCAATTTCAAATCGTAATTCGGCCAGTTTTTGTTGAGTTAAAAATGCAGTGTGTGAAGGAGCATTATCTTGGTGAAAAAGAACCTTTTTTTCTAAATGCGGTCGTTTTATCTTGATTTCTTCACTCAACCGGTCCAATAATGCACAATAATATTTACTATTTATAGTGTTTCCTTTCTCAAGATAATCAATAAATATTATACCTCTTGCATCCCAAAATACTGTGGCCATTACTTTTCCTGCTGACTTAACAGTTTTCGCCTTCTTAGGACCACTTTTACCAGCTTCTATCCATTGTTTTGACTGTTCTTTGCATTCTGGGATGTAGTGATGGATCCATGTTTCATCAACAGTTTATAATCGGCGCAAGAACTCTAGTATTGTATTACGCTGATAAATCGCTAAAAGCTCCTCGGAATTGGTCCAACGGACGATTTTTTGGGGCAAAGTCAACAAACGCGGCACATATCTTGCGGATAGCTTTTTCATGTCTAGTTCATCATGTAAAATACTCCAAACTGGTTTTTCGTGTATTTTAACAATATCAGCAAGTTCTCTGAGCTTTATTCGTCTATCTTTAGTCACTTCATTAAATATTTTTCTAATGTTTTCAATAGTAGTAGCAGTTTTCGGTCTTCCAGAGCGTTGTTCATCTTCCGTACTTGAACGACCCATTTTAAATTGTTGAACCCAGGATTTCACGGTGGAGTATGATGGTGCATTATCACCATGAACAGAATCCAATTCATCTTTGATTAATTGTGGCGTATAACCTTTCATATAAAAGTGTTTAATTACCGCACGAAACTCTTTATTTTCCATTTTTCAAAAATTATAAAACTTGTTTACTTCAATCACCTGTAACAAATATTTCGGAAATTTTGACAGATGGCTTATAAAAGATTGCTTTTAAAAAACAAACAAGTTATGCGGTCGCCCTCGTACAACGATTTTTAGATTCGAAATTAAAACCCAAGTTTTTAACTTAACCTCCTCATAAATCAAATAAAAGAATAAATATATTTAAATCAAAACCTTTATTATTTCGGTCAGATAACCGAATATATAAAATTTAACCATCAGATGGTCTAGTTAACAAATGCTCGTGGTAATGACAACCGAATTAAAAGAGTTCTTATAGCCAATAATCAATAATAACAAACAATATACTTAGTAGGATACTTAATGCTGTAAAATAAAAAGTACTGAATGTTTTTGGACAAAATATATATATTGATGTATATTGTATCCAAAAAAAATCTACTTATTCGAAATGTCCGCCGTTTGCCTTTACACACGCCTTAAGTCGCACTGGCCAATCGTCAATAGCTGCACGAACCTCGTCCATTGGCCACAGCTCGAACCAAAGCAGCCTTAAGAGATCCAATACTGGGGTATCTTTTGTGACAAACCTTGTCCTCTATAACCGTCCACAATTTGTAATCCAATGGGTTCAAATCTGGACTGCTTGAGGGCCATTCTTCAGATGAAATGAAAGCTGGCAAATTGTTTCGAAGTCAGGCCTGGGACGTTTTAGCCTTATAGGCCTGCGCAAAATCCTGCTGGAAAGTCCATTGGAAAAGGGAATTGTTAGGGGGCTTCACAACAGCTTCCAAAACGGTTTCTCGGTAAACTTTGGCCGATGTTTTCACTCCTTGTTCGCAGAAATGCAGGTCAGTGACCCAATCGTAAGATACACCCCACCCAACATGACTGAAGCTGGGTGATGACCCTTTTCCACCCTTGGGATCAGTTCAGGTGCTTCCTTAGATGACCGCACATATACTCTATCATTTTACTTGTTGAATTTTTCCTGATCGGCTAACATTTTTTCATCGGTGAACAAAATTTTTCTGTGCAAGTTATCAGCGTGCTTCACCGAAAGACGTTTGCATTTTTCAATCCTATTTTTCTTTAAAGCTGCAGTCTATAAATGTTCCGTACGTCGTTTGAAAGCCCCAAGTTCCAAGTCTTTTTTCATGATTCGATTCATGGATTTTTGCGTGATATTCATCTCACGGGCAATGATTTTCTGCTTTCGGAGCGGATTTATGTGAATTCTTGATTTAACGGCTTTGATGACATGCGGTGTTCGAACAGAGCGTGGGCGGCCCGAGCGGTGGCGGTCTTTTACATCTCCAGACTCCTCAAACAGTTGTATGCATCGGTAGACGAACATGCGGCTAATCCCTAGTGGCCGGAGCGTTTTGAAAATATCGCTTTTTTTCATTTCACACTTGAAAAGCGCTATTGCAGCGCCACGGTTCTCATTATCTGACCACTCCATGATGAAAGTTGAAACAATTTTAAAATCCCGTTACAGACTAACGCTATTGAGGTTAGCTTTCAAAACCCATAAGACATTAACGGGGTATGTTCAGTTCTACTATTGAAATGGGTGTGTTCAATGTTGTATGTTGTTTTTATAAAAATCGGTCGAACATTTTTTAAAAAGTTAGCCGAGAATATAGGATTGATTTGGTTACAAGTCTAGTTTTTACTTTCAATTATTTTATAAAGGGACGCAAAGGCTTTTAAGAGATATTTGAAATTTTTCTGAACACAATGTCAAGAAGGGAAAAACTAATTTCGGTATTCATCAAATATTTTTTGATTTTAGATTCGGGTGTTAGTAAGTCGCATGTTAAGAAATATTTGTAGGTTTGTGTTTAACTAAGCGGCAATCCAAAATAATGGTTTTTTGAAATCCGTTTATATTGTTGAACTTTTTCAACTTTGCGCAAGGTAGCGAGTGCATTTTGGCCCACTGTGTGCCGGTGCGAACTCTATTTAAAATCTCAAAGCGGGAAGGCAACAAACAAAAACCAAAACCTAGCATCTACAAGTATGTGTCTAAAATGCTAAACACAAACAAAAACTACATTTTATGCAAATGAATGGGGGAGAGCGAGGAATCATGTCCTCCACTTGGGCACCAGCAGCAATAAAAGCACCGTAGCTAAAGGATTTTAAGTAGACACTTTTAGTCCGTCTTCCATTGTGTCGCCTCTGCTGCTACGGCTCCTGCTGTTGTTTTATTTCAGCGTTTTTTTTTCTAGAGCAGTGTAAATAGTCACCGGCAAAAAAGACCAACACAAATGAAAACATACAGAACGGGAAGACATGCTGATAGAAAGAAACAACAAACAGTCTGCAGCAAAAGAGAAAAAATGGTATGAAGGAACAGAGTTGTGTGCCTTTCTTATTGTATTTGTTGAAAAGGAACTCTGCAGGAACAGATGAGACACACAAAAACGACATGAAAATAGAGATAACAGAAGGAAAAAACAAAAAACACAGCAAACTGAAGTATCGGTTGAACATATGAAGTATCCGAACCTGCAGAAAAGAATATTTGGATCTCAAAATCCATATACCGTAATTGTTCAACAACCAATTCTTAAATTTTCATAAAAAGGCAAAAAACTGTTTGCTTTCACACTTGAGTAATCAAAAACATAGGGAGGGACATGTCGAGGAAGAGATGAAAGATTTTTACCGAAAAAATTTGTATTAAACAACTAACTTAAAGTTAATGATGATCGAATTTTTTTTATCCAAGTAACACCTTTTCAAACAAAAATACACAAATGCCATTAAATAACCCGTCTTTTGGCTATGATAACATTTCGGTTACCATCACCAATAAGTGGTTGGAACAATTTTTTTGGAAAACTATCGGTTGCCACAACCAACACTTATGGCAAATCAATAGCTTTTTAGTGTTTCATTGGTATGGCCGATCGACTAGGTGCGTCTATAATACGTTGATCCTATTTATCACCTTGTGGTATGTCGTACCGAATATCCATTACGATTATAAACATTTGGTGATTGCAATCGAAATTATTTTTTTGCAACAGATTTTTTGTAATTCCAATTGATTTATAACTATTTTTTTCTCAGTGTGCAGAGAAAAACGATCAAGCATAAGCCTTACAAATATCCTGCAGTTAAGAGGACAAGTGATTAACCAACTCGGTGCTAGCTCCCACACAAGTTTGGTAAAATGTCCTTTTGTGAAATAGCAACACTGAAAACTTCTATACCCGACATCGCAGGATAGAGTGTATGCTAAATTTGCTATCCAAAAAAACAATACACTGATATGATCCAAATTTCACTAGAGATTGGAGTTGGTCGTTCATAATGCACTTTGTGAAATTTAGTCGGAATCGGGTATAACGTGTGGCGTTTAGAGCGAAAACTGTTGAAATGGCTGTTGAAAACCTACGTATCCAATCAACTTGTCCTTGTCCTAAACTTGAGGAATGCGCCAAGTTCTATCGGAATCGGTTCATAATTGTGACCATTGCTTTAATTACAACGATAGTCGGACGGTCGGACATTGCTTAATAAAATCAGATAGTAATTCCGTATCAATCGGTATTCCTAATATGAAGTCTATCTGCATACAATTAAGGTGTTAGAAAAATCAGCACCAAGCACAGGGTGGCTAATGAATATTGCTACATAAATGGAATTTATTTTTTATTTATTTATGTTAAAGCTCATTTAATTTTTTTTAAATATAGCTTTATTAGTTTTTAAAATAATGGAATTTAAATGCAACCCCCCCCCCCCCCCCCCTTGCTCGTTGATGCATGTGCCGCATCTTACCAAGAAAGTGTTCATTACTGCTCTGAGAGTTGCGACAGGAATAGCCGCAATTGTTTTTTTTTGGATAAATTGCTTTAGTTCATCCAAAGTTGTTGGTTTTGCTTTGTAGACTTCCTGTTTGCAATAACCCCACAAGAAAAACTCAGCTGCAGTAAGGTCAGGCGACAGAATGTTGCGTTTCAGAATATATTTTATTGGACAATTTTCGTCGCAGTTCTGTCACAATAGGCCAGGCTATGCAAGGAGTTGCACCATCTTGCTGACACCATACAGAGTTGGAAGAAATTCTCATTCGGCGTAATTCTGAGAAAAACTCTCTCAAAGTGCTCAAGTAACGGTCTCCAGTAACCGTAACGGTGTGACAGTTTTCTTCGAAGACAATGCAGCGTGATGAAAGTGCAAACCACAATGTGACACGAATTGAATGCAATTCCGCCTCATGGAGTATCTGTGGGTTGGACAAACTTCAAATGCGACAATTTTGTTTGTTTATGTTGCCGTTTAAATCGAAATGGCCCTCGCCAGATATGAAAAGACATTTCAACATGTTTCCGTCCTCTTTCATCATTTCAAGCATTTTCTGGAAAAATTCCAAGCGAATTGGGAAGTCTGCTGCGTTCAGTTTGTTGGCCATTTTAATTTTATATGGGAATAAGTCCAAATCCTTGTGCTTGATTGACTGCAATCACTGTCTGCTTATACTTATTTAAGCAGATACGCTTCTTGTCGAAACTTTTGGATTGCTTTTTATGGCAGCAGCGATTGTTTCCTTCGTCCGAAGTGGTGGGTTTCGATGGTAAGGTCTTCTTCACACTATACTATGCTCGGCAAAATATCTCGGTGGTCAAACGTGCGCCTATACTCTCTTTGAATCGAAACTACGGACTCCAGTGCGAAATAGCGGCGGACTATCCAAATTCTTGTTTCAGTGTCCCAGTTATCAATTTTTGTTAAAATTATAAAGCAATCTGCAAAAAAAGAAAAGATTCATTAAAAAGAAAATTCATTAAAAAGAAAAAAAAATAAATATTTTTTTGGTTGCGGCTTCCATCAGCCACCCTGTACTACAATGTAATGTAGAATATCAATAAAAACTAATACGATGAACAGAAATCCCAATGTTTTATTTTCCTAAGCTTAATTTTCCGATTTTATGCTTATTCCATTCACTGTGCGCCAGCACCACAAAAGAACCTAAAATCATTCATTTAAAGTAAAATGTAAAATTAGGACATTAAGCCAGTGTGGCACAACTGCTCTGTCTCACAGTCAGAGAAGCTAAACCTTAGAGCCATCATGGAAACAAGAACAGCTAACTACGGACAAACAGATGAACAGCTTCGCCTCCATCTACAAACATGCTAGAAGCCCAGAGGAGGGAGTGGTACAACGGCAAAAGACGACAATAGACTTATCCGATTCCATTTAACATTTAGGCCTTTGCAGAGCGAAAACAACAAATGCGGATAGAATCAAAAACTCATTAGGGCACATTTCAGGTTATCATTTTCATGATGGATGAGAATAGGTGTTGCTTCATTATGATTATTATGTATTATCTAAATTCGGTTTTGTGTGCGCGGTGTATAGCCATGATGTCGATTACATTAACTTGTTTGTAAGGAAAGTCCCACATGTGATGTATCATCCAAATAGGCTTTAGTTTAATGAACTCCCTCCTCTGTTTATGAGAGAGGACATCTCACAGACATTCTTTTATTTCGTTCCTTTAGCAGTCGACAGGTACCAGCTATTGTGTTGGGCATAGGGGCTAGACCGGCATCTCACGACACCGGCAATAGCATTTTAAAAGCGAGAAGGTGACCAAATAAGAACGAAAGAAAAGGTTATGTAATTTAAACAACAATTATGAGAGTTAATAAATGGATTCTTACTTCAGTTTTAAGCTAAATCTATGCCGTTATTAACGACATATCTGACAATTTTAATGGCTGTCTCATCCTCGGTGACTGTTGTTGATGTCCATATATTCCGTCGATAGCATTTAGAATATTTACTTCGAGCTATCCAAAGAGGTTGGCTGGTTAGCGTTAAGTAAGGACTTGACTAAGCCCAAGAGAAAGTAATCGAGGATTGTCAAGAAGGCGGTGTTTTTTTTATTAGAGGCATGTTATGCAATGACTTAGTCTCAAAATTTTTCTTCAGAACTTCAAGCGTTGTGTCCCTAATATATTTTGTTAAAACAATATCTCGGATATATCGATGTTGTCGATTTCTTGACAGACAAAAAGTCGGTTAACTTCTCTCTATATTTTGGCTTATTTGAGGCAAAGTTGTCACCTTTGTCATTTCGAAAGAAATAAATTCCGTTCATGTCCGAATAATAAAAGCCACAACAAGCAGTAAATTATTATAGAGGTGCATTGGTGTTCGGTCAAAAACTGGTGGATTTTTTCCGTTCTCATATTGACAGTTTTGCTGGTTGCGATAGACAGTGAACAAATGAATGGGCCCCGTTCCCCACTATGATTACCCTGAATGGTGTTCGCTTTCGCGAGATGAAAATGAAATTTGTGTAACCCGAAATTGAGGATATGGGCCAGGTCGATATTTGGTTCCAACAGCACAGTGCCACTTGCCACAAAGCCTACAAAACAATGGCTCTTTTGCGTGAGAAATTCAAAGGCCATGTTATCTCAAGTCGTGGCGATGTCAATTGCCTGCCACGATCATGTGATTTGTCACCGTTAGCCTTTTTTCTTTGGGGATATATAAAATCAAAAGTGTACGTCAATAAGCTAGAATAATTGAAGAGCTAAAGAATGAGATAATTCGGCACATTACATTGAAACTGCATTCTTAGAGTCATACATTATATGGACTATCGGATAAAGGTATGCCACCGAAGCCGTGGCGTGAATATTTTGCCATTATTTCAGTTTCACGCATAATTGCTATAGATCCTTCTATCATAATAAAAAATATTAAGATAATTCTCCAAAAACTTTTTGTTTTATTTACAATTAACATCGTGCGTTTCAGTTGGACAGCATTTTATAAGCCACATCAAACAGTCTGTCGCTATAGAGGTGAATTGATGCTTGGCAAAACAGTAGTGGTTTCTGATAGGTCAAAATTGACAGTTCTGCTTGTTGTTAAAGCAAATAATAATTTTTGATTAAAATTTGGATCACTAGCCAGTATTTCGATTAATACAGAGTGGAGAGCGGTATTTTTTTTATTTGGGAATGACATAAAAAATTAAGAACCTTAGAAATTTTATTTTATATATTTTGATTATATTGATCAGTAAGGCCATTTTTAAATTACATGGTTTTAAATAGTGTATCTGGCCTCAATGAGATAAGCCGTCTAGGAAACATTTGCCTCAAACAATTCATGGTAACCCTCGCTGTATGTTGGAACCATGTACGAGTATCCTCTAATTGCATCGCCCCAAGAGCCGGCTAAAAAACTTCTGTATCAAACTCAAGCACCGTTCGGAGTTCACAGTTACGGCAAGACGTGATATGGCGCACCACACAGTGACGCGGTCTGAATGTAGAGGTCTATGGTGAAGTTCTCTGGGTTTTTTTTTAACTCCAGTACCGCATGTTTTGTTTGTCTACACACCCACGTGGGGGAACAGCCAATCGTCAAAGAAAAGCAGGCTGCACTGCAATGATCGAGTGCGCATTTCAAAAATACACTTCAACACAAAATGACCTCTCCGCACGTGTCCAATGCATGATGGCAACTGAAAGGCAGGCGAATACAAATCTCCCGTCAGCCACTATAAGCCTCGCACAGTCTCCACTCCCCTCTACTAACTGTGCCGCCACAGTCGCAGTGCAAAAAAGCAAAATACCGCGCTGCACCCTGTATTACTGGATATACGTCAATGAATTCAAACTCATCTTACCAAGGTGTGAATCTATAAGTATATGCCATCTATGCATTCCAAAACGTTTTTGGTTGTACTCGTATAGAAGGATTTGATCAGTAAATGTGCCTGCTGTCGCGAATGTGGTCATAAGTGGGATTAGATGAAGTAGGGTTTGCATTTGTACGACCTTTTTTACTTCCAGGAATCAGAAACAAATTCGCTTGAATTCCCGGAAATCTGGAAGAAAATAATTTCCTTGTGTTTGTTGACTGCTCTTTTCTTTGTTGACTGTTTTTTTTTTATCGAAACTACATATGCGACAGCGCATAGAGAAAGGGGCCTAAGGGTAAAAAAAAAATCAGTTTTTTTTTTTTTTTTTTTTTTTTTTTGATGTGGACAACATCTGAGCATCGAATGAGACTGATCCCATGCCCCAAAAGTGTTCCCTCCCAGAGATATGCGCGTTTTATGAAAGTAAAGTCGACGATTCTAAGCGTAAATAGAGAGAAAACTAATCTTTAAAATGGCTCTCCTAAACAAAACTTTTTATCAACTTTTCACTTTTTTTGATGTGGACAACATCTGAGCATCGAGTGAGACCGATCCCATGCCCCAAAAATGTTCCCTCCCAGAGATATGTGCGTTTTATGAAAGTGAAGTCGACGATTCTAAGCGAAAGGGACCTTATCTTTAAAATGGCTCTCCTGAACAAAACTGGTTAAAACCTTAGGTCCCTTTCTATTTTGCGCGTCACATATCATTGGCTTAGTTGGCAAATATGCTAAGTCTGTTTTTAAATAATGTTCAGAAGCGACAAAAAAGTGAACGTTTTTTTTTTGGGTAAATTTTGGGTAAATCTAAAAATTAGTTATCTTATTTATTTCATCCTGTTTGTTTGAATACAAATAACAGTTTAATTCCAAAATAAAACTTTTGCAGACTTATTGAATCTTTTTGGACTTAGCTCATTTGCTCTTTATGATTTGGCATTTTAAATGTGGATTTAGCAGTGTTTCTTTTAATGCTAATTATTTTTCATTTTCAAGTTTGGGCTGAGGGTTTCCGAGTTTAGCCTCTTCAGCTCTAAAAGCCACATATTACATCTGATTTCTCTAGTGAAATTTGGCCATATCGGTCCATTTTTTTTAAAAGCTCCCACAAAAAGGTTCATAGTGATTTAGGGTCCTACAGCTCTAAAAGCCACAATCAAGTACGATCACGTACATTATGAGCGACCATTAATTAAATGTGGTAAAACTGGATCACATCGGTCCACATTTTCGTAAAACCTTACAAATTTCTTTCCGATTTCAGCAATTGCAGCTTGAGAAACCAAATGTTACATCGCATTCTAACCAAATTTCCAATGAAGCGCTACGAGCGACCAACACCTTTGTCCTGTCACATTGGGCCATATCGGCTAGTGTTATCGAATAGCCCCCATACAAAGGTCTCTCTAGATGCCATATTTTACACACACAGAAAACAAATTCGTTGGCACAACCGAATTTATTGCCAACCGAATGATTGAGGTTGCATGCACCTCGAGTATTCCATCATTTCAACTGAATTTAAGTTGGTGCTCTATAATTTTCAGTTATTGGAACTGTTGTATCGGTTCATCGCGCAAGTATCCGAACCTTCAGAAGAGAGTTTGGGGATCTAAAAATCTACATAAGTGACAGCGCATAGAGAAAGGGACCTAAGGGTAAAAAAAAATTATTTTCACTTTTTTTTTATGTAGACAACATCTGAGCATCGAATGAGACCGATCCCATGCCCCAATAGTGTTCCCTCCCAGAGATATGCGCGTTTTATAAAAGTGATGGTACACCAAAGATACACGTATTTAAATCTTTAAAATGGCTCTCCTGAACAAAACTGGTTTTTACCCTTAGGTCCCTTTCTATTTTGCGCGTCACATATAAGTACATCTTTAACAATGAAAGTTAAAATTTAAGTCAGAGACAGTTTGCTTGCACAGTTGAAGACTTGAAGTTATCATGGGGAGTATCATGACGAGGTAAAAATATGATAGTTGATTGTTCCTGGAAACAAAACTAGTTAATGGATTGGCTCAAAGCAGTAATAATCGAATTATTTTTTTTTTATAAAAATACCATTAAACAACTCATTCTTGACATGATGAAGTTTAAGTTATCACTTATTATTGGTTACTACAACAAAATGTTTGCAAAATTATCGGCTGTCACAACCACCAGTTGTGGCAACTAAATACCGTTTTCGCGTTTTATTGGTATGACCGATTAATAAGTTGTGAGTACAGTACGACGACAATATTTATCATCTTGTGGTATTTCTAACCGAATATCCATTACGATGGTAAACATATGGCGATTGCAACCGAAATTCTTCTTTTGCAACAGAATCATTGTAGTTCCAACCGAATTCCAACTAATTTTTCTCTGTGTGCACTAACTTAAGCTTTAATATTGTGTGATACGTTATGAGCGACAAATAATTAGCATGTTAAGTCTGACTTTGCTCCAAGTCTAGACAGATGTTCTTAATTCTCTGAACAGCAGTGTGGTATAGGGTACCTTATAGCCGGAAATGCAGTCAATAAGGATCGCACTGGGTTTGCCAAGTTGAACCGATCAGTAACTTAGCCTTATGAAACCCCCATTAAACAGCAATCCTACGACAGCCGGTTCCATGTACCATATAGGCCCAAAGAAGCAACTCTTTGGCCAAGATACAGTGTGCCGCTAGAAAAACAAACAACCGATCAGTGTTTTATTGGAAAGTTTCCTGTTATTACCTCTACTGAAAGATGTCGGAAGAATTAAGTAAGTACTTTACTGGCTATTATCCCACATCAATATCTATTACAATGTATATGGCCAACTAAGTACACTCTCCATCCGATATGGCGGAAAGAGCAAATCGAGTTCTAACGAAGTACAGTCCATTATCCTGCTTAGTCACAAACAGACATATTTAAATCTTCCAACAAATTTCATAATATTTTTTTTGTTCAAGTCAAACAATACAGCTGCCGTCCAGTGGTGTCGGGGCCAATCATATTGTAATTTATTTCCTTAACAGATGACCCGACCCACATCACAGGAAGACGTACACGTGCAACGAAACGTAAGTAGCGTTTAACCTGTCAAAAGTAAAGAATAGAATGAATGAACGGAAAAAAAACGCAAAAAAAATTAAATTAGCGTGAAATTATTCCGCCCGTTTACTTATCGAGCACGGTACGCATTTTAATGTCATGCAAAGGCAGAATGGCAGAAAAAAAGCTGACAATTGTTGTCTAGCCAATGTTTAGTGCATGCAATGCAGACATAGATTCGACATGATTAGAAATTAATTTATTTGACTTTGTTCTTGCAAAAAATGTCACGTTACCGTTTGCTGGGCGTTTTAAGGGCTGTAATTAATTGTCAATACCATTGGGCGCCGTTCCGTCATTTGGAAGACATTTCGTTATTTGGGCTGGACATTGTTTGCATTTCATTTAGAACTGAATTAATATGAGGACTAGAGCGAGATATTACCAATTTCCTGTGAATAGTCTCTTTGCTTGACAATTTACACAACAATTGGACAATTTGCCAGTGATCCGAAAATAAAACTGTCTCAAAATAGTAATACAGTGTAAGCTCGTTAATCCGAATTAATGATTGCATACCCCGATTCGGATTATCGAAATATTCGGATTATTGGATAGGCTGTTATAATTTACAGTTGGTTTTCAAACAAATAAAACACTTGTTATAATGTAATAATGCTAATGGGATGTTATCTTCTGAGGTCCATCACTGAGAATGAATTTGTTTCCAACAGGACTTTAAAGTAGAATTGGGTTCCCTGTCCCACGATCGCTTTAGCAACTCACAAGCGTCCTTCATACTGAATTGTTTCAAAAAGCCATCTGTGTTGTTTGCTTCAGAATTCACCAATTCACACAAGAGGTCTTTCTTGTCAGTCAGTCTTATCGCGTTCTGATCCATAGGCTGGATAATACTGGTGCAATTAGGAGGTAAAAACGATAACAAAAACACAAGAACAAAAAAAAACAAATTCGGTTTAGCGAGCTGCAATCAATGCGGACTATAGGATATGCAATACCAAATATGTATTTTCAATTCGGATTACTGGATAACAAAAAACACAAGAACAAAAAAACAAATTCGGTTTAGCGAGCTGCAATCAATGCTGACTATAGGATATGCAATACCAAATATTTTCAATTCGGATTACTGGATAATTCGGATTACACACCATTCGGATTAACGAGCTTGCACTGTATTTAGACAGAAATGTAAGTTGAGCATTCTGACTCCTTAGGTAGAGCACTTCACAGTGCTACAGACTATTATGACTTAATGCTCATAATAAATAGTCCGTGTTTCATTTATGTAAATTAGTTCAGTAAAACAAATCAAAAGCAATTTGTTTTAAGAAATGTTAATTGACAGATACAAAACACTATTCTTTCGTATGATTCGTAACATTTTTCCAAAAACCATATTCAAATAATGTGGTATGATTGCTATAATCATGCTGTTGTTAACTTAAACACACAAAAACTATACTTTTGCTGCACCAACCATATTTATTATGTTGCTACAACCATACTTTCATTTTTAAATCGGACAATTATACTATTGTTACATTTCAACAATACAAATATTGCCGCAATTATACTATTGTAAAAATCAAATTCAAAAAACAGTACTATGGTTGCGGAGAACATATTATTATTATTCCACACACAGAGAAAGCATCAGTTGAAAATCGATTGAAACTACAAGATTCGGTTGTTTATAATCGCAATTGATATCCGTTCCCAATACCACAAGATGAGAAATACTCACAACTTATTGATCGGTCATACGAATAAAACGCAGAAAGGTGAGTTAGTTGCCCCAACTGGTTGTAACCATTTATTAGTGATGATGTCTGAAGCTTTGTCAAAACCAAAAACGACTGTTACATACACACAGAGAAAAAATCAGTCAGAAATCGGTCCGAACTATACAAATTCAGTTGGATAAACCGAATTTCTGTGTCAATCCATAGTATTGATGGTAACATGGTTCGAGATATCGTATGATGGTTGCTACAATCATTTCACGGTACTCGCAGCTAAAAACACAGTTATACAAACCGATTTCACTTTAACTATTGGTTGCGAAAACTGGCAGTTGTGGCAACCAACCAATTGTGATGTACATTTCACTTTATCACCAAAAACTGGTAGTGACAACAGATTAGTTCCCTGACGTGACCAAACCCTGTTAAGTTGGCTATTGTAACGTAGGTGTTAGTTATTTTAACAACGACAAATAAACCCTAAAATATTTTATCGGTTTTTGTCACAACAAAAACGACAAAAAATATTTCGAAATTTTCAAAAAAATGTATCAAAACAAAAAAAAAACCGAACGTGTCAGTTCCCTCTACTGGAAATTGCTGTCTACGCAACCAACATTCGGTTGTAACAACGGAATACATGGATAGTTCTAGCAACCAACAACATTCTGTTGGCAAATAATTCGGTTGTGGCAAAAAATATGTTCTCTGTGTGTACTTTCACCCATTTGATTAACTACATTTTTTTCACAGTAAAAATCATCCATCATATTTTCCACTTCTTTGCATCATGACCCTTCCTATGAGAACTTCAAGTACATCAATTGTGTTCAATTGATTTCAAATGTTTTGCTTCTGACTAAGATTGAAACTTTTTTGGAAGAGTATCCGAACCTCTTCTGTAGGTTCGGATACTTGGTATGTTGCACTGATACTACAGTTCCAATAACTGAAAATAACAGACCACCAACTAACATTCGGTTCTTATTCATTTGGTTGGGGGAAAAATCAGTTATGGCAACGAATCTGTTCTTTGTGTGCAGAGAACATAAAATTGTTGTCTTGACCATATTGAAGCCACATTTTTTCTCTGTGTGCGATTTCACAGCCCACAGATCAGATTTGACCAAATTTCGTATAGAAGTTTTCGTTCGGCCAATAACACTGTCCAACAACATTTCGAGCTTTCTCTGGGGGTAGATGATTCCTTCGGGAAACGAATGACTTTGGTGAGTATAGTACGAGTAAATCCCCAAATGGACAGGGTCTGGAAGATCCCACTTAGTTTTCTATGGGCCGAGGATGTTTCCATTTGGCAATGCAATATCGTTTAAAATATTTTATAACAAATTTAAGTGATTTTTGCTAATTTTTGTGATCAGATCCCCTAACATCCTATCTCATTTTGTCCTTTTTTGAAATAAGTGAGAAAAGGAATTTAAACGGGAATTTCATTTGTTATATCTTTTACAAAAATGTTTCCAGATTATCTCCCAGGACACTCTCCGTGGGTAGATGACTCCTTCGGGAAATAAAATACAGTTGTGAGTATAGTAAATCCTAAAAAAGAACAAGGTTCTGGAAGATC
This sequence comes from Hydrotaea diabolus, assembly GCA_963513945.1. Classification (NCBI taxonomy): domain Eukaryota; kingdom Metazoa; phylum Arthropoda; class Insecta; order Diptera; family Muscidae; genus Hydrotaea; species Hydrotaea diabolus. Next base: position 112,688,105 of record OY740719.1, read on the forward strand.
TTACCGGGTTTTTATGGGCCGAGGATATTTTAATTTTGCAATGCAATGTAGTTCAATATAAGTGATGAATAGGCTTAGTAGTTTTAGCGAATTAATTTTCGTCCTTTTTTGAGATTAGTGAAAAGAGGATTCTTAAAGGGAGGATTCTTAAAGGGAATATTTATGTCTTCAACAAAAATGTGTTTCAGTTAATTTTAGTAGGGGTGACTTCAGTTGAAAATCGATATATTTACTTTAAGCGTGTCCTTTTGGTCCTTTTTTTAAAGATATGGTAAAAATGTGTTTTGATCTTTTGTTATTCTAAAGTTCTACTATTATCATCTAAGAACAGATTATCTTAAATGAAATCAGGATATATACAAAATCAAAGAGTCCCTTTCGTCCTCTTTCAAAAAAAAAAAAAAAATATATATATATATATATATATATATATATATATATATATATATATATATATATATATATATATATATATATATATATATATATATATATATATATATATATATATATATATATATATATATATATATATATATATATATATATATATATATATATATATATATATATATATATATATATATATATATATATATATATATATATATATATATATATATATATATATATATATATATATATATATATATATATATATATATATATATTTTCTGCAGATATTGCTTAAATTTATTATAGTTCAGTATGGGATTTATATTTTCAATCCAAGAAATATAAGACAATATTTCACGTTTTGGCTATGTGGTCCTCTAAGAAAGTTGTTTTCTTATTTGTGGCTCTGTCGCTCATTTTTAGCATGATGCGACTGCTAGTCAGCCGCGGTAAGACTGGCCATATTGATTTATGTTTTCATTTTGGCCCTATGCAAACATCCTTCCACAGCCGAGGTCCTGCCACTCTACACGACACACATTATATCGGATCTTGCTCAAATTTAGCATAGAGATTAGAGAATCTATAACTAAACGTGATATATTTGGACAATATCAGTCAATATTTACCAATAGCCCACATAAAGGTTTCTCCCGAATTTACCTATGACCATTGCTGATAAACTGAGTCTGTACAGTTTAATGGTTATGCGTGTAACACTCTCAATTAGGAACCTGGCGAGTGACATATACGCACAAAACTCTCGGGATATTGTCCCTTCGTTTCTGTAGCTCCCATACATAGGTCCCTCTCGTTTTGAAGCGTTGCCGTCCTAGTACCCACATATCACTTAAACAAAAAATTACCAACCATACCAACCATAGGATAAATTATTACAATATTTTTACTAGTATTCGATAAAATGCGACAAACCTTTTACTGTTTATACAATTTACCTATTTTGAATTTTTCATTTTAGCGCATTGTTTTCGAACAATTTATTAAAAAAATTGTTCTAAAATAACAAAAATACTCCAATATAGATTATATTTATTTGCACCTACATCTCCTAATGTCAAGTACCTAATAAGATTATTTGCAGTTCTTTAATGAACTGAAAGTAAATTCCTAGCACCTTCTGTCATTAAGAGGTATTTAGGTGGCATCTAAATGAATTGAAATCGCAATAACTACGAGTACTTTTGTAACAATCCTACTTAAACACTTTGTCAAACTTGTGTCTGTTTTGGAAGAAAAGTTTTCGTTTTTTTCTTTCTTTTTTTTACTTTTGTCAGTAGGGATTAAAACTGTCCGGGTTCGCCAAAAAAATTAAAATAAGACAATGGACAGCAGTACGAGAAAAAAACATTTGCATTAAGAAGTTTTCTTTTACATTGCTATTGACTGATTTTGATAAGCCTATAATCCAAGCGTGTCTAAGATTCATTTGGAAATCGCCATTGCAAACATTACAGTGGTTTAAAACCGTCTAGGTTTTCTAAAAGTTCAATAAGTTATTTAGTTTTTAACCAATACTTATGTTATCTAACTGGGGCGCAGCTGTAGTGAAATGCCATACAAGTAAACAAGGTTCAAAAACGTTGAAGAACATCGGACATACTTTTATTGGTGTCTTTTTAACTTGATATTGCCAATCATAATGATAGCGATTTTCTATTATAAAATAATTTAAATACTAAGTAACTCTTCCACTCGGCAATTTTAATATACTTATATAAGAGTATGAACAAATAAACAATTTTTATGATCTTAGCAATAATTTGGCTTTTACAGATTGAAAAATATCAATTAGTCGACGAGTTATAGCCAAAAAAACTATATGCTAAACTATATGCAAAGTTCGAAGGTCGATTAAAAAAAATTCGAACTAACATAAACAAACGCCGCGATACGGGTCATCAAATTAAGCCTATATTTTCACCCCTCACTCTCAGAATCGACCTATCTTTGGCTAACTTGTATTTGTTCCACAGTGTTACTTGAGATAAACGTTGGGTAGCGAACGGAACAAAAAATGGAAGATATTTTTGCCAGCATGTGGGAAATTATCAATAAATTTTCACTCATAATTTGGAAGTAAATTTTTTTTAAACTATATTGGACTTATTAATAACGCTTTCATCATAGTTTTTTTTGGATAAAAAACCGCAATAATTAACGTCATTTGCTAAGAAAAAGTACCAATTTTTTAGTGTCTACAGTAAAATCCTTGATGTACTTGAGTCTTTACGTAAAAATCAGAAAAGTAGTTATACCCTACACCACATTGTGGTACAAAGATGTGGTATTAAGAATTAGTGCTGACGTTTGCAATACCTTAAAGGAATGAAGATAGACTCTATGTTTACCACACCGATCGACTCAGAATCACTTTCTGATTCCAGCGATGTCGGTCCTCCCGTCTTGCCGTCTATCGTAGTAATCAAGGTAACAAGAAGTAACAGTAAAAAGTAACAAATAACACATGGGCGACCATTAAATAAGTAGACCACATAGGTCCATATTTTTGTATAGCACCACACAAAGCTCCTTCCCGATAGCAGAACCTACAGAATTAAAAGCCACATATAACACTTGATTCCGACCAACAAATATCTGCGGTGGATTTTTTTCTATATAGGTCCAAGATTTTGAATATCTCCCACGCAAGGGTCCCTCCTGATTTGAGGTCCTGCAGCTCTGGAAGCCACAAATTATGTTATGAGCGGCCAATGCACATGTTCTGCAACATTGCACCATTTTGGTTAATAATTTCGTAGAGCGCCACACAAAGAACCACCCCGATTTCAGAATCTTCTGCTTAAAAAAGCCACATAATATATTCGATTTTTACAAAATTTCACATGGATTGCTAAGAGCGACGAATAAAATAAGTGAGCTGCCATTAAAGTGAGCGACCATTAAATAAGTGGACCACATAGGTCCATATTTGTTTATAGCACCACGCAAAGCTTCTCCCCGATATCAGAACCTACAGCACTTAATGCCACATATTACACTTGATTCTGACCAAATATCGCATAAAGCGTTACCAGTACCCAACAACTATCTGTGGTGAATTTAGACCATATACGAGTAGGTTAATGATTTCGAATATCTCCCACGCAAATTAAGCTATGAGCGGTCATAGCATATGTTCTGCAACATTGCACCATTTTGGTCCATAATTTCGTAGAGCACCACACAGAGAGCATCCCCGATTTCAGAAACTGCTGCTTAAAAAGCCACATAATACATTATAATTTTACCAAATTTCACGTGGATTGTTAAAAGCGACAAATACGCATGTCCCAGAACATTGGACTATAGATCCATGTTTTCGAATAGTCCCCACTCGAAGGCCCCACAAGTTACACCCGATCAAGCTCAAATTTTTTATGGAATGTCATTAGTGACAAATAATTAACTCTAACATATTGAGTCCGACCTTGCTTGAGCTCCAGACAGAATTGCTTATTCTTTGAATAAGAGAGTGGTGGTATCTCATAGTGGCCACGCCCGACTATAACTTTTTTTACTGTTTATGTTACTAGAAGGGCTATAACAATTGGTGTTTCCATAGATTTATTTTAACAATCGATTGCAGCAGGTTTTTTTCTATAGACGAGATTAAAATTTACACTTTATTTAACGAATGACTTAACTTTTACTGTTTTATCATAAAACACTGCTAATACGTTTTTTTTTTTAAATTTGTGTTTCCCATAGTTATGATTTGTGGTGAAACTGAACTTTATAAATCCATATTTGATATAGTCTAATACATATACAAATTCCTTTTTGATTTTAGAACTAGCAGCTACAGTAGCGACATGATATATCTGATTACTACCAAATTTCGTATTGAGAGTTATGATCGAACAATACTCGTGCTAAATATGGTGAAATAGGACTATATCGGTCCATGTTTTATGGTAGCTAAACTAAACTATATCCGTAGGTCACTGTTTTCGTATAGCCCCATACAAAGGGTAATCCCGATTTTTGAACCAACTGCAAAGGAAACCATATATTACATCCGATTCCGACGAAATTTTCCACAGAGCATTGCGAGCAACCAACACGTACCTTTGCGGAAATTCGACTATATCAGTCCATGTTTTTTGAATAGCCCTCACACAAAAGTCCCTCTCTATTTGAAGTCCTGCAGTTCTTAAGTCCACATATTAAACCCTATTACGCTCAAATGGTACTTTGTAAACGACCAGTAATAACCTCTAAAAAAATGTGTTCATCGGTTCATGCTTTTGAAAGCTCCCACACCAAGATCTCTTTTGATTTGAGGTCTGGCCGCTCTAAAGGCCTCATTGTAAGTCCTATCTTGATCAAATAAAGCAAAGTGCGTTATGTAGACATATAAATCTCCCAGTACATGGGGCCCTACGAAATATGTTCTTCACGCTCCAAAAGTAACATACATAAACTCTACCTGAAGGTTGAGGTGTATATAAGTACTGAATGTATCATTTCATTTGTAAATCTTTATTAATATTTAAAAATAAAATTTTCAATGTACGAGCTCTTAAAATTCGAGATCCATTTTACCGATAAACACCAAACTTGGACCTTATGTTTCCTAAGCCTGTCGGAAGGTTTTTCACAACTTTGGTGCCGATAAGAGGCGCTTTCGTCTTAATATTTTAGTTTTTCGCATTTAAGGAACTATTTTATTCAAATTTAAAAAAACAAATCCCTTAAATAAAGATAAGTTTGCTGGCGAAATTTGGACCCGATCAGTGGGAGTAGCCTCATATAATTAGAAAAATCTATCTGGTCGTTTCAGTAGCGGCTCAGGATACATGTAAACGACTTAGCTCAGCCGATATTTTTACTTGTTCTTATTAACTTTTCTCTGACCGGCAGAATGGACACGCAAGTGTTTACCCATGCCATACACACTTTTGCCGGCCCATTCGCCATGAAGTTCAATGGCGTTTAGATGTGGGTATTTATGTTTGGAAATTGTTCAACTGGGGGCGATTTAAAATAATGCCGATTGGTATTTCTTTTTTGCTGTTTCAAAACTTAAATGATGCTTAACACTGCTGCAACACCGACAGCAAAAATATTGATGTTGCCAGCTGATGCTGCTGCCAGCGGAGTTGTTCTTTTTGTTTAATGATTACAGCAAATATTTGTGAGTGTTTGTGTGTATGTATGTGTATGCTTGTGTGTGTTTGAATATCGAGCGCATATTGGCTGGTAATAGCACTTAAGAGGTGCGTCATATTGCGTTAAATTAAATTTGTTTATATTCCGACTATGTCTGGCAGGGTCTTGATGCATGGTGGGCGTGTACGAGTATACGAGGGCGGGTGTAATGGTGTGAATACACAATTATATTCAAAATATATGTGAGTGTACTTTTCGTATGTCAAATGCACACACGCAAGCACATAGTTATGTATGAGCAATTCCACTTTGAGTTGACACAGATATGTAATGCCATGTCAGTTATACATTTATGAAATACTCGTATATAGAAATGTTTTGCTAGTGCTCGAAGGGTGACAATACACTCCACATTTAATATCTAGTCGTCTCTACTATCAACATAGTAGAGTTGTAATAAACATTGACCACTTCTGATATTGTATTGTCTTATTGCTGCAAAGGTACAAGGTTCAAAATAATCCTACGAGTAGTTACGTTTGACATGAATCTGGTTTTATATACTCCAACGTTGAACAATATATTTACTTTGTTATTCCGTTTGATGCATCTCGAAATACTAGCGAGAGACCCCATGAAGTTTATATTCTGAATCGAAAGAAAATTTTCTAAATTGTCTTAAACAAAGTTGTAGCTGTTGTATTGGGTGCGAAAATGCGAAACAAACTTATCCAAAACTATTGCATGTACTTCCTCAACATTACAAAAATTACTTTGGTTCAGTTCAGATTAGAACCCATATAACTTGTCACATAGTGTGTGAAATTCGCCTAAATTGTGAACTCCACAGTAAATGGTGATCACTCAAGGGGTATTTCTTCAGGACAGAAAAAATATATTAAAATTTAAATCAAGTGCGGAATCTTTATTTGTTATTTGAAAGGGAATTTTATGGCAATTATTTTTTTAATATAATTTCCTTCAAATGTGCGCCTCAGGGTTTCCATTCTGAGGGTCCAATTTTGGCTGACTCGTTCGAGCATTTCGACCGGTATGGCTTTAATGACACACGTTATGTTGGCTTCCAAAACCTGAATCGTAGCTGTCTTGTCAGCATAGACTTTGGACTTTACGTAACCCCAAAGAAAAATGTCTATAGGTGCGATAACACTCGATCTAGGCGGTCAACTCACCTGTCCAAAACGTGAAATTAGCTGCTTTTCGAAATGACCTCTCAATAGATCCATTGTTTGAGCGCTGTATGGCAAGTGGCACCGTCCTGTTGAAACCAAGTGTCTTCAAGATTACGGGCTTCAATTTCAGTTAGCATCGATATCATGGCGCGATAGCGAGCACAATTCACGGTTACGTTCCGGCCATCACCATTTTTGAAAAAATATGCACCGACGATTCCACCGGCATATAAACCGCACAAAACCGCGGTTTTCTCTGGGTAATGGCACTCCTTGAACCACTTTTCGTTGCTCTTCAGCCCAAATGCGGCAATTTTGTTTATTGTCTTTGTCGTTGAGCCAGAAGTGGGCCTCATCACTGAACAAAATTTTGGTCGAAAACAGCGGATCATTCCGTTTCTCACCGTACTCTCATTTCCATAATACAGTTGCCAACATTTGAAGGTAATTATTTTCAAAAAATAAATGCCATAAAATGTCCTTTCAAATTACCAATAAAGATTCCAGACGTGATTTGAATTTTTTTTTTATTTTTTTTTGGTTTGAAAAAATACCTCTAGATAGATCACCCTATATAACGGCCTTCTATTCGTGGATGACACACCCCATTCCTGTGGCTCCAGTGCAATTTTGCCTACTTTTCGTATTCGCATAATAATTCATACGATTCTGCCGAAAATTTGTAATTTGCAAATTAAATATAAATTAGACTTTGGATCCTTAGTCACGCCCCTTTCTGCAACTTCCACACTCACGGTATAACTTACGACATATTTTTTCACAATGCATGGGATTTTCTTGAATTTTTTTTACTGTTATATTATCATTGTATGGATATATGTCAAAAGTGGACATATTCTAGCACCTTCTACTCATTCGACCCTTTACGAAATTTCAATAAAATCGTTACTCTTCAGGCTATGGAGGACGAAAAAAAGGAAAATTTAAATTCGATATTATATATATGTAGGTCGACTTAACCAACTGAAACTCTTTATTTGGTCTAATGACTTTTTACTTGCATATGAAAAAGTTTTGGACACTTTCCATTCCGGTTTAAATAAACCAATTTAAATAAACCATTCCGCACAATTCTGCTGAATATTAGTAATTAACAAACGATTTTCAATAACACTAGCTGGTAATAAAATGGAGCCTTAACCACGCCCCTTCCTGTACCTCCTACGCAAATGGCAATATCTGATAGTAAATTGAAACCGCATCATTTTTTTCTTTATCCAAAATTTTCGCTTTCAAAGATTATGTGTGTACAAATATTATGTTTATTTAATCTTTGTATACACATTCGACAAAAGTTGTTGCCACGCCCATTCTAGTACCTTCCATACAAAACAACCCTTTACGGGATTTCATTCAAATCGTTACGCTTCAGGAAACGTTAAAAAACGTGTTATGAATATTTAAGGTAGATCAACCTTACATTGGAAAATTTAAATTCTAACGACGCCCCTTTAGTCTTGGTAGGTGGTACGAACCTATTTGGGTTAAAAGTAAGTCGTATCAATAGACTGAAACTCGCTCACTTGTCATTTTTATAATTTGTATAAGTTTTCAAGAATAATGTTTTTGCTTTCCCTTTCGACATGTGCCTCCAACCCTTTATTAATTTGAATTGAGAGTAGAATACAGCAAGCTTTCGAGCTCCCTAAGAAGGCTTCCTAAAAGACCTTGGCAAGACCATTCTTTTCCCGCTATATGGCGACTTAGTGTTGAACTGCTCATACGCACTTAGGCAAATATGAACATAGTATGCCTTTTTGCCAGGAGTACCTATGCCTATTATACGGCACTTCTATCGATATGAGTGTGTTTGGTTATGTACGTGTGTTCAATACAAACACTTATGACACTAAAAGGAATTGCTTTATACGTAAAGATGTGTGTACGTACTTATGTATGCGTAAGTAGCGTACACACATACATATAACTTCATAGCCAAATAAGTGCTCGTATACATATTCTGTGTTTTTATTTCGCAATGTACATATAAACGCAAAAATTAAACACGATTACATATCACACATGTTTAACAAAAGGGTATTAAGTCGAAAACTTTAAAATTTTCATTAGAAGCTTAAATATGTTGGCTTAAGCTTTTGAAATACTCAAAAAATATTTAGAGTGTCATGTGTCAATTTTAATTAAGCAGTGAAGTGTAAGATTTTTCCGTGTTTTCTAGTTCTCTTACAAAAACAGAATTTTTGAACATTTTGAGTTAATATCCTTTTGTTAAACAGGCGCGATAAAGTTTTTTTTTTGGTTGCTTGTTTGAGTTTTGACAGAGTAAACGACAATCGTCTGCTCTATGTGAATATAAATATAAATATACATTACTTTGTACATATATTATGTTTTAATGAAATTATGAACATTTTTTACAATTTCCAAACATACTGTTAAAATGTAAATTTGTCTCTCCCATTAAGGGATCTTCCTTCACATGCTTAATAATAGTAAGTGAGTGTGTCTGTGCCATCGACACAAGACACGGAAATTTTGATGACATCATAAACGTTCATTTTAAAGCAATTTACACTGATTTTTATATGTTCCCATCTCAGCGGCAAATATGCCGCACACCAACCACAAAGGAGTCTTTGGCAGTGCTTAAAGTGTATGTAGTCTGAACAAATGTCCTGGTGACAGTACGAGTAGTCACTTATCATGATGTTTCACAGGAACATGTTCGCATTTGAGGATATCATTAAATTGAATGACTTAGATTTTGGATTTTCCACATGTCGCACAGTAAACTGAATCGCAACCACATAACGTTGAGTTTAGAACAATGGAATTTTATATAGATTCCTTTACGATATGCAGCGATATGCACTGTAAAAAATACCTTACCTTTTAAATTAATGCGAATTTCTGTAAACTTAAGGAAACATTAGATGTTGGCAGTGGTTTGATTGTTATTCCCTGCACCACACATTGGTTGAGGGTAAAATCACTTAATGCTGATAGTGGTAGCAACTTTAACGATAAGAAATGCAACCACATTTGTATAGGGTGATCCATCTAGATGTATTTTTTCAGAACAAAAAATATATAAAAATTCAAATCAAGTGTGGAATCTTTATTGGTAAACTGAAAGGACATTTTATGGCATTTATTTTTCAAAAATAATTACCTTCAAATGTTGGCAACTGTTTTATGGAAATAAGCGATCGGTGAAAAACGGGAAGATCCGCTGTTTCCGACCAAAATTTTGTTTAGTGATGAGGCCCATTAACGGCAAAGTCAATAAACAAAATTTACGCATTTGGGCTGAAGAGCAACAAGAAGAGGTTCAAGAGGTGCCATTATACCCAGAAAAAACCACGGTTTGGTGCGGTTTATAAGCTGGTGGAATCATCGGTGTATATTTTTTCAAAAATGATGATGGCCGAACCGTAACCGTGAATGGTGCTCGCTTTCGCTCCATGATATCGTTCTTTATGCTACCTGATATTAAAGCCCGTAATCTTGACGACACTTGGTTTCAACAGGACGGTGCCACTTGCCATACAGCTGCTCAAACAATGGATCTATTGAGAGGTTTTTTTCGAAAAGCAGCTAATTTCATGTTTTGGAGAGGTGAGTTGGCCGCCTAGATCGAGTGATATCACACCTTTAAACATTTTTCTTTGGGGTTACGGAAAGTCCAAAGTCTATGCTGACAAACCAGCTACGATTCAGGTTTAGGTAGGCAACATAACGCGTGTCATTAAAGCCGGTCGAAATGCTCGAACGAGTCATTCAAAATTGGACCCTTAGATGGAAACCCTGAGGCATAGTTGCGCGCCAACATTCGAAAGAAATTATATTCATAAAATAAATGCCTTAAATTGTCCTTTCAAATAACCAATTAAGATTCCACACTTAATTTGAATTTTTATATTTTTTTTGTTCTGAATAAATACCTCTAGATGGACAACCTTTATAAATAGTGAACACCGTAATATTTTAAAACCAGCTTTGTACTCGCACTTAAGAAAAGTAACTGAGACGGCCAATTCTGGTACCAGCCGTGCAAATAGTGCATTTGCACGGCCGCTTACTTTGAGGTTTCTTGTTATATCTTTAATGTAATTCATATGATCTAGCTCAAAATAATAACTTAAAAACATAGTTATACGTTTAACTTTGTTCCAAATAAGTGCCTTTCTTGCCCCGCCCCTTCTGGTACCTCCCACGCAAATGACCCTGTTTCCTTGAATATTGGAACCCATTTGACTTGTCTCATAGTACATGAAAGTCGCTAAAATTGCGAACGCCATAATACTTTAATAATGACGTACAAAATGAGTGGCCGACACGCCTCATTCTTGTACCTTCTGTGAAAAAGCACCATTCCGCCCACTTTTGGTATTCATTTGGGGCATGCGCGCCCCATTCTAGTACCTTCCATACATGCGACATTTGACGAGATTTCAATTAAATCAATAAATTCGGTACGCTTGAGGCTATTGAGGACGGAACGAAGCACAATTTTAAATCCATACGAGTACAAGAGTGAGGGTATATGTAAGTCGGATCAACCGAGTGAGGGTATATGTAAGTCGGATCAACCGATTGCTACTTTCTTATTTGTATTATAAAGGATTAATACGCTCGTACGAAAAGTGTGGATGACTTGCCCCATTGTGGTTCCTCCAGTAGAAATGTACTATTCCGCCCATTTTTTCTATTCGCAGAATAATTAAATAAATGTTCTTAAAATCTGCTTAAAATTAGTAATTAAAAACTAGATTTTTGGATAGACAAAAACTGGAGTCATAGGCACGCCCCATTCTATAAGTAGTAGCTCCCGCAAAAGCAACAGCCTATGAGATTTAATTAAAATTGGTATGCAAAGAAATTGACCGTTTAGGCTGCGGGTATATAAGTCGAATTATATGTATCGTCGTTCCAATGTGGAGCATAGAGCCTTTAACATTTTAATTTCATTCCTGGACATAGTCGACATTGCAATCTACAGCTGTAGTTTTCTTCTCTACATGCGGGCTGCTCTACCTGATCTCTCGGTTCCAGTCAATATCGGTCCGTGTATTTCATTTGGGGGTTTGCGGATGGTATGGCCAAGCCAATTTTACTTTCGTCTCTTGATTTCCGTTCGCAAAAATTCTTGGTTGGTCGCATTAGAAGATCGGTGTTTGTTATTGTGTTGGGCAAGAGGCTTTTCATAATTATCAGCGATTGATAAATTCCATGTCTCAAACACGTAAAGTAATGTCGTTTAAACATTAGTATTGAAAATATTTATTTTGGTTTTATTTTTATTTGTTAAAACGTCCACAACTCTCCTTAAACAGGTGTTGTCCTTAATCAACACTTTATGTACAAAATGTCTCCTTTATGTATTTATTTGCATATAATACGACCTGTGGTCTTTCATTTCATGCTGTTCAAATTTTGCTATAATGGAACCTCCCTAAAAGTACTTCAACACTTATTCATTCTCAGTGCCAACGGCCTCCTCTTTCTCTCTTTCTCTATGTGTGAAATCGTGTAGGTTTTAAGGTTTATCCACAAATACAGGATGACTCCTCCTGCATCATGTACTGACACAGAAAGACAAACTTTTTAATTGGCAAATAAATGGAATGAATTATAACTTAAAAAATGTCACCACAAGCAAGGAACGAGGACACTTTTGCAAAAGGAAACTCTTCAAAAGTTATTAGATACAGTTTGAATTAAATATTTAACAACATTTTTACACTTATTTTGTTCAACAAGAGATGTCCTAAAAGTCGTAGACAACACAAAAATATCCAGTCCAAATATGTCTAAATGGTCATTTTTGCTCAAGTTTCTAGAGCTTACCTAGAATTACCTTAGATAAAATTTGTGGATGGTATACTAAAGTTGTCATCCCCTTTGCAACACTACGAAGTATTGATCGAGGGCGCTATAAAGTATATTTATTATTGATCGTCGTAAAATTCCATGACGATCTAGTCATTTCCGTTCTTCCGCCTGAGTGTCTGTTTAAATCATGAAAGCGGTCAAACAAATCATCCGGGGGCCCTCAAATTTTACATGTTGGCTTATGACCATAGGCTGTTTAAGATTTTAAACGGGCGAAATCGGCCCAGAGGGGAAAAAATAGCCCTTTAAAAAGACTAAAGGTAGAGGTAAAAAATGCGCTTTAACAAATCATAAAAATAGATTGAAAATGAGAATAGGCAAAAGGCAGATTGAGAAAATACAAATTAAAATTGAGAAAATACAAATTAAATTTGTGAATAGACAAATTAAAACTGAGAAAATACAAATTAAATTTGTAAATAGACAAATTAAAATTGAGAAACGCTAATTGAGAAAATAAAAATAGAAAGTGAGAAATGCAAATTCAAATTGGTAAAATACAGATAAAAATTGAGAAAAGACAAAGCAAAATTAAGAAAATACACATTGATTTTGAGTAATTAATTATAAAGAACAATTCAAATCTTTGTAAAGGGTGTCCGCCAGGAAGGTATACTACTTTGTTTTGCCGCCATTTTGGTAAACCTTAGTCTTGACAGTTCATATGTGGCAGTCGTGAAGTAGAGACGTTGCAAATTTATTATGGAAAAATATTCGATAAACCAACGTATTTTAATCGTTTAAACCTTTTTATCAAAATCAATGATCGATTACTGTGACGATATGAAAGTTATGTGAAATTTTTGGGAGAAGCAACTTGCCAACAAAACGCTATATTTATCGTGTATTAAATGATTTCGAAGAATGAGGGTCCGTTGCTGATAGGCCCAAGCGTGGACCACAACGTACTGCAAGATCGGCTGAAAACATTACTGCTGCTCAAGGAAGTGTTTAAACCTCAATTCGACGCCGTGCTGAATGTAATGAAAATGTTCTCAAAAGGGCTCGCATTTGTGAGGCTAACAGAGGCGGACATTTATGTGATATTGTATACCATACATAATTGCCTTCATTAAATACAACATTTATCAATATAAGATCCATTCTTTTTCATTTAAATAAAAAATTATAAACAAACAAAGTAGTATACCTTCCCGACGGACACTCTGTATTCGAGTTTCTTGTCTTCATCGAATGATAGCTGACCGGCAGTTAATCTAGAAAACATTGGGGTTATAATCAGTTACAATTTTTAGATTTCTTCATCAGTTTTAATGAAATTTCTTCTTTTGGTGGCATTTTTTGTGTATATTGGATGTGGATGCTGTATAGCGTAGAATGTTTAAGATCGGGAAGGATAATTGGTAAATGGGAAGAGCTGAGAAATCGATAAGGAGAGATTTAACCGTGTTTTAAAATAAAACAGCTGCATATCTTTTACCTTCACCATTTAAGAATGCAATCGTTATTCATTTCCATCTAATAATATAAGATCCAAGAAGCACTTGGACAAAGTATACGAAAGTCACTTTCTCGCCAGAGTGATTGGGACCGAAAGTGTTGCTGCATGCCAGTCTTATGAAAACTTTGCACAAGCACGAGGGTCCTTCCTAATTTAAGGTTCTGCAGCTCTAGACACCACAAATTAATATATTTAAGTCGTCCGCGCTTTGTACTGCTATTTGCGATAAGATTTGTAGTAGGAACAGGGTTTGCAAGTCTCATGACAGTAGCACATGGGGTGCAGATAATATCTGCAGTACACCAATAGAATAAGAAGTCAATGAATGTTGTGGATGTCGTACCTGTTTGGATATTGTTGCCGAAGCTATTCCATCCGCTAACTATTGGACAGGCATTCCCCATCCAGGCACGCAAGGAAAGACCTTTAGACCCTAGAGAGAGAGGGAGGTCAAATTTCCAAGAAAGAGCGTCTAGATCAGCAAGGCTATCAGGCACCTTTGAGTAGAATTCAGATTGATGCAGTTGATATGTAAGTCGGATTAACCGATTGTTACTTTCTTATTTGTATTATAAAGAATTAATACGCTCGTACGAAAAGTGTGCATGACTTGCCCCATTGTGGTTCCTCCAGTAGAAATGTACTATTCCGCCCAATTTTTCTATTCGCAGAATAATTAAATAAATAATGTTCTTAAAATCTGCTTAAAATTAGTAATTAAAAACTAGATTTTTGGATAGACAAAAACTGGAGTCATAGGCACGCCCTATTCTATAAGTAGTAGCTCCCGCAAAAGCAACAGTCTATGAGATTTAATTAAAATTGGTATGTAAAGAAATTGACCGTTTAGGCTGCGGGTGTATAAGTCGAATTATATGTATCGTCGAGGGAGGTCAAATTTCCAAGAAAGAGCGTCTAGATCAGCAAGGCTATCAGGCACCTTTGAGTAGTATTCAGATTGATGCAGTTGACTATGCTTTTAAGCAATACAGTGTGAATACCAACGTCGATGTTTATCTGCCTTCCATAGAAGTAAAAGAACGCCGGTTGGCTTCCAAAAACCTGAATCGTAGCTAGTTTGGCAGTATAGCCTTTGGACTTTACGTAGCCCCAAAGAAAAAAGTCTAAAGGTGTGACATCACACGTTCTTAATGGATAACTCACCGGTCCAAAACGTGAAATTAGCTGTTCTTCTAAATGACTTCTCAATAGATCCATTGTGCTGTATCACAAGTGACACAGTGCTGTTGAAACCAAATGTCGTCAAGATAACGGGCTTCAATTTTAGAAATATTAAGGCCGGCCCCGCTTGACTTTAAATTTTGTACCTGATTTGAATGCAAGCATCTGTTCCAATTTAAATCGAAGAACAGCTTCTTTAGTAACTAACTTTCTTAATAAGTTTTAAAACACAAACTAAGAATTAGTTTTAATGAATACATGCAACTGCAAATATTCGGTTGGCTTACAAGGACGGTTCTGACTACCTATCTGTCCTAAATGCGTAATAGTCGTATGTACTAATCATAATACTTTTAATTCCATGACCTATATTTTCTGTGTTTTCCAAAAGTGTGTGACTGGCGAAATCATCTATCGCAAACGCGGAAGGCTTAACTAAATTAATTTGATCGATATATTTTCATGACATGCCAAAACGTCTTCTTTGATATCCTTCCTTATTTTAATGCTAGCATGGTGCAAATTAAATGATTAATTTTCCGGTGGTCGTTTTAATTAGTTTTCTCATTTTAGGCTATAAACATTCGTGATCCAATTTTCATATAACTTTTTTCCTTTTGTATAGTAAAGAAATTAAGTCCTTCTCACATTTCTGCTTAATGAATTAATTCATATCACTCTTTTATCCGGTGTCATAGTGTGATGCCTTTTTTTGAACACATCCTGTTTTTAAACACATCCTGTTTGTCTAAAAGCCGCTTCAATCATAAATGAATTTTACTCTGAAGAAAACTTTGGGTGACGTGACACAAAAAAATTGCTTAGCAAAAGCAATTTGTCATTCCATATGTTGATGGAAACAAAGTCTTAGTTCCATTCTTATGTGATGACTAGTCAATCGAAAAATTAGTTATCCTTCACTTTGCCAATGTATACCATTTCTCTAGTTTTTGGCAATGACAGAGTTCAACAGGGCCATATAAATTATGCCAAACACATGCATGTCAAATTTCAAAATTGACACAAAATCACCATGGCTTCGCACAAGCTTTGACTTGTTTTTTGGTTTCTTTTTATAAAAACACCTTCCCTTTCCTCTGATTAATGACGGCGTTCAGCCGTTGATCCTCTTATAATCTACGAAGCGAAGAAATAGTTTCAACCGGTTTTTGATTTATATACGATATTAAATATTTATATCGAATATCTCGCCACATGAATAATTTAACACAGTTGGTGTTTTGTGAAATCGCATATGTCAACTGCTATGAGTGGGCACATTTTAAAAATTAATGGAGGCGTGTTTTCAAAATAAATGTGTCACAATTCATTATGTTCGGGGTAATGTGTTAACGAATTGTGTGGAGCGAAAAAAAGAAGCAAATAAACACTCCCAATATAAATAGTTATGTATTTTACAGCGATTCCTAAAAGATTTCGGCTTTAGCTGGCTATACGCGTGATCTGGACGAAGGGCCACATGGGCCAAAACTCAAATACTGAAAAAAGTAAGTTTTTAATAGTGTACCTTTAGTCACTCAAAGGGAAACTTTTTTCCCACTGGACCAATTGCGTCCAAACAGTCTATGACCATAAACCATCATTAAGCAACATTTCAGGATCCAAGGTTTATTCATTTGACCGCTATAGTACAGGGCGGAGCGCTGCAATTTGCTTATTTGGGAATGAAATAAAAAAAAATATGAAACTTTTTTTTTTATATTTTAATTATATTGAACAGTAACGGAATTTTTACATTACATTGTTTTAAATAGAGTATCTGGCAATTGTCGACCTTCGCTATCCACACACTGCTGCAAACTTTTTCGTTTTCTGAAGTTTTCATGAACTTTAACAAACCTGTCGACTGGTAATCTACCAATTTTAGCCTCAATATTGTTAATTAGGTCTTCCAAGGTGTTGGGACGGTTGATATGCATCGTCGACTTCAGGTAACCCCGAAGTAAAAATCGCATGGGGCTAAGTCTGGTAAGCGTGACGGCCAGTTCACATCACCCCTCGAAGAGATAAGCCGTCCAGGAAACATTTGCCTAAACAATTCATGGTAACCCACGCTGTGTGTGCAGTGGCACCATCATGTTGGAATCATGTATCCTCTTAATACATTGCCTCAAGAGCCGGCTGAAAAATTCCTCTATCATAGTCCAGTGTTGTTCGGAGTTCATAGTTACGGCAGTTACGGCCGAGCAGAGCGTTTCTGAGATTGCAGTACTGCTGTTTTGATTCTCGCGATGTTTTGTGGTGTTGTTATCCTTTTTTTAGGTCCCCATCGTACACAAGACACATTCCCTGCTGTTCTCAATGAACTTACCCAATTTACAATTGATGGCTGTCCAAGAAAACGTCCGCGTGGGGGAATAGCGATTCGTAAACAAAAAGCACGCTGCCATGCAATGGTCGAGTGCGCATTTAAAAAAAAAGCATGAACACATAATGACCTCTACTCACGTGTCCAATGCATGGTGCCAACTGAAAGGAATCCAAATATCCCGTCAGCCACTGTAGGCCACGCACACTCCCTCTCTTCGACCAACAGTGCCGCTGCAGCTTGCAATGAAAAAAAGCAAATTACCGAGCTCTACCCTGTACTTAGTAGGGACATAAATACTGTTACACACGTTTTATGCTGTAAAATAAAAAGTACTGAATGTTTTTGGACCAAATATTTTTTAATATATTTATTGATGTATATTGCATCCAAAAAGAATCTACTTATTCGCAATGTCCGCCTTTTGCCTGTACACACGCCTTAAGTCGCACTGGCCAATCGACAATAGCTGCATGAACCTCGTCCATTGGAAAATTGGCCACAGCTCGAACCAAAGCAGTCTTAAGAGATCCAATGTTGGGGTATCTTTTGTGACAAACCTAGTCCTCCAAAACCGTCCACAATTTGTAATCCAATGGGTTCAAGCCTGGACTGCCTGAGGGCCATTCTTCAGAGGAAATGAACGCTGGCATGGCCATCGAAGCAAGGCCTGGGACGTTTTAGCCTTATGGGCCGGCGCAGAATCCTGCTGGAAAGTCCATGGCTGGTTTTGGAACAGGGAATTGTTAAGAGGCTTCACAACAGCTTCCAAAACGGTTTCTTGGTAAACTTTGACCGATGTGTTGACTCCTTGTTCACAAAAAAGGAGGTTAGTGACCCCATCGAAAGAGACACCCCACCAAACCATGACTGAAGCTGGGTGATGACCCTTTTCCACCCTTGGGTTCAGTTCAGATGCTTCCTTAGATGACACTCTATCATTTTGCTTGTTAAATTTTTCCTGAACGGTAAAATTTTTTTCATCGGTGAACAAAATTTTTCTGTGCAATTTATAAGCTTGCTTCACCAAAAGACGTTTGCATTTTTCAATCCTATTTTTTTTTAAAGCTGCAGTCAGTCTTTTTAAATGATTCGACTCATGGACTTTTACGTGATATTCATCTCACAGGCCATGATTTTCTGTTTTCGGAGCGGATTTCTGTGAATTCTTGATTTAACGGCTTTGATGACATGCGGTGTTCGAACAGAGCGTGGGCGGCCCGACCGGTGGCGGTCTTTTACATCTCCAGTATCCTCAAACAGTTTTATGCATCGGTAGACGAACATGCAGCTAGTCCCTAGTGGCCGGAGCGTTTTGAAAATATCGCGTTTTTTCATTTCACACTTGAAAATCGCTATTACAGCGATACGGTTCTCATTATCTGACCACTCCATGATGAAAGTTGAAACAATTTTGAAATCCCGTTACAGACTAACGCTATTGAGGTAAGCTTCCAAAACACATATGACATTAACGGGGTATGTTCAGTTCTACTATTGAAATGGGTGTGTTCAATGTTGTAACAGTATTTATGTCCCTTCTAAGTATATATAACAGCCCTTGCAGTTATATGTATAATTGTGCCACATCAGTCTATGTATTCCTATAGTCCCAACGAAATATGTGTCACATATCAAGTTTAATTTTGTTAAACTTCGGTCAGAGACGCGGAATCTTCTGAATAAAAGAGTGGATTGGTGAAAAATTCACTCCGTTTTACACTAATATGACTTAAGTGCAAAAACGCTAAAAATGAAAGTCAACACAAAGGTCAAAATACGAATTTCAATACTCACAATGTTACTGAAATATACTTATACATTACTCATTGCGAAGTGAAAAAAATACTCACAAACATTCACATTGAAAGACTTTTTAGTCGCAGTCAAAGGGGAGTTTGGGAAAAAGTGGTTGTTCTATAAAATCTCACAAATTAACAGCGTAGACTTTGAAAGTATTAAATGATATCAGTTTGCAGGCCATTTTCGCTATGACTGATGTCCAGATGGTTGTGTAGGAAAGTCAAGTAATATGTGCCATCTTATATTCACGTCTAGTCTGGCCATGGCCAAATATTATGATAATTAATGGCGATAAGGCAGGCGACAAGGCAGGCGACTCATTAAATTCATCCATAGTCCCATGTGTTATCGTAAATGTCGTAGAGGTTAAAGTGTCGCCGAAAGATATGAAGTTCAAAAATTAATAATAGATGAATGTAACACTTGCTAATAAAGAAGGAGAGGAGTCATTTATTATATTTAAACTCAGACAACAGCTTTGATATAAAGAGTGTGCTGCCTTAGGAACAAAATATTGTATAAAACACATTACTATTTAAACAAGAGAATAAAACTAGTCTGATTTAATATGCGAAAATTTATTATATTACTTATAAATTTGTCAATCCGTTTGCACCACATTGACCGCAGGCCCTATAAAATACGGGTATATAAAGTATTATCGATCGTCGTTAAATTCTAAGGTGATATAGTAATGTCCTTTCGTTACATTTTGCATGATGATGGCTTAAGGTCAATGGCTATTTGGGATTGTAAATGGCAAAATTGGCCCAGGAGGAAAAAAGTTTCCCTTTAAGGAAATAACAGTTCCTTGGTAAAAAGTACCCTTTTTTAAGAATTTGTTAAACAAATCATATATTTTTTTTTAAAAGGCATAGTTTTGGACTTTTTGGCTCATGCAGCTCCAAAAATATTCTAGTTCAAGAAAATTATGCTTTCAATCCAAATATTAAGTAATTTTAAAGTTTTGGCTGAGATTATGGACGGTAGCATAATCTCAGCCTAAGCAAGCTCCTTTTTGTACCTCCCACAAAACTGTCAATATCCGAACGTTAATTGAAACCATATTAACTTTTGGGTAATTAAAGAATTCGGCTACATTTTTTTTTTGCTGTTGTATATTTATTTTATCTTTTTACACGTAAGAGATAAAAATGGTTGTCACGCCTCAACTAAATAACTCCCACACAAAAGACCCTTTACGGGATTTCATTAAAGTCAATACGCTTTTGGTAATGGTAGTGAAAACAAGTGAACAATTCGTAAGTTGGCCGGGCCAAATCTCATATAAGTATACTCTCTAACATGGACGGCGTAGTAGTATGACATTGACAGTGTTATGGTTGTTGGTGAAGGATTCATATTTGACAGAACTACATTTTTAGGTCCCTATGACCCTATAGGGTCCTTGTCCTGTGCACATTCGTGATTTGTATTGCTGCGGATAACCCATATACCCACTGTAGAGGGGGCCCTATGAAACGCGTAGATTCGAACCTTCAATTGAGACAAATCATAAAAATTAAAGCATATTGAGACATGTAAGGAAATTTCACTGTTTTTTTAATAAACCAATTGTCAATGTTCAAAGGGACCTTATTGTAAACACACTATGGTCCTTTTAATTTTGAATTACTAATTTTTAGCAGAATCTTATGAATGGAAAGAACATTATTTATATTTCGGGTCCTTTATCCAGATACCCAGATACAAACTGGAACTTCCATTAGAACCCTAACATTTTTTTTAGCATAACTTCACTCAGAACCTTTTGTTTGAAGGCGAATTGTTTTGTTTACAGTGTGTTGAAAAATTCATCAAAGGAATTATCCCTTGGGCAGTTTCGTGCGATGATTTTTTACGATTTTTGGCGTGGGTTATTGAGACAAGAGTGTAATCAACTTGTTTCGACTTTTGGCGATGAAGCACCATTAAACCCACTGTTAACCACTGGTACCAAGAGTTCAGTCTCGGACGCCGTTCGCTCCAGGATGAATTTCGTGAGGGACGTCCAACTTCTGTCACTTTGCCAGAAACCATCGATGCTGTGCGTGAACTGATTAAGCAAGATCGACATGTGTTATACCGTGAGATTAACACATCCTTGGGCATTAGTATGACAAGCATCAACATTCTCGTATTATGCGAATGTATACATTCGAATCGTAGAATTAAAGTTAAATTCGAATTCGTGCCATAAATTTGTGTTGCTTTTTAATGTCAATATGTCCATAGTTGAATTACCCCTCTGGGAAAGTTCGAGTGCAAAATTACGGGACAGGGCTTGGGCCCCAGAGCATATCGACCACACTCAAAGGTCAAGGCCTCTTATTCAGCCAAATCGTAAATTAAGGTCACATTTAGATTCTTCATAAAATGCTACTGTTTCCGAACACTTGTATGTCCATATTCGGAAGGATAAATTTTTCACTTTTTCTGGATGCTCAGAACATTTGATAATAGTTTTTGGGCAGAGGGACCATATACCACTCCCATGGCTCAAGACCTGGAATTTTTCCAAATGTTAAAATTATGTCATATTTAGATTCTATTTCTGTTTATGGTCGAAGGGACCAACTTTTCGGCGCGTAGGCCCCTTACCCCTTATGGGTCAAGGTTTCAAATTTCTTCGAATCGTAAAATAAATGGTATATCCTGATTTGTGAAGCTGGTATCTTCTTTTTTATTTCCGCTATTTGTTTAGCCCCCTGTTTAGAATAGGGCCTCATGCAGTACTATTGTTGGTTAAAGCCCATTTGCCAATTTTCAAGGGGGTTATTTTTACTTTCCTAGGGTCTCTACAGGGCATAGGGCCCTCATGGGTCAAGATCTCAAATTTCTTCGAAAAGTAAAATTAATTTGATATTCTGATCGTGACTAAATTTTTTTGTTTTTTAATACCCATAACTCAAAAGTTCAAGGAGGTCGATTTTTGATTTGGTTTCAGCAAAAAAAATAAATCACTTTTGCTAAAAAATTGTTCTTTTCTCGAACTCAGTACTAGGCTTTAGGGAAAAGCTTTAGGGAACAGAAAGCAACATATATTTGGGTCGGGTAAGTGCAATAGTTTTATCCAACTTAAACTGCCGCTTTTCAAAACATTCTTATATTCATCTATTTTCATAGCCATTTTAAAAGCTGGTCACCATTTTATCTTATACTCGTACAAACAAGGCCTTGTCATTTCATTCAGTTTATTTTAAATTTACAATCCAATATGCATAACCGCAAGAAATCAAGCATTCACATTTGTCAACGGCCAAAATCTCCAAACACAAATCAGACCCACCCTCCACTAGACTCTTTCCTCGGAAATGTGGTTATTATTCAAATATTCCATTTATTACACTTTGCGCTTCTATTTATTATTCTTTTGAATTACGACAGTATCTGACTTTTGGGCTGTTTAAAAAAATATTTCCTTTTTTATTTTGCTGGTTTTCATTTTCAGCATGGCCTTTGAAACGAGTGCAACCCCAAAGTAGAAAGACCCCACATTTTTGTAATACTTCACGAGCTGGCAAAGCGCGTATAGTCTTGTTGGCCCAAATGTAAAGGACTTCCATTATTGTTGCCCGCGCCTTTGTTGTTGTCATTCCGTTGATGTTGTTATTATTGTTTATGTTTAGTGTAATGCTCCGGGAATCACAGCGATGACAGTGAAAGCTAAAAGCGTTTTGTTTATTCACCACCAACCAGCCGCCCTCTGGGTTCGCCCACCAATTGTCACAGCCACGACTCAAGAGCAGAGCTAGTCCCCATGCATTAAGTGCGAACCAAAATGCGGGTACGGATAATTTACAGATAAATTTATGTGTATACCAATGGGAAGAAATACGAGTGTTTGACTCAAGCTAACAACGGAAGTATTATGTATTGTGTCCATTTAAATTCCATTCCATAGGTTTTTAGGAATTTATAAGTTATAGTATAATACGTCAAAACGTATCGCTTATTAAACTCAGAACATTCACTTCAAATACATGCGCAGTATGTTTGAATGTAACGGGTGATTAATCTAGAGGTATTTTTTCAAATTAAAAAAATACAAAAACTAAAATCAAGTGAAGAATCTTAATTGATCATTCGAAAGAACATTTAATGCTATATATAATTTAATGCTGAATATAATTTTCTTCAAATGGCCGCAACTATGCCTCAGGGTGTCCATTCTGAGGGTCCAATTTTGCATGACTCATTCGAGCATTTCGTCCGGTATGGCGTTAATGACGCGCGTAATGTTGGCTTCCAAAACCTGAATCGTACCTAGTTTGTCAGCATAGACCTTGGACTTTATGTAGCCCCAAAGAAAAAAGTCTAAAGGTGAGATAACACACAATCTAGGCGGACCCATTGGTCAAAAAGTGAATTTAGCTGCTCTTTAAAATTAACTCTCAATAGATCCATTGTTTCAGCAGCTGCTGTATACAAGTGGTACCGTCCTGTTGAAACCAAATATTATCAAGATTACGGGCTGCAATTTCAGGTAGCAAAGAGTCCGATAACATGGCGCGAAAGCGAGCGCCATTCATTTAAAAAAAATAGGGACCGATGATTCCACCCCAGCCAATAAACCGCACGAAACCGTGGCTTTCACTGAAAAAAAAAAAAATTAAGTTTAACAAAACTCACCCGCAATCTGGGAAAAATAACCCTACTGAAAAAATGCCTCTAGATTGATCACCCGTTACAAATTTGAAAAAACATGGACCTATGATGTAAGACTTTCCATGATTAAATGGCAAACAATACTGAAAAGCAAAAAAATAATGTTTAACAAAACTCACACGTCATATGTGAAAACTCCCTTTTAAAAAATTTCTCCAGATTGATCGCCCTTTACAAATTTGAAACAATATGGAACGATAAATCTTTCAGCCCATATATCGCACCAAGCCGTGGTTTTCGCGGTGTGAGTCTTTTCATGATGAAATGGCAAACAATGCTGAAAAGAAAAAAAATAAAGTTAACACAACTCACGCGTAAGCTTTTAAAAACCCCTATGGAAAACAATACCTCTAGATGGATGACCCGTTTCAAATTGTTTCAATAGCATATTAAGGCCCGAACTGAAATCTTATTTGAAATTAGCTGACTGTG
Organism: Hydrotaea diabolus; assembly: GCA_963513945.1. NCBI lineage: Eukaryota > Metazoa > Arthropoda > Insecta > Diptera > Muscidae > Hydrotaea > Hydrotaea diabolus. The sequence goes on from OY740719.1 coordinate 112,712,580, forward strand.
TGTTCTTTTTTCACTGAGTGTATACTTAATTGGACAATCCGTTTGTATCATCACGTAATATCAATCAGACATCCTTGCAAGAAAACAAAAAATACCGACTACCAGTTCAGAAATTAACAATTTTAATCTAGTACCCTTCGACCACCAATCCGAAAATTTTCATACCCCTGCCAGTGCGCCCCCTTGCATTTTCGGCCATAGTTGTTGATTGAAATATTTTTTTGATATGAGTCAAGGAATACGCTGGTGAAATTTGCCCCATCGTGAATGAATCACCCTGTATGTATTACTTATCGTCTTAAAATTCTAAGACCATCAAGCGATGTTCTGCTACGTATCTAAATATGGATTTATTTTAAAGTTTTGGCTGAGATGAAGGTCGGACTCGAAGGCTGCAGTGGTCGAAAAACACGAAACTTATGTTCAGAAAAACGGACCACCGGTAAATATTGGCATATGGGTATTCAAATATATAAGTATGCCGCTCTGTCAGGCCGAACAATAACTTTTTTAATTGCTGTACTCTTCAACATAGGACGGGAGTATAAAAAAGTTTCGTCGTTGAGTTTTTAACACCTTAAATACTTCTCTCCAACCCAATAAAAAGTATATACTTTTTATAGGGTGGATCACCTAAAACGCACGATGTTAATCGTAAATAAAACAAAAACATTTCAGTGAATTATCTTACTATTTTCGGTTCGGATCAATCCCACGACAGCCGGTTCTATGGACCGGATTGACCCGAAGCAGCAAATCTTCGGCCAAGGGCTGTCACCCCGGCACACATTTGCCGCTACAACAACAACAACAACTATTTTTGATTATGATAGAACGATCTATGATATTGCATGAAATAAAATAACAGCCCAATGCTCGCCACGTCTTCGGGAGCCTACCTATATCTAATGGTCAATAATTTCAATCACTCTGAGACATAATGGAGGTTCAATGTCGTTATTGCGTTGTAACGGGTTTTCCAATAGGGGCATACAAATTTCGTATCTGTATGTCAACGTACTCTCAAACATTTTTAACGATCTCTTAGTATCAAAACGTAAGTCATGGTCAACATTTTCATCATGGTAAAGTTTACTTACGAGCAACGGTTGGAAATCACTAAAAATTACTACAGAAATTTTGAGTCGGTAGTCGCAACTTTAAGCGAGCTTACTCCAATTTTTGGACGTAATAATCGTCCCACTCGACCGGTTGTGCGTGCTATAGTGAATAAATATGGATCCAAATTTTCACTTATAAATATTCCTGCGCCAAAAAGCCTCTATCCCGCTCAAAGCTACGAATATATCGCAGCCGTAAGTGCATGCGTTCAAAATGAGCCAAATCAGTCGATTCCACGCCGTTCTCTGGAATTGGGCATCTCTCAAAGCACACTGGCGTATTTTGCAAAAAGATCTTGGGCTTCATCCTCATGAGATCAAACTGACTCAAGTACTTTAGCCACTTGATCATTTGAAACTCCGAAACTTCTTCGAATGGTTTCTAGCAAAGTTTCACGAAAATAAAGAATTGCATCCAAATATCATCTTCAGCGATGAAGCTCAATTCTGGCGGAGCAGTTTTGTCAATAAACAAAATATGTGTTATTGGACAGCAACAAACCCACATGTGCTGCTAAAAATTGCTGTGCGGTGTGGTTTTCATGCTAGAGGTGTGATTGGACCGTACTTTTTCGTGAATGAAAACAATCGTCATGTTATCATGTTAGAAAATTATTTTTGGCTAGAATTGGATGAACTTGACATCGACGATATGTGGTTTCAACAAGACGGTGCGACTAGCCACACAGCAAGCGTTACAATCGATTCACTGAAAGGCAAATTCGGTGAACGTGCTATCTCGAGAAATGGTCCCGTCGAATAGCCAAGTCTTTCATGCGGTTTAACGTTATTGGATTTCATTTTATTGGGCCTCATCAAGTCATTGGTCTATGCCAACAAGCCAACAACTTTAGACGAGCTCAGAGACCACATTTAACGCGAAATTGTCAACGTTCCGGTCGAAATATTTGCAAGAGTGTTGGAAAACTGGGTCCGAAGAATATATCGCTGTACACGGGCTCGAAGAGGCCATATGACCGAAATCGAATTTCATTCTAAAAACGTAACATTTGCACTTTGAACTCAATATCTCTAATATTCTGTGATTTATTATTATATTAAATTGTTATGTTCCTAATTTAAACCCCTTTATATGATTATACTGTTTTGCCTGGCCAAACTTAATGACTTTTTGAATTGTTAGAATGGGAGTATATAAAAGTTTGTCGTTTCGTTTGTGGCACCTCGAAATACTTATTTCCGACTTTATAAGTATAAATATAGGGTGGTCCAACTAAATCCCACGATTTTAATTGTAAATAAAACAAAATGTTTGCAGAGAATTATCTTAATATTTTCTATTAATTTGGAAGGAACTATGACAATTTTTTTGTGAAATAAAATATTGGCCAAATGCTCTCCATGGCTTCGGTAGCCTACTTCTATCCGATGGTCCATAATTTCCATGACTGAGACATAATGGAGGTTCAATGTCGGTAATGTTCATTATATTATAATGGGACATAATGGACATAATGGAGGTTCAATGTCGGTAGTGTGCCCCATTATATTATCCTTAAGCTCATGAATTGTTCTTGGCATATTTTGTAGAAACCCATTTTCTTTCCAATTTCCGTAAAGAAAGTAGTTCAACTGTGTCAAATCACATGATCGTGGAGGCCAATTAACATAGCCACGACGTGAGATAAAATGGTGATTGAATTTCTTGCTTAAAACAACTATTGTTTCGTTGGCTGCGTCTCAAGTGTCACCATCCTGTTGGACCCAATATCTTCCAGTTCCACATTTTTAATTTTTGGCCACCAGAAGTCCGTTATGATTCCGCAATAGTGAACACCATTCACGGTAACTGTTTGGCCGACCGCATTTTCGCAGAAGTACGGACCGATGAAAGAACTGGGCAAACATGCACAGCTCTTTTCACATTTCCTTCAGACCCGGTTCGCTGAAAATTGCGCAGAATTCTCCTGATTGTGGATACATTTGGTCGATTATGCTGACCAAAAACTAACGAAGTGCACGAAATGCATTTTCATTTGAACGCCCTTTTTCGTAAAAGGCTTTAAAAATCCTAACGCGCTGCCCAATTGTGTTCCGCACCATGGTTGAATTTGTCAAGTACTAAAACTATTTGTTTTGTCAAATTGTCAAAATGTCAAATTTATATGGCTAAAAAACTTGTGTGATTTACAATTAACATCGTGCATTTATGGTTGGACAACCTTTTATTGTCTTAAAATTCTAAGCCGATCTTGCCATGTCCATCTTTCCGACTATCCGTCTGTTGAATGCACGATTCAGCCCAAACATATGTCTTATAGTCGGCGATGGGGTTGGTTTTGAAAATAGACGATATTGGGCAGAAGAAAAAAAAAGTATTTCTGTAACGCACATTTTTGACATTTTGGCTATGATATTTAATTAATGGCAATTTCAATCGCCCATTTTGGTAGTAAAACGCATAGATCCTTAAGCCTTCCTATAAAAAAACGTGTTAGTTGGACCTTGGGGCCCTATGGCCCCTATTAATTGGGGTCATATGGGTCAAAGGCTTTAACAATCTACGCTCTGTTCAAGTGTGTACCTCATCATGGTTGAATTTCTCAAACACTAACACAAAGAAATGACATCTTGGTCAAATAACTTGACGTTAAGGTGTGGCTCCCTTTTACAATTTTAGACTCCTTTTTATTAATCATGTTCTCTTTTTTTAATTAAGTGAAAAGAAAAAAACTATAAAGTATTCATATGTTTTTATTGTTTTCGAAGTATGAACTGTTTTTAACTCCTGCTGTGACTTTATGGAAATTCTTCAAATTCTCCGACTCCTACTCCAAATCCACAGCCCTGGTTAGAACATATCAGTCTGACAAATTTCACAAAACGAAACCATCATAAATTCTGAAATTTTGTCAGGAAGGAGAAAAAAATATACATTGTCTATAACTGCATGTAAATTAATATAACCGGGTTTTTTTCTCTTTAAGAATATTTTCCTATGATGCTGTACCACATGTCATTAATCATCACAATTATGCAAATTGAATCATAATTTGTAGAATTCTTCTCGTACATATAACAATTTTTGCCTTTACATCAAAACGTATTACATTTGCATGTCTCCATCTCCGATGGCTTCACATATATTTATGTAAGTATATATGTATTTTATATCTGTCAAATATTTATATTTGTACAGTTGTGGCTTTTGAGATCCTGCAGTGCTTTTATTTCATTGATATATTTTTGTGTATATGGCATCGTATATGTGGCAGATATGTCGGAATAAATTCAATTTTAGCGAAGCCTAACATACACAAAAAAAACAACACCCTCGTAGATTTTGTATAAAATTGGAAAGGACGTACGTTTTTTTAGGGGAAGCATTTGGCTTTCAATGAAATCTAATTAAAAAACGATTTTATTTGAAGTCTTGCAGTGTACAGACACACACCACAGATATTTGTTCTCGGGAGCGTATGATCTACTCGTATTTATTTGCGCGTATTACGTATACGGCCCGTTGCACAAATATTTATTTGTTTATTCGCAGCGCAAAGAAACAATATAATGTTTATTTAAATACTTGTGCCTAGCAAATACGACTCAAATGAGAAAAGCAACAGTGCCACCACGAGTTGGCACTTCAGCTTATGGTTTACTTTAAATTCAAATGATTCATGAAAACAAAAAAAAAATTCCAGCGAAATCTTGTAATTTTAGGGAAGTCTGCTTGCACTTAATATAGGGAAAAAATAACGATGTAAGAAACACAATAGGCCAAATCAAATATTATTTTTGTCGGTTTTTTTTTCTGTTTTTTAATACAAAAATAATAATAAGACTTAAACAGAGTGAATTGAATTTAGAACTTTTTTCGCCAGAAAAAAAAACTTAGAAAAATGTTAAAAGTTAGCCCGCTGTGGTATACAAAATACTTATCGCTCAACATCGTGCCGAAATTATTCAATCTAGATGGACCTTTTAAGAGAATATTACACAGGAACATGAATTTTTAACGTTCGTTAAAGGCCGCGTTATATCTATTTTGAACTGGGCGAGCTTTAAGACAAGGCTTGTAGAGCGACAGAGCCTTAAATAATGTATGACGGCTATATTTTAACATTGAAAAATATGGTACTGCTTCTTAAGTGTACTCCATATCGCAATATAATAAATGTAAGCAATCAAGGTCATTAAATGTGGTTTGTTGAGACTTTAGAAGCACAACTAAAATGAGTTTTTTTATGGTTTTTTGTAACACGCTTCTTTTCCATACACAACTTTACTATTAAGAAGATTTCGTGACTCTTGATGGACTTTAAGACTGGTCGGACTTAAAATGTGACTTCCAGCGTTGTGACTATATGAAAACACAATGTTGCGCACTATGTTAAATTTCATCACTATCATATTTCGTGTGTGACTTCTAGACAGTGTGTCCAGAACACATGTGTTTTCTGAAAAACGTTTTTTTTTAAACCGTGTTGAGAAAAAACTGGCATTAATCAACATTGCGGTTTTAGCATTTTACCTAATAATGGAAGATATTTTCGTATTTATAAGTGAAGTGATTGAACCGATTTAAAGATTTGGAGACTGAAGAAAACAACTGCTGCCAAAGATTTGTTTTTTTTTTGTTTCAAAAATAAGCTAGTATAAAAACCAAAGTCGTGTCCACAATCATCAAAATTGTGCAAAAACTTCAGCAAGACGGGTCTGTAGGAAATGTGAAAACAACTGTGCATGTTCGCCCAGTTCCTTCTGCTATCGTTCTGTCATCGGGCCGTACTTCTTCGAAAATGAGGGAGGCGATGCAGTTATCGTGAAGAGATCATAGTGCTCACAATTGTAATGCTCACAATAATGGATACACAATTGTCACACAGCCAACGAAACAATGGCTCTTTTAAGCGAGTTATTCAATGACCGTGTTATCTCACGTCGTGGCGATGTTAATTGGCCGCCACGATCATGTGATTTGACACTGTTGGACTTCTTTCTTTGGAAATACTGATAAGAAAAAGGGTATGTCAATATGCCAAGAACAATTTAAGAGCTAAAGGATGAGATAATTCAGCACATTAATCACATTGAGCCTCCATTATGTCTCAGAGTCATTGAAAATAGGAACTATCGTATTGTAATATGAGGACGTCACTGAAGCCGTGGCGAACATTTGGCCCATATTTGTTTTCACACATAACTGTCATAGATCATTCTATTATTAAAAAAGTATTAAAATAATTCTCTGCACGAACTAACACCAGCAAGATCGCACTTTACAATTATTACATTAATCGAAGGATTGATTAACAGACGCACAGACTAAATCGTGTGAAAAAGTAATTGAGTCGATCGGTATAATTTCTTATGGGTCTATCACTTTTTTCCCTGGGTGTTGCAAACATCATCACAAATTGAGAATACATGTGAGGGCTTGAAAATAACAGTGCTTTTACGTCCCGGTCGTTCTACTGAGAATATAGGGCGATCCATCTAGAGGTATTTTTTTAGAACAAAAAAAATAAAAAAAATTAAAATCAAGTATGGAATCTTTATTGGTAATTTGAAAGAACACTTTTATGGCATTTATTTTTTGAAAATAATTACCTTTAAATGTTGACAACTGTATTATGGAAATGAGCGTTCGATGAAAACGGAATGATTCGTTGTTTCCGACCAAAATGTTGTTCAGTGATGAGGCCCATTTCTGGCTCAACGGTAAAGTCAATAAACAAAATTGCCGCATTTGGGACGAAGAGCAACAAGAAGAGGTTCAAGAGGTGCCATTATACCCAGAGAAAACCACGGTTTACTGCGGTTTATGGGCTGGTGGAATCATCGGTCTATATTTTTTCAAAAATTATAATGGCCGGAACGTAACCGTGAATGGTGGTCGCTATCGCGCCATGATATCGATCTTAACGCTACCTGAAATTATAGCCCCTATTCTTGAGCACACTTGGTTTCAACAGGTACCACTTATGGTACCACTTGCCATACAGCCGCTTAAACAATGGATCTATTGAGAAGTTATTTCGAAAAGAAGCTAATTTCACGTTTTGGACAGGTGAGTTTGCTGCATAGATCGAGCGATACCACACCTTTAGACATTATTCTTTGGGGTTACGTGAAGTCAAACGTCTATGCTGACAAACCAGCTGTGATTCAGGTTTTGGAAGCCAACATTGCGCCATACCGGTCGAAATGCTCGAAAGAGTCATCCAAAATTGGACCCTCAGAATGGAAACCCTGAGGCGTAGCTGCGGCCAACATTTGAAAGAAATTATATTCAAAAAATAAATGCCACAAAATGTCCTTTCAAATTACCAATAAAGATTCCACTCTCGATTTGAATTTTTATATATTTTTTTGTTCCAAAAAATACCTCTAGATGGATCACCCTATATATGTGAGGGCTTCAAAATAGCAGTGCATTGACATCCAGGTCGTACAACTGAAAATATTATCACTGTGGGGGAAAGTATTAAAAAAAGACAAACATTTTTTAAATAGTCTACTTTAACAGTGGCGATTTTTACGTAAGAATACTTTGGGACAGCTTTACATTCCTGTTACTGTTTGAAAACCTTTTAGTCTTGTGGTGTCGTTAGACCAAATGCCGTCAAAGGTAGGGATTCATTTATGTGAGGTTGTGAAAATTTGAAACAATGTCCTCTATAAGATATCAAAAACTTGGGCATTTGCCGCATCTGTTCGTTTACACAGGTTTATGTATTGAGGTTAAGTTAAAAATCAGGCAAAAAAGAGGAAGACACAAGAATTTTTTGTTTTATAATTGTAGAGAATTCCTCAGATATAGTTTCTGCGTTACTCTATGCAAAAAACTGAGGAAAAAAACAATCAGGTACCACAAGGTGTTTAAGCCCCATTTCCTATAATTTAACACAACATATGAAAATTTGGTAAGCTTTGTGTAGAATACACATATTTCCGTGGGACATGGGATTCTAATGCCTTTTCCGCATGTAGATTATTGCAAACAAGTGCTACGTGAATTAAATGCGTGTTAAGAATTAAGCAAAAACACAGCGTTAATGAGCATTTTACCCCATTAAAAACTAATCAGCGTAACAGAAAAACACAAACAGCTGGTGATTGTGCCATGTACTAGGTTGGTAATATACCAAAGGTAAAAGGTAATACATGAGGGTTGTTAAAACAAAGTTACCGTTTCACTTAAAACCGGCCGTGGTGTGATGGGTAATCCATCAAAAAACACATCTAAATGAATCATGCCTTATTTCCTCGAATTTCCTCCATTATCACACCTTTTTGTGGTAGTCACTATTATAGCTCTTTTCATGTAACTTTTTAAGTTTCAGTTAAAACTAAGCAAATTATGGTGTATTTTTTTTTTAAAAAAAACATGATATTTATTCCGTACTCAATAAGAAATCCATTTTGCTCCTTCCGCTGCTGGGTCATGATTTTTATTACCCATTTTTGATTACTTTCATAAAAAAATGTTTTCGCTGTATTGCAAAGTTTCGAAAGAATGGCGAATAAATAACGGGCCGTCAATTTAAATTAGAAATTATGACCGTAATTGATTTACGTCATGGCAAATAAAGCCATGACCGCCTTCTGCATGTGCCGACTATGGCCGTAATGTAGCCATAACCATGAGTTTTATAATTTTGATTAATTTATTGTGTTACTGGAACCTAAAAGCCAAGAAAAGTTTACAAAAAATAAGAACGGTTTTGTGAATATGCTAGATAATTTATAATAAATATGCAAAGTCCTCGCTATAAGTAGGTTTTGGCAGCACTAGATTTAAGCGAAAAGGATGAGTAATGAAGTTAAAAATTATCTACTGGATGACAGAGAAATTGTATTTTATACCCCCGCTCATAGGATAGAGGGTATAATTACTTTGTCATTTCAATTGCAACACCAAACACGAAATCCGGGTCGGGGACGTCATAAAGTACATATATTCCGAATCTTCTTGGAATTCTTAATTCTTAGATGATTTAGCCATGTCCTTCTGTTCGTCTGTGAAAAGCATACTACAGGTCGCACTATTGAAGCTAGGTCGGTGAAATTTGGCAGGACTATGTGTCCATGGCTGGTTGGTATTGAAAATGGATCACAATGCCATACAAAGACTTAGTCAACCTCTGAAAAAGTTACACTATTTGTTCGTGAAGGAAACAGATTTTTTGCCACAACTGAATTTCTTTCCAGCGAATGTTGGTGGTTGCAAGTAAATTTTCAGTAGTGGAAACTAACAGTATCAGAAGAAGAGACAAAGTGTCGGTAAACCTAACTGAGGATGGTTATTGGCACTGATTTTGTACATGTATTGGTTGGTGTTTTAGATTATTGGCAACAATTAATCCTAGAATTCGGTTGTCATTGCCACTAGCATTTGTTAACTGGACCAAATAATTTATTATTCTATGTTTTCGGTTATATATCATTTATTACACTGGTCAACGCTAAATTTGCGGCAGAAGGTTTGATATACAACTTGTGTTCAATAATCTGGCCTCCGATTTGCCAGATTTGCTTTATTGCGTTATTTTCGGTTTTTTTTGAATAAAAGGACACCTAACTGTCTTATTTGTGACCTGAAAAAGGTGTTAAAAGGATAAGTTGAACTTTTCAACAATGTGCGGTGCTTTCATTTCGGAAAAGAAGATATAGGCAGAACTCACCAGAAATTTCGAATTTTTGTTACAAAAGTTATTTGAGCTGCAAAATTGTTCTCATTTCTGACTAAATCTAGAAAAACTCCGTCAAAATATGACCGGATTGTAATGTTTCTATAATGGAGTTATTATGAAAACACAACACTGAGAATCGGTTCACATGTACAGCAAACAGGGATCGTTTGGAGAATATCAGGAGCTTAACTGGCAAATCGGAGGCCAGATTCGTGATGAGCAGCCCCATATCAACTAACCTTCTGCCGCAGATCTATTTTCTAAGTTTTGTGCCCAGTGTTATTTAAGTGAAATAAAATGGAATATTTAAACGAAGTATTTTCTGCTATTTTTAGGGTCTATGTGACACAAAATACTTTAAATTAATGCTCCAAGTATTGGCAACAAAGGTGATAAGAAATAAATACCTTCATAGCGGTCATATATTGTTATTTTAAAAAAATGGGTGCAGAAATAATTGATATTTAAATCACCCCTCTGTGCCGATTTTAGTTTACATTCTGAAAACAACTAAATCATTAAATTTTATTGAAAAACGGAAGAAAAGTGTAAGTGTATCTTGAAGATATTCTGAATTTTTAAAACGAACCATACTTAATTGCTTATAGTCTTAATTTTGTAACCCAGAAAAGACCATTCTTAAAAACATTTATACAATTTTATTAAAAAAGAAACGCCCCATAAAAAATAGAACATAAAAATACCCATACCACAATTTTTAGAGATAGCGTGTTACACACTTCTACGATGACACACTTAATACGATTTTACAAAATTTAACTCATCACGGAAGTTCGGTAAAACTAAGAAATACTAAGTAGGGACATAAATACTGTTACACGTTCTTTGTTGTAAAATAAAAAGTGCTGAATGTTTTTGGACCAAATATTTTTTAATATATTTATTGATGTATATTGTATCCAAAAAGAATCTACTTATTCGAAATGTCCGCCTTTTGCCTTTACACACGCCTTAAGTCGCACTGGCCAATCGTCAATAGCTGCACGAACCTCGTCCATTTGGCCACAGCTCGAACCAAAGAATTCTTAAGAGATCCAATGTTGGGGTATCTTTTGTGACATACATTGTCCTCTAAAACCGTCCACAATTTGTAATATAATGGGTTCAAATCTGGACTGTCTGAGGGTCATTCTTCAGAGGAAATGAACGCTGGCAAATTGTTTCGAAGCCAGGCCTGGGACGTTTTAGCCTTCTGGGGCGGCGCAGAGTCCTTCTAGAAAGTCCATGGCTGGTTTTGGAACAGGGAATTGTTAAGAGGCTTCACAACAGTTTCCAAACAAGTTTCTTGGTAAAAATTGGCCGATGATTTAACTTCTTGTTCGGAGAAATGCCCCATCGTAAGAGACACCCCACCAAACCATGACTGAAGCTGGGTGTTGACCCTTTTCCATCCTTGGGATCAGTTCAGATGCTTGCTTAGATGACCGCGCATACACTTTATCATTTTGCTTGTTAAATTTTACCTGGACGGTAAAAATTTTTTCATCGGTGAACAAAATTTTCTGTGCAAGTTATCAGCGTGTTTCACCAAAAGACGTTTGCATTTTTCAATCCTTTTTTTTAAAGCTGCAGTCAATAAATGTCCGGTACGTTGTTTGAAAACCCCAAGTCCCAAGTCTTTATCATGATTCGACTCATGGACTTTTGCGTGATATTCATTCATCTTTCGGAGAGGATTTTTGTGAATTCTTGATCAAACGGCTTTGATGACATGCGGTGTTCGAACAGAGCGTGGGCTGCCCGGCCGGTGGCGGTCCTTTTACATCTCCAGTCTCCTCAAACAGTGTTATGCATCGGTAGACGAACATGCGGCTAATCCATAGTGGCCGGAGCGTTTTGAAAAAATCTTTTTTTTCATTTCACACTTGAAAAGCGCTTTTGCAGCGCTACAGTTCTCATTATCTGGCCACTCCATGATGAAAGTTGAAACAATTTTAAAGTCCCGTTACAGACTAACGCTATTGAGGTTAGCTTTCAAAACCTATATGACATTAACGGGGTATGTTCAGTTCTACTATTGAAATGGGTGTGTTCAATGTTGTAACACCTACTAAGTATAATTGGTTGGTTGTCATAGCCACCCGTTGTGGCAGCTAATAGTTTTACTGAAATCGGTTGGTGTAACCGACTTATTGGCTGTTATAATTGTAATGTTTTTAAGCTTTTGTAGCTAACATATTTTTGTAGCTACCATGTAACCGTCAATGTCATGTAATGTTGGAGATTTTACCAGAAAGTATGTTTATCTTAACAAATATTTGTAGTTCAGTTGGACCCCCACTGATTTTTTCTCTGTGCGTAGTATTTTTGGGGGCGTTTTTACTTATAAAAAAACAATATCAACTCTGATCAATACGAAATTTTCGCATTATGTTATGTGATTGGACAAGTGGGAGAGGCACCGACTCTTGAACCAAGTTGAGATACGACTATTAACATAAAATTGATCGAAAAGATTCTGGTGAAAAAGAGAACAGTACCGCCTTAAATATCGCATTTATAGTGAAATCACTATCGAATTTTAACAAGTTAAAACCAATGATTATTATAGTTTATAAGTATATTGTGTTTAATTGGACAGAAGGGAGTAGCACCGCCCTAAACTTTGAACGGCCATATGTCGTGATCTGATACCGGTATGACTATAGTTATTGATACCTATGATTAGAACGCCCTAAAGGAAAAGAGTTCGGCGCCACGCCCCTTAACAAAATTTCATATTGCACTGAAATCCATGATTAATTGTACATAACTTGGTCAGTATTCAAAAGATACAATATTATACTTATCTATTTTGGCTACTACAAACATACATATTTATCTGCTTTTAAAATAGCTGAAATATCATCGGCAAGACTGGTTCTGACACAGCCTATAAAACCTCCTCATCACTAACGTTTTAAGGATACACTATTCCCTGGTTTCCAGGGAGAGAAGAAATTATTCGAGCGTACTAGTGTGTTAAGGTTTAGTGTTTGTAGAGCCTTGGGTCTAAGAATGGAGCAAAGAAATATATAGTAGGAATGATTAACGATGGTGCAAACAGGGAATGTAGTAATTTCCCACTTGGACTGAGTTTTAGTTTCATGGAGGTTACCCAAGTAGGGCGACTGTATAGTAATTGCCCACATTGACATCGCTCACGTTGAGTGAGAGTTTTTGGTTCCGTGGTGGCTGTCCACATAGAGATGTGACTTCAAGGTGGTTGATCTTGTTGAGTTAGACTGTTTATATTTCGCGGTGGTTGCCTAAGTTGAGCGAGATTTGGCTTGTGCTGGCTACTGCTTCAGTGAAATTTGTTTAATTGCGTGGCATATGTCTACGTTAATTTTGTGGACATCACTGAGGACTGGGATCACTTAGTACACGGAGGAAAATAATGCCTAAGAGGTTTACGTACAGCAGATGAAGCCGTTTAGGGTGTAAAAACATAAGGGTATAAAAACATAGGTTGCTTTGGTTTCTAAAGAGAGACAGTGGTCGTAGTTTTGCTAGTCGAATTTTTATGGGCTTTCCAACTACCTTCCGTCCGTCTTTCACTTATTTGCTCGACAAAGCTCTATATAATTCACTTAACAATTTCCGTCAACATTTCGTTAGGGGGTAAAGTATCTTGAGTTCGTTGACTGAGTACGAATAATTCTTTAACTGACTGACTGGGATCAACTGTTCTTCTTATAGGAAAGTTTAACATGGCTTATAGATTAATTTCTCACTTGTTAAGTCGCTGGCATTTACGAGCTAGAAACCCGCTGCTGAGTTGTTACATGTTACTATCTAGAGTTCAATCTGGGTTTATTGGGCTGGTTGTCGTGCACACTAACCATCACACCAAAACATTCAAATTCAAAACTTTAAATTCCTTAGTTAAAGACATATTTAACGTGGAGCTTCATTAATAGCCAACGCCATTTATGGTGTGCAATTTCGACAGTGGTCCAAGTTTATTCTGTTCTAATGGCTTCATATGTTGTTGGCTTGGTTAGCATAAAACATGTTTTCCTGCATCAACTTTTTTTCTGTGTTTTTTTGTTTGTTTTATGTTCTCTTGTATTCATGTTCTTATTGTGTGTTTTTTCTTTCTTTTCAGGTAAACATAACACCGTCATTTAAATTGGGTATGTGTTCCTTTAAATGCCTTTTCTGGGGTCTGCTGCTGTCGGTTGAAGGTTCATGTTAAATTGGCAAATGTCTTAACCACAATCCGGGTACGTAAATATGCATGTTTGTTTATTTCTGTGCACTCGAGTGAATTAATCTTTTTTGTGTACCCTACATTAATTTGTAGAGCATTCTAGAGGTTGTTTTAAGTTAGTTTTTTTGGCTCGAGTTTGTCACAAACAGTGGTATTTGCGGTAAATGTGGCTTTTATTTTTTCGCTTGACTGAATGTAAGTTAATATAACAATGCACAATTTCCCCATCTTAGGAAGTTAAAACTTAAAATTAAGTTAAACTAAAAATTAAAATTAAGTTAAAACTAAAAATTAAAATTTAGATGCCATTTTAAAATCACAAAATAGTGCACAAATATTTGTACAAAAACATTATTTGAAATTATTTTTGCGATTTGACTAAAAATCATAAAATTTCGCGGGAGACTGAAAGAAAATGATTTTGAGTCTAAAACAAAAATAAAAAGAATATTAAATACGCTTTTCTGAAAAATTACTATGGAATTGACTCGTATTTGTGCCCCCTGGGTCCACTGCAGTCTCAGCCAAATCTTAAAAATAAATCCATAATTGGCTTTGTAGTACAAATATTCCGTAACTTAAGTATCCAGTGGGCTTATCTTCCATTTTGATCATGCGGACGGATTTCTGGGTCACATGACCCGCTTCCTCGTGTCTCCATCTGGAGTTTGATCATGGTCGGACTAAATATATATAGGTCGAAAACAGACAGATATGGTCCAATTTTATTAGGGCTGGTAAGTGGTTATTCGCAACGTAATACAAAATTTGGTCAGACACGGATGTAAGTGGCACTATGAGCCACAGAACTTCATCACGGCAGCATTTTTTGAGGGGTATGTTTAAACCCATGGACATATGATTTACAGTTTCCATAGAGATCACAACACTATGCACCATAATTGGGGACATTATCTGGGAGTGGATGATTTCTACGGGAAATGAAAAACCCAAAAAGACAGACTCTTGGTAGGTCTCACTCTTTATTTATGGGCCGAAAAAAATTTTAAATTGCAATAGTAAAGTTAGTTAAGTCCCTCAATATCCAATTTAGAAAAAGAATAACTTCTCTCAAATGAGGAAGCTGTGCACGATATAATTCTAATACTCACTGACCGGAACCTACTGTTGCCGCCATTTACGAAGTAAAATTCCGCCGCTTAAAAGTGTGTTCATACCCAAAGTTGAGCCTGGGTTGACTTGTGTGATACTCGTGCACGCTAGCAAAAAAAAAAACAAGGCAGTCCAAGAAAAACCCGTATGCAATAAGTTAAACAAGTAAAAAAAGTTAAAGTCATCAGATACAGCACTCTGCTATCCAGAGGATTAACCACCTCTGTCTGGATTTAATTAGTTGTCGCTCATAGTGTGCCATACAAAATTTGACCGTATTCGGGTATAATGTATGGCCTTAAAGTGAGAGGGACCTTCCTGTGGGGCTCAAGTTCCAATTTAACAGAACATGGGTGTAGGTCGATCGCAACGATCAATGTTAATTTTGTTAAGATCATATATTAAATAGGGATGATATAGCTGCTGATTCTGAAATTGGACCTTTGTGTAGGGGCTACACGAAAATATGCACCTGTGAGGGTAAGTTTCACTACAGTTAATTAATGGTCGCCCATAAAGTACCATGCAAAATTTGGGCGTTATTGAGTTTAATTTGTGGTTTCTAGAGCAGCATGAAGCTCAAATTGGGAGGACCTTTGTGTGGGACCCTGTTAAACACATGGACCAATATGGTACACTGTTACAGAGCAAGAGCGTTTATCGCTCGTACGTTTTATTCGAAATTTGGAAGAAATCGGATGTAAAATGTGGCTTCTAAAGTTGCAGATTCTAAAATCGGGCAAGACATTTGTCTGGAGGCTATATGAAAATATGATATCGGGTGTATTTCGGGGATTCAGCTCTAGCAGCTAAAATCTCAAAGAGAGGGAGACCTTGTGTAGGGCATATACGAAATCATGGGCCGATTTGGTATACTTTCGCCAGAGATATGTTCTGGTTACATGTTATGCTAGTATGTGCGAAATTTGGTTGGAATCGAATGTTATATGTGGAACTAAGAGCTGTAGGTTCTGGAATCTAGAAAAACCTATGCATGATATCAAAATATGGACCTATGTGGACCAACTAATATGGCACATTTTTCAAACTAGAAAAATGTGCCAAGTTTCATCGAAATCGGTTCATAATAACGACGATAGATGGCCGGACGGAAGGAGGGAGAGTGGCCAGAGGGACGGACGTAGAAAGGGGCGGACGGAAGGATGTCCCTTATCCATAAAACTTACTTCTATCAAATTTCATAAAGATCGGGTAAATACTGCGATCTGTACAATAATAAATACAAACATGCTTTAGAGACTGCAGCTGGAAGGTGGGACGGAAAGACAGAAGTCGATAAATCGAATCAACTGGTGATTCCTAGTCTATAGGTATATTTAAAGGTGCGTCTAGCTCAAATATTTATGGTAGTTGCGAATTCCGTACGCGAAATTATGAATTTTCTTAGCTTTTGCACATAACAACCAAAAAACCGAAAACCGGGAAACCTGATAGCAAAATAACCAGGTAAACCGACATGTCTGGTTTTTGCTATTTTTGAAAAACCGACCGTCGGGTTTCGGTTTTGGACACTCAATTGGGTATTCAAAACTAGGGGTTTGTGGATATTTCTTTGAAGTATCAAAAGGTTATGAAAAATAGCAGCCAAAACACTTGTTAGGATGCGATATAGTAATATTTATAAATAATTGGCTTTAATTCAATCTAGAGTCTAACGACCAACTAAGTGATCGACAGTATGGCTTCCGTAGAAATCGTTCTACCGGAGACTTGATGGCGTTCTTGTCGGAGCCTTGGAGTCATGGATCCACCAAATTGGTGAGAGTAAGGTCGTGGCTCTAGATATATCCAAGGCCTTTGATAGAGTCTGTTACGGTAAACTCATATCAAAGCTGATAGCTTTTGGCGTCGGAAATAACTTTGCTCCAGCGACCATAGGCTGGCTGCAGGTGTACCACAGGTTTCTGATCTTTCTCTCTCACTTTTTCTTATTTTCATTGACGATCTTTTGGGTCAGACCATAAATCCAATGTGCTCATTTGCAGATGACAGCAATCTCTGCCATTCATATTCATTCGACCGTAGACTGGGTCTTTAAGAAATTGAAGTAAAAAGGCGAATAATGGATGAGACACTTGGCCGGGATTTAATGATTATTTCCGAACGGGGTCGAGTAAATAGAGTAGATTTTAATTCAGTGCTTCTGGTTGTCTCAAGCGATTCGCTGACCCAATAATGTCATCAAATTCTATCGATGGTATGGATATTGAACAATCAGAAGCTCTTCTAGGCATGAAAATACAATGTGGCGCTCGTTGAGCGAGACATGTATTCAAAGTGTCGAAAGAAGCAGTCAAGTGCATAGAATATTTAAAGCGGTGCAAAAAATATTTCACTCCGCTCGTACAGTCCGTATTTCCCACTACTTACGACATCCAGAAGTTCAAGACAAGTGTCAACAAACATTACTCCTACTTTCTCCACTCCGATCCTTAACTATCCACTCAACAAAACAATGAGTGTTTGCTATTTAAAAAAAATGTAAGTAGTTCCGTATCACAACTTTCGGATCTGTTTGACATCTTTGATTGTTTTTTTTTGTGCTGAGATGTTTTACAAAAGAATTGTTTTCTAGTTCACTTACTGAAGCCAACAAACATTGTATGCTTTATTATTCTTGTTATCCTTTATGTGTTTTTTGATTTCCAAGATTCAAGAAGCTAGAGACTGAAAATGTATTCTGTTTAAAACATTCAGAAAAATCATTTTAGTTCAGGAAGATGTGTTGTACAATTCAAGAAGAGTGATACCCTAGTATATTCTCTTGTTTTGAATGCCAAACGATTTTTTTTGATGTTGTTGCTCAAAATATTTTGGACCCTTGCTTTGTATGAAGGCTAAAGCTACATGCATCAGCTGATGGTTAAGCCTAACTAAGCTCATATTTTAAAAACCTGTGCTCATGTTCATAATCATACTTTTATACTTGATTGTTTAATAGATCCCAAAACAAACTCCTACCAAAAATAATGCATGACTTCACTTTATAATGCACTATTGCAGGAGAGGGAAGAACTTTAGACCCGCGCTACCCTTAGTGTGTTGGGATATGTCTGTCCCTAATGTGTGCTATGCGTTTTTAAGGTTTTCATGTGTACATACACATTAACTAAATTTATGAAAGACTTTTACATCAAACTTCATTGTATAAAATTTCAGCCCATACATTGAGGCGAATATGGGCTCCCATACCCCGGCTTGTCATTCGCTGTCATTTGAGGATTGCCAGCATGACGCGATAACACGGAATAACACCAACCAACAACTTAAAGCGACAGGCAGCCAGTTAATGATAGTCCCCCGTTCCCCAGTATTTTGGCATATCAAATTAGACAACAAGGAACCGCTGTGCCGTTACTCCAGAAGATTTATTATAATGGCAATTTTCGTTAACTTTTGCCACCACGTAACAATGAAAACCACAGTTGAAACCTCTGTGCCTGGCTGTGGTTGTTGTGGTCATGTTGCGACCGGATAAGAGGATTTTTCGTAAACCGCAGAGCTTCTAAGAATATGAGTTTTAATTTATTAAAAAGCAAATAAGAATGGCATTAGGTTTGGCCGTGCCAAAACTTACATGTTTTTCAACATGCAGCTCTACTTTCAAAATATCAGGGGTAGTGTCAGCCAAGCCTCTGGCCAGATTTTTTTTTCCAAAATTCTAGGTATTTGATTACTCTACTTGGTGCTTCCACTAATGGATTATTTAATTGGATTAGGGATGAAGCTACCCACTGTTGAGCATCCATTTTAAAAAAAGACTTAATTCTATACCTTTCACCGAAAGGTGGTCTTCTAAATTTGTCCCAGTGTTTGCACCTACATCGCATGATCGAAAATCTTGTAAAGTATGTTTTTTATTAGTCGTCTTAAGACCCCATTTACACGATGAAACTTTACTTGCGTTAATTTTTATGATTCCCTGGACTTTCTCCTTTTTTTTACTTAAGGCTATTCGGTTACAGCAATTTTTGTTTTCTTTTTTACCTTTTTTGACCTTCTGTGATTTATTCGTTCTGATTTTTGTGTGAAAAATACTAAAATAATCGGCAGCTAACTTCACACTATAAAAAACACAAACGTAATTGTTAGTACGGTTAATTTTTTCCCTTTCCATGCCGCTTACCACTCTCTCCAACAATCTAAGAGTTGCGGCAAGTAAATTTGTCTCGTGTATATGGGGACTAACATTCTAAAACGAAAATCTGTCGGCCATGTCCGACAGTTCTTCCGTCCGTGTGTCTGTTAGAAGCATGGTACCGGTCCAACTAACTTACCTAGGACACTTAAACTTTGAAGGATGATGTAAGTTGTTTGTGTAACTGTTTTCTTGTTAAATGGGCAAAATCGGCCTAGTGACAAAATTTATATCTTACCTTGAAGAAAAGCATAGTTTTTTTGAATATTTGCCTAACAAATCATTTTTTTGTGGCGAAAAATGGGGACTGTTAGTGGATTTTGGAAATGGCTTGCAAGGAATTCTCATAATAATTTTTATTATGATAGAGGAATCTATGACAATTTTGTGTAAGACAAAATATCGGCCAAATGCTAGCTACGGCTTCGGTGGCATCGGCGGCTTCCGATGGTCCATATTTTCAATAGCTTTGAGACAAAATGGAGGTTCAACATCGTTATTGTTCCGAATTAGATAATTCTTTAGCTTTTGACTTGTTCTTGGTTTACTAGCGTAAACTTTTTCTGTTAAACATCCCCAAAGAAAGAAGTCAAAAGGTATCAAATCGCATGATCGTGGCGGCCAATTAACATCGTGAGACAAGAGTAACATGGCCATTAAACTGTTCGCGCAATTGAGCCATTGTTTTGTTCCTGTTTGAACCTCATATCATCCTGGACCGTATTCTCAAACTCTGGCCACATGAAGTCCTTTATCATCTTGCAATAGCAACCAACATTCTCGGTAACTGCTTGGTCGACCTTATTTTCGAAGAAGGTCGACCTGTCCGACTACAGAACGAACTAGGCGAACATGCACACATGTTTTCACATATCCGGTTTATTTAAATCTGTGCACTATTCTTCTGATTGTGGACAATAGCTATGAACCTGAACGTTATTTTAGAGGGGTGCTATATATATTTCTGGCTTGGCAACACTAAGTGTTCCCTGGCGCCATCTGACATTTCCATTGGAAAGTTTGACATTTTTTAGCATAAACGTACTCAAAACGTTTTGACGTACGACGATTATTTGTGTTATTTATAGTGACTTGAAAAAATCCATTTGGCAAAAAAATGGAATTAACTCGTGAACACACAACTTTCGACGTGGAATAATACGACAAAAGTGCATCAATGAACTTAAATCTATGCATGGCGATAACGCACCATCCTATAGCACTGCGAAAAACTGGTTTTATGTATACAATCGTGGCGGACGCTCGCTCAAAGACGAAGGTCGTTCAAAAACGGCCGCTGTGCCAGAGAACATGTGACATACCGTGAGATAGAGGCATCCTTGGGCATTTCTTCCACCAGCATACATTCGACATTGCATGAACACCTGGCCGTAAAAGAGGTTTGTTCTCGTTGGATCCCTCACACTTTGACAATCGCTCAAAAAAATTCTCGTGTCGATTGGTGCAAAGAAATTTTGAAAAATTACGATCGCGGTGCTTCAAAAGACGTTTATTAGATCATCACAGGTAACGAATCATGGATCTATGCTTATGAGCCCGAAACAAAACAGCAATCGACCTTGTGGGTCTTCGAAGACGAGCCAAATCCAACGAAAATTGTTCGTGGAAGAAGCACTTCAAAGCAAATGGTCGCCTGTTTCTTAGGCAAAACTGGTCATGTGGCGACTGTTCCGTTTAAACAACGTAGGACGGTCAATTCTGATTGGTACACCAAAATTTGTTTGTCTGAAGTCTTCGGAGAAATTCGAAAAACAAACAAGAGAAAACGAATCATTGTGCACCATGACAATGCGAGCTCTCACACATCGGCTCAAACCAAAGCATTTTTGACCGGCCAAAACGTCGAATTGATGGGTCATCCGCCGTACAGCCCTGACTTGGCACCCGATTACATCTTTTTATTCCCTTACATTAAGAAAAAATGCGTGTTCAAGGATTTTCATCGCCAGAAATTGCTGTTGAAGCGTTAAAAAACCATGTCTTGAAGGTGTCTCAATCGGAGCGGAAAAAGTGATTCGACAATTGATTTGAGCGCATGCAAAAGTGTATAAGAATAAATCATGCTGGAGAATACTTTGAAAAACAATAAACCCATTTTTGAATATTTGCATTTGCATTGATAGGCCAGAAATATATATAGCAGCCCTTATTGACAAAACCACTCAGGCAGAAATGAGCTACATCGCTCATCCTAAAGGGTGGGAAGATTATTACGGCCGAAAACTGGAAAAAGCGCTCCTAAAGTTGCGACCACCTACTCAGAATTTCGGTTGTAATTATTAATGATTTCCAAACGTTTCTTGTAAGTGAACTTTGCCACGATAAAAATGTCGACTACGACTAACGTTTTGAACTAAAAGATAATTTATTAGTATTTGTAGTTATTTATTAGTATTATTTAAAATTAAATAAATTATAAAAACATCGACATCTGTGTTTTGCATATGACCTCAAGCCTAACAAAAACGGAAAAATAAAAAAAAATTACTAAAAGATAATTTAAAATGTGTAAGGGTGCGTTGACATAAAGATACGAAATTGTTATGTCACTATTGGAAAACCAGTTATTATCTCAGCCGTACTCAATACGAATTCGTCGATTAGACCCTCTTACTGTTTGACTACTTCTTTTCATACATAAAAAGAGACATGATTTCATAAAGTAGAGTGTTTTATTTTTCGTTGGAAAAACACTCGCTTTCGAACCGAGTAACTTCCATTCAAATGCTACAGGGTGGAGCGTCGTAATTTGCAATGAAATAAAAAAATATGAGCTTTAGCCTTAAAAAGATGTATTTTATATTTTAATTTTATTGAACAATAAGGAAATTTTTAAATTGCATGGTCTAAAATAGAGTATCTGGCAAATGTCGACCTTATCCACATCCACACACTGCTGCATACGTTTTCTGAAGTTTTCATGAACTTTAACAAGCATGTCGACTCGTACCTTTGATTTGGAGTTTCATCATTTTAGATTACCGTCAAGAAGATGTAAACCTATACATGAGTGATTCGCATTACCGATTACTACCAGGATATTTTTTATTTATCATCACTCTACTGCATCATGGTTTAAACATATAGCAAGGATCCATTATAAGGTGACGACAATCGACTGAAATCAGTATTAGGTTTTTTAAACATACATGAAATATTTCTAACTGAATTTTAAATAAAATAAAGTTACACGCAGTTAGCACTTTATTCAAAAAAAAAAAAACGCTTAAACTAAACGGAAACCATGCTCATAATCTTATTTCCTTTAAAATCTCAATGTGCTCCCGTTCTGCGTTTATCTCGGGAGAAAAGATGGAAAATTTCCATCCATTGGCCCTTCAATTTCTGTTTTGTATGCAAATTTACAAAATCTGTACGTTTTGTATCCGTAATGTTCTTTATTCTTCATATCCTGTAGAATAACTCATGTACGACTTTTTTTGCATTGCTTTCCCCCCTTTTTCGATTTTTTATGCTGTTTGTACTCCTTGTTATTGCAGTGCAGTGCTCCGTACTTGTTATTGAGATAAACAAGTTGTTTTCTTCGAAATTTTTGCAACGTAACATTGTTTTTAAGTGATTTATGAAACTTTTTATTTTGATGTTTACTTGTATTTGATAAAGAAAAGTTACAACTCCATTGCATACATTCAGATATTTATGCATGTATGTGCAGAACGCTTCGATTGTTTTCATATCATGAGATTGCAAGCCCTATGGGTGGCATAAATGTTGCAAGCAGGCATTTGTATGAAGGCAGTCGTTTTAGCACCTCAAGTAAATGTTCAAATTGAGCAGTGTTACATTTTAAAAGTAGATTTGAGTTAAAGCTGCATTATTAGTTATGCTTTTTTTTTCGTATATGTATCCGGTATATTTTGTATAACATAACAGTAAGAAATGTCTGGATTCTCTTGTAGGTATAAATCTGTTTTTCGAAATTCCCTAAATAACATTTCATTTCATATATATTTTTGTGAGCACTGTGTAATTCTCGCTGTGAGAGCTTCTACCACGTTACACCATTGCACTCATGTAACGGCCAGCGTCCCCTTGGGACACTCATATGACGATCCCGACAGCATAATCACATAATTTTGGTTAAAAAACTGCATACTAAATTAAAAAAATTATCAAAAAACGGTGTGACAATTATCTAGAAGCATTTTTTCAGAACAAAATAAATATAAAAATTCAAGTCAAGTGTGGAATCTTTATTGGTAAATTGAAAGCACATTTTATGGCATTTATTTTTTGAAAATAATTTCCTTCAATTCCTGTATTATGGAAATGAGCGTTCGGTGAGAAACGGGAAGATCCGCTATTTTCGACCAAAATTTTTTTTTAGTGATAAGGCCCATTTCTGGCTCAACGGCAAAGTCAATAGACAAAATTGACGCATTTGGGCTGAAGAGCAACAAGAAGAGGTTCAAGAGGTGCCATTATACCCAGAGAAAACCACGGTTTAATGCGGTTTATAAGCAGGTGGAATCATCGATGCATGTTTTTTTAAAAAAGGATGATGGTGAATGGTGCTCGCTATCGCGCCATGATATCGATCTTTATGCTACCTGAAATTGAAGCCCGTAATCTTGACGACACTTGGTTTCAACAGGACGGTGCCACTTGTCATACAGCTGCTCATCAAACAATGGATCTATTGAGAGGTCATTTCGACAAGCAACTAATTTCACATTTTTGACAGGTGAGTTGGCCGCCTAGATCGAGTGATATCACACCTTAAGACATTTTTCTTTGGGGTTACGTAAAGTCCAAAGTCTATGCTGACAAACCAGCTACGATTCAGGTTTTGGAAGCCAACATTACGCGTGTCATTAAAGCCATACTGGTCGAAATGCTCGAAGGAGTCATCCAAAATTTGTCCCTCAGAATGGAAACCCTGTGGCGCAGTTGCGGTCAACATTTGAAGGAAATTATATTCAAAAAATAAATGCCATTAAATGTCCTTTCAAAAAACCAATAAAGATTCCACACTTGATTTGAATTTTTATATTTTTTTGTTCTAAAAATATACCTTCTTGATGGGTCACCTTATATAATAAAATCTGTTTGCCCAAAGTCGACACAATTAAAATCTCCACCCACATACAAAAAGAATAAAAAACATTATGCTTGGAAATGTAGGTCGGCAATCAGGATTTTGGTCAAAAAAATGCATCTTCTTGGACGAAGCCGACCAACAAACAAAATTGCTACTATAGGGCCGAATATTATCGACAAATATTCGTCAAATTGTCACTATAGGACCGAATATTATCGACAAATATTCGTCAAAGCAAAGCTGCATCAAGAATAATTTACATGTTACTGCTGTCTCTAGCACGACTCATCATCGAACCACAATTCCTTTGCAATTCCTATGTTTTTACCGTCAATGGTCCTTGGTATAAAATTATTTAAACCGACTTTCTATGGACAGACCACGACAACATGGAAATATCTGTGGAAGCAATAAAACTTCATTAGAAATTGTTCAAGAATATGTTTGGCGTAGAGTGTCTACAAACCGGCATTTCGGTTTTTTTTTTAAATAGTGATTTGAAAAAACCGACTGCCGAGTTTTTTTTAAAAGTAACAAACCGGCATTATACGACATTCCAGTTTAAGCCTCTGCTAAGAGTGAAAAATATTTTCCGAATCGGAAATGAAGTAATTACGCACTTGAACAGGCTCTACATTTACCCAGATTTTAACTAAAAGTTCATATTTAAATTTGTGTGAAAATTGCATGGTTTTTGGTCTATGTGTCCATGTTAAAATGGGTCCGATTTCCAGACATAGGACCCTTCACCCAAATTTAGCCAAACTGCAGAAATAGTTTTATATAAAGCTTTATGCGAAAATTTTATAGGTATTTCAAAGCAATATGACTATGTGTATGCGAAGGCATTTTGTAGACCCCCAGACAATTTGTACAGGGACAATATCCAAATAAGGCTAGATGACTCAAATCGATTCACGATTGGTTGTTTGTGAATCGTAGTCTTCCAAATCAAATTTAATTAAAATCAGAATTAATATGTTCACGGTCGGTTTTATGTTATATCGGGTGAGATATTTTGACTGGGGCAATATCAAAACGTGGTCCTGTATGACGTATTTTTATATGAGCTGAATACAGATATATCGTAACGAACTGTGTTAAGTATCATTAATGTTGGCTGAACTATGTGAATTACATAGCTTTAGACATAAAACCGGCTGTACATATGTGTGTAAGCTATATAATGTTTTAACAGATTTTCTTAAAAGTAAACAGCCATTGTCCAAAGTAATTATTTCGGACAAATTGTATAAGGATCGGAAAACAAATGCTACCTGTACTTTTAAAACAAGCTTTAAATAGTCAGCAGGCATACAGAGGGACGGACATACAAATATCCTTAAATCGATTTTGAGTCGATCGGTGCACTTAAAGCTGTTTTTGGTAGATACGAATTCCGTACTTGATAATTTTGATTTTTTATTTGCTTTTACATACAACAACTAAAAACCCCGACAGCTAAAAGCCGTGTAAACTGACATGTCGGCTTTAAGCAATTTTTAAAAAACTGTCTGCCGGTTTTAGACATAAAAACCGGAATATCGATTTATGGTTTAGGTTTTGGACTCTGTAGTTTGGTGGATAGGACTTTTCATGGCGAGAGTTCTTCAATTGGCATACGCAATCCTGAGGCATACCTGCCCCAGATAATTTTCACTCTGCTACGTTAAGTTTAAAGTCTTCACTAACAAGCATAGATGAGTTCAGGATCAATATGACGCGATTTTAACAGAGTCAACAAATAATGGACAGATCATTTAAACCAGCGAAGCTTAGACGTCGATCTTGTGCGAGTGACCTCCAGTGGGTTGCCCCAAGATTTCATACGTATTCGCGGACTTGTTTTTTTTAATGGAGATTTTGTCGGGCGCTTTTACATGCGCCCAGTAAATCAACTTTAAACATGTTTCAGTGGCCAAACATACAATAAGTTGGAGTCGTTGCAGTTTTATGCGCCCAATTACCTTGATTTCGATATAAATACAGGTCATAGTTCATTCGGTGACGATATGTATTAATACGGCAAAACGAGCCTAATACGTATTCCTCGTAGAAACCCTATCCGGAATACTCGTAACACTGCTTCATCTAAATGCGAAAGTACCCAGGAGAGTATATGTTTTTTGTCCGTCCCTCTACTTTAAGGTCACATATGTTGCATTGTCGTAGACATATCCGTCGGTCACACCAAGGCCGAGAGAAAGCGTTGCCTCCATCCATCTGCTTAGGTCTTTCCTCGATGTTGTACAATATCACTTGTCGTTTCCATTGTGGTACAGAATTATTGTGAGTTTGGTCTGACGTTTTTCACACTTAATAGTACTATACTCGTACTGATGGATTTACACTTTTGCTCCATTATTCGTCTGATAATCAAATTTCTCTCAGCTGATCTCACTCGTGTACTTAGTGGGGACGTAAATACTGTTACACACGTTTTATGCTGTAAAATAAAAAGTACTGAATGTTTTTGGATCAAATATTTTTTAATATATTTATTGATGTAGTTATACTTATACATACTACCGCACAATAATTCCCATACTAATTCCGGACCAAACAGTAATTCTGTGCGATATTTCGCACAGACCGTTACGAGCGACCAACGCTCATCTCTGGTGGAATTTGACCATACCGGCCTATTTTTTAGAATAGCTCCCACACAAAGGTCCATCCAGATTCGAGGTCCTGCAGCTCTTAAACCAAAAAACTAACCCATTCACCCTAACATTTTGCATGATACGTTAAAGGTGACAAATACTTAACATTGGTAAATATTAACATCGTATAGCCCCCGAACAATTGTCTTTTTCGATTTTATAACGCACCAAATGGTGCGTTACAAGACACCAACACCCACGTCTTGTCAAATTGAATCATATGGGTCCCGGGGTTTGGATAGCCCTCCACGTAGTTCGCTCCGCTTTGAGGTCCTGCGGCTTAAGCAGCCCCAAATTATCAATCAAATCTGACTCGGATGAAACATAGTGCGTCATGTACGACCTATGACTATTCATGGTAAAATTAGGTCGGCCTCTCTCTGATACGAAACAGGTATGGCCCGCTCTAGATGTTACACAATGTGAGTGAGCTTGCTCAAGCTCAAAACGGGGATGCTGCATTTTCTCAATAGCAGAGTGGTGTAGGAAAATGATCGGCACACTCACACAGCCTTACTTTGTGCTTTTAAAGGTAAACTGCAGCTCTCCCTCTCTCAATGCACTGATAGAAGTGTGTCTGAACGATTTTCATCAAGAAACCAAGAGATCTACTTTTTCCCAGAAACTAGATTAAACATTTCGTTCACCACCTCATCCAACGAATGCTAAATCGAGACAGACTCCATTCCTTTTTTTCGTGCAATGTGTGAGCTAAACTACGTGTGAGAAAATCGCCCATGGGCGTCTTATTGCCGATCACTGGTGAAGAGTATTCCGTAGTTGATCAAGCCTGACGTAAGCCTTGTTTTATTTTTTTATTCGCCCGAAAATTCGAACTATACACTAGGCATTAGGGCCTGAATCGTGAATGGGCTATTCTCATAATACCTTTCCTTTGCGTTAAGCTCCAAAAATGCCTGACTTCACAAAATCACAGCTCTGACGTAGCCAATTGACATCGCTGAGACGGCTAACAACACAACTACCAAACGTGTCGTGGTATGTCATGGTGTGTCATCGTGAACCACATAAAATGCTTTATTATGCCTCTGTAGCTCTCAGCGTTAGCCAAAATGTTACTTCACCGTTAACCATTTTAAAAAAAAAGGCCGGTGATGCACAAAGTTCGCATCAGGGATTTGAGTGAAATATTGAGTTGTTAAGGTCGATGGCCAGTCGATATCCAGGACTATTTGCACACGCTCAACTTCAGCGTGTGCAACATTCCCCTCAGTGAATTCAGTATTTTACGGTCAAACTTCTTTTCAAAAACTCATCGTTTGGGCTACACATCATTGACTTTGTAAATAAGTTAGCATTATATCCCAACTTTCCGTCAAGGCATCGAGGGGGTTCTAAAAGAAACTTTAAAATGGACCACGCGCTATGACACATTTCCGCTAAAATGTCTGTGCTAGCTCTTAATATTTGTCCTGTAAAGTTCCTTTTGCAATAATTATTTCGAGGCGTTACCAACGGTATGACACTTCATCTATGGTGAAGCGCACACATTTACTTACGATTTGAAACGATTGCTCTCTTATTACCCCGATAGGGAAACTTCTATTCAGCTGAGATCTACGTACCATCACTTTTGTATGCGTCCGAGTAACGTTCCCATAAACTTCCATTTACCTTTGGTGCAAATTAAAAGTTTTGATCATTAGTTTATGCTCTTCTAAGTTTTATCTACGTTTTGGCAATTTAGAATTTTGATGATACAACAACATGGATGAGACCGTACGAGCATAGAAAAACAACATTGATTGAATTCCATCTTCAAAAGTTTACGTTGCCATAACAACAGGAACAATGTTTTGTATTCGAGAGGGAAAGTTGAGGAGGATGTCCCGAATAAATCATAGAATTGATTGTAAATTTTGCATGAATTATGCTCTGAAAGATGAATTGGGTGAATTGATTATGGCCAAACGTACAAGTGGAGAGTAATGAAACCACTTGCAACTGCTTTACAGGTAGCCATGGCTAAGTGTTGAAATTCAATTAAAACAATTCCGGAGAAAAATCTATAAAACTGTAGCTATTGTGATAGTCCATATTGTATCTACGTCTCTCTCTCTCTTGTGTAGCAATTTTAATGTGTTTAGAAATTGTTTAAATCTCTGAAATATTTATGTTTCTTTGGTCATTCTGCGAAGAAATTAGAGCCAATAGAATCGCAAATAGATGTTCTAATTCGATCAAAGCAAAACCTTCTTCTTGTAAGGTAAATGTACTAAACTGCCCTTTAAATAGACACAGTCTCCGAATATAGTGCGTGAAACAACTTTCACAAAAGTAACCCATTTTCAAAAGCGTCTAAGAGTATCGTGTCGCATATTTTAAAATTTATTTTGATATTTCAATTAGCTGTGTAATTCTGTCTTTCAACTCTAAGGCGGACAGGGTTACGTAAGTTAAAGCAAATATTTGGAACTACTAAAATATTTAAGTTCGACCACCAATAAGTATAGGGATCGACTTTAAAGTGTACCGGCCGTTTCAGAGTCACAAGCTAATTGTTTGTCCCTCTGTTGTCCATCGATTTGTAGGTAGCACTTGTTGTCCCACCTTAATGAAGCAACACTTACATTGATTCAGGAAAAGGCGCTTCTAAAATTAAAGCAAATCAGTTCAGATTTTAAAGTAGAAACAGCATAAATTGAGCCTTTATTATAGTATATGCTCTAAAAGCATACTTCGATATAAAAAAATATAGTTCATTATTATCCAATATATAAAGGGTGTTGTTTTTAGACGTGTGGTTTTCAATTGGCCACACTTTTTTTGGAGTTGGTTTTTTTGACAGCAGTCACTTGATTTATGCTCAGATTGCTTTGCCATTTCATAATGAACAGACCTATTCCGGAACAATGTCTGCAAATCGTTGTGAATGGGCCCAAAACGAGATGGCTACCTGATTTTTACAACAAAATTTTGTTCAGCGATGAAGCTCACTTAAGGTTGAATGGGTACGATAATTATCAAAATTGTCGCATTTGGAGCAATAAACAACAACACGTTAACAACGCTGTACTATTTTTTGCCCGATAAGCCCCACACGATTGACGCCTTGGAAGATATTATTCGACGTGTTATTGCTGTCATACGGCCCCAAATGCCGCAAAAAGTGGTCGAAAATTGGCCTGTCGGCTGGCACTTGCCCGAAATCATTTAAAAATATAATGGCAAATCCTTATTTTTATACCAAAGCTAAATTCGTGGTCTTAACAATTAAGTTTATGCGTTTTATTTATTCTTGAAAACCACACGCCTGAAAAAAACACCAGATAGATCTATATTTATATATTCCCGTCGTTCGACTGTATGGGTTGCTATATATATTTCTGGCATAAACAACACTAAGTGTTGCCTGGCGCCATCTGACATTTCCATTGGAAAGTTTGACATTTTTTAGCATAAACGTACTCAGAACGTTTTGACGTATCATTTGTGTTGTTTACAGTGACTTGAAAAAATTAATTTTGTGATCATTTTTCACAACTTCCGACGTGGATTATCACGACAAGAGCAAATCGATGAACTTAAATCTTTGTATGGCGATCAAGCACCATCCTATAGCACTGTGAAAAACTGGTTTAATGAATTTAATCGTGGTCGACGCTCGCTCAAAGACGAAGGTTGTGAAGGTCGTTCAAAAACCGCCGTTGTGTCAGAACACATTGATGCCGTGCGTGAACTGATTATGCAAGATCGCTATGTGATATACCGTAAAATCCTTGGACATTTCTTCCACCAGCATGCATTCGATATTACATGAACACCTGCACAATTTGGCAAATGGTCAAAAAAAAGGCTCGTGTCGATTGGTGCAAAGAAATGTTGAAAAATACGATCGCGGTGCTTCAAAAGACGTTTATAAGATCGTCACAGGTGACGAGTCATGGACCTACACGTATGAGCCCGAAACAAAATAGCAATCGACCAGGTGGGTCCTCGAAGACGAGCCAAATCCAACGAAAGTTGTTCGCACTTCGAATGGTCGCCTGTTTCTTCGGCAAAACTGGTCATGTGGCGACTGTTCCGCTTGAGCAACGTAGGACGTCAATTCTGAGTCGTACATCACAAGTTGTTTGCTTCCAGTCTTCGGAGAAATTCGAAAAACGAACAATAGAAGACTAATCATTGTGCACCATGACAATGCGAGCTCTCACACATCGGCTCAAAGCAGCACCTTTTTGACCGGCCAAAACGTCGAATTGATGGGTCATCCGCCGTACAGGCCTGACTTGGCACCCAATGACTTCTTTTTATACCCGCACATCAAGAAAAAAATGATTGTTAAACGACTTTCGTCGCGAGAAGATGCTGTTAAAGCGTTCAAACACCATGTTTTGGAAAAAATGCTTTGAAAATTGGTTTGAGCGCATGCAAAAGTGTATAAATCATGCTGGAGAATACTTTGTAAAACAATTAAACCATTTTTGATGATAAATATTCGCATTTTCATTATTAGGCCAGAAATATATATCAGCCCTTATAACATAGGCCCATACTAATTGTCTTATTACGATGATCTGACTCTGATACGAATAGGTGTAGTTTTGATAATTAATGAAACCAATGGTCCTTACCGATTTGGTGCGGTTTATTACTATAGATTAATCACCAATCCTGTTAAAAACTAACACCCATTCTAAAGCCCCACGGACTAGAATCTCGTCATCGAATTAAATGTATCGATACTGTACTTTTTACTTTCGACCTTATTATCGATAGCTCATAAATATTAAAATTAAATTGCTTGAAGTTAAAGTATATTAAAAACGTCAAGCTTGGTCGTAAGATTAATATTTATTGGATTTACAATGAGAGCGTCAGGTCTTCCAATCAAGGGAAACTTTTGTGTGGGGGCTATTCGAAAACATAGACCGATATGGTTCAATTTCACCAGAGGTCGCCGGATCTAATATGGCGTTGCAGGTTCTGAACTCGGAACAGATCTTTGTATAGTCACACAATTAAAATTTGAGTGAGATCGGGTGTAATTTGTAGCTTCTAGGGTGACAGCCTCCCAAACAGGAAGGGACTTTCGAGTAGCAGCTATTCGAAAACATAGGCCGATATATTTTAATTTCACAGGAGGCGGATGTAATTCGCTTTTCTAAATTTGGGCGGAATAAAGTGTGTAGTTTAAAAATCGGGAATGGCCTTTGTGTGGGCTATACGTCGCTCATAACGTACCATGCAAATTGTAAGCGGGATCGAGTTTACTTTGTGACATCAAGAACTGCGGGACCTCAAATCGGAAAACTTAGGGCATTACTATCATTATCGGTCATAAAGCTCTGGTCGGAATGCTAAGTTATTTGTGTCTTTTAGAGCTGTTGAAATTTGGAGAAACCTTTGTGTGATAGCAAAACATGCACCGATGTGGACGATTTACATACAGGTTTGTCCTTGGTCCAAACTCGAAGAATTTACCAAGTTTCATTGAAATCACTTTATAATTGCGATTTGTACTTAAGATAAACAGACAGACAGACGGATATAGAATCACATAATGATTCTGAATTAATCGGTATCGCCACATGAGGTCTGGAGATAGACCATTTAACAACTCCATTAAGGTGTTGCAAACATCAGCACTGAGTCAGAGTCTCCTGTACCGCAGTGTGGTCAGTTTCACTGAAAGATTTGATAAATACGCAAAGCTAATTTTAAAAAAGTTTTTAAGTCACTATCTAAACTTTTTTAAAATCTACTCGATAATGCCAACTGATTCAGGTATTACTTCAAGATGATACAATGCGTATTTTCGACCATTGTGGTTGTCGATAGTTAACAGTCCTGGGAGTCATCTTTAGGCGATTGGCTACTTTTTGAACTGCCCTCGTACTGAAATTGCCACTAACGCATTCGTTCTGCCCCTCGGATAACTCTACTTTATTCAACTTTAAAGTTCAAACACGCTCAACGAAAACCCCCTATATATTGTGCTCGATTAAGTGATGAATAAAATTCCGAAAATAAATTAAAACTTCGTAGCACTTGCGTGAAAAGATCCTATTAATATTTTACAATTCTGTTGACCAACACGCCAATGTTTTCGTTGGGCATTTTTAATGGAAACTTTTTGTATAAAATATCATCCTCCGTGTTTAATGACACGACCAAGCATATGCGTATTCACAATGGACATTTACATTATGGTAGGCCGATTTGTAAGGACAAAAATGTCGATTCTCTACAATTCACGAAGTCTTATTTCTATTCTTACGCGCTCATATGTTATATTGCATTGTATGTGGCATATTCGTATGTATTGTATGCCACCTGGTAAAGGCAATATTAAAAAATTATTAAAAAAAAATTTATTAACTACAAAAAAAAACCTTGAAATTAAAAGATGAGAAAAAGTCAAAAAAATAAATTTGTGCGTCTTGAAAATGATTTTTTTGATATGTCGTAGTGGAACTTTTTTTCCTCATGCCAAAAGCTATGAAAAATCGATGGCACAACTCGATTGCTAAATTGACCCACCCTAATGTTAATACATGCATATATACGCATGTAAAGGACGGAAGTGCATTTCATATAAATGCACTTGTGGGCTTTGCCGAATTATGGGCTTGTTTGTATTTACTCGATGAAAATTTGAGCTTCATGCATACATTTAACCTCATGATTCCCGAGAAAAGCTGAACAGAGGCCATATTTGTATAACCTTTGATTTTAACCACAAAGAGTTTCAATATTAATGGTAGAGCGTATATTTAAGGTATGCAAAGCAAGTAAAAAATAAATGTTTGTCAGGCGTGGCCGACTATTAGATACACTAAACCACGGCTATTCAGACGATTCAGCACCTCTGGAGCTTAAGCAAGGATGGTTGTCAGAGTTTATTATTTATCGCTCTTACAAAATTTGGGCATGATCGGACATAATTTGTGGCTTCTAGAGCTTCAGGACCTCAAATCGGGAAGGACCTTTGTGGATAGCTATTCGAAAACATGAACCAATATTGTTCCATGTTAATATGCATAGGTCGCACGTAACGCTCCACGCGAAATTCTTACGGAATCGGATGCAAACTGTGGCTTTTAAAGCTGCACATTCTGAAATCGGGAAAAAACATTGTGCAGGGCCTGTACCAAATTATGAACCTTTGAGTCCAATTTCACATTTCGCGGCGGCTATTTTGTTCCATACATAATTAAACCATACCAATTTGACCATAATAAAAAGAAATGACAAAAATTTCCTAAATAATTTGTGTTTTATTCAAAATCAACATCGGCCCTTAAAATTAAACCACCCTTTATTTAAGATATAGAGATAAAATTTATTCCAGATGTAGGGCAAATGAATTTTAAGAATAAAATTCGATTTCGGGCATATGACCAGCACAAGCCCGTGTACTGCGATCTATTCTTAGAGCCTTATTTTCCACCACTCTCGCACATATTTCGACCGGCACGTTGGCAATTTCGCGTTGAATGTTGTCTCTGAGCTCGTCTAAAGTTGTGGATTTTTGGAAGAGACCAATAAATTAATGTGGCCATATAAAAATAAATCCAATGGCGGTAAATCCCATTAACGGGGTAACCATTTGGCCGGACCATTTCTTGCTCATACAATTCAGGCCAAAACTAATTTTCTAACATGGCACGATAGCGCTCTCTAGTGGCGCTAATATGACGATTGTTTTCAACGACGAAAAAATACGGCCGAATCACACCTCCGACATAAAAACCACATCACACAGTAACTTTTTGCGTATGCAATTGTTTCTCTTAAAGTACATGTGGTTCTGTTGCTGTCCAATAGCGCAGCTTTTGTTTATTGGCAAACCCACTCATCCAGAAGTGAGATGATTTTTCGATGAAATTTTGAATTTTCGTGAAACTTTGCCAGAGAACAATCGGAGAAGTTTTGGCGTTTCAAATGATCAAGAATTCTTGAGTCAGTTTGATCCTATAACGGTCAAGTTCCTTTCGCCACAGTGTAGTTTGGGAGATGTCCAACTCCTGCGAACGACGTGGAATCGACTGATTAGGCTTATTTTGAACGGATGCACTTACGGCTGTTATATTTTTATCGCTTGAGCGGTACAGCGTCTCTTTGACGCCGGAAAATTCAAAAATGAAAATTTGGATCCAAATGTATAGCACGCACAGCCAGTCTGGTGGGACGATCATTACGGCAGAGTAAGGAGCAAGCGCTCTTAAAGTCGCCACCACCGACTGAGAAAATAGTAATTTTTTAAAGATTTCCAAACGTTGATCGTAAGTGAGCAAAAATGAAAATGTTGACTTCTACTAACGTTTTGGCACTGAAAATCATTAGGGTACGAAATTGTTATGTCCCTATTGGAAAACCATTTATGTGGCTTTTAAAACTATAGCTTTTGAAATCGGACAAACCCTAGGTATGATATCAGAATATGGACTGATGCAGACCAATCTACTTCAGCTGAAAGATATAAAATCTGTTGAACATATGTGCTGCAGCTACATCTAAATTTTAACTGATTTTCAGAAAAGTCAACAGTGTTTATTCAAAAAAACTAACTTTGCCAATTCTTCTTCTTTGACCAAATGGTTTTTTATTTTATTTGTTATTGTCATTTGACTGGGCTGATTGGTCGGTCTTCCCTCGTAAATTAAATAGAACTAATTTATTCCATGTTTGCCCTGCAAATTTTATGAAAATCGAACGACAATTGCGACCAGTAGTTTGAAACAAGTTATGGAACGAATGCAGAGGGGCGGATGGACGGACAGACATATATCGTAAAATCGTATCAACTGGTGATTCTGAGTCAAGCTGTACACTTTAAGGTGTATCTAGTTTAATTTTTTTATAAATACGTATTTTGTACTTGAATATTATGCATTTTCTTTGATTTTACGTACAACAACCAAAAAAGGGAAGATCGGGAAATCCGATAGTAACCCGGTAAGCCGACATGTCGGGTTTAAGCTAATTTTGAAAAAACAATTGACGGGTTTTGGACATAAAAACCGGATTTTTTGTTTTCGGTTTCAGTTTTGACCACTCTAATAATGGTCCAAGCTAAGGAAAAACATTCAAACGCAATTATTGAATAAATTGTAATACTGATATTAATTATAACTGATTGTGGTAACAGAAATGAGGCCGTGTGGTTGAGCCGACATAAGGTTACAATTTCTATCCTTAAAAAGAAAAAAAAAATATTTTTTTTGTATATGCTTATATAAATATTCGTATATGTATGTATTCGTATGTCTGGCCGTATTTGTGTGTCAATCAATTCAATTTAGTTCGACGGTTCTACTTCAGTCACATGGAAATGTGTAGAAAAACGAGTATTCATAAATGCTGATAATACGAGTGTTAACCTGTGAGGCATTCGTGGAATCCAATCAAAAATTATTTTCATTTTTCACGGTTTACATGATAATTTGCATAACAAGCAACCAAAAATTGAATGATATTTGAAATTTCACACCGCCCAAAATCAGATACACGAATGTAGCAACACCACGGCACATTAATTTGCATAACGTATTTTTGTAACTTTTGCCTCGTAATTGCTAAACGCAGGTAGGGCATTAGAGGGTGTCCTACTCAAAATACCAAATGTGTTCAACGCACATAACATTAGTCATTTCAACAGATTTTGTAGGGTACTATTACTTTTGGGGAAAGTGTTTTCAAGAAATCACAATATGTCTAAAAATATGTATATTGGGGTGGGTCGACATAGTAATTGGTATTGTTCATCGATCTTCGATAGTTTTTGGCATGAGGAAAAAAAGTTCCATTACGACATATCAAGAAAATCATTCGATTCTCTCAGTCGTATTTCTATTCTCACGCGCTCATGTGTTATATTGTATTGCACGCTGCAACGTTTATTTGTATGTATTGTATGTCACCTTGGAAAGGTTATAAAAAAAATAAAAGTTGGGAAAAAGTTAAAAAAATATATTTGGACGCCTCGGAATTCATTTATTTGATATGTAGTAGTGGAACTCTTTTATCTACATGCCAAAAGCAATCGAAAAATCGATTTAACAATGTCGACAAATTTTTGTTCTCACAAATCGGCCCACCCTAATGTCATACGGTCCAAAACACATTTTTATATTTTCTACCATAGTATAAAGTGTATATATACAAGAAGTCATTCCGTATTAAATATCTGGAAATACTTTTTTGAGTCCATATAAAGTATGTATACGAGGCTATATATATTTCTGGCCACACTAAGTGTTGCCTGGCGCCATCTGACATTTCCATTGGAAAGTTCGACATTTTTTAGCTAAAACGTACTCAGACTGTTTTGACGTACGACCATCATTTGTGTTGTTTACAGTGAGTTGAAAAAATCAATTTGGCAAAAAAATGGAATTAACTCGTGAACATTTTTGTGCGATCATTTTTAACAACTCTCGAAGGGGATTATCACGACAAGAGTGCATCGATGAACTTAAATCTTTGTATGGCGATGAAGCACCATCCTATAGCACTGTGAAAAACTGGTTTAATGAATTCAATCGTGACCGACGCTCGCTCAAAGACGAATGTCGTCCAAAAACGGCCGTTGTGCCAGAGAACATCGATGCCGTGCGTGAACTGATATTGCAAGATCGTCAAGTGACATACCGTGAGAGACATACATTCGATATTGCATGTACACCTGGCCGTTAAAAAGGTTTGTTCTCGTTGGATCCCGCACAATTTGACAATCGCTCAAAAAAAGACTCGTGTCGGTTAGTGCAAAGAAATTTTGAAATAATACAATCGCGGTGCTTCAAAAGACGTTTATAAGATTGTCACAGGTGACGAATCATGGATCTATGCTTGTTAGCACGAAACAAAACAGCAATCGACCGTGCGGGTCTTCAAAGACGAGCCAAATCCAACGAAAGTTGTTCGTTGAAGAAGCCTGTTTCGTCGGAAAAACTGGTCATGTGGCGACTGTTTCGCTTGAGCAACGTAGGACGGTCAATTCTGAGTGGTACATCACAATTTGTTTGACTCAAGTCTTTAGAAAAATTCGAAAAACGAACAAGAAAAAACGAATCATTGTGCACCATTACAATGCGAGCTCTCACACATCGGCTCAAACCAGCGCCTTTTTGACCGGCCAAAACGTCGAATTGATGGGTCACCGTCGTACAGCCCTGACTTGGCACCCAATGACTTCTTTTTATTCCCGCACATCAAGAAAAAAAATGCGTGGTCAACGATTTTCGTCGCCAGAAGATGCTGTTAAAGCGTTTAAAACCATGTTTTGGCGGTGTCTCAATCGGAGTGGAAAAAGTGCTTCGGCAATTGATTTTAGCGCATGCAAAAGTGTATAAATCATGCTGGAGAATACTTTGAAAAACAGTCAAAACATTTTTGATGATAAATATTCGCATTTTTATGATTAGCCAGAAAAGTATATCGAACGCCATAAAAATTCAACAGAATTATTTTCATGCAGAAAAATATATTTGTAAAATCGATATTGTAAAAAATCGACAAAATCGGTCCATGTTTAAATATAAAATATAGCCTCAATACAAGTTTTTATTAGATTTCAATAAAATTTGATTAGACCGCTTAAAGGACAACAACCTAACTTACTTGTATGATATGGTTAATTTTGTCGGTTCAGCCTAATACAGGGCGACTTATTTACTACTGAACAAATTTTACTAGCGTATTCCTTGGCTCATTTCATGACAATATACCAATTTTTTTATTTTCAACAATACTATTGTTATAGTAATACTATTGTTATAATTCAACAACATTATTATTACGACAACAATACTATTGTCAAAGTTAAATTCTAAAAACAATAATATGGTTGCCACGAAAATACTTTTATTGCAGAGAATATGTTATTGTTGCCGTGACCATATAGTAACCAAAAATTTTCTCTGCTTGAACTGTTCACCTTTTTTTGGGAAAGTTTTAAGGTTTCTGGATTTCCCAAAATATTTCATAAATTTAGCCTACCACAAGTAATCCTAACTTCTCATTTTTATTTGTCTGTATTTCATACTACACGAACTTTAAATCAACTTTTTACTTCCCCCCTTCCAGCTTACCTATTTCTTCCACTATTATTGTGCACAAATTAAATTTGAACTAACTAGAAATATTAATTTAATATGAAAATCATTACAGCACAATTCTATGGAATTGACAATACACAAAACACCTTAAATAGAAATTCAATAGTGTCAACACCAGCCAGCCAGCATTTTGCATAAATGTAAATATTTACCTAGAGGGTGACATATGGAAAGTGACGACACAAATCTGCTTATACGCATCTCGAGGCACTTTTTAATAGGAAATGATAACAAAAGAACACTTTGATCAAATATTTGCCAAAAGAAAAACAGCATCGTTTTTTTGTTGTTTTTTTTCAAGAATTATATGAATTTTTGTTGAATTGATGATTAAATATTTGCCAAGAGCATTTTGGCAACATTCGCTTTCTTTGAGAATACAAGGAATTTTCTTTGTATCATTGTTGCAAAAGACGTTTGTTTTTGACCGGATCTGTGGTCTTCTCCTGTATTAGCAATGAAGTGAATTTGTTTGTTTTATAAATCAATACAAAGCTCCTTCCCGATTTCAAAACCTATACGTTTAGCAGCCTCATTCGGGTCTATGTTTTCAATTAGCTTTCACACAAAGTTCCTTGCTGAGTTATAACTTATCACGCTCACATCTTGCATGGTACATTATGAGCGACCACTTGAGCAACATAAGCTGTACTGAAAATGGAGCGTTAGGCGCGGCCATTAACCATCTTTGGTGAAATTTTGACATATCACGCAGAGAAAAGATATGGTTACGACAACGATAATATGAACTTCACAATAAAACCTTGTTCGTCGCAACCATAGAATTGTTTTTTTGAATTTCATTTTGACATCAGTATGATTGCGGCAATATTAATATTGTTGAGTTGTAAAAATAGCATTATTGCCAAATTTAGAGAAAAAAATGGTTGGTGCGAAAAATGTAATGTTATTTGACAATAATATGATAACGACAATCATACCGTATATACGTATATGAACTAAGAATAACATGTATATGAACTAAGAATAACATGTTTTATAGACCAACCTACATACATTTATGTAAAAAATATAAACACACACGATACAGTGCATGGTTTCTGACCATTATAAAAACAACAACAATCAGTAGGCATTGCGAAGGATTTTTAATGTGTTTTCTTTGTTTGGTGGAATACTCTACTACTGACTGGTTCTCGTTTATTTAGAATTTTCCTGCACTAAAGTGTAAAGCCATTAATCATGGTTTAATCACTTGCAAAGACTTTTGCGAGTGCCTTTTGAATAACTTTCTGTTTTTTTTTTTTGAATGCAGTGTTTAACAGAAACATGGTGTCAAATCTGACAATGAACTAATTGTGATGTAATTTTAAACTTAATACAAATCTCTATTAAATAGCAACATAGACCAATCCTAATAAATAACTTTGGACACCGTAGTATGGTTGAGATCATACTGTGGTTGTAGGGATCATAACACGGTTGCGTCTGAAACATACTAGGGAAGTGAGGATCATACTATGGTTGTATGTGAAACATAATGGTTGTGAGAATTATAATATATGGTGTGGGGGTCATAGTATGGTTGTTTGTGAATCAGAATATGGTTAAGGGGAACATATTTTTTTAGTTATGTGTAAATCATTATATGGTTGTGTGTATCATAGTGTGGTTGTGCCGCAACCATATACCCACTAATAGTACGATGCTCTTCAAATATAGTCACTCCAACCATACTTTTATCTGCGTGATCTTTCAATGATTTGGTATAGCCCCACAAAGGTCCTTAAAAAATACAAAAATCAAATGTGCAGTCATCATTTTTCATTCGAAAGAACATTTTATGTCATTTATTTCGAATCTAATTCCCTTCAAATGTTAGCCGCAACTATGCCTCAGGGTGTCCATTCCAATTTTGGAATCGTTCGAGCATTTCGACAGGTATGGCGTTAATGACACGCGAAATGTTGTCTTCCAAAACCTGAATTGCAGCTGGTGTGTCAGCATAGACTTTGGAAAAAAAAGTCTGAAGGTGTGATATAACACGATCTAGAAGGCCAAGTCACCGCTCCAAAACGAGAAATAACCTGCTCGCCGAAATGACCTCTTAATAGATCCATTGTTTGAGCAGCTGTATGGCAAGTGGCAACATCCAGTTGAAAGCAAATATCGTCAAGATTATGGGCTTCAATTTTAGGTAGCAAAAAATCTGATATCATGGCGCTATAGAAAGCACCATTCACGGATACGTTCCGGCCATTATCACTTTTGACAAAATATGCACGGATGATTCTTCCAGCCCATAAACCGCACCAAACCGCGGTGTAAGTCTTTCCATGATGAAATGGCAATCAATACTGAAAAGAAGAAATAAATATAGTTTAACCCAACTTCCGCGTAATCTTTGAAAACCCCCTATTGAAAAAAGTACGTCTAGATTGTTCACACGTTACAAATTTTTAAAAATATGGACCGATAATTCCACCAGTCCTTAAAACGCACCAAACCGCAGTGCAGTTTATGGACTGTTGGAATCGTCGGTCCAGTATAAGTCTTTCATGATAAAATGGCAAACAATACTGAGAAGAAAAAAAAAATGAAGTTTAACACAACTCACGCGTAATCTGTGAAAGAACCCTGTTGAAAAAATACCTCCAGATTGATCACCCGTTATTTCCCGGCCTTAGATCGGCAAGTAATGGGCCACATAACGAAGGTTAATTTATATGAAGGCTATATTAAAGGCTAAACCGGTCTCGTCAATTTTAAATAATAATTTTGTTGTATGAAAACCAAAGTACAAATGAAATTGTATTGAAATCTGATACAAATTGCCTAAGTAAGATTGGTTAGAACCAAAATCGGCAGTACTTTTGTATGGGGTTATATATAGAATAAAACCGATCAAATAAATTTTTAGCTATGATGATTCTGTGCAAAATTATGTTACAAACCTAATTTTGTCGAATTGTTATTGTAGCGGTAACTGTGTACCGAAGTTACAGGCCTTGACCGAAGAATTGCTCTTCGGGTCAATCCAGTCAATAGAACCGGTTATCGTGGGATTGCTGTTGAAATGTGATTAAGGTTGCCGCTGTAGGGTTGGCTAGACCTCGATTTGGGAGGTTCATTTGTATGGGGGCTATATCAGAACTTATACCGCTTTCTTCCAATTTCAAAAGTGATCGTGATAATTCGAAAACAAAAACAAGGTTCTTAGATTCATCTAGGTTGCTTAATACAGGGTGTCCGCTTTTTTGGATAACATTATTCTCGACAGTTCATATTTGGCAGTCGTGAAGAAGAGACGTGTCAAATAAATTGTGGAAAAGTATTCGATAAATCGTTAAACATTTTTAAAAATCAATCATCGATTACTGTGACGATGAGAAAGTTACGTGACATTTTTGGAAGAAATAACGTGCTACCAAAACTCACTATTTATCGTGTTGTGAATGATTTCGAAGAAAGAGGGTCTGTAGCTGATAGGCCCAAGCATGGACCACAACGACGCCGTGCTGAATTTAATAAAAAAATGTGCTCAAAAGAGCTCGCATTAGTGAGGCTAACAGAGGCGGACATTTATCTGATATTGTATTCCATACATAATTGCCGACAATAACTAAAACAATTATTAATATAATTTCCATTCTCTTTTATTTAATTAAAAAGTATAAACAAACATAGTATACCTTCACGACAGACACTCTATAGCATACCTTTCCGACGGACACCCTGTATTTGCGACCTACAGTATTGTTGCAAGAATAGATGGATAGACAGACGGAAATATCTAGTTGAATTTGGTATATAATTCTGATCTGATCGGTATCATTTTAAATATCAGCAAACCCTCTACCACAGCGTGGTGATTGTATTAACACTTCTAGATTTATAAAATTTCGATGTGTTCTAGCTTTGACCAAAGAATGTCGAACGATGGTGTCTTGCTCGTCAGTATATCTTGGTGGATGCAGTGATGCTTGGTGGAACATTTTTGGATTGTCCTTATCTAGACTGACTTCACAACCTCTTGTTAGTCCGGTCCTGCCTAATATTTATATGATTTAAAAGCTCTTTCAACTTGAGCGAGCTTTCACCAGTACAATCAAAACTCGCATCCTCCTTTTTTTGGTCTCTCCGCCGGAGTATCTGGCTTTTCTGTTTGCGTTTACGGAGGTTAATTTTGGTACAGAACAAAGTCGGTTTGCAATCGGTTCAGACCACAAAAATTCCGTTGGACGAGAAGACTATCTCTCACAATCACCGAATGTTGATTTTTTTCTTGCTATCTCTACGTTTAAGACCGTCACCGTCAAGCTTTAGTAATCACTTGACAATTCCAGACTCAAAACTTTACTGACATCAACCAACCCCAACAAATTTCACAGTGGCCGCGTTGCTCATTATGCAGAAATGCGTGGGCAACAGCTATGGCGCATATGATTACGTCTATCCGGACATTTTTGCTCTTGTGCCGTCTTGTATCACATTTCCTAAAACCAAGCTATGTCTGTATGTTGGTGACCAAGCGACAAAGTTAAAATGCGGAGAAAATAAGCAACAAAGACGACAGGAAATAAGCACCCTGTGTGAGATAAGAGGATGCTATCCAAGCAAAAAAACAGCCTTAAATGAACAAAAGGAAATGTAGAACATAATGACCATGTGACTGTAAGTGAACCATTCACAGCAACTTAGAACTTGTTGGTATCTATGTGTGGAGGCAATCATTTTTTTCGCTTGTGACCCGGCAAAGGGAGTCGTGACGGTCTTTACTGTCGTTTCATTCATTTGCCTTTTCAATCATCGTAAGATATTAACTTGTGCAGAGCACGCACCAAATGGGAAATAAACAACGGACAAATAAACCGGGAACCATAATGTGACACATCAAAATATTAATAAAAAAGAACGGCGGGCCTAGTGTACAGTGTTTTGAAACAGCACAAGTGTAGGAAAATTTTTTTGAAAGCCGAACTGAACGTGAGAAATATGTATATCTTCAGATACACCTA
The DNA here is from genome assembly GCA_963513945.1 of Hydrotaea diabolus. NCBI lineage: Eukaryota > Metazoa > Arthropoda > Insecta > Diptera > Muscidae > Hydrotaea > Hydrotaea diabolus. Next base: position 112,756,657 of record OY740719.1, read on the forward strand.
TCGGTAAACTGCGAAAATTAATAAACTCAATTTTTGTAACTCTGACATAAAACCAATTACAACCGATGGTGTGCAAAATACAGATGTCGCATTTTTGGCAGCTACGTCGCCTAGTCAAATACTATAACCTTATGTTGCTAACTTTGGGACTATTTCATAACCTGGTTTAAAGAATTGATAATAAAAATCTCTAAAAATGTATACGGGTTGCTATATATATTTCTGGCCTAGGTGTGTCAGAACGTTTTGACGTACGACCATCATTTGTGTTGTTTACAGTGACTTGAAAAAATCAATTTGGCAAAAAAAATGGAATTAACTCGTGAACATTTTCGTGCAATTATTTTTCACAACTTTCGACGTGGATTATCACGACAAGAGTGCATCGATGAACTTAAATCTTGATGAAGCTACATCCTATAGCACTGTGAAAAACTGGTTTAATGAATTTAATGAATGAACGGCCGTTGTGCCAGAGAACATTGATGCCGTGCGTGAACTGATAATGCAAGATCGTCATGTGACATACCGTGAGATAGGGGAATCCTTGGGCATTTCTTCCACCAGCATACATTTCATATTGTATGAACACCTGGCCGTAAAAAAGGTTTGTTATCGTTGGATTTCGCACAATTTGACAATCGCTCAAAAAAGGCTCGTGTCGATTGGTCCAAAGAAATTTTGAAGAAATACAATCGCGGTGCTTCAAAAGACGTTTATAAGGTCATCACAGGTGACGAATCATGGATCTATGCGTATGAGCCCGAAACAAAACAGCAATCGACCGTGTGGGTCGACGAAGACGAGCCAAATTCAACTAAAGTTGTTCGTGGAAGAAGCACTTCGAAGCAAATGGTCGCCTGTTTCTTCGGCAAAACTGGTCATGTGGCGACGATTCCGCTTGAACAACTTAGGGCGGTCCATTCTGAGTGATACACCACAATTTGTTTGCCTAAAGTATCGGCGAAATTCGAAAAACGAACAAGAGAAGACGAACAAGAGAAGACGAATCATTGTGCACCATGAAAATGCGAGCTCTCACAAATCGGCTTAAAACAATGTTTTGGGGGTGTCTCAATCGGAGTGGAAAAAGTGCTTCGACAATTGGTTTGAGCGCAAACAAAAGTGTATAAATCATGCTTTAAAAACAGTAAACCATTATTTTTGGTAAATATTCGCATTTTTATTATTAGGCCAGAACTATATATAGAAGCCCTTGTATATTGGGAATTTCGATCTTTGTCTTCCCCTATGCATTCTTAGGGGCACTAAAAAGGCACTTCATAGGGACGTTGTTCGTGTTCATTTGGTGGGCCGCCATTATGTGATGATTGGTGTACAGCACTGTCAAATATGAAAGCCCAGGTTTAAATGATGGTGAGCATATAAAGGGTGTTTAGACATATGATTTTCAAGTACAAATAAAACGCATATAATTTAATTTTATGACCATGAATTTAGCTTGAGAATTTAGCTGCCGTGAGGCCTAATTTTCGACCACTTTTTGCATCTTTTGCGGCCGTATGTCAGCAATAACGCGCTGAATATTCTCTTTCAAGGCGTCAATCGTGTCGGGCTTGTCTGCGTAGACAAGCGACTTTACATTAACCCACAAAAAATAGTCCAGCCAAGCCACAGGCCCACGATGCGAGATAGTGCTCTCACCAAAAATTTTCTTCGTCTTGTTAGAACCAAAGGTCGTCCACATCAATATCCTCAAATTTAGGTATGAAAAAGTCATTAATCATGACTATAGAATTTTTCCTTGACTTCAACATTATGGCCTGCTTAATTATTGACCAATGATTCCCAGTGCCCATAGAGCACACCAAACAGTGATTTTTTGAGGATGTAATAGCGTCTCAACAACGTCTTGTGGATTTTCAGTTTTGTGGATTTGGTGGCCATCTCGTTTTCGGCCCATTCACCATGATTTGCAAAAGTTTTCCCGGAGTAAGTCTATTCATTATGAATGGCAAACCAATGTGAGCATAAATCAAGTGACTGCTTTCAAAAAGACCAGATTAAAAACCAGAAGTCTAAAAAGAACACCATTTACCTATTCGTATCTGTGATCATAATTGTCCCTCTGTCATCACATTTAGGAACAACTGGTGAATTTTTTAAGACTAGTGATCAGTGTACCTCATATCTCTAATTTGTTGTTAAAAACCGCACACGGAGAACAGATTTGTTGCCACAGCCGAATTTTTTTCCCAACCGAATGTTGGTGGTTGCACTTGTTATCCATGTATTCTATTGCTGCAACCGAATGTTGATTGGGTTCACAGAAATTTTTAGTATAGGCACCGACCCTACCAATATTTTTAATACCACTTATGAATCGTAATAGCAAACGACTTCTAATATATCATGCATCAAATCGACGCAGCTGTTTTCAACCACATGAAGATTCGTTAAACTGTTAAAAATCGAGTTTTCTCTAATTCCTTTAGATATGGGATGTATAGAAAAATCGGTAAAATAGTTTATCAAGTTTCTTAAGTAAGCCTTAAATGTGTTTTTGTTTTAAATATAGATTTGGTGGAAATTATAACCGATAAACTAAACATGATTTGGTTGCTGCAAAAAGCTTTTCTGTTGTCACAACCAATTATTGGTACAAAGTATAATGAACTTTAGAACTGTTTGGTTTACATAACCAATAGTTGTGGCAACCAACAGTTTTACTAAATTGGTCGTTTTTTTGGCTCTGAGTACCGTAATACTATTGTAGCAACCATATTTTTGCTATGAGAATAATGTTACCATTATTACCATGGAATGTTGATGATTGCAACAGAAAGTCTGTTTTTCCAACCGAATATATGTAGCAAGGACCGATTTCCAACTGATTTTTTCTCTGTGTGCGGCTTGGCCGAAACATTTATCAGGAAAATTTTTGTCATGCGTCTGCTGCTTTTTATCGGCGTTAATCCTGGGCTAGAGATGTAGTAAGTGTATCAAACACTTACTATCACACTTAAGAAAATACTTTCTATCAGTTTCTTTCACAATATCGAAATTTGAAAAGGTCCCTTTCCAAACCACTGTGCAACTTAAGTACCTACAAATAAAAGGCTTTAGCCACTATAAACAAATGCAGTAAGCGACAAATCAGCTAAAAGTGTTCCCAAGTATCATGAAATTGTAAAGGTCGTGTCAAGGCTGTTAAGGCGATAGCGTATTATGGGTTTTTACGAAAAGAAGAGAGAGGAATGTTACAGCATAAAGTAATGATAGTTAAAAAAAACTTTCAGCTACAATAAAGATTCATGAGAAGTATTCGCCCAACGGCATTTCTTGTCCGTAACATTGACCTATTGTTACGTGGCAGATTCGCTGTACATCCGTTTCTTTGTTCGTTGCTTTGTTTCAAATTCGCTTTTCCTTAACATTCATTAATTTCCCTTTCTTTGACTGTTATAAAAAAGAAAATAGCATGAAAATCTCAAAGACGGAGTATTAATGAAACCACAAAACAACAGCCGTAGATTGTTGCAAACGCAACAATGAAGATGCTATAGAATCTTTTGAATTTAAAATTTTGATAGTTTGCGGTTTGCGATAAATTTAAATAGAAAACGCGCTAGAATGTGTGCGAAAATAGTTGGTTCTGTCCATATAAACACTGTGACCTAATGATAACCCACAGCAACTTGTGTTCGTTCTTTATGATCTCTTCAAAATCTTTAAGGGAATTAGTGAGCCTTTTTTCAACTCTTTACTCTCACTTTGCCATTCCTATTGCTATACCTTCGACATATTTATCCCTACTCTTTATCGTTATCATAATAATAGTGCTTCTGTCATACGATAATTCTCTGACAACTTTTTGTTTCATTTACAATTAACATCGTGCGTTTTAGTTGGACCACCCTTACATATCAGAAATGCAAAGGTTTAACTGTGGCGTTAATCATAAAATGATTGCGACTATTATCGTAAAGTCGGAAAGAAAAGCTTATTAAGTATGAAGTAAATATTATCGTGCGTAGCTTACTGATATAAGAGAAGTTTGTTCCTTATGGAGTATGAAAGGAAATAACCATAGGGTTCTCAAATAGGGACATAACAACTTCGTATGTTTATGTCAACGCACCCTCAAACATTTTTAATGATCCTCCAGTGTCAAAGTCAACATTTTCATCATGGTAAATTTTATTTACGAGCAACGTTTGACAATCATTAAAAATAACTACCGAAATTTTGAGTCGGTGGTCGCCAACTCCAATTTTATTAAACAGCTACAAACAGAAGTAGAAGGGCCTGACGTCGCCAATATGTGGTTTCAACAAGACCGTGCAACTAGCCACACAGCACGCATTACAATCGCATTGCTGAAAGGCAAATTCGGCGAACGTGTTATCTCGAGAAATGGTCCGGTCGAATGGCCACCTCATTGGTGCGATTTAACGCCATTGAATTTCTTTTTATGGGGCCACATCAAGTCATTCGTCTATGCCAACAAGCCAACAAGCCAACAAGCCAACAGCTTTAGACGAGTTTAGAAACAACATCCTTAGTGAAATTGCCAATGTTCCGATCAAAATGTGTGCACTAGTGGTGGAAAATTGGGTCCAAAGAATAAATGCTGTACGGGCTCGTGTTGGTCATATGACCACATCTGGAAAAATTTTAAATTTTATATCTTAAATATTCTGTGTTAATAATATATTAAATTGTTATGTCCTTAGTAGAAATCCTTTTCACACGCCCTTGGTGAAAAGGAGGACAGAAACACGCACATTTCTATACGTACATTGTCTAAGTGGCCAAAAAAAATGTTGGGGGATTCAATGATGATCGCAGAAGTAATTTACACCAAAAATTGTGTTTAAACTAATCTAAATGACGTGATACCATTCATTCAAATTAGAAAGAACATATTTCTAAGATGAAGAGAGTTGGAGATGGAAAAAACAATCGACCACATTGGGCTAAATATTGTCAAATCACATGATTGTCGCAGTCAATAACCACCGTCAAGACGTGAAATAACACTACCATTAAATTTCACGTGCTAAAAAGCAATTGTTTCGTTGGCTGTGTGGCAAGTGGCACCATCCTGTTAGAACCACATATCCTGCATGTCTTTATCCTCAACTTCCGGCCAGAAGAAGTCCGTTAACATCTCGCGATAGCGAACACCATTCACGGTAACTACATGGCCGACCTCATTTTCGAAAAAGTACGGCCCGATGACGCCGGCAGCCCATTAACCGCACCAAGTAGTCTCTCTTGGTAGATGCATCGGCTTTTCAACAATTACTCGTGGATTCTCTTTTGCCCAAATGCGTCAATTATGCATGGTTAGTAGATATCGCTGATTTAAGTTTTTCTATGGCCGGCCGACGTTTTTGGTCAAGGAAAGAAGTGATTACGAATTCAGGCTCTTTTATCGATAAGTTTCGTTTAGGAGATATCGCTGATCTAAGTTTTTCTATGGCCGCCCGTCGTTTTTGACCGAGGAAAGAAGTGATATCGAATTAAGGCTCTTTTATCGATTAGACACTTCGTTTAGGAGATATCGCTGATTTAAATTTTTCTAAGGACGTCCGACGTTTTTGACCGATGAAGAAGTGATCGCGAGTTAAGGTTTTTTTTTATAAATAAAAATCTTCGCTGATTTAAGTTATTCTATGGCCGTCCGATGTTTTTGACCGAGGAAAGAAGTGATCACAAAGTAAGGCTCTTTTGTCGATAAGACGCTTCGTTTAGGAGATACCGCTGATTTAAGTTTCTCTATGGTCGTCCGACATTTTTGATCGCGGAAAGAAGTGATCACGAATTAAAGCTTTTTGGAATTATGCCGACCAAAAAATGCATTTTCATTTTAACGCTCATTTCCGAAAAAGGCTTTTACAATCTTAACGCACTGCTCAATCGTTTACCTCTCCGTAGTAGAGTTTGTCAAACGCCGAAGCAAAGCAATATAAAAATTAAGATGTGCAAAAATCTTTGCGTAAAGGTGTGACTCACAAGTAACATCGTACATTATGGTTGGATCACCCATTATTGGACCTATATAGCCGTGTAACAATATGGTATAATAACGGGTGATCTAGAAGTATTTTTTTTAAATAAAAATAATATAAAAGTTCAAATCAAGTGTGGAATCTTGATTGTTCATTAAAAAGAAATATTTAAGCCATTGATTTTTTGAATATAATTTTATTTAAATGTTGGCCGCAACTACGCCTCTGTGTGTCCATTCTCAGGGTCAAATTTTAAATGACTCGTTCGAGCATTTCGACCAGTATGGGTAAAGGACAATCGTAATGCTAGCTTCCAAAATCTAAATTGTATCACATTTGTCAGCATAGGCTTTGGACTTTACGTAGCCCCAAAGAAAAAAGTCTGGTGATATCACTAGATCTAGGCTGCCAACTCACTGGTCCAAAACGTGTTATTCCTTGTTCTTCGAAATGACCTCTCAATAGATGCATTTTTTTAGCAGCTATATGCCAAGTGAAACCAAGTGTCGGCCAGATTACGGACTTTAATTTTTGGTAGAAAAAATCCCGATATAACAGCGCGATAGCGAGCACCATTCACGGTTACGTTGCGGCCATCATAATTTTTGAAAAATATGAACCGATGATTCCACTATCCCATAAACCGAACCAAACCTTGGTAATTGCTGGGTATAAAGGCACCTCTTGAACTTCTTCCAGTTGCTCTTCAGCCCAAATGTGGCAATTTTGTTTATTGACGTTGAGCCAGAAATGGGTCTCAACAATATTTTGGTCAAAAACAGTATCTCATCGAACGGTCATTTCCATAATACAGTTGTACATTTTGGAGACGTTGTTGCGGTGTAAGTCTTTCCATGATGAAATAGCAAACAATACTGAAAAAAATAAAGTTTAACAGAATTCACGCGTAATATTTGAAAAAAACCCCATTGAAAAAATACCTCTACATATATCACCCGACATTACAACCAAAGATACAATACTCCCATAATACGCTTACCTAAATATGAGCAAGATCGGATGTCAAATGTGACTTGAAGGGTTGCTTGTCCTTAGACTGGTGAGTTCATTTTTATAGGGCAATATGAAATCATAATCCAGTTTTCCAGGCTTTAGGGGCGGAAACTCACCGCCACGGACCTTTTTGCTGGGTCTATTCAAAAACACGGACTGATAAGGAGCAACGCCTGAATAAGTACCAACTCTGGTATAATTGTACCATATGGGTACATGTTTTCGAATATAAGGTCCTGCCGCTCTTAAGGTCACAGATAGATCATGTAAAGAAAAATACCTTATGTGCAACCTATAAGCATCCCTGGTCGAATTGGACCGTTCTGTGTTTCATATGACCCCATGAAAATTTGTTCTTTCCGCTTTAACAGCTTTAGAAAGAGTCTCGAAACCTTCTAAATAAAAGAGTGCTGTAGGGCATCCTATTGTCTTTTTTTACCTGTTATTACGTTGTTGTGTTGGTATCCGCTTAAGTAGGTCGAACACAAAATCTTTCACAACACAAACGTATGTTCTTTTGCTTAGATAAGGGATTTTTGTTTAGTTTTTTCCCCCATGTGAAAGTATTGAATTTGCATTGGCTGGCTACCCAATGTGTGTTGTTGATAAATAGGGATTTGCGTCGCTCTCGTACTACTTCTGACAAAATCATTTATGCATATCCATTACCCGTATAGTCTGGTGCCACACGACGCTCATCGCACCTGAACTGACTTATGGCCTCCACAGACGCAGACGCTATCACTGAAACAACAACCAACCGGTCATGACTTACTTTCCAAAGTGCAAGTATGTCAATCTTTAATGTCTTGTCGTTGCACAACGTCCCCCGGGAATTTTCCATATGCCGTGTATTATCGTCATGAGGGCGTTCCGTGGGGTTACAAGCAATTTGATGTAACTGATGGCATTTAAAATGCTTACAGAGCTCCAGAGTAATTAATCTAGAAGATACCATGTGACAATGCCAAAAGGACGTCAGAAATGACTTAACATAGCTAAGTGGATACGACGTGTATGTTATCTATTGTGCATATGTCTGACCATATCGAATGAGGGAGCGTATCAACCTTCATGTCTGTCTGATGTGACATCTATCCACAGAGAGGAGGTAAGAGGTGAACTGCATGCTATTCATACCATTCCTATTAACTGACATGGCCTGGCCAGTGATTCCAAAGAGTTGCCACTGAACTAAATAAGGTCGCCGGGCACTGGTCACCCCTTTGCAAATGTTTCATAAAGCAAAAACAACATGAAAATCATACACTTATATATCGTATGTTTGAAATATGTAGAGGAGACATTGTCTTAATTAGCTATGAAGTCATATTGGCAAGTAGACTTGTTGTGAATACCATCATTGTAGCCATGGAAGGTTATTTAACATCTGATATGGCCAATAAATTACTCTTATCGAAGGAGTAACTTACAACCACAAGTGCGTTAAAACCAAATTAGTTTCATGTATTGTCAGGTATACAATATGTTTAGGAATCTTAAATAAGAAAAGAATTAAATATTTTAAACATTTTAACAGAATTGGTGGAAATGATATTGCGCTACAAATATTGCTCTACAACCAGTTCAAAGATCATACGCAAAGGGTAATTCTCATTAATTCAAATGAGACTCCCGTACAACTCATTTGATTTGATTTAGCCGAAGTAATCGTGCCAAAGACTGCTGAAGAAAAACCTTGTCAGGTTTATAAACAGCTGTGCAGTTTGCCTGGCAACCCGGTTAATACATTGCACCAATTTTTACGTTGATTCTGAAGGTCTAGAACCAGATTTAAAACAATTCTACGCCCTTTGTTGCTTTTCATACAAATAAAACATTCTAAAAGTAATTTAAGTTTTTTACGCAAAGATGAACCTTTTATACCATCCACAATCACCACGCCACAAAAGCGCAAAAAAATATATATCAACCAGAACTTTGAAAGGAATCTATATTTGGATTTTTTCGATCTATAAGCCATCATCATGCGAAATTTTAGGATCCTAGACAGACATGGCTAGATCGTCTTTACTTTACTTTAACGGGTCTGCGGTCAATATTTCAGGTACTTCAAACGGAATGAAAATTTTTCTAATTTTGTCAATCTCTGGGCTGTCGGTTCTATGTAGCGGATTGGCAACAAACAGTCCTTGGCCATGGCACTTACATTAACAATGTGTGCTTTTTTATATTTTCGTCTCCGGATATTACTGGCCCAAGCCGGGATCAAACAAAACCCTAGACCTTGGATCTGCTCGGCCCAAGTCAAAGAGGCACCACCACAATTTGCCGTTGGCAAAGTTAACAATGCCATTCAAAGCGCAAAGTCATCGAAGAAGCTGGATTAGCTGAGACTCCAGACAGAATCTCAATGATGATACACCAGACGCAAACTCAATGCTAACGGTTAAAGCTCTTGGATACCCCGGGAGTAGATTACATGTGCTCAATTGGTCGTCAGCCATTTTTGTTGTTCCCGATGCCTGAAAAATGGGCTGAGTGGTATCGCTATAGAAGCCAGGCAAAGACTCGAACAAAGACGAATCTTATTGGATGATATCATTGCTTTCTCCAGTACTAAGGGCGGTTAAATCACTGTTCCTCCCGAGCTGATCGAACACTTTCCATGTGATATTCATAGTCTTTGGTTCCGCAAGCAGTACATTACACGCCATCACTACACATATAAGTCGTGGCCCTAACTATAACAGGCCCAACGACAGGATGGTCCTCGTGGCTCTTGACCCCGCCGAAGACTTCGGTATTGTCAATCAAGCCACTTTACCCTGAGAACATCAGCAAAGAGTCTCCTTATGTCTTTTCAATTCCATTTAATTAGAAGACAAATGTCCTTACCTTGCGCCACACACTTTCTTGTAGTCAAAGCAGTATCCGCTTGGGGGTCTTCACAGTAGCGATCCTAACCAACATCTCATGGACAGGATGCATCCGCCAAGGCACATAAGGTTTACCTTAGCTGTCCGTTTGGTCTGTTTGGACGCCTCCAGTTCAAATGGTGCATTTTCTTTACCTGGATGTCAAAGCAGATTAACCATAGCCGAAGAGAACTAACAAAAATCCATATATTGTTGTTTTAACAAGAGAAGCAAGTTAAGAAAACACCCCGAAGTTCAGTGATGGGTAAAAAAGCACAGCACATAATTCTAAAGCTACTCCTTTTAGCTTCTACTTAAAAAACTCTCTATTGACTACTATCGACAGCATTCCAATTTCATAATGCACATTGAAATGGCGCAAAGCAATACGTTTTAGAAGCTTTCAAAACATCATGCAATAAACCACCGCCAAAACGACGGAAACAAATACAGGGTGGGGCAAAATAAATCACCCAATGTTCTGTTGCTGTTTTTTTTTAAATGAAAACCTTTGGGTTTGCTTACGAAATTTGTTTACTTAATACTACTTTAGAATTCAAGTTGGGAAAATGATATCGGCCATGTGGTCGCCGCCAGAGTTGATGATTGTACGGGCTCGTTTTATAGCATTTTCCATCACTCTTGCCAGAACTTCGGGCGATAGGTGCTCGCAATCCTAGAAATATATTCTCATATATGGGTCAGGCCACCAGAAGTGTGACATAGTGCTTCAGAGATTTTGACCTTTGGTCTAAACATTGAAAGGGTAAGTCAATATATAAAACTGCAGAAAATATAATTAAAATCCCGGAAGTTGTTGTTGCAATTTCAATATTTAAAATTTCATGAATTTTGTATTTTTGTGAATTATTTAAAACGAAAACGAACTGATATATTTGAAAAAGGGAAATAAATTTAAATTCAGAAAATAGCCTATACTGAAAAAAAATGTTCGGAAATGTAGTTTAAATTCAACAATCGCATTTAAAAAAAGGAGCACCATATTGGAGCACCATAAAAAGCTTATGACAATTTTTCTTTGTTGTTTTATACGCGAATATTGCAGGCAAACGATAATAACAACAATGAGCGAAGCGTCGACTACAGAAAAAAAGACAAAAAATAATTTATGTAATTGACGTAAATGTTAACACAACATAAATTTAAAAAAATACGAAAGTGTAACTGATGGAAACACTGCGAAAATATATATTCGAATATTCTCATTAAGGGCTTCAAGACACTGAGGCATGTATACGTAAAGCCGCGACTTCAAAAAAGTCCATAATAAGAATTTTGGATCGGTTTAATAGGGTGATCTGTCCGACCAGTGCAAATCTCCAAAATGATAGATTAAGCGACCCGGAAATGCTTTCTGCAGAATATTGGCAACACCGTGTTGTAGCTACATGTTCTCCATTTTCAATTTATCCATTTTAGGCAATCATGGCTTTGTAGCGTGTGCTATCCATAGTTTGGCCAAAAAAAATGCACAATAACTCCACCAGCCTAAACAGGACATTACGCAGTAACTTTGGGCGGGTGTAATGACACTTCATCTGTGATAATCGGATTTTCGGTGCTCCAGAAACGATTATTTTGTATATTCACCTTACCTCAAAGATGGAGTTGAGCCTCATCGCTCATGATCATTTTCGATGAAATGCGCCCGCCTCTGAGATTCAGGATGGCCTTAGCGTAGGTTAGACGCGTTTGGCGGTCAACAGGTAACAGCTGATGCACTGTCTGCACTTAGTGCATCTTCAAATCTTGAACCAAAATTCTACCTAGTGACCTTCACCTAATGCCCAATGGCGTGGCATGACGTCTGGTCGATGTTCCGGGCTCCTCTTGAATATCTTGACCAACAGCAGCAATATTTTCATCAGTACGGCTTCTCTGGGACAGGTCAGCCATGGGCAGATCTCTCTGTGTCCCCGTCTCTTCAAGGCGAGTGGCCAAACGCCTCAACGTTGGTCGAGACGGCCGGGAAATCGGTGACAAAATTCACTCTGCGTCCACACAATCGACGAATTGTTGAACAAAAAAAATTAATGTATTAGTCGCGGCCTTAACCGGAACAAGCCGAACGACTGGACGGTCCTCGTGGCTCTTGACCTTACAAAAGCCTTCGACACGACCAATCATGCCAGTCTGTTCAAGAACATTGCAGAAACGTCCCTTCCGCCAAGCTTATTCGATCCTCTGCGCATCTGCGTTAAGCGCAAAAGTAGGAAAAAGGACCTCTAGTCCCTTGCCGTCAGTACTTAGGGAGCAACGGTATGGTCGGCGGACGTATGTACGGCGCAATGGAACAAAAAACGCATACTCGTATTGTTGAGGTGACTGCCCCTGGCCGAAGAGTGTTTGTTTCGGGTCAATCCGGTACATAGAACCGGCAGTCGTGGAATTGGTCGGCGAACGTGAGTACGACGCAGTCGAAGAAAGTTCAGACTTGCCAGAATGCCGCCCTCAGAACATCAACAGGGTGTCTTCTTATGTCTTCTGAGGACCATCTACATGAGGAGACGAAGGTCCTTACCGTGCGCAGACACAATTTTCTGCTGTCTAAGCAATACCTGGTAGGGTGTTTTCGCAGCAGTCATCCTAACCAACATCTCTTGGACACGATGCCTCCGCCCAGGCAGATCAGGTACGATCTTCAAGATCTAGAGCGAGAGGTCCAGCGGTACAAGAGAACAACTTTTGATCATCGAAACTATTAGGCAGGTCTGAACAACATTCACGCTGATGAAGTTGCAGCAGCAGTATCCAGCTACAGTGTTAATGTAGTGCTAGGAGAACTTCCCCGGAGATTTCATCTGAGGAGAAGGTACTACCACGGCAGAAGCGCGTGTTTCTGGCTCATCAGAGATCTGGATGGTGTAGCCGCCTCAATTCTTATTGGGCACGAATTGATGCTGACGTTTCGGAAATTTGTCCTGCCTGTCATCAAGGACCACATGACGTGCTGCACCTCTTTAATTGTGCGGCCAAGCCCACTCAGCTGACTTCCAGGTCTCTGTGGATGCATCTAGTTTAAATGGCACGTGTCTCTACCTGGAGATCGAAGCAGATCACCCATAGACGAACGGGACTTCAAAATAAAATATATTGTTGTTAGAACAACTACGAATTGTTGGGCAAAAATTGGAAACAATTATTGCGCGTTCTTGCGGAGTGGTTTTTTATTCTGCGTTTGTTTACTTTATAAATGTCAAAACCGAATTTACATTTGGCACCATTTGCAAAATGTATGGCGTTTTCCAATTGGGTAATTACTATTGCCCCACCCTGTATATGTATAACATTTCAATTACCTACACCCTAACAAATATTTCGTGTAGCTTCATTCCCGGAATGCTAATAAAACATGTTTTTACGGCTTCAGCTGAGATACAGGCTACAGATGAAATGAGGATACAAATCTAACGCAAAAAAATCCACTGAGTGTAGAAACTCCCAAAACCCCTACGAAATGCCATCGCACGACAATAGTCTTAAGGGTATCATAAAGAAAGCATCATTTAGGTAAGAGTTTTCCAAATTGGCAAAAGCCACGCCAGAGAAGGCGACAATTTTAAATGATTCCATCTCGGTTTTCAGCAATGTCAGTTCTGCGTTCGTTCATTTAAATCGAACATTGAGACATTTTTCACTTTCATTCGGTGTTTGTGCCAATATTACCAAATTGAAGTGTCTTTGGCGGAGGATATCTTCTCCCCCTTCATCCTTTGTTTCACTGCTAAACATTACAAGCTGTGGATTTACGTTAACTCTAGTTTTGGAATGGTACGAGTACATGAATATCGTAGTTTACCATTTGGTTTCGCTTCTATCAGCATTTCTCTATTTTTGTCTTTATATTATTGTCCTTTCAATTGTGTTTTGTCTCCGCATTGCTAGATGCAAGTTCCTTATACTAAAACTTCCCCTTTTAATTCGCCCAGTGTGAAGTAAACAAAGTGTGTGTGTTCTCCCCTGTACTTTAAGGATGTGTATAAGCGCATCGATTGAAAATCGCAATTGTTGTGTGAATCCGTTACTGGTGACTGCATGTGCAAACAAAAATCCATGAACTCTGTGTGATGGAATAGAGTAATCGTTATTTTGCAAGTCCTTGGAGCAGTCTACATAACACACAACATTAAAGGACGGTAAAGTCCCCTTAGGGGATCTTGGATACAAAGCAACGGTCTAATTGGTTAAATCCAGTACTTTATTAGATCATTCTTCACCTCAAGTGGATACAGACCACCCAGAGTAGCTCAGTTGGTATCTAGCTAGCTACTTTCTAATATCCGTTGGTATTCTTAGGCAACATGTAGCGTGAGTTCACAATAATATTGTTACGAGGGCTGCTATATATATTTCTGGCCTAATAATAAAAATGCGAATATTTATCATCAAAACCGGCTTTATTGTTTTTCAAAGTATTCTCCATCATGATTTATGCATGTGCTCAAACCAATTGTCGAAGCACTTTTTCCACTCCGATTGGGACACCTCCAAAACATGGATTTGAACGCTTCAATAGTATCTTCTGGTGACAAAAATCGTTGACCACGCACTTTTTTCTTGATATGCGGGAATAAAAATAAGTCATTGGGTGCCGCCAAGTCAGGGCTCTACGGCGGATGACCCATCAATTCGACATTTTGGCCGGTCAGAAAGGCGCTGGTTTAAGCCGATGTGTGAGAGCTCGCATTGTCATGGTGCACAATGATTCGTCTTCTCTTGTTCGTTTTTCGAATTTCTGCGAAGACTTCAGGCAAACAAATTGTGATGTACCACTCGGAATTGACCTCCTACGTTGCTCAAGCGCAATAGTCGCCACATGACCAGTTTTGCCGAAGAAACAGGCGGCCATTTGTTTCGAAGTGCTTCTTCCACGAACAACTTCGTTGGATTTGGCTTCTCTTAGAAGACCCACACAGTCGATTGCTGTTTCATTTCGGGCTCATACGCATAGTTTCATGATTCGTCGCCTGTGACGATCTTATAATCGTCTTTTGAAGCACCGTGATCGTATTTTGTCAAAATTTCTTTGCACCCATCGACACGAGCCTTTTTTGAGCGATTGTCAAGTTGTGCGGGATCCAAGGAGACAAACCTTTTTTACGGCCTCGTGTTCATGCAATATCGAATGTGTGCTGGTGGAGGAAATGCCCAAGGAGTCTTCTGTCTCTCGGTATGCCACATGACGATTTTGCATTATCAGTTCACGCACGGCATCAATGTTCTCTGGCACAACAGCCGTTTATAGACAACCTTCTTCTTTGAGCGAGCGTCGGCCACGATTGAATTCATTAAACCTGTTTTTCACAGTGCTATAGGATGGTGCTTCATTATCGTGATAATCCACGCCGAAAGTTGTGAAAAATGATCGCACGAATATGTTCACGAGTAAATTCCATTTTTTTGCCAAATTGATTTTTTCAAGTCACTGTTAAGAACATAAATGATGGTCGTACGTCAAAACGATCTGAGTACGTTTATGCTAAAAAATGTTAAACTCTCCAATGGAAATGTCAGAAGGCGCCAGACAGCACTTAGTGTTGCCTAGGCCAGAAATAAATATAGCAACCCTCGTATGTCTTTAGCTCTAAAAGGCACATACTTTATCAATATTTATACACAGAGAAAAAATCAGTTGGAAATCGGTCCGAGCTACAAAAATTCGGTTGGATAATCCGAATTTCTGTTGCAAGATCGAACATTTCGTGTTATTGATGGTAACATGATTCGAGATATCATATGATGGTTGCTACAACCATATCACAGTATTTAAAGCGAATTGTACAAACTGAATTCAGTTTAACTATTGGTTGCGACAACTGACGGATATGGCAAACAACCAATTGTGATGTACATGTTACTTTGGTACCAATAATTGGTGGTAACAGCAAAAAAGTTCGTTGTAGTGACCAAACCCTGTTAGTTGGATGTTATAACATAACACTAGTTATTCCAATGGCCAGCTAGTTTAAGTTTCTTCGGTTAGACGGTTAACGCTTCCAAACGAAACTGCCATATAAATAAAAAGTAAATTAAAAAAGAAAACATTTTCCAGATAGAAACAGGCTTAGCTCTAATTTAGCGACATCACTCAGTCTTGTTCAGAGTTTTCGCCATAGATAGACCACCTTATTACTAAAAAAAACAACCAAGTTTGGAGTTGGAAACCGGTCCGAAAAAAATTCGGTTGGAATAATCGACTTTCTCCTGAAATAACTAATTTTCCATAGTATTGAAGGTAATATGGTTCGAGATATCACATGAGGGTTGCTACAACCATATCACGGTATTCATAGCCAATAAAACAGTTAGATAAACTAAATTCACGTTAACTATTGGATGCGACAACTGGTGGTTATGGCAACCAACCAATGGTGATTTATATGTTACTTTAGTAGTTGTTATTGTTGTAGCGGCACATTGTGCCGGGGTGTCAGCCCTGGGCCAAAGAATTCCTACATCGGGTCGATCCGGTGCATAGAACCCTGTCGTGGGATCGATGATGGTGACAACTGATTAGTTTTTTGTAGTGACTAAACTCTGTCTGGTTCTTCCAACATCAACATATGGACCCTATAATATTTTATCGGTTCTAGTCACAACAAAATCATTGATTACGACGAAAACATATTTTCCAAAAAATGTATTAAAAGAAAAAAGGGCCAGACAGTTTAAGTTCCTTGGGTTAGACGGTTAATGCCTCGAAACAATACTGCCATATAAATAAACGAACTTGACTTGATCGGAGTGTTCGCCATAGATAGACCTTCTTATTATTATTTAAAACCACAAACAATTTTTTCTCGAGAAACGGACACCCTAAGTTCTACAATAAATATTATTATATACCTTAATTATTTTTGTTTGGTTAGAGCATCATTGCACTGCTTAACGAAACATCTACCTAAGACTTTTTCATTTTACTGATCAGATGACCCATTGCAAGGCGGTATAATATTACTTTTTTTTTCAAAAAGTACTTATGACCAACAATCTAAAATAACAACCAATACATAAACGAATTCAGTTTCAATAAATATCTTAACCTATTAAGATCTCCGATACTGAAAAATGCTGTCTTCCCAATCAACATTCGGTTGAAACGATGGAATACATGGATAGTAAGTGCAACGATCAACATTCGGTTGGCAAAAATCGGTTGTGGCAACAAATCTGTTCTCTGCGTGTATAAATCTTAATTAATTTTTTTCCGTCATTGGTAAGCATTGCAGTTATGCCCCAAACTGCAATGCTTACCAAAGCATCTATCCAAAGACGAATCTTTTTCTGATCAGTTGGCCTATTGGCTGTAACATATTAAACTTTTTCAACATGTACTTTTAACCAACAATCTTTAACAACAACCAATTCATGCACAAATTCAGTTCCAATTCTTAGTCTGTTAGTTACCTATAATTGTTTTCTTTAACCGAAAGTGTCAGTTCCCTCTACTGAAAATTTCTGTCTTCCTAATCAACATTCGGTTGTAACGATAGACTACATGGATAGTACGTGCAGCCACTAACATTACGTTGGCAAAAAAATTGGTTGCGACAACAAATCTGTTCTCTGTGTGTATCAAAGCCCGAAAAGCTGACCAATTTAAACAGGGACAAACGGGAACCAAAAACAATGAAATTTTTGGACAAAGTTAAAAACTGTTTAAGGCCACAACTATTTTACTTCTGATTCGTAAAATATTTTCCATTCTTAGCAAAAGGCTGAAACCGGAATGGCAGCTAATGCCGGCTTTTTCTTTTAAAAACCCTGACAGTTGGTTTTTTAAAACACGGTTTGGAATAACCCCGAAATTCCTGTTTTCTAAAAAGCCCGGTTTTTTGGACACTCTAGTAAGAACTTTTAACAATTTATCCGCGGTTGTTTTCCACATTGCCGGCGACATTAGGAGTAGGAGATTACTTTTAAGTTATGTAAACATTTCTTAACAAAATGCACTAGTCTTTCGGATTCGGGCTTAACCACTAATTCCCGGAAAGTGATTTGTCGCGCACAGTTCCCTGATTTGAGAGAAGTTTCCTGTTTCTTCCCTCCGTTGAGGAAATTTAAAAAGTAGCATAAAAACGTGCTTCTTTAATAAAAACAAACCAATTGGGCTTTTCCTCAAAGTTTCATTTTAAAAAAACAAATTTACAAAAAAAAATAATTTATTTGTTCACTGAAAAAATGCCTTCAAGCGGACATGACCTACAGCACTATCATAGTCAGTGGCAATAATTAGCACAAAGCACAAACGAAATGAATTGATGAAAGAAACCACAACTAAGAGAGAATCGATTATTATTTTCATATTTTAATTGCTAAGTGAGGCAGAAAACTGCAAAAACATCAAAGCTTCATTCTCTCAAGCAGAAAAGCATTTTTCTTATCCAGTTTCCAGTGGCAGCCGTTCAATATTAAGCAAGATTTTTCTTTATGATGGCTGTTAATAAATGTTTTCTTAAGAAAAACAAGAACTATCTCTTTCGATTCAATGAATTCTGTAATCATGGTGAGATTGCAAAAACAAGAACAACAACAAAACGTCTATTCTATTGGATTTCATAGTTGCTTGAACTTTTGTACTATTCATTCTTTAGCATCAATCATACGCTTGCTTTCTATTTAATTTAGTGCTAGAAATCAATTCTTTGTTCACAGTGCTAAAAGTTCGTAAACGGAGGGGAGGGGTGTAAATAACTCATCATGCTCGTAAGCTGAAAGAACATGGATTTATGATATGAGTGATGAAGGCGGCAAATGTCGATGGAAAATGACGTATAGAAGTAAAGCACAGTGGCGGAGTTGTTATACCCTCCCTTATAGGATTGTTGTATACTATATTTGCAAAATCTCAAAACATTGAGCGAATACCTCACAATGTAAAGAGTAGGCCATTTAAAACTTTAAATTTGATTACTTTGACTTTGAAAGGTATAAATAACATTAATTTTTATTGGTTAGCTCGTTTGCTTTATTTCGGTCTTTTGCTTTTACACATTGAACAGGGATTAACTGGCTCAAGAACTCTTATCTCTATATTTAAATAGAAGATAAGTTTTTAACAAAATATCAAATGAATTGATTTTCGTGGCTGCATACTGCTTTTATCAGGTTTATAGTACAACATTGGGAAATATAAAAAACTTATTTCTAAAGTTGTGAGTCTTTAACGCAAACTGTAAGAAATTTACGTGGAAAATTTTCGAGAAGTCATCGAGCTACAGTTCGGTTTGTGCGTCAATTTGTGAAGCGAGTACATGAAAATGGATCGTTTTACGACAAAACAACCCGAGTAAGTTCTCGTCTAGTGCACTCAATCGAAAACACTGCTGTTATGGCTGAAAATGTCCAAGAGCTTCCATTGAATACAACTCGTTATCGTTCTCAGGAAGTAAACATTTCTTGCTCTTCGTTGAGTAGAATTTCTCATAAAGACCTTGGTACAAAGGCTTACAAAGTTCAATTGGTTCAAGAATTAAAGCCTTATGAAGTTATAAGTTTTCAAGTCGCCATATGGGCTGAAAATTGTTTGGCAGGAGATGAATAAATTTACCGAAAAATCGTGGTTCCAGATGAAGCTCATTTTCATATCGGTGGCTATGGCAATAAGGAAAAATGCCGTAGATGGGGTTTAGAAAACCTACACGTGACTATTGAGAAGCCTATGCATCCACAACGACGCTCATTTTTGTGTGGATTTTGGTCTGGCGGCATCATTGGACAATTTTTCTTCGAAAATGTGTGAAAAAATCAATTTGGCAAAAAATGGAATTACCTTGTGAACATTTTCGTGCATCTTTCAACGTGGATTATCACGACAAGAGTGCATCGATGAACTTAAATCTTTGTATGGCGATGAAGCACCATCCTATAGCATTGTGAAAAACTGGTTAAATGATTCATCATGAATCTATGAGTATGAGCCCGAAACAAAACAGCAATCGACCGCGTGGGACTTCGAAAACTAGCCAAACGAAAGTTGTTCGAGGAAGAAGCACTTCGAAGCAAATGGTCGCCTGTTTTTTCAGCAAAACTGGTCATGTGGCGACTGCTCCACTTGAGCAACGTGGGACGGTCAATTCTGAGTTGTACACCACAATTTGTTTGCCTAAAGTCTTTGGAGAAATTCGAAAAACGAACCAGAGAAGACGAATCATTGTGCACCATGACAATGCGAGCTTTTATACATCGGCCCAAACCAGCGCCTTTTTGACCGGCCAAAACGTCGAATTGATGGGTCATCCGCCGTACAGCCCTGACTTGGAAACCAATGACTTCTTTTTATTTCCGCACATCAAGAAAAAAATGCGTGGTCAACGATTTTCGTCGCCAGAAGATGCTGTTGACCCGTTCAAAAACCATGTTTTGGAGGTGTCTCAATCGGAGTGGAGCAAGTGGTTCGACAATTGGTTTGAGCGCATGCAAAAGTGTATAAATCATGCTGGAGAATACTTTGAAAAACAATACTCGTAAAACCATTTTTGATACTAAATATTCGCATTTTCATTATTAGGCCAGAAATATATATAGCAGCCCTCGTATATATATTTTTTGGTCTGAATTGTCTGCCTCGAGGTCGTTAACAAATTCAAAAAACAGGCGTTTTTGTTATACAGGGTGGATCGCGAAAATTTGCCACTACTGCAGGCTGTGGCGGCACTGTTGGTCGACGAGGGTGGATAGTGTGCGTGTCTTATAGTGGCTGACGGGCAATTTGTATTCACCTGCCTTTCAGTTGCCGTCATGCATTGGGCACGTGGGTAGAGGTCATTTTGTGTTGAAGCGTATTTTTCAAATGAGCACTCGATAATTGCAGTGTAGCGTGCTTTTCGTTTACGATTGGCTGTTCCGCCACGCGGACGAGTTCCTGGACGGCAATAAATTGTAAATTGGGTAACTTCATTGATAACAGCAGGGAATGTGTCATGTGTACGAAGGGGACCTGAGAGAAGGAATTCAACACCACAAAACATCGAGAAAGGTAGAGCAGCAGCACTTCAATCTTCGAAACGATCTGCTCAGAAGCAATCACTTGCTTTTGGAATTTCCTGGTTTTTTTAGCCGGGTTTTGAGGCAATGCAATTAGAGGATATATGGTTCCAAGCACACACAGCGAGGGTTACCATGAATTGTTTGAGGCAAATGTTTCCTTGACGGCTTATCTCTTTGAGGGGTGATGTAAACTGGCCGGCACGCTCACCAGACTTAGCTTCATGTTATTTTTTCCTTTGGGGTTACCTGAAGTCGAAGGTGTATATCAATCAACCGTCCCAACTCCTTGGAAGACCTATTTAACAATATTGAGGCTAAAATTGGCAGAATACCCGTCGACATGCTTGTTAGAGTTCATGAGAACTTCAGAAAACGTGTGCAGCAGTGTGTGGATAGCGAAGTTCGACATTTGCCAGATACACTATTTAAAATCATGGAATTTAAAAATTCCCTTACAAATTCTTCTAAGGTTCATAATTTTTTTATTTCATTCCCAAATAAGCAAATTTCCGCGCTCCACCCTGTAATTGGTTATATTTTTTTTATATTCAATATTTAGATCGCCTTCGACGATCATCCTCAGGGACTATTAAATTTTAAAACGGAACAATAAACTTTTTCGCTTCAGGGTTTATTTGCGACTTGGTTTTTTTCCCGCGAAAAATTGGAAATAAATAAAATATAACAAGTTAGAGATAACATCAACACCTGTTTTTTGAATTTGTTAATGACCATAAGTCAAACAATTTAGATCAAAAAAAAATGTTTGTTATATTAAGTTGTATTCTTTGACAAAAGAATTTGAGTAGCTTTCAAAAAAACTATTTTTTATTCATTTCAGAAGAATTCTTTGCGTTTAAAAAAATCAACAATGCATTTGATGTTAGTTAAAATTTCTTAAAATTTTGCTCTAATGTCGGCTATTGTGCCATACTGTACTAAGCTAGCAGCCTCTAAATTATTTTATGATTCAATTTTGATTCCAAGGATTTCCATCAAATAAAGAGCAATGTGGCATTAACTGTGGGTAATAATGTGGAGAATGAGCCACAAACTTTGGCCGCCCTTTGTAGATGCGTGTAATGTAATGAAATGTGGAAACCTATTAAATTTATTTAAGGACGACCAAAAGAGATGGGCAACAGTGAGTGAAAGGATGAGTAACTGGCCATTTCGGTTGAGAAAAATAGTTTTGTGGTTCATGGTACTTATTAAAGGAAACTTAATATGATAGTTGTAAATTTGTGGGATTAACGTTAAAAAGTTGAGTTTTGCATTTTCCTAAATATGCTCTCATAGAACATGATGAATAAATTGTTTTGTTTGCCTTTTAGGAGATAATGACCTCAAAGTTTTGGTTTAACCGACTTCAATAGTAAACGCTCAGTGTAAGGCGTGATATTTTTGACGTCTTGGAAATACTTGTAGCATATGATAACCGAGACCAAAAAAAAAAATTGTCTTACACAAAATTACGTTTATTTTGCCTAAAGTTAGGGTATATTTTTTATTCTTATTCTTATGAACTAAAGCAGATTTCTATTTTATTTTATGAAATAGAAGATATTGTGTAACATATGCTAATCTATTATTTGTTTTTACTTTAATTTCAGAACAACAGTTTCAAACCCAACTTGAAGGAGCTACTTTACTCCTGAACATGTAGAGTAATGAATACTATTGATGCCCTGCGGCACCAGTATTTGTCTTTGGATTTACATATGTTCGGAGTCGTTATACTCCTTTTATAAAAAATGTGTAACGCGAACATTGTAGCTGTATTTACATAACTCGAAAACATATAACTAAAACTAAATGCGGGCCAGTTTAGTTCCAACATTTCGTAATATATGATTGAAATTATGCAGTCGACGCAAAGGCTGTTATACAGCATCGGCGAGACATGTATGCTGCTGGTAGTTATCATGAGTGGTAAGTATTACTTTTTGTACTTTTTTTCATTTTCTCCTCTGGGGTTTTGGAAAAGCCAGTTCAGGTCGTTACCATTCAGGGCTAATATGCTTGTGTTCCACCAGGGCGAAAGTCCTGGTATTAAAGTCCAGCAGGGTCCACCCTGCAATATTCGAGGTATGCTGATAAGTCACCTGTAAAGAAGGATAATATTGATAAAGGTCGGATTAGAAATATGAGATATTTTTTGCATAAATACGAATATCAATCATTTTCTCTCAGCCCAATTTAGCGAAATATTACAAATAAGTGCACACAGTGATTCGGTCGCAAAAGAGGAGTTTCGGTTGCAATCACCAAATGTTTATAATAGTTATGAATTCTTGGTTCGAAATACTATATGATAATAAATATGATCATTGTAATGTATCCCCACTTAGTGATCGGTCATACCAATGACACGCGAAAAAAGTATTAAGTTGTCCCAACTGTTGGTTGTGGCAACTAATAGATTTGCAAACATTTTGTTTTTGTAACTTATTATACGGGATCATAACCAAAGAGATTGTTTAATAAAGTTTTTTTAAAAATAAAATAATTAGATTATATAAGCCAATTGATTAAGCAAATTTTGTTTCTAGTATTCGAAGTTAGTCGTCATAACCCTCCCTATTAGAACCCAAAGTATTTCAATTCTTCTCCAAGTATTTAGAGGCAGTTTTTTGCCTCTAAATAATATATTAATTTTTTTCGTTAACAAGTGTGACATATGTGATGCGCAAAATAAAAAGGGATCTAAGGTTAAAAACCAGTTTTGTTCAGGAGAGCCATTTTAAAGGTTAGGTCTCTTTCTATTTGCGCTTAAAATCGTCGACTTCGTTTTCATAAAACGCGCATATCTCTGGGAGGGAACACTTTTGGGGCATGGGATAGGTCTCATTCGATGCTCAGGTGTTGTCCACATCAAAAAAGTGAAAAGTTTTGTTCAGGAGAGCCATTTTAAAGATTAGGTCCCTTTCTATTTGCGCTTAAAATCGTCGACTTCGTTTTCATAAAACGCGCATATCTCTGGAGGGAATACTATTGGGGCATGGGATCGGTCTCATTCGATGCTCAGATGTTGTCCACATCAAAACAAAAAATTAAAATTGATTTTTTTACCCTAAGGTCCCTTTCTCTATGCGCTCACATATGCATTTTTAGATCCAAAAATTATCGTCTGAAGGTTCGGATACTTGCTATGTTAAACCAACACTACAGTTCCAATAACTAAAAATTCAGAGCACCAACTAATATTCGGTTGTACTGAAGGGACACTCGAGGTGCACGTTACCTCAATTAGGTTAGCTAAAAATTCGGTTGTGGCAACGAATCTGTGTACTATGTGAGCTTATCTCGACACTTACGGGCTCCGAGCTAAGCTCAAAACTTTAGCAAAACTAAATGTCAACGGTTATAATGCCAGTAAATTCAGGTTTAACTCCTGCTAATAACATCTAACAATATCGCAGCAGCGGGGTTTTACTCGTAAATGCATCTGACTTTACGAGTGAGAGATATATCTTTAAGCCATGTATAAACTTCTCTATAAAGTGCATTAGCCGTTCGGAGCCGGCATTAAACAGTAGGTCCCGGTCAGTGAGTAAAAGAATTTTATCGTGTTTTGGATTTGGAACAAGTTTTACAAATTCCTTAATGGGATGTTGTGTGAATTAATCCGTAATTATGTCCGTAATGACTACTGATCGTCCGTTTTTACACGACGGTCCGTTTTTTTGGGCACATGAGGCTAAACGTTCAGCAATTTTTCCCTTTATTAAGGGTTAGGTAATTCCCAATTAACAGTCCCCATGTCAACCATTATGAATTTACAGAAAATTTTTTTGGTAGCAGCACCACGAAATATAGGTCGGAGACCCTATAAAGTATATATATCGTTAATAGTCGTAACATTCTAAAACGATCAAACCATTACCAACCGTTCGTGTATCTGTTAAATGCACGATAGCGGTCAAATGAATTCATATACGATCCTGAAATTTGTGATGGTAAATGGGCGAAATCGGTGGAGGGAAAAAACTTTTCATTTGAGGGACAAACGATACCACAGTATAAGCAAACCTTTTTAGCATTGGTTTTTGAAATAATAATAATTTTTTGTGGACGATCAATGGTGACTGTTGAGGTCTATCTTACTGCTCTGTTACTCTGTGGGTCATTAATACGCAACTCCACTCCAAGTATTCATTTTACCTGCAAATAATGCGCTAAACCACAGCCAACGCGAAACTCTCCGAGAGGCCGTTCCCAAAGGCTCGTATCCTTTCTGGGACTCCTGATCTCGCGCGGCACCATTCTTGGCTCTCTGGTACGACCTCGAAGCACGTGACTACTTCTAGTTCGACCCTCGCATACTCTGACATGTAGCAAAAATGATAACACCAAGAATTTGTTCCATTTTACCCACAAACAAAGAGGGGATAGAAACTAAAATGACACAAACCAAATATCATCAAGATTTGCACCGATCGGGTTTCTTTCGGCCGTCGTTAGCCGCAAAAAAAAATAATATGTAAAGTTTCCTCTAGATATACTTTGGTTACGAGAACAATTCGATGTTACTCTGTGTCGATCGGTATAATAAAGTGTTACGTTTTTATAATAAAATCGATTTCTTTCATATGACCACCACGAGACAGTGAACAGCGATCTACCTATTCTTTGAAACAAATTTTCCAACACTCTTGCACACATTTCGACCGGATGTTGACTCTGAGCTCGTCTAAAGTTGTTAGCTAGTTGGCATAGACCAATGACTTGATGTGGCCTCATAAAAAGGAATCCAATGGCGTTAAATCGCATAAACGAGGTGGCCATTCGACCAGACCATTTCTCAAGATAACACGTTCACCAAATCTGCCTTTCAGTAAATCGATTGTAACGCGTGCTCTGTGGCTAGTGGCACATTCTTGTTGAAACGACATATCGGCGAGGTCCAATTCTGGCCAAAAATAATTTTCTAACATGGCACGATAGCGCTCTCCATTGACGGTAACATGACGATTGTTTTCAGCGACGAAAAAATACGGCCCAATCACACCTACGGGATGAAAACCACACCACACAGTAATTTTTTGCGGATTGAATTTTGTCTCTTGAAGCACATGTGGGTATTTTGCTCTTCAATAACGCATATTTTGTTGTTAACAAAACCACTCAGCCAGAAATGAGCTTCATCGCTGAAAATTATTTTTCGATGAAATTCTGGATTTTCGTGAAACTTTGCCAGAGCCTAATCGGAGAAGTTTCGGCGTTTCAAATGATTAAGTGGCTTTAGTGCTTGAGTCAGTTTGATCTTATAAGAATGAAGGCCATGATCTTTTCGCAAAATATGCCACAGTGTGTTTGAGATATTCCCAATTTCTGCGAACGACATGGAATCGAGTGAATTGGCTCATTTCGGACGGATATACTTACCGCTGCAATATTTTCGCTTCGAGCGGTTCGGCGTCTCTTTGGCGCCGGAACGGAAAGTGAAAATTTTGGATTAAAGTTTATCCACTACAGCACGCGCAGCTATTCGGGAGGGACGATTATTACGGCAGAAAATTGAAGTAAGCGCTTTTAAAGGAATTTCTCAGTAATTTGGTAGTAATTTTTAATGATTTCCAAACGTTGCTCGTAAGTGAACTTTACCATGATGAAAACCTTGACTTCGACTAATGTTTTGACACTAAGAGATCATTAAAAATGTTTGAGGGTGTGTTGACGAAATGTGTATATCCCCATGGAAAACCCTTTATACAGGGTGATGCAAAACTACCGTTGGGGTTTGAATGTTTAATAACTCTTTTAATTAATGGTTAATAATTGTTATTATTTGTTGTCATATAGTATAATAATAGGGAATATTTCTAACTTAAGTATGAAAAAATAATATCCCGCAAGTGGTGGCCATTTTTGACTGCGCACATTCGTGCTTTTCCGAGATAGCCCCAGTTATGCCGAGTATTTCTGGACTGTCCTGCACACTATCCACAACACGTTGGATTTTTTCTGGTGGACCGTACGTGGTCTTTCGGTGTTCTTTCGGAAGGTGTCTTACTGTACCATGTTGTCAAAAATGTTGAACCAAGCGATTTATTGTTGGTTCTGAAGGTCCAGTACGCACATTAAAAAAGCGACGATAAGCATGCTGCGTTAAAGCAATTGACTCTTGATTTAAAAAAAATAACAATTTCTGATCGCTGTTTTGTTGTGTAATCTTCCATTTTAAATTCCCCAAAAAAATATAAATAAATTTAAAAATTTATTAAACATTCAAACCACGACGGTAGTTTTGCGCCACCCTGTATAGGAAATCGGTTATTACACCAACAGACCAGTTGTATGGGTACCTTTCATATAAAAATTACAAAATTAAACTTAATTGGAATAAATCTTATTAGCAACAGCTGTTAGTGCATCGCAATTTACCATACGAAATTTGATCAAAATGGATTTGATAGAATAGGATGTTCTAGAGCTGTTGTATCTAAAATCGATGGACCCTTGTACGAGTACTATATGAAATCGTATACTATATATAAACGTAAGTGTTCACCACGAAGTTGGGTTCTGGTCGATCGTAATGGTCAATGTCGAATTTCATCAGGACATAATTCCTATATAGCTCCTAGAGCAGTTAGTTTTACATTCGGGGTGCATACTAGTGGCAACCATAAATATCTATGTATATCTGAATTAAGTTGCTGAAACTCGAAAGCGTTCCACAAATTTATTTTCAATTCAGGGTGGCTTGGTTACCAAATTTCTTGTGTCTACTTTTTAGATATCAGTTTCTAAGATTTTAACAACCGAAACCTAAAAGACTTGGATAAGTTACGTATGCCTTCTGGTTACCCACATGCACATTTTTCTAATTGACTGCCGTAATTTCTATTAAAACACCGGTGGCCCCTACCCAAACTCTCGAGTTTTAGAATCCCTTTTAATCAATTTTCATTTGATTGCGCGATTTTTTAAATAATGACCCGGCAATTTTCATTAATTGGCTTGTATCAGAAATACTTTAATTAACTTTTAATAAAATGGTTGTTTGGCAATCAACATCATAAATCATAGTATGCCTTCATGTGTTGATTATTTATGCACAGCCTATATCGTGCAAAATGCATTGACCACAACGACGTGGTTTTAAGTTTTATAAAATATGTTTTTATAAACAATACAACACTACAAGACTATATAATAGGTATATTCATGAGCGGATGTAGGTATACAGGTGTTAATTCCGCAGTGGCATCAGAATTTCAACAACATTTAAGACAAGCTAATATGTAGGACGTAGCTGGGTATACATACCTCAGTTTTGAATACCCCAATTGTGTTTGGTTACACAGAGTAAATTTATGCATCCACATATATAATGCATATAAAATATATTAAAATGCTTTTTAATTATTTATCCTCGATGTAATGTGATGATTTTATATACGCCTAGTGTCTGTGTTGTTGCTCGGCGTTAGAATTTCTCGTTTTTTTAATAACCGTGGAATTGAGGGTGTTATTATTGAAATTCATATCTCATGTTTGCATGTACGGATTCATTTGTACCTATAATTAAAGATTGTAAGCAAAGTTTTGTATACAGCTTCACACAACCGAAAACCTTTTGTAAGCTAAATATGGTTGATAGAATCATCCAAATTCAAGTTTCGTTTTAAAAAAACAAGTAAGCAAGTTTTAGTCGGTTGATCCCACTTACCCCACCTCATATGTGACAGCGCATAGAGAATGGGACAATTTTCATTTTTCTTCTTCTTTTTTTGATGTGGACAACATCTGAGCATCGAATGAGACCGATCCCATGCCCCAAAAGTGTTCCCTCCCAGAGACATGCGCGTTTTATGAATGTGAAGTCGACGATTCTAAGCGCAAATAGAAAGGGACCTAATCTTTAAAATGGCTCTCCTGAACAAAACTTTTCATCAACTTTTCACTTTTTTTTGATGTGGACAACATCTGAGCATCAAATGAGACCGATCCCATGCCCCAAAAGTGTTCCCTCCCAGAGAAATGCGCGTTTTATGAAAGTGAAATCGACGATTCTAAGTGCAAATACAAAGGGGCCTAATCTTTAAAATGGCTCTCCTGAACAAAACTGGTTTTTAACCTTGGGTCCCTTTCTATTTTGCGCGTCACATATGCAGATTTTCAAATTTCCGTCGTATCGTCCCCCATTGCCTTAAGCGTACCGATTTTATTGAAATCGTGTAAAAGGCCGTTTGTGTGGAAGGTTTTAGATTGGCGTGTTTCATCCACCTTTTTTGATATTCATGCATAAGCGATAAATTTATGTTTGTCTCAATCTTCACTAGAATAGTGCAGTTTCTGTGGAAAAAGCGTTAAAAGGGAACGTGGCTAAGACTTCAGTTTTTCGTTAGCTAGTCTTGCTTTTAATAGATATTTTAGTTAATTGTTTTCGTACGAGTAGTATAAAAGTTATTATCTGACTTTTTAAAGTGTGCGGATGGTATTTTTTTACTAGAGGTAAAAGAATAGGGCGTGTCAACCATTGCACGCACAATGTCGTTATTGAAATACTATTACAGTTTTCACAGCCTAATCGAGTTCTAAGCACTGGGTGCAAGTTATGTTGGTTTCGTTCCGGTAACGTAATCACAACTACCCGCCTCGATGTTAAACGAACCGGATTGAAACAAAAAACATGGAATATTTGCAAACATTGTAATAAAAGGTTGAACTTAGTGCAAATAAAGTGATTTAGTCAATAATTAAACAAAATAATAATTAAAATGTTGTTGGACTAAAATAAAGTGCAAAATTAAATTAGGAGACATTTGTGGCCAAACAATTTAAGTAAAATCTTTCATAAAAGTGCATTTGGTCGGTCAGCGCCTTAGAAAAAAAAACATTAATAAAGTAAAGTAACATACATACAAACAAAAGGAAAATCATTGCCCCGGAAGGGTCTATAAATTATTTATATAATGTTTTACAAAAATATACATCGGTAAGGGGATGGCCAGCCTTAGAATTTTCATCTCTAGACATTGACAAACACGCACGAGTTTTTTTACCCACTGGGTTCAAGAGTCAGTCCGAGGAAAACATTTTTCCATTTTTCACACTGTTGGATTTTACTTTATTTTTGTTTTTTTTAAGAACTACCAGGCCGGCCAACTGCACTTTTACTAAATCTTGTACCGCCGTAGGTGATATCGGCATTTTTACCATAAAATTGTATTTTTTTTCTTGTAAGAATAAATGGAATCGATTGCAGTGGCGTAACGTGCGTAAGAGGAAAACAACATGCACCAAAATACAGAGTACATGCTTGAAAGGCAAAAAATAAGGGACGGTTGCAACCATTCGAAATGAGCGATCAATTGTGAGACATTTGTTTTAAAAATTATGAAGTATTTTAACAACCCGTTATTCCGGTATTATAATTTTTTTTAATCATCACCAATAATTGGCTGCAGCAATTAATTTTCTTCGAAACTTTTGGTTGCTACAACCACCAGTTGTGACCACTAAATATTTTTTCGAATCTCGTTGGTATGCCCGATATATTGGCTGTGTGCAGAATTCTTCGATCATATTTATCTTTTAGTGGTAAGTCGAACGTAATATTCATTACGATAGAAAACATTCGGTAGTTCCATTAGTTGTTCCTTTTTTAGTTCCATCAGTTTCCATTTTTACTTCTTATACATTAAGTTTTTATATACGCAAAAAAAAAGATTCAAAACAATTCAAAACAAAATGCCTTAAGTTTATTCTAATATTGGCTAGTTTGCAGTGCTTTGACGGCCAATCCTTTCCATAGTGTTGATTTCGTTCGATTTGTGACACATGAAGTTTTAAATTAAACAAATGAATTTTGATACGTATTTCACAATCCAAATCCATTCAAATTCAAATCAATTAAGTGTATAATCTGCTCAGTGTGTGTGTGTGTTTGTGTTTTCCTCCCTCTAGCACATCATAATTTTTTTAAAATTTCATTTTATTTCTTTCCACTGAACTTTTTTTTATTTTCGATGCCATATATTCTATTAAATTTTATTGAATGCTAAAGGAAGTGGTAAATGGATAATCGGTACGATAATTTCTTGTCAATTTAATAGTTGAGCAGCATTACCACTTCGACTGACATAATATTTCTAAATTCATTGATTTTTGTCTCCTAATTGTAAATAAATTTAAACTTTTAACAGCAAATCATATTTATTTCATCCATGACATATTTAAAAAGAATTTTTGAACAGAGAAATTCCAACTTAATTTAAAGTTTAGAGCTTTAGAGTATAGAGCTTTATCAATACACATGTGTCCCTGCAGGGATTGGCATTTTTTGTGCCGATTGAAAAGGATTTGCTTGTTATTTCTGATGATCACGTTTCTGCAACCAAAATGTGTACCTCATTTCTATTTTATCATTGAAATCCGCATAAACGATTTTAATGTGTTTTAAATGGGTGGACAATTGTCCAATAAAACGTGGTGTCAATACCTTCTGCTGTTCCGTCCGTGAGTGTGTAAATTTTAGCTAAAAATGATAAATTAAGTGGAGGTACAAAAATATTTGTCGTTGATGGAAATATTTGCTAATTTACCACAGGGATGCCAAAGTCGGCTTCGAAAGCCGAAATGATCCGAGATACTCGTACAACAGCGGATTATTTCGGGCTTGTTTGATACATTTTAGAAATGTTCCGATCTCATTTCTTTATATACCCTAAAACACACTGTTATACAGAGTATTATGACTTAGTGCACGAAGATAAAAAGTATAGTTAGGATAAAAATATTCGAAGAGCATCAAACTATTCTTGGGTAATATACAGGGTGTCCGTCGGGAAGGTATACTGTTTTGTATTTTAGTAAACATTAGTCTTGACAGCTTATATTTGGCAGTCGTGAAGTAGAGACGTGGCAAATTTATTATGGAAAAATATTCGATTAACCAACGATTTTTAAGCGTTAAAACATTTTATCAAAATCAATTATCGATTACTTGGACGATGAGAAAGTTACGTGAAATGTTTAGGAACAACAAAACCTGCCAATAAAACGGACTATTTATCGTGTAGTGAATGATTTCAAAAAAAGAAGGTTTGTTGCTGATAGGCCTAAGTATAGACCACAACGTAATGCAAGATCCGCTGAAAATATTACTGCTGCTCAAGAAAGTGTTCAAAACAATCCATCAACCTCAATTCGACGCCGTGCTCAGGAGATTGGTCTTCAAAGAACAACTTTGGCCACAATTTTGCACAAGGATTTGCATTTGTTTCCATTTAAGATTCTGTTGGCACAATAGCTTCTTCCACAAGACCATAAACGCCGCCGTACATACGCCAATAGGATGTTACAGCTCGCCCATGGCAACCCCGATTTTCATGAAAAATTAATAACGAGTGACGAGGCACATTTTCATTTAATTCGATATGTGAATAAACAGATAGTCGGTTCTGGACAATGGAAAACCCTCAAATTATTCATCACCAGTCTGGTGTCCAATTTGGTCAGGAGGAATCATTGGACCTATCTTCTATGAAAATGAAAACGGCGTTACGGTAGCTGTCAATGGGGAGCGATATCGTGATATGATTGAAAACTTTTTTACGCTGGAATTGCATGCTTTGGGCTTGAATAACATGTGGTATGAACAAGACGGTGCCACATCACATACAGCCAGGATTACAATGGAATTACTTCGAGACCTCTTTCCACAAGAAGTTATTTTAAGAAATGGTGAAGTTGATTGGCCTCCACGGTCTCCTCATTTGACTGCTCCGGACTTCTTTTTGTGGGGATATCTGAAAAGCAAGAATTATGCAAACAAACCAGAAACGCAACCCAAAAAATATTCGTGATAAAATTAATGAAATACCACGTGAAATGTGTGAGAATGTAATGAAAAACGTGCTTAAGAGGGGTCGCATTTGTGAGGCTAACAGAGGCGGACATTTAAGTGATATTCTATTCTATTTTTCGTGGATGAAAACAATCGTCATGTTACCGGCAATGGAGAGCGCTATCGTGCCATGTTAGAAAATTATTTTTGGCCAGATTTGGATAAGCCTGACATCGCCTATATGTGGTTTCAACAAGGTGGTGCCACTAGCCACACAGCACGCCTTACAATCGATTGACTGAGAGGCAAATTCGGTGAACCTCTTATCTCGAGAAATGGTCCGGTCGAATGACCACCTCGTTCATGCGATTTAACGCCACTGGGTTTCATTCTAGTCATTGGTCTATGCCAAGAAGCCAAACACTTTAGACGAGCTCAGAGACAACATCCAAAGCGAACTGGCCAACGTTCCGGTCGAAATGTGTGCAACAGTGGTGGAAAATTGGGTCCAAAGAATAGATCGCTGTACACGGGCTGGTGGTGGTCATATGATCGAAATCGAATATTATTTTTAAAATGTAACATTTCCACTACAACTGGAATAAATTTGAACTATATATCTTAAATTTATATAATTGTTATGTCCTTTATGCTGTATGTGTGGTAGCAACTTCTAAATTTTATCCGATTTTCTTAAAAGTCAACAGCCTCTTTCCTTTGTAAAAAACTTACTTGTGCCGAATTTGGCGAAGATTGGATTTAATACGAAAAAATTAAATCCAAAAAAATCGCATGTTGGTTTTTGATTGAGAAATACAAAATCAGTTGAACACATGTGTAGAAGCTATATCAAAATCTAAATCAAATTTCTCTAATTTCAATAGCATCCGTCCTTGACCCAAAAATAACTTACTTGACGGACGGAGGGACAGCTAGACAGATATCATTAAATCGCATTAAGTGGTGATTTTCAGTCTATCGGTACCATTTATGGTGGGTCTAGCTTAAGAACTTGTTTCATCTGCCGTCCGTGAAATTATACATTTTGTCTTTTTTTACAATCAACAACAACAAAAAAAAAACCGAAAAACACGTTAGCACAAAAACGGTTACACCAACATGTCGGGTTTTGGCTTTTTTTGAGAAACCGACTGTCGGTTTCAACATAAACCCTTTACTTTCGATTCATAGTTCCGGCTCATTGGCGGCCTGTCTGACTTGACATTTTGTTGTTGTTTTTTTTTTGAAAGTGTGAATTACTTCACAAGCTTATAAAATCAGGTTTGTAATAAAAAATAACAACAAGAGATCATAACAAAACCATAAAACTCAAAATATGTGACCCGGCCTATGCAAATGTGGCAGCGTTCAATCCTGTTTTTAAATTTTTCAATTTGATTTATTATCTTGATTCTGGATTTTCAATAAAACTCTGCTTTTCTTTCATTTGTGCTCTTCTTTCTCTACATTTTTAGTACACTTCTAAGCAAGTTAGGACTTTCTAGTTTTCACCACGTGAAAGAGCGTCTCAAAAACTATCGAAACCAAAAAAAAGTGGAAATAATTATAATGGAATAGGCCGGGTCATACATAATTTTTTTGTTTTACTTCTTCTGTTTCTGTAAAAGGTGTTTAAATTTTATGTGGTATCGGGATCAAAAAAGTACATTTTCAGAGAGCGGAAAAAGTACCAACCAAAAGAATCTTTTTTACATCTCTGATTTACCAATATGCCCTCGTCGTACACTAAACTAAGTGTGCCACTAAAAGAAAATAATATTAAAACAAATGTTCTATTGATTGAGTGTAGCTGAAAAACAAAATATTAGATTTCTATTATTATTCCTTTCGAACTCATTCAACATCAAAGGGAAAATGCTTTGTGGCCGCATTTGCGCAAAGAACGTTTTGTGTTCATCCGAAATGATGAATGAACGAACAAACGCATTAGTGCCAATGCTGCTGCATATTGAAAAGTACTCACACCAAGGGGTAATGCAGGAGCACGCCTAGGCCCACTTCAAACACAACAATTTTGAAATAGTATTTCAAGGAACACACGCTATGCAAATGAAATGCAAAACACAATAGCACTCAATGTTTATTGCTGGAGAAAATGTTTTTATAATAACCCGCTATAATCTGCAAAGAAATTCGCATTTAGAAGCTTAGTTTGCATTTCTAGTGAAATTGAATTTTTTTTCCTTATTGCGCACAGGTCCGAATTTTTTACAACCAAAAAGTGTATTAAAACAATCGAATGTTAATTATAACAGGGTAACAATAAGTACAAATAACTTATATTGTCTGCTGAATAGAAATGTGTCCAAAACCGACATTGTCCAAACCCAAAAGTCGGTTTCTCAAAAATAAATAACACCCGACATGTCGGGTACTCGACTTTTTGCTTCCGGGTTTTTCGGTTTTTTGGTTGTTGTATGTAAAAGTAAAGAAAATGCGTAATACGAGGGCTGCTATTTATATTTCGGGTCCGGCAATAAAAACACAATAATTAATCATTGGAAATGGTTTTTCAAACAATTCTCCTTTAAAATCAATACACTTTTCCATGTGCTCAAACCAATTGTCGATGCACTTTTTCCACTCCGATTGATACACCTCCAAACCATGATTTTTGCTTCGAGCGATGAAAAACGTTGACAACGCATTTTTTTTTGATGCTAGGGAATAAGAAGAAGTCATTGGGTGCCAAATCAGGGCTGTGCGGTGGATAGCCCATCAATTCGACATATTGAGTGGTCAAATAGCTCATTGTTTCGGATGATGTGCGAGAGTTCGCATTCGTTCGTGAAGCAAAATTATCCGTCTTCTCTTATTAACTTTCCTCATTTCTTCGCACACTGTTAGCAATTAGATAGTTGTATACCACTCAGAATTGATCTCCTATGCTCCACTAAAGGCACTGTGGCAACATGGCCGGTTATACCGACAAAAAACGCAATCATTTGCTTCGATGTACTTCTTCTACAAACAACTTTTGTTGGATTTGGCTCGTCTTGAAAGACCCATACGGGCGGTTGCTGTTTTGTTATGTTGTTTTAGTTATACTTTTTTCAAAAAAGTATAACTAACGAAAAAATCAAATTATTGCATGAAACTTTAGGTGAGCGCATTATCTCGCGTCGTAGCCTCCAAGATCATGCGATTTAACACCGCTGGACTATTTTTTGTGGGGTTATGTGGAGTCGCTTGTCTACGCAGATAAGCCCGACACAATTGGGGCCTTAGAAGAGAATATTCGGCGCTTTATTGCTGACATACGGCCCCAAATGCTGCAAAAAGTGGTCGACAATTGGACATCTTTGCTGGAAATTATTCGATTCAGCCGCGGCGGCCACTTGCCTGAAATCAATTTTAAAGCATAATGACAAGCCCTTATCTTTATAGTAAAGCTAAATTCTTGGCCATAACATTAAATTATATTCGTGTTTTCCTTTTTGAAAACCACACGTCTGAAAAAACACCCTTTAACACAACTATTTACGCTGGATTCACCTTTATTCATTCACTCAAGTGCCCGACTTAGAATTACTAGTTGGTTTGATTTTACAATATTTGTTTGTCTGTCCGTCCATTCGTCCGTTTGCTGTTCTTCAAAAACTTGTTTTTCAAACTGCAGGTCCCAAGTGTTGTTCATGAAATTGGCAAAAATAAGATTTTTTGATAAAGGCTGTTGGATTTAATGAAAACCGTTTAAAATGTATCTATTCCATTTTATGTCTTTAGCTCTAGAAGCCACATTTTACATCCAATATTGATTAAATTGGGTACAGTTCATTACGATCGACCAGTTACCAGCTCAGCTCAAACTGGGTCATACCGGTCCACGATTTGAAATAGCCCCAGTGCAAAGATCTTCCCTGATAGAACATAAAACCGCTCTAGATCATTCATTTTAGTTCCGATCGCAATAAAATTTGGTATGGAATATTTCGATTGACAAACAACCAATTTTGAACCGATACGAGTCATATATTAGGCCTTTTGATATGGATTTCCATATAAAAATTAGTTGGAATTCGGTCCGAACTACAATTCCCATCATTTCATGGTAACATAAGGTCCCGACCAGTGAGTGTATGAATTTTATGGCAGTCTACTGCTTTAAGAGAAGTTCCCCGTTGGTTCCTTAATGATATATATAGGAAATAAAATGGCTTAAATTGGGACTGTAAGTTGGGACACACTTAATACCCTAAAAAAGGGCATAGATATTGCAGATTTTGGCTAATGTGGCCTAAAAAACGGCACATATAGTAAAAATTAAGGTTTAATAGACAATATTGGCAACGTCAAATAATTCCTACACACAGAAAAAAAATCAGTAGGAAATCGGTACGAAGTGCAAATATTCCGTTGGACAAACAAACTTTCTGATGAAATCGCCAACATTCCATGGTTGTGATGGTTACATGTTTCGACATGCCATAAGATGGCAGCTACAATAATATTACGATACTTACTACCAATAAGTTGGTTATACCAACTGTATTTAGTAAAACGAAAAGGCGGGTGATTTAACATTTTAAATTTGAATCGCCTGTGAAAAACAGTTCTAATCCTTTTATCAAATTCATGGTTTATTGGAAAGTTTAAACATTGTCATTACCACAACTGGATCGACAGTACCTCATCCGATCAACCTAATTTTACATTTTCGATTGTTCCAGGTCGAATCTCTTCAATGGCAACTTCGATTTCATGTTTTACCGCTTCCATTGTCTCTGGATGCTTTGCTTAACATTTATCCTCAATGACTCCCCATAGAAAATAATCACAGCGCTGGCGTGCTTATTTTTGATTTTCAAAAACAGTGCGTAAAATATCGATGATTGCGTTTGTTGTGTGGCATGTTGCCCCATCTTGTTCAAACCAAATGTCGTTCATGTCGTTCTTTTGAATTTTTGGAAACAAAAATTCATTGAACACGGCACAGTAGCGCTTATTTCGAAGAAAAACAGCCCAATGATGCAGCCAGCTCAAAATCCGCACCAAACAGTAACTCGCTGTGGATGCATTGGCTTCCCAATTGTCATGTGTCAGGTTCTATGAACCCCATATGGGGCAATTTTGCTTATTGACATAGCCACCGAGATAAATATGAGCTTCATCTGAAATCGCGATTTTTAGTAAACTTCTGCATCTCCAGCCAAACTATCATATGCCCATGGGGCGAAGCGAAAACGCATTTTTAAATAGCGAAGTTCATGTTCATCCTTTTCAATAAATCCAGAAATTTGAATAAATTTATGACATGGAATTGATTAGAAAAATGCTGCCCTATAACATTTTCAATAAATCCGTTTAAGAAAAAATCCAACATTAAGACAGTGTAAATGTTGCCATTTGTTACGCACATTAATAAAGTACACAAATGAACTTTATTAAAGCTCAAAGAAAAGCTATGCTCGTGATTTGTGTTAACGAGATGACAATCGTCGGAAAACATTTCACATATCCTGGTCGCGCTTAATGACACTCTAATGAGATTTAATTTTATGGCGTTGATTCATGGCAGATACCAGAACATATTTTCAGAACTGAACATTTCTTTGTCTTTTTTATGACCAAGCAGTTATCTAGAGTGAATTCGTATTGAGCGGACATATATTAGAGTAGGTTGCCACATAATGCAGTATTATTTCTTTTGGAAATATGGTAGTCAACACATTCCAAGTGAAAAATTTCACTAAAGCCATATATATTTAGATTATGAGTCAGAGTTTTTTATAACGGGTGATCAAAAGGGGCTTTTCACATATCTTGCGTGAGATGTGTCAAACTTTATATTCTTTTTAGTATTGTTTGCCATTTTATCACGGAGAGAGTTACACCTCGAAAACCACGGTTTGGTGCTGTTTATGGGCTGGTGGAATCATCGGTTCATATTTTTTCAAATTTGTAACGG